>JAOTPV010000030.1:0-600000 GCA_028011355.1 Lentinula aciculospora
CGGAGGTCTTAGATTCAAAATTGGATCGTCGATACAAGAAATGTCCACTACAGTATTACATCCGGTGGGCAGGATACAAAGGTACAGACGAAGAGTTTTCCTGGGTCGCCATGAACGAAATTCACACGGATGAGCTGGTTCCAGCTTTCCATCTTCATTACCCTCACAAACCTGGACCATTATGATTAACAACCACTTAATTTCTACTATCTGATTCATTGGAAATACTAATTTTTATTTCACTAGTTCAACAACTCCTCGCAAAACCTTTGCGATTCATCACCATTACATTCCGTACTACCTACTAAATTACCTACTAAAGTCCAAACCTTCACACCAACGAGTTCCGTGATCTATCCTTCACAAAGCTAACTTCGAACTCTCACATTTCCTTACTTCTGAAACCATCGCGATTCATTCCTCGCAGAATGAATCCTTCTCACAATTTCTTCCTTCTACAACCATCGCGATTCCCTCCTCGCAGAATGAATCTTAACTCCTTACACTTATTCATAAAACAAAATCTGATGTATCCAAAACCACCAAAAAGGGCAAAAAAACTTATAAAATTAAACAAACAAAAAAAACAACCAAACCACAAAGCAAAAAACAACAAAAACAATATTAAACAACTACTTATATTTAATTACAAGTCCCAAGATTACTACTATCCTTCGCGAGAATCACGTCGTGTGTCGTTTTCCTTCGCGAATTTCTCTTCTGTTCCTGTCTTCTTCATTTTCTTCTTCCTCGTCCTCTTCCTCTTCCTTTTCTTCTTCTTCTTCTTCATTCCCTTCTACATCTTCCTCTTCAGGTTGTGGTTGTACTAAATGAACAAGTTCTTCCATCACAGAAGCAGCACAACTCGCGAAGCCTAGCAGTGAACTGAACTGCTTTTGAAGCTCTTCGTTTTGCTGCATGAGCAAATCTAACCTCTCTTCGAATCCTACTCCCACCAAACTCCTTTCCGCGACGCGCTTCATGGGACCTTCATACATTGTTTCATCAACCCGGGGTTTTTTCTTTTGAGACCTACAAGCTGCATTATCCCCGGACCAACTGCAACATTGTCATTGTAGATGACAGGCTAAACAAGCCTGAGTGCGGGGTTTACCAGGTTGAGCAATACAGTTGATCGTTTTGCCTTGCGTAACACATCGTATGCAGGCCTCGTGACTACGAGAAGGAGTAGGAGGAGGAGCGTCGTCATCGTTGTCATCATCTGGGTCAGGAGCAGATCCAATCTATATCGGTTAAGCCAGATATATCATTGCAAAGTAAACAAACACTCACTTGGGGAACCATTCGTTTCCTCTTCAACACTTGTATCTCTACCTCCAGAGTATTGCGGACTATGGAGGCCGACTTGTAAACTTTTTGTTTTGAGCCTGAAGGCTCCCGCAAGCTCATTGTGGTTCTAGTTCTTTGCGATGCAGCAAGAGCTGCATGCTCTCGACGCTCTTGTAGCTCCGTAAGGGCTTGAGCCCTACGACGATCCCAATCATCTTCTTCTTCAGCCAACTTCTTCAACGTGTCGGCTTTTGCCTTCACGATGCTTTCCTTGACCAGCTGCTCCTCTTCTCTTTTTCTCACGGCCTGCCTCTCGTCCTCGAGTTTTTTCTCCTCCTTGAGCTTCTTTTTTTCCGCCTTGCACTCAGCCTCACAAGCAGCCTCCTCCTCCAACCTCAACATTTCCTCCTCGAAGGCAGCCTCTTGTGCCTCGATCTCAAGCTGACGCAGGCGAGCTTGTTCTGCCTGTTCTTGAACGAGTCGCGCTGGTCATTCCTGTACGGATTCGGTGGCGGTGACAGTAAAAGACATCATAGAGTGATGAGGACTTAGGATAAAACAGAGAAAACCATCGCGTTTTATACATGTTCATTGTTGAGGGCAGGTTCGACTTCAAATTTTTCGTTTACCTCGATCATCAATCGCGTGGCATGTTTGAAAATTTTATTTTTTTACTTTTTTTACTTTTCCATTCTATCTAAGTTTAGATTTGTCAATCGTTAACAATCATGTAGGCTTTCGAGGACGAAAGCATAAGAGGGGGATACTGTTATATCTATGCAAGCTAAGTCATTACGAAGCTTCGCGATCTATTCCATTACTTAGATATTACTTATATCCTGTTACCACTATGCAATTACTTCGCGAAGCAATTCTGATGCGAAGCAATTATTCATTATCTCTTTTCATCCTTATCAGATTTACACTATCCCTTCCTTTGTTCTTTACTTACGAGCTAACCCATTTGGGCATGGCATTGCTTCGCGATCCTGACTTACCTTTAGTATAAAGCTATGGTATCGAATAGGTAGTTCCTTAGTTTAAATATCAACCTTGATAGCACTTCGATAGTGATACCAATTAATCACTTATCCATATCATCATTTTAACATCCCTACTGTCAGTACGTTCCGTGACAGTCATCACGAATGGAACATGTTTCCCTTTCTTCTCTTGTGGACATGTGAAGTGTCAAGGACTCTACTAATAGTGGAGTCAAGGTCTGACTACATTGTCTAGGATCATTTTACCTTGCGAAGTAATTACCTTTGCTATTTCCCGCGATCATCCCACGATCATCCCCAACGATCCCTTTGTGCATGATCATAACAGTATATTTAAACTCACACTTGGCACATTCATCCTCATTACCTTTCACATCCTACTCAACAATTTTTACTTCCTTCAACAATGGTCTATACAAGGAGCAGAAGAAATTGCACCAACACTGGAGGGTCCGACGAGCTGGTAACAGAGGAACTGGAAACGTTTAATCCTTTCGCATCAAACGCAACAGCCTTCGCACCATTCATGGAATCAATATCGGGAGCAGGACATTCTCGACGTCGAGCTAACATCTTCGGTCCAGCCCCAGGACAACCTGCTAGTGTGCAGGTTTCAAGTCATCATGCCCTTGGTCAACCTGACCATTCCGAATTTGAGTACCAAGTACTCTATATAGAAAATGGTGACCCTGTTACTGTTCGAACACCGCGAAGAAATCACATGGCGATACCAACAACAGAGATGGAAATCCCACCATCTCCTACCACCTTTACTCTTGCTGACAGAATGTGTCAGCAGCTAGCAAATGCTCCCGGCCCTTTGCGAGGTCAGATACCAGTTACTGTCACGAAACGATGTTTTTATTATTCTTTTCTTTTATTATTCTTTTTCCTTTTCTTTTATTTACTTACCTAATTACTGAAGTGCTTACACCAGCGCTCATTATATTCTCATTATCATTTAGGTTACACGCGTCAACCTTATTGTTCTTGCGTTGTTGTTTCACTTAGGCGCAACTCTCTCGTGCCTGTCAGCTCATTGACAGGATGACATCATTATTGTTCCGCTTCCATGCTTCTTTTTATATTGCCTTATTGTTTACTCACCGAATACCTACAGCTTTACTTATGGATACGAGCGACTCTTATTGTAGATCCTCACGGTTACAGTGCGAGACATCTCTCACGGCTTCATATTCCATTAGTATATAAGACTTAGTATTTTGTAGTTATATTCCTTAGCTCTATTCTCGTCTATACTCCTTGGTAGCTAGACCTGTAGTTGGGTTGTTTTATTCATCCTCATCGCTTTTCCATCCTCTTGCTCATCATTCATCGTGTGATGCCTGGTTATCTCTTGTGAGAGCTAGCGAGTCGCTGACAGAAGAATAGAGCTCCTACCACACACCACCCGTCACAAACATTTTACAAACTTGCCTAGGATTTGACATTCCGTTGAAAACTAGTTGATCCTCGATACGTTACACATTTTATTTTACCAAACACACACACCCCTCCCTACTATAAATCCAACATGACTGATCAGTCAATACATGCTCCCGCCCCCGACCTCTCCGAAATCAATAACCCCACTCCCTCGACTCGCCGGGTGTTCGTTAATACACCAGGGAATTATGATGGCGATCCCGCTACATATCGACCATGGCGATGAAGGATGAGGGCCTATGCAGCTGAGCTGATGGAGACGAAGCAGGTCGAAGGATCGCACCATCTAATTACCATCATCATGTCCTTCATGGTTGGAGGAAAAGCCAACGAATGGGCGCAGGTATACACTGATGACCATTTTGATATTGAGAAGGGTGCCTGGAATGTTACAGGGAAGGACCTTTTCGATGATATGGACAGGGAGTTCATGAATGTTGCCAGGGAGAAAGAAGCCCGGGACAAGCTGACATACATTAGACAGGGAAAGACTCCTACTAGCGACTTCTTCAAAGAGTTTGAGTTGTTGCTAAAAGATGCTAACTACAACAGGAACGATTCACATGTCCTCACCTTAGCGGAGAATGCGGTCGATCATACACTCCTGTATGATATCATCAAAAGCCAATCAGAGCCCTTCACAGATTACCAGGAGTTAAAGAAGGTAGTCATAGGTGCTGATAATGTCAGACAGCAGTGGACAGAACAGAAGAGAGGTTATGGGTACGCGGGGTGGTGGAACACTAACCCGCAGAGACAGAACCATGGACAATCGTCCAATCAGCAGAACTGGCAGGAGACGAAAGTAGCTCCGAAGGCAGAGTACCCTGCGGCACAGAGGAGAGATGCCACCGGCACCACCTTCAGAGGAACGGGCAGGCCGATGGACATCGACCAAGCGAGGGAGGAGCGGCTGTGCTTCAACTGTGGCGAACCAGGCCACATGAGTAGGAATTGCCCGCACAAGAGAAGGGCGGTAGTCCGAGGTATCATGCTGAATATGAGTGAGCAGGAATGAGTGGACTTTATTAACGATTTGGGTTTTCCAAAGGCTCCGCAGTAGATATAGGTCTGCAGGAGCCTTCAAACACGGATATTTTGAGCTTTGTTGATAACGGCGTTGATTATATAATTAGTACAGGTACTAGACAGAAAAATGCATCCGCCTTCACACACAAAACCGAAAAATCCGAAAAACCTATATGGTATGAACCCGACACGGCTGAATGGCTAACTCAGAGAATTAGAGAAGATCAAATCCCAAGAGCGGTGGGATTGTCGCGAACCTGGATGCCCTCTTCCCGGGAGAAGGAAGCCTCGGAAGAAACTGTCATGGACATACGAAAGCGGAACTGGAAAACAGCAGTCACAGCCATCCGAAGTCTCAAAAACAAAAGAAGCTATGTTCGTGGGTCACGCGGCAAAAGTCTCAAGCTTCCAGCAATACTCGAGACACTGGAGGATAGTCGACAGATTGTCACACAAGGACTCCTCAACAGCGGAGCAACCGGTTCCTGCATCGACTCAGAATTTGTCAAACGGCACAACCTAGTCACCAAGGACTTACCAGTCAAAACGCTTGTCTATAATGCCAATGGCACGCTCAATGACGCCGGATCAATAGATAAGTATGTCAAGATACGGATGACTATTGGCAATCACTCGGAGATCATACAATTTGGAGTAGTAGGTCTAGGAAAGAATAACATCTTTCTATGACTAGACTGGCTACGACACCACAACCCGAGTATCGATTGGGAGACATCCGAACTAACCTTCAACAGGTGTCCAACACGATGCGGTTATAATCCACACTTTTGGACACCAGAGGATACTCATTCTAGAGCAGCGTTGCAGGAAGGCAAACAGCTTTTCTTGTTCGACTGGGATAGATATGTTCACGAGCAGGTACAGTCAAGGAAGTGGATGGAGGAACAGGCTAAGAAGGAAACAGCTGAAGAGTTTGACACTTCCAAATCCTCCATCAAGGAGTATCCCGATGTTTTCAGCCAGAAGGAGTTCGACCAGTTACCACAACGACGCCCTTGGGACCATGCTATCAATCTAATGCCAGGCTCCAAACCTTTAGATTGCAAGGTATATCCGCTAAACCCAAAGGAACAAGAGGTGCTTGACAAGTTTCTTGAAGAGAACCTTAGAACTGGACGAATTCGACCTTCCGCCTCGCAGATGGCATCCCCTTTCTTCTTCGTCAAAAAGAAAGATGGCACCTTACGACCGGTACAAGATTATCGCAAATTGAATGAGATGATGGTTAAAAACCGGTACCCACTTCCTCTCATTCAGGAGCTAATTGATCGTTTAAAAGGCGCTAAAATCTTCACGAAGATGGACATCCGATGGGGCTTTAGTAACATCCTGTTATGATTGTGCACAAAGGGATCGTCGGGAATGATCGCGGGATGATCGTGGGGAAATACGAAGTAAATTACTTCGCGAGGTAAAACGATCCTAAACTAAGTAGTCAGACCTTGACTCCACTATTAGTAGAGTCCTCGACACTTCGCGTGTCTGCAAGAGAAGAAAAGTAAACGTGTTCCGTTCGCGATGGCTATCGCGGAACGTACTGACAGCAAGGATGTTTAAAACGATGATACAGATAGAGAGGATTAATTGGTATCACTATCGAAGTGCTATCAAGGTTGATATTTAAACTAAAGAACTACCTATTCGATACCATAGCTTTATACTAAAGGTAAGTCAGGATCGCGAAGCAATGCCATGCCCGAATGGGTTAGCTCGTAAGTAAAGAACAAAGGAAGGGATATAAAAGGAATAGTGTAAATCTGATAAGGATGAAAAGAGATAACGAATAATTGCTTCGCGTCGGAATTTCTTCGCGAAGTAATTGTGTAGTGGTAAAAGGATATAAGTAATATCTAAGTAGTGGAATAGATCGCGAAGCTTCGTAAAGACTTAGCTTGCATAGATATAACACATCCGGATAAAAGAAGGTGACGAGTGGAAGGCAGCTTTTCGAACTAACCAGGGGTTATTCGAACTGACCGTTATGTTCTTCGGACTCACTAACTCTCCTGCAACATTCCAAGGTTTTATGAACCATATCCTGCAAGACCTCATCAATAGAGGTCATGTTATCGTTTATATGGATGACATACTGATTTTTACCGATGGTATAGAAGAGCATCGACGAATCGTAAAGCAAGTACTCGACATTTTACGGGAGCACAAGTTATTCCTTAAACCCGAAAAATGCTCATTCGAAAAACCAGTAATCGACTACCTCGGTATTATCATTGGTAACGGAACTATTCGCATGGATTCCAAGAAAGTACAAGCTGTCCGCGAATGGATTACTCCCCGTAAGAAGCGTGATGTTCAGCAATTCTTAGGGTTTTGCAACTTCTTCAGACACTTTATTCGTGGGTTTAGTCTTGTAGCGAAGCCACTGACACAGCTTACTGGGAATGGAACTTGGAAGTGGGAGAAAGTGCAGGAAGATGCGTTTGAAGAGTTGAAATGCCGAATCTGTGAGGAAGTAGTTTTGCTCATTCCTCGTAACCACGGGAAATTCAGGGTGGAAGTGTCAGTGACTCGCTAGCTCTCACAAGAAATAACCAGGTGTCACACGATGAATGATGAGCAAGAGGATGGAAAAGCGATGAGGATGAATAAAACAACCCAACTACAAGTCTAGCTACCGAGGAGAATAGACGAGAATAGAGCTAAGGAATATAACTACAAAATACCTAGTCTTATATACGAAATGGGATATGAAGCCGTGAGAGATGTCTCGCACCGTAACCGTGAGGATCTACAATAAGAGTCGCTCGTATCCATAAGTAAAGCTGTAGGTATTAGGTGAGTAAACAATAAGGCAATATAAAAAGAAGCATGGAAGCGGAACAATAATGACATCGTCCTGTCAATGAGCTGACAGGCACAAGAGAGTTGCGCCTAAGTGAAACGACAATGCGAGAACAATAAGGTTGACGCGTGTAACCTAAATGATAATGAAAATATAATAAGCGCTAGTGTAAGCGCTTTGGTGATTAAGTAAGTAAATAAAAGAAAAGGAAAAGAATAATAAAAGAAAAGAATAATGAAAAAGATCGTTTCATGACAGGAAGCTGACTTATCTGATTATGCTAATGGCGCCGTCTTGTCCCAGTTCATTGATGGTAGATGGTATCCTATTGCCTTTCGCTCTTGTTCCCTCAATGAGGTCGTATGGAATTACGAAATCTACGACAAAGAGTTAATGGTAATAATGGACTCTCTTGACGATTGGAGGCAATATTTACTAGGTGCGGAGGAACAGATTGAGATTTATACGGATCACGCAAACCTCCAATACTTCAAGAAGCTGCAGAAACTTAATTGTCGACAAGCGTGCTGGGTATTGGAGTCAGCGGAGTATAATTTTGATCTCATCCATAAACCTGGTAAATCGATGACGAAAGCTGACACCCTGTTGAGGATGACAGGTCTTAAGACGAGGGACTAGAACAACAAGAACATTGTTCTCCTGAAACCGGAAGTCTTCATCCATGCTCTCGACCTATCGGCTCCTGAAGATCTCCTGCTATCAGAGATCCGAAAGAGTAGAAACCAAGTAGATCAAATTGTACAGGATGCCCTAGCTGCCAAAAACCCGGAGTGGACTGAAACCGACAAAGTTATTACATGGAAAGGGCGTGTTTATGTACCGAAAAACTGCCTACTCTGATCCAAAGTAATCACTCAGTACCACGATACGCCGTTAGCGGGACATCCTGGACAGTATAAAACCACGGAGTTAATCACTTGGGACTACTGGTGGCCAGGGGTGACACGAGATGCAGGGAAGTACGTTGAAGGTTGCAAGAAATGCCAGGCGACAAAATCACATCATACCAAACCAGTCAGACAACTTCATCCACATGTGGTACCAACTGAACCGTGGCAGATGATTGGCACTGATATGATAGGGGAACTACCGGAATTTGGAGGATATAATGCCATATCGGTGTTTATCAATCATTTTTCCAAAAGATTGCGACTTGTTCCATCGCACACTACAGTCACATCAGAGGGAATGGCGAAAATTTATCACGATCATATCTTTTCTATACATGGGATTCCACGAAAGATCATACATGATCGAGGACCTCAGTATCATTCCCGGTTCATGAAGGAACTCTACCGTCTCTTAGGAATAGAAGCAAACTATACTACGGCGTATCATCCACAGACCAACGGCCAGACAGAACGAACAAATCAGGAGATAGAACATTATCTCCGTTTGTTCATTAGTTATCATCAAAATGACTGGCATGAGTGGTTACCACTTGCAGAGTTCGCCTATAACGATCGAGTACATTCTGCGACAAAGGTCTCCCCCTTCTATGCTGACAATGGTAGACATCCCTATAAAGGTATGGCAACTCAAATGACTTCAGACAACCCCACAGCACAGGTGTTTGCAGATGGAATGAGGAAGGTTCGAGAGGAGGTAGGAGTGGCCTTAGGTAAGGCCAACAACGATATGAAGAAGTTCTATGACAGGAAGCAGAGAGTTGGGGTAGAGTATAAGCCAGGTGATAAGGTCTGGCTTGAGGGAACTAACTTGTCGACAGACCAGCCGATGAAAAAGTTAGGAGACAAACGGTTTGGACCATTTATAGTTCAGAAGAAGATAGGCGCTAGCTCGTATAAACTAGACATCCCCTCCACATGGAAACGTATCCATAACGTTTTCAACGAAGTCCTTCTCACCCCTTATAAAGAGCCGCAATTCCCCTCTCAACCACGAAACACTCACCCACCTCCTGTCGTTGTAGGAGAAGAAGAAGAATTTGAGGTCGAGGAGATTCTTGACTCATGAAAGGTAGGAAGGGGAATCAAATACAAAGTCCGATGGCGGGGATATGGACTGCATGAAGACACTTGGGAACCTTGGTCCAACATTACACATTCCTCCGATTTGTTGAAGGAATTCCATGATAAAAATCCGACCAAACCCAAACCTGTCACCCTAAATCGACTCAAAATCCCTATTTCCTTATTTCCCACCGAATTATTCCGCCCTATGCCCCAGGTAAACACTGAAACCACACCCTTACAATTACCCTCCGAAAATTTTGTTAGACGACAGGCACTTCATGGAACTCGCACTCTAGGGAGGGGGTAATGTCACAAAATGATCTTTTTATTATTCTTTTTCCTTTTCTTTTATTTACTTACCTAATTACTGAAGTGCTTACACCAGCGCTTATTATATTCTCATTATCATTTAGGTTACACGCGTCAACCTTATTGTTCTCGCGTTGTCATTTCACTTAGGCGCGACTCTCTCGTGCCTGTCAGCTCATTGACAGGACGACGTCATTATTGTTCCGCTTCCATGCTTCTTTTTATATTGCCTTATTGTTTACTCACTGAATACCTACAGCTTTACTTATGGATATGAGCGACTCTTATTGTAGATCCTCACAGTTACGGCGCGAGACATCTCTCACAGCTTCATATTCCATTAGTATATAAGACTTAGTATTTTGTAGTTATATTCCTTAGCTCTATTCTCGTCTATACTCCTTGGTAGCTAGACCTGTAGTTGGGTTGTTTTATTCATCCTCATCGCTTTTCCATCCTCTTGCTCATCATTCATCATGTGACGCCTGGTTATCTCTTGTGAGAGCTAGCGAGTCGCTGACAGTTACCATGGTGGAGATTCCGGAAAACATCGAGGAAGCGGAAATTGACAAAGAGGTAGGTCCTGACGAGTCAGGAAATCCTGGAGAACCAGGGGGATCTGATCCTGATAGTCCTGGAGGTCCCGGAGCACCTCGAGGTTCTCACGTTCCTAGTCATTCTAGGAGTCCAGTGGAATGGGTAGGTAGTGTCCATCCGGACCCTACTGAACAACGCATCTTAGATGTGTTTCATGTGTTTAAGGGTTCACTTGATACCCTCGGAACAGTTCTCGCAGGCATGAATGCTAGCAGCCCCGCAAAGTCCAGAAGATCGAAAGTCAAGGATCCTGGGGTATTTGACAGATCTGACTCATGGAAACTGAAAGGTTTCCTAGTTTCCTTATCTTTGGTGTTTATTGATTGTCCTTTGTATTTTACTGATCAAAAGAAGATCAATTATACTTTATCCTACCTCGGCGGCTCCGCGAAGGAATGGTTTGAACCAGATATTCTGGATCCAAATCTTTCCGTGATGCCAGCATGGATGAGTTCCTTCGTGGCATTGGTGAAGGAATTACAGGATAATTTCGGTATGTACGATGCACAGGTGGAAGCCAAAGATAAGATCAGCATGTTAAGGATGAAGGAATCCGATAACATATGGAAGTATAATATCCATTTTAATACCCTCGTGGTGTCTACTAACTGGGACTCGCCTGCCCTTAAATGGGCTTATCAACATGGCTTGGCAAGTCATATCAAAGATGAGATGGCTCGTCTTCTGGAACCAAAGACACTCGCGGAATACCATCACGAGGTACTTTGAGTAGATAACAGGTACTGGAGACAAGAAGAAGAGCGGAAAAGAGAAGCTGCTAAATCGACAGGTGCTTCTTCGGGAGGGAAAGCATTGAACACATTGAAGAAGAACTTGCCAGGTTCTTCACAATCTCCCACATCCACCACAACCACAACCACAACCTCAACAAATAATTTGGGGAAGAAAAGTAAGGCTAGTGGAGGTGGAAATTCCTTGTCATTGACAAGTTCTGTGGTATCTTGACCTGCATACATGAGCAACCTCGGCTCAGACAGAAAACTCCTCGCGAAGGAGTCAGAACGTCGAAAGAAGTTGGGGCTGTGCGGATTTTGTGGGGGGAATCATAAGTTCAACAACTGCAAGAAACAAAAGGCTCATGAAGCTTGTGGGCATGCCGTGGAAACACAGGAAGCAGTGGCAAGTACCTCTTCAGTATCGGAAAATAGTCCGCAACTCCTGTACCCCAGTATGAAGCGGGAGTTGCATTGACCAGGTTCGTACTACCGGGGAAGTTAAATTAAACACATCCACTCTTTCCTATGATGAACGATCTTTTACTATACCTCTTACTATAGATTTTCCACTTCACAACATTTCCACAAAGCTTTCTTTTGTTTCCTTACTCGATTCTGGTTCTACTGATTGTTTCATTGATTCTCGTTTTGTGTATAAACATTCTCTCCCTACTTCTTCTATTTCTCCAATCAATCTCCGACTTTTCAATGGTTCCTTATCTCCGAAACCAATTTCCGAGACTACATCTCTTAATGTTTGGTTTCCCTCTGTCACGAAACGATCTTTAATCTTTTTATTAATCTTTTCTTTTATTTACTTACCTAATCACTGAGGCGCTTGCACCAGCGCTCATTATATTCTTATTATCATTTAGGTTACACGTGTTAACCTTATTGTTCTTGCGTTGTCGTTTCATCCATGTACAATTCTCTCGTGCCTGTCAACCCATTGACAGGACGATGTCATTATTGTTCCGCCTCCATGCTTCTTTTTATATTGCATTATTGTTTACTCACCGAATACCTACAGCTTTATTTATGGATACAAGCGACTCTTATTGTAAATCCTCACGGTTACGGTGCGAGACGTCTCTCATGGTTTCATATCCCATTTCGTATATAAGACTAGGTATTTTGTAGTTATATTCCTTAGCTCTATTCTCATCTATTCTCCTCAGTAGCTAGACTAGTATTGGGTTGTCTTATCCATCTCCTTTTTGCTTTTTCGCCTTCTTGCTCATCATCTATTGTGTGACGCCTGGTTGTCTCTTGTGAGAGCTAGCGAGTCGCTGACACCCTCTGGCGAGCTACTACTACTGACATTTTATGTCACTTTACTAGATTCCTCTTGCGAAGCAGTATTAGGTTACAGTTTCTTGACCCGCTACAATCCGTTGATTGACTGGGCATTGAGAAACATTACGTTCCATTCCACCAAGCAAGTTGAGTCTCTCTCGACTGTTATATCTATGTAATCTAAGTACTTATGAAGCTTCGCAAACCTTTCCGCTACTTAGATATATTACTTATATCCTTTTACCACTACGCAATTACTTCGCAAAGGAATTCCGATGTGAAGTAATTATTTGTTATCTCTTTTCATCCTTCTCAGATTCATACTATTCCTTTTATATCCCTTCTTTTGTTCTTTACTTATGAGCTAACCCATTTGGGCATGGCATTGCTTCGCGATCCTGACTTACCTTTAGTATAAAGCTACGGTATCGAATAGGTAGTTCCTCAGTTTAAATATCAACCTTGATAGCACTTCGATAGTGATACCAATTAATCATCTATATATATCATCGTTTCAACCTCCTTGTGGTGACGAAGGGAGAAAGCATGGAGGAAAGCACAGGCTCAAGCACAAGCCGAAGTGAGGAGTGGGGCTAGCACCATGTCAGCGACTCACTAGCTCTCACAAGAAATAACCAGGTGTCACACGATGAATGATGAGCAAGAGGATGGAAAAGCAATGAGGATGAATAAAACAACCCAACTACAAGTCTAGCCACCGAGGAGTATAGACGAGAATAGAGCTAAGGAATATAACTACAAAATACCTAGTCTTATGTACGAAATGGGATATGAAACTGTGAGAGATGTCTCGTGCCATAACCATGAGGATCTACAATAAGAGTCGCTCATATCCATAAGTAAAGCTGTAGGTATTAGGTGAGTAAACAATAAGGCAATATAGAAAGAAGCATGGAAGTGGAACAATAATGACGTCGTCCTGTCAATGAGCTGACAGGCACGAGAGAGTCGCGCCTAAGTGAAATGACAACGCGAGAACAATAAGGTTGACGCGTGTAACCTAAATGATAATGAGAATATAATAAGCGCTAGTGTAAGCGCTTTGGTGATTAGGTAAGTAAATAAAAGAAAAGAAAAGAATAATGAAAAAGGATGTTTCGTGACACACCACACACAAAGGCTGAAAGAGATAATGATCAAGACAGCAGCGATAGTATGAGGGCCAATCGCTAGGGTCGCACAAGGAAGACTAGTTCCAAAGACCAAGAGGTCAAGATGGGGAACTAGGTGTCAGCTTACTGTACTATATATACAAGTGTCTAGCTGAGTAAGCGACAGCGCGGTAATTTGATAGAAGTATGCGGAAGAGTGTAGCTGGATCCAAATAGTAACAAAGATAAAGGAAGAAGGAAATATAGGAAAAATGAAGTAAGTACTGTATCCTGTGTAGCATGTCATGACATTACCCCCCTTCTACAGTCGATGTCCCAGTGACTATTTCAGTGAGGTTTTCATAGGGTTGCCAGGGTAGAGAGTGGAAGATGGAGGCTGAAATTTTTCGTGGTGCATTTGAGTGTTTTGCATAGAAGTCTGCAATTGCCTCGTCGCTTGTGCCAACTAAGTTCTCTTCATGCTCCCAACTATTGTGGCCCTCATTGTACCCCTTCCACTTTACCAGGAATTGCAACTTTTTCCATCGTCCAAAGATCCGGCTGTCCAGGACCTCCTCCATGTTGTAGAACTCCTCTCCCTCCACAATTTTGGGTTCCGGTGGTGGTGGCTCAATTCCATTGACCTCGTTCCCTTTCCAGGGAGACAAGCAGTTGGTGTGTATGTTGTCGTGGATCTTCATCCAGGTCGGTAGGTGTAATCAATATGTGAGGGGCCCTGTTTTCTCTGCGACTTCGAATGGACCTAGGCATTTGCTCCCTAGTTTCTGGTTCTTTTGTCGTACCTTTAATTTGCTCAAAGATAGCCACACTGGTTGTCCGACTTTGAATTCCTGTACTTTGCCATTTACACCCTCTCTGATGCGTTCCTTGCTCATCCGTAGTGCTGCCTCTGCATCCTCACGTGCATGCTGGAGCAGTTCTAGTCAGCATTCAATGGATGGGTATTTGGTCTCCATGCCGTTTGGAATGGTGAACTCGGGGGTGTACCCATAAAGTGTTTCGAAGGGGGAGTGGCTGTGTGCAGAGTGAATACGTGCATTCATGACAAACTCAGCAGTAGGGATTAAGAGGTCCCAGTTGTCCTGTCAGCAACTTATGTACATGCGAATGTAGCATTCGATTTCCTGGTTAGCGCATTCTGTCTGTCCATTTGTCTCAGGGTGATAAGCTGTGGTCAGGGCAGAGTCAATTCCTAGTCACTTCAGTAGTTGTCGCATAACATCTGCCGCAAATTGGGGTCCTCTATCAGAAATGAATCGACGGGGTAGGCCATGTAAGCGAAACATTTCTTTGTAAAAGAAATCTGCTACTCCTTCTGTGGTTATCTCGGTTGTACAGGGGAAACAGTGAACCATCTTTGTGTAATGGTCCACAAAGGTGATGATAGCATTGTGGCCATCTTGCGTCATAGGTAGTTCCCCAATGAGATCCACACCGATGTCCTGCCAGGGTCCTTCCGGTACGGGAAGAGGTTGAAGAGGAGAGTGGTGGTGGGGGTTCAGGTGTTTGCGCTGGCAGTGGTCACATCCGTCGACGTACTTGTCTACAAAAGAGCGCATCCCAGGCCACCAGTACAGTCTGCTGACTAGTTCCAGGGTGCCATGCATCCCTGGATGACCTGCAGTCAGTGCATCATGACAGTGTTCCAGGATTGTTTTCCTTAGTGCCATATCTGGTGGGACATAGACTTTGTTGCAATAATAGACCAAACCGTTTTCTTCTTTCCACTCAGCTAGACCACTAGTGAGACTTTGGGGTCCCTTGATACCTTTCAGACCATCCAGGACTTCTGCCTCTCATTTGCTAATCTGCCGAATGCGGTCAAGAAGGGGGTTATGGAGAAGAACCATGGTTGCCGCATTGAGGAAGTGCTCAGGTTTCAGAACAATCTGTTCCCTATTGTCCTCTGCATCTGTAACCTGGTGCTGTGCCATACGTGAAAGTGCATCAGCTTGAGTGTTAGCTTTGCCTGGGCGATGCTTAAGATGGAAATCAAACTGAGAAAGCCATAGTGCCCATTGTGCTTGTTGATGACTGAGGTCTTGGGCTGTCTTCCAGTATTCGAGGTTCTGGTGATCGGTTATGATTTCGAAGGGTTCCGGGGATCCTTCTAGGAAGCTTCTCCAGTCTTTCAGTGCCTCGATGATGGCCAGCATTTCCCGGTCATAGATTTCGTAGTTTTGCTCGGCAGGGTCCATGGATGAGGAATGATAAGCAACAGGGTGCCAGAGTTTGTCCTCCTGTAGTTGTGAAAGGGTGCCTCCAGTAGCGAAGCCTGATGCATCGACTTCAATCTGAGTTGGTTTCGATGGGTCCCATAGTGTGAGGATCGGTGCAGATGTGAAGGAGTTCCTTAGCGAATTAAAGGCTTCCTGCTGTTGTGATCCCCAAACCCATTTAGTGTCTTTGCGGGTAAGGTCATTCAGAGGTCGAGCTTTCTTTGCAAAACCTTCGATAAATCTCTGATAGAAGTTAGCAAATCCTAGGAAGCCTCGGAGATCACGTAGCATTGTAGGGGCCTGCCAGTTACTAACTGCCTCTATTTTGACTGGGTCCATTCGTACTTCTCCCTCACTGATTACCAAGCCTAGGTATTCGATGGAAGGCTGTTCAAATTCACATTTCTCTGGTCACAGGTATAGGTCGTATTTGCTGAGATGTGTAAGCACATCATTGACTATACTTCGATGTTCCTTAAGGGTTTCAGTAAAAACTAGGATGTCGTCCAGATAAATGGCCACCTTCCCAGCAGCAATGAGGTCAGCAAATATGGAGTTCATGAGGGCTTGGAACATAGCAGGTGAGTTTGTCAGGCCAAAGAACATGACAAGGGGCTCAAAGAGTCCTCGGTTTGTTGCGAATGCTCCCTTCCATTTGTCGCCCTCTTTAATCCGAACGTTGTTATACCCCCAGCGAACATCCATTTTGGAGAAGACCTTGGCTTTGCGCAGTTGGCTAATGATGTCCGTGACGAGGGGAAGTGGGTGCCAATTCTTTACCATGTATTCATTGAGTCGCCAGTAATCCTGTGCAAATCTGTTATGGGTATGCTTCCGCTACCTCGTATGGAGCATCCGGAAGTTACAGAAACGACAATGGTAAATCATTCCTATCCTTTCCTTATCGGTTCGGGACTGGACCATACGACAACATCCAATGTTAATGGATATGATTACTTTTAATTCCCACCCTATTATCTTTTAATTATATTATCAGGAACTTTTTACAATACTTATTGTTTTATTCCAGATACTCACTGTTCTTCTTTTAACAATTAGGATTACTGGTATATAAGCATTAGTGTCCAGTAGATAGTTCTCTAGTTTAAATATTAACTTAGATCATTCCGATCTAGAGAGGTTATCCCTATAACTCCGTCCAGACTTTCCAGTCTAACTTGATAGTTGTCCGAACTTATCTGGTCGACTTCCGAATGTCCGAAATCTACGAACATCCACAGAACCACTATGACATAGCGGGAGCACTACTGAAAGTGGTGCTAAGGTTCTTGTTCGACTTTACATTCCACTTTTCTACTGATTGGTAGTTACCGCTCAAACCCGGGGACTATCAGAACACTCTATACTATACTATTCACACTAGACCTCACGGAACCTCACCAGAACAGTCTTAACAGTATATTTAAACTATCACTTGCTATTGTCGTACTCATTTGTATTCATGGCACCTCCAATAACTCGACAAGCCCAGAGGAACCAGACGAGAACTCTCACCAGAACCACTAACAATTCGGATGTACCGAATCAGGCTGAAGAGTCAAACCCTTTCCTCACTAACGCACAATCCTTCACACCATACTCCAAATCTATATCGGCCTTAGGAGGGCGAAGGAGAACAAATATTTTCGGACCAACGACGTCAACTGCACATTCCACTATGGAGGTGAATCCGGAATTCGCGATTGGAGGAAATACCGAAACATTAGACTACGAAATTCAAACACTATACACCGCAACTGGAATACCGGTTCAGGTAAGAACACCACGGATGGTAACTCAAATAGCTACCGCATCATCCGCAATTATACCTCCATCTCCAATGGCAGCAGCCATTTTCGGACAGCTCTTGGGCCGAAATGCACCAGACAGCACTCAAATTCCTGAAGGACAGGAAGAAGATCATCCCGAAGAAGATAATCGGGAGGATCAAGATGGTGAGGAAGATCCGGTAGGGGCCGAAGAAAATCCAGCTGACCCGGATGGATCAGATGATGATGAAGGACCAAGTGGTGGTGGACCGGGTGGACCAGGTGGTGAGGTATCCGGAGGACAGGGAAGTCCTAGGAGACCAATCTTCCCACCAAACAACAACTCTTCCGAACGGGAGTTTCTTCAAACATTCCAAGCTTTCTGAGGAACACTCAAAGGATTGGGTCATGCAATCACGAATATGCGATCGGAGCCTTCCGAATCCAGTAAAGCGAAAGTTCAGGAACCAGATGTTTTCAATGGTCTTGAGCCTCGGAAACTTAAATCCTTCCTAGTTTCCTTATCCCTCATCTTGCTAGATCGACTGAACTATTTCACTGATCAAAGGAAGATCGCTTACACCTTGTCTTATCTGAGTGGATCTGCTCGCGAATGGTTCGAGCGGGATATCCTCGACCCCAATGTGGTCTCACTTCCTATGTGGACCAGATCTTTTTCGGCACTTGTGAAGGAGTTACAATATAATTTCGGTCTTTACGATGCACAGGGGGATGCCGAGGATAAACTCGGAAACTTAAAGATGAAGGAAAATGAATCGGTTCATAAATTTAACATCCGATTCAATACACTCGCTGCTCTCACCGATTGGAATTCGAGTTCCTTGAAGTGGGCTTATCAGCATGCCCTAGCGTCCCGAATTAAGGACGAAATGGCCCGTGTTCCGGAGCCTTGAACCCTTGCTGAATATCGGGCAGAGGTTCTCTGGATCGACAACCGGTACTGGCGAAGAGAAGAAGAGAAGAAACGAGAGTCTGCTTGTTACAGCGGATCAGGTTTGGGGAGTAAAACCTCGAACCCGGGTAAGAAGAGTAATTCGAATCCTTCAAACAAAACCTCTTCTTCATCGGAAAATCAGTCTAAAGGTACTAATAGCCCAGAGACTACTGGTCAGAATCAAGGGAAGAAGCCTTGGTTTGACAATAAGAACAAATCGGCCGGCAACGGATCTTCGGGTCAATCTTCTTCGAACTCTTCAACTTCTCAACAGGCGAAGCCATACCAGAAACATCTCGGACTGGACGGCAAAGTCAAGCCGGAAGAGAAGGAGAGACACAGGAAGTTCAACCTGTGTATGTTCTGTGGCGGTAAGCATAAACTAGAGGATTGTCCTAATCGGAAATCGAGCCAACCTCGCGGTCAAGCAGCAGAAGTTGAGGATGCTACCACAACCATCTGATCATCTTCAGATGATTCGGAAAAATAATCCGCAGCTCTTGTACCCTGGTATGAAGCGAGAGTTGCATTGATTCGGTTCATGCCTACCCAGGGGAAGTAATACTTAATGCATCCGCTCTTTCTAAATACGATTGATCTCTCCAATTTACAATTACTACTGAATTTCAATCACCGGAAGAACCGGCCAGTACATTATCTTTACTACAATTTCCATGCTTACTTGATTCCGGTTCTACAGACTCTTTTCTCGATTCTTCCTATGTAAAAAAGCATTTTATTCCGACAAAACCTATATCTCTGATCAATCTCCGTTTATTTGATGGTTCTCTTACCGCAAATTTGTTAAGGCCATGCACCAGAAGGAAATAGATCAAGGTTCCGGAGCTCTGTTCGAAGCTTCGGAGTCCGGAAACTATAGTAACGGCAAAATGAAGTAATGGAAAGGCTACATGGGCCTTGGGAAGTGATGGGACTTCAGCGAAGCTTTCGGCAACGCTCCCTACACATTATCCGGGTGTCCCTGTGAAGTGCGAAGAAGAATGAAGTTCCGGAGCGTCGGAAGCTTCCGATCGATTGATCCGGACGTGATTAAGCGTAATAGATAAGGAGTATAGAAGGTAACTTTTATTTCAAGCTGGGGAACCAAACTAATCAAGTTGACCTAAGTACTAAACTGCCTAATTGTTAAATAAAAGACAATAAGTGAAAAGGATTCAAAATAATACAATAACGGTGTTTTCCAACAGCCGACAGGCGTGGGAATGCATCGGTCATGACGACCGAGTGTCATGTGATGTATCCGAGGTTGTTCCGAAGTTATTGAGCCAAGGAACGGAGTACGAAATTGTCCGAGATTTGAGTTGAACTTGGTAACAAACACGAAATGGATCAGAAGGATGCTCGATTGACCGGAAGATCGGCCGGAATGCCGGAATGTTCATATAGTGATCAATGACCTCGGAAATTGTCCGGAAAGCATAGTGGAACTTGGCATATATATAACAAAATTCCATTTTGGAAACGGTCGAACTTTCGATCCGTTTTCCGACCGGCGAGTCTTTTACAATTAACTTCTATGTTACTTCATTGGATTCATCTTGCAAAGCTGTACTAGGATATAGTTTTTTGTCCCGCTACAATCCGTTGATTGACTGGGTTACAAAAACAATTTCTTTCTGAAACACTGACCGAGATGTTTTCAAACAGACGTCTACACTTCCGGATACTTTAAATTCAAGTTCCGAAGTGTCCGCTCCACCTCCGGAGCTACTAGTGAAACCAGATGCATCATGCTCTAAACCTTGCTCTTGCCTTACACCTCGTCCACTCATGGACAAATTTCCATATGAACCCATCTACTCATACCCAACAGTATCGCAAATGGGATCTCGTACTGAATCTGCGGAAAAACCGGACATTGACATCGCACTTCTGGGGGCAGTGGCTTTCAACTGGGTCTGCAAGGACACTGGTATCGAGCCAATTTTATTTCGTTACATCCCTTCCGAAATTACTGCTAAAGGTTCTAGTACTGAAGAATTTGAATCTCAGGAATGAGGATCTACCCTTCCGGATCAATATGCGGAATTTGCTGATGTCTTCGACAAGAGCTCTTCTGAAGAGCTTCCGGAACATCGATCTTACGACCTAAAGATTGATTTAGAAGAAGGTGCCGAGCCACCTCTCGGAAGACTGTACCCCTTATCTCCAAAAGAATTGGGGGCCCTTCGAGATTTCCTGGATAAGCAACTAGCTACAGGTATAATTCAAACCTCCTCTTCACCCTATGGCGCACCGGTTCTATTCGCACCAAAGAAGGACGGATCTCTCCGACTATGTGTTGACTTCCGAGGAATTAATCACATCACGAAGAAGGACCGATACCCATTACCCTTAATATCTGACTTGCTGGACGCGCCCCGAAAGGCGGCCGTATACACTAAACTTGATTTAGCTCATGCCTATCATCTTGTACGAATTGCCAAAGGTGATGAATGGAAGACTGCTTTCCGGACTCGCTACGGGTCTTACGAGTGGAAAGTAATACCAGAAGGACTCACCAACGCCCCGGCTGCATTTCAAAGATTTGTTAACTCTATCTTTGCGGACTTACTAGATGTTTATGTGATTGTTTACATTGATGATATTCTAGTGTATTCTGATAATCCGGAAGATCACGAGGAACATGTCCGGGAAGTTCTCCAAAGACTCCGACAAGCTCAACTCTATTGCAATCTCGCGAAATGTTTCTTCGGAGTTGACACGGTTGAATATCTTGGGTACATTTTATCTCCCACTGGCCTTACCATGTCTTCGGATAAAGTAAAAGCTATCATCGAATGGCCAGTGCCTCAAAAGGTCAAAGATATTCAGTCTTTTCTCGGATTTGCCAATTTCTACAGGCGTTTCATTTACAATTATAGCGACATTGTGATTCCATTAACCCGACTGTCAGAGGTCGATGTCGACACACAAAACCACAAGCGGCTAAGTGTCTCAGACGTCTCAGAGAAGAAACCCAGAAGTCAAGTTGAATAACGAAGCTAAGGTCACTACAAGACCTTAGCTGACCTTATATACAAAAGTACGAATCTAATCTACAATAGAGTCGTTGGTCAAACGCTATGACGAACAAGTCCGTGATAGATACGAGCACGGATGCTAACCGAGTATAAGTAATCAAGAGGATGTCAGCAGCGGGTCGTAACCGAGTACGGGACCCGATGAGTAACGTAGAATGTGTAAAGGAAAACAAAGAAATAGAATATCCAGACACCCAGTCACAGGACACAAGCGCCCTACGACAGGCGCCTACACGCTAAGAGTTACTCGTAGTGTTAGTCGTTCCTGACACCGACTCACCCGGAAAACAATGGATTGGATTTGGACTGCAGAATGCCAGTCGGCTTTCGAAAATCTCAAGCATGCGTTCACCAGCGCTCCTATCCAAGCTCACTGGGAACCTAATCGACCACTCATTGTGGAAACCAATGCTTCCGACTATGCGATTGCAGCAATCCTTTCAATTCGGCTTTCGGACGGGGAAGTACATCCAATCGCTTTTCTTTCCCACACGCTTCACGCAGCGGAACTAAATTATGATGTTCATGACAAAGAACTTCTAGCTATTTTCGAAGCTTTTAAAGCTTGGCAGCACTACCTCAAAGGCGCCAGAGACCCAATCGATGTGGTCACTGACCATAAAAATCTTGAGTACTTTTCCACAATGAAAGTTCTGACTCGGAGACAGGTCCAATGGTCCGAATACCTTCACCAATTCAATTTGGTGATCCGGTTCCGACCAGGTAAGTTAGGGGAAAAGCCGGACTCCATCACTAGACGATGGGACGTCTACCCAAAAGAGGGGGATATCGGATATGCCCAAGTCAATCCACAGAACTTCCGACCCGTATTCACTAATGAACAGCTGACCGATTCACTTCGGGCTACTTTCCTTGAAGGACCGGTCCTCCGGGCATCGATTGTTATGGACATCAATACTTTACATGAAGCAATTTGGCAATTGTTACCAATTGATCTGGAGTCTGCACTAGGTCTTACATATGCCCAAGACGCTACTAAACCTCGATGGACATTGGGCGAAGATGATCTACTACAACTTGATAACCGGATATACATTCCAAATCACTCAGATCTATGGCTACAAGTTCTATGATATTTCCATGATCACCCTCTTTCTGGCCATTTCGGTCAAAACCGGACTCTAGAATCCATTCATCGGCAGTATACCTGGCCTAAGGTCCAAGATTTCGTACGAGACTACGTTTCCTCCTGCACTACTTGTGGTAGGAACAAGTCCCGCCAACATCGGCCTTATGGATTGCTAAAACCTCTTCCGGTACCGACGTGCCCTTGGGATTCCATATCCATGGACTTTATCGAAGAACTTCCAATGTCGGACGGTTACAATTCCATACTAGTCATTGTGGATCGATCATCAAAACAATCCATTTTTATTAAGTGTCATACTACAATCACATCCGAACAATTAGCTGAACTTTTTGTTATTCAAGTCTTCTCGAAACACGGAGTACCGAGCCATGTAACCTCAGACCGAGGTTCGGAATTTGTGTCCGCATTCTTCCGGGCCCTCGGCCAATCATTAAATATGGAACTTCACTATACTTCCAGATATCACCCTGAAGCCGATGGTCAAACCGAACGAGTCAACCAAACCCTGGAGCAATATATTCGCATTTATTGCAATTACCAACAGGACAATTAGTCCGGCCTTCTACCAATGGCCGAGTTCACTTACAATAATGCACCAAATGTGTCTACAGGTATTACACCCTTCTTCACTAACAAAGGTTACCATCCGAATGTATCCATTCAACCAGAAGTTGATATCCGATCCAATCAGGCTCGTGATTTTGTCGTCAACTTGGATGAAGTCCATTCATTCCTTCGTGATGAAATTACTAATGCTCAGCATCGGTATAAAGAACAGGCTGACCGGAAGTGTATTTCTGCTCCTGAATTCCAGATTGGATCCGAAGTCTTTGTATTAGCCAAACATATCTGATTGACCCGGCCCACTCCGAAGTTCTCGGAAAAGTATCTTGGCCCATTCAAGGTTACCGAACACATCGGAACATTAGCCTACAAGATACAACTACCAGATTACCTCTCCAGAATACACCCTGTATTTCATGTTTCCCAATTGGAACCATACACTCCCAATCCGATACCTAACCGCACGCAAGCTCCGCCACCTCCGATCGAGGTAGATGGTGAACAGGAGTTTGAAGTTGCAGAAATCCTAGATTCGAAGATGGATCGTAGGTACCGACGGTGTCCATTATGGTACTTTATCCATTGGAAAGGTTATGAAGGTACCAAAGAGGAATTCTCGTGGATCGGAGCCGACGAAATGCATGCCGATGAACTCCTCGGAGAATTCCATAACCGATACCCATCAAAGCCGGGACCCTTGCAGGACATCAACTAAAATTGTCATACGATTCTACTTATCTCTTTCTATATTTTATATTTTCTTTTCACTTCCGAACGGTTGAAATCGACCGAAGGGATTACCGCCATGATAGTTTATTGAGCAATAATCCCTTACCGGAATTTCGTACTCCTATTCTTTCACACTTCTGCTATCCGGACATATCTGTCCGAAATTTAAACTCATTTCTTACAAGTATTATCAGCCGATTTCATTCGGCATATTCCTTACTTTTCCGTTTCACTTTCAACTACGATGAATTTTCCACTTAAAGTCCGATACCAGACAAATTTCTCGGAAAATATAGAAACCGAATTTTATTTAAAGTCCAAAAAACTACTATTAGGCCTATTCTCGGCCTTTTCCCTTCCTATCCCCCATTCTCGTTTCCCTTTCTTCCTCCATTTCTACTTCATCTCCTCGGATCCTTACAAGGAACCGGACCATGTCCTCTAGTAATCCTAACCGACGGGTTAGGTCCCGTACATCTCCTTGGAGGTCCTCCATTGTCCGACTGCTTGACAAAGCACCAGACCCTTCTACCTTCACCCTCTTTATCTGGTGGGGACGTTCGGCCTGCACCAATGAGCATCGGGCCTTGGTGGAATGACAGGCTTGGCACGATGACGACCAAACACCTACCGAAACACACGAGATGCCCTTGGAAAGGCATCGGTCGCACTTTACTTCCTTTTTAGGGGAAGAGGTAGGGGTTGGAACGACGTCAGCTTCGCCATTGTGGTCGACATCCTCGGAACCTGAGGACGAGTAATCTTCATTATGCAGAGTGGGATCCACAGAAGCAGCAACCTAATGAAAAATCAGAACAAGTTATATAGAAAATTCATGGGACACACCTTGACCAGAGGGCGTTTACACTTCAGGGGTACCAGAGCCTCTGTTTGCTCCTTGTTCCCTTTCTCCACAATCCGATTGGACTCCTGAACTTCCTTCTGCTTAGCAGCTTCCTCAGCTCTAGCCTTCTCTTCCGCTCTCTTCTGAGCATCCTCCAACTCAATTCGCCGCTGTTCTTCCTTGGCTTCCCTTCTCTTCTCTTCCTTTCGTCTCCGAATTTCTACCAGCTGCGCCTCTGCTGCAGCTTCTTCCTTTTCCTCTTCGGCCTTGTGTTTGGCCTTGCGTTTAGCCCGTTCGTCCTTAAGGTTCTGGAGACGGGTAATTTCGGCTTCCTCCTCATCGTCTGAGGGAAGGGAGGAATTGGGGAGGGAGATGGGAGGAGACATGTTGGAAAGAAAGAGAAAGTGGGGACTTAGAAAATTTTATTTGAACGGGTATTTATAGCCTACCAACCGTAATGTGGCTGACCGATCAAATTCCGAAGCTTTCTGATTAGTATTTTCTTTTCTGATCTGTTGATCGGATCAATACTTTTCCGATGAATGGCTGTTGTACGATGCTTTTGAGGGCAAAAGCCTAATAGGGGGATACTGTTATGGGTATGCTTCCACTACCTTGTACGGAGCATCTGGAAGTTACGGAAACGACAATGGTAAATCGTTCCTATCCTTTCCTTATCGGTTCGGGACCGGACCATATGACGACATCCAATGTTAACGGATATGATTACTTTTAATTCCCACCCTATTATCTTTTAATTATATTATCGGGAACTTTTTACAATACTTATTGTTTTATTCCAGATACTCACTGTTCTTCTTTTAACAATTAGGATTACTGGTATATAAGCATTAGTGTCCAGTAGATAGTTCTCCAGTTTAAATATCAACTTAGATCATTCTGATCTAGAGAGGTTATCCCTATAACTCTGTCTGGACTTTCCAGTCTAACTTGATAGTTGTCTGAACTTATCCGGTCGACTTCCGGACATCTGAAATCTACGAACATCCACGGAACCACTATGACATAGCGGGAGCACTACTGAAAGTGGTGCTAAGGTTCTTGTTCGACTTTACATTCCACTTTTCCACTGATTGGTAGTTACCGCTCAAACCCGGGGACTATCGGAACACTCTATACTATACTATTCACACTAGACCTCACGGAACCTCACTGGAACAGTCTTAACAAAATCGAAGTTTGCCATCCTTCTTTTTGACAAAGAAAACTGGAGATGCCAGTGGTGATTTGGAGGGACGGATGTAGCCTTTGCGCCAATTCTCTTCCAAGAACTGATCTAGTTCTTCCTGTTCGTTTGGGGACATGGAATAGATTTTAGTCCGCATGGTTTCAGGAGTGTTGGGTTTCAGATCTATGGTGTGGTCCCAAGGTTTATGTTCTGGTAATCGTTCTGATTCTTTCTCTGAGAAAACCTTTACATGTTGCTGATATGAGGAGGGGACCATCTCTTCAAATTATTTTGATGGCTTTTCTTTGTAAGCAGCCTCTGCAAGTTGCTGGGAGTATGTGTACCCAGCGGAACACCAAAGCTCTTCCAACATATGGCCGATGATTCCAGCTTGGAGTAATGCCCTCCTTCTTTTCCTGTTGCCTACTAGTCGATACAGAGGTGTGCTTTCAGTGTATTCGTGTATCTCTGGATTGGGCATTGGAAGTGGAGGAGTTTCTTTGGGCACTTGGGGGCTGTTATATCTATGCAAGCTAAGTCTTTACGAAGCTTCGCGATCCATTCCGAGACTTAGATATTACTTACATCCTTTTATCACTACGCAATTACTTTGCAAAGGAATTCCGACGCGAAGCATTTACTCTTATCTTTTATCATCCTTATCGGATTTACACTATTCCTTTTATATCCCTTCCTTTGTTCTTTACTTACGAGCTAGCCAATTCGGGCGTAGCATCGCTTCGCGATCCTGACTTACCTTTAGTATAAAGCTACGGTATCAAATAGGTAGTTCTTCAGTTTAAATATCAACCTTGATAGCACTTCGATAGTGATACCAATTAATCAACTATCCCTATCATCGTTTTAACATCCCCTCACTGTCAGTACGTTCCGCGATAGTCATCGCGAACGGAACACGTTTATCTTCTTCTCTTGCGGACACGCGAAGTGTCGAGGGCTCTACTAATAGTGGAGTCAAGGTCCGACTAACTAGTTTAGGATCGTTTTACCTCGCGAAGTATTTACTTCGTATTTTCCCGCGATCATTCCCAATGATCCATTTGTGCACAATCATAACAGGGGCAGTCATCAGACTCTGGGATGGAGAAGTGAACTCGTGGAGCTGACGTGGGGCTCCAGTCTGGGTTAGCTTCTACGAGGTGTGAGGTGGTTCCCCCCACGTTACTTTCCTTGGGTTCTGAGACTTCTTCGATGGTCATGGGGTGCAGAGCCTTTCTGGGAGGGGTGATAGCCAATCTCCCTTCTCTCCAGTCAATGTCTGGGTTGACCTTTCGGAGCCATGGAAGTCCAAGGATGATATTTTCAGACCCGAGGTTGGTGACAAGGTATTCAAGGAGCTGGGGTTTGTTTCGGTCTATTGTGGATAGTAGACGTACAGAGTGCATGATCTGCCCTGCTGTGTTAAGAGACCCGTCAATGTTATAGAGGGTGATTGGATGAAGGAGATGACGAGAAAGGATCTGATGTTGTTTCACAAAGCGGTCATGAATGAAGAGACCAGTGGCACTGGAGTCTATCATTGCTGCGCTGTCTGTATTCTTGAATCTGCCTTGCAACTTAATTGGTACTTGGAAGTGAGAAATGTCACTAGATTGAGCAGAACCAATTGTACATGAGGGTATAGATGCATAGATAGAGGTAGACGAGGAGTACAGACTAGGGAACCAGGCGGCAGCCATGGCGGGTTCCCACTTTAAACATTTGAGCGCAGCTCTGCCATTTGCTCTGCCAATTCTTTCTGCCCGGCAGTGAGCATCTGAAGAATCTTTGTGAAGTCAGCGGCTGGGGCGGGCGTAGTAGCAGCAATGGAGGTGGAGGGCTCAGTGACAATAGAAGTGGCAGCTGCAGAACGAGGGAGAGGTCTTGGAAGTCCTAAGAACTTCCTACGGCAGACGGCTGCCACATGCCCAGTTAGTCCACAGTGATTGCAAACATCCCATTCGTGGTGCCCATCTGCCTTGCGATGTTCTCTGGACCTGCAACCATAGCATCTTCCCATCATAGACCTGCAATAGTCTTCTGCGAATCGTCCCGTAGTGGTAGCATCCACATCCATTGCGTTTGGATCATGGGCCGGCACAAAGGGCGTAGCGGTATAGGAACTGAAGTTGGGAGTGTTCTGGGTGTATTGCTTCCCTTCCTCATCAGCCCGTTCATTCTGCCGGTTGTCGATGCGGATCACTTCACTAATCAGCGCCTGCATCAGATCAGTGTTGGCCTGTGAATTGACCAATCCATCCTTGATTCGCTTCGAGAGGTGGTCATAAAACTGATCTCAAAGGTCAGCATCCAAGTATCCTGTTCTACTGGCATACTGCTTGAATGTTGCAGCGTATGTTGCTATGTGATCCTTCCCTTGCCAGAGACTTTTGAGAACTCGCTTGGCTTCCACTACCAGGTCTGCTGTTTCAAACCATTGCCTAAAGGCACCAGCGAAATCAGCCCAGGTTGGGTAGAGGAGGGCAGGGGCTGGTACTCCTGCAGCATCTGCCCGAGCAACTTGACTAATGTTCTCTGAGGTGGGAGTAGCCCAGATAGCTGCATCACCATCAAGGTATGAGATGGCTGATTTGATTTTTTCCTGTGCATTACTGAGGGAATGGATACCCTAGGCCCATAGTTCGAAGGCAGCAATGAAGTGTCGTGCATTGTCACTACGCTTCCCATCATATGTCTGGGGCTTGCTAACACCTTTGCTGGTGCTTATGTTGTTGGCAATGCTGGCTACTGCCGATTGTAGCGCCATCTGTTGTGTGGTGAGTTGTTGGATCAACACCGCAAGGTCTTGGGTGGTAGGAGGATGAGACATGATAGAGGTGTTTTCAATGGGAATGGGCTCAGGAGATGGGGATAACGGTTCTGGTGTAACCGAGATATCTATGACAATAGGCTCTGGGGATGGGGTTGATGCGACAGGGTCGGCTTCGGTTTCTAGCTCTGGTTCTAGGATCGCAGTGGGAATAAGCGCAGGGGAGGATCTAATGGATGGTACAGCACTGGTAGGGTTTGAAAGTCTACCAACCCGGCTCGGAACTCGGCTTGGAATTCTAGGGATGTCTATGAATCATCCGTTTCCTGAATCCCTTGGAGTGATGGGAGCGGGGTTACAGTATCGGTTGGGGCAAGGATTTTCGTCGCAGTCAAACCAAGCGTTGTGTTCTTTGTCTGGATTGTATTTGGAATGAACATCGCACTGATCTTGAATATCAAATGCGTGCTGAAATTCTGAACAATCAATGTCTGGTGTAAATGAAGGCATAGCGGCAATGGAAGGTGGGGAACTGGGTGGGTCCGATTTCCACTCCTCGTAGGATCAGTTGGAAAGGCTGATGGTACGAGTAGAGATCTTGACCTAATGTGGTGATGAAGGGAGAAAGCATGGAGGAAAGCACAGGCTCAAGCACAAGCCGAAGTGAGGAGTGGGGCTAGCACCATACACAAAGGCTGAAAGAGATAATGATCAAGACAGCAGCGATAGCACGAGGGCCAATCGCTAGGGTCGCACAAGGAAGACTAGTTCCAAAGACCAAGTAAATATATTGAACATAAACAATGATACAAGTACTAACCTAGTTCCAAAGACCAAGAGGTCAAGATGGGGAACTAGATGTCAGCTTACTGTACTATATATACAAGTGTCTAGCTGAGTAAGCGACAGCACGGGAAGTTGATAGAAGTATGCGGAACGATGTAGAAGGATGTGGAAGAGTGTAGCTGGATCCAAATAGTAACAAAGATAAAGGAAGAAGGAAATATAGGAAAAATGAAGTAAGTACTGTATCCTGTGTAGCACGTCACGACACTCCTCACTGTCAGTACGTTCCGCAATGGTCATCATGAATGGAAAATGTTTACTTTTCTTCTGTTATATTTATGCCAGCTAAGTCTTTCCGAAGCCTCGCGAAGCATTCCGCTACTTAGATATTACTTACATCCTTTTATCACTATGCAATTACTTCGCAAAGGAATTCTGATGCGAAGTAACTACCCTTTATCTCTTATCATTCTTATTGGATTCACACTATTCCTTTTATATCCTTTCCTTTGTTCTTTACTTACGAGTTAACCAATTCGGGCATAGCATCGCTTCGCGATCCTGACTTACCTTTAGTATAAAGCTACGGTATCGAATAGGTAGTTCCTTAGTTTAAATATCAACCTTGATAGCACTTCGATAGTGATACCAATTAATCCTCTATCTGTATCATTGTTTTAACATCCTCACTGTCAGTATGTTCCACGACGATCATTGCGAATGAAACACATTTATCTTTCTTCTCTTGTGGACACGCAAAGTGTCGAGGACTCTACTAATAGTGAAGTCAAGGTCCGACTACTTTGTATAAGATCGTTTTACCTTGCGAAGTATTCTCCTTCATATTTCCTTGCAATCATCCTGCGATCATTCCCAATGATCCCTTTGTGCATGATCATAACAGTATATTTAAACTGACACTTGGCACATTTGTCCTCATTACCCTTTACACTCCACTTAACAATTTCCCTTCCTTCAACAATGGTCTATACAAGGAGCAGATGAAACCGTACCAACACTGGAGGGTCCGACGAGTCGGTAAGAGAGGAACCGGAAATGGTCAATCCTTTTGCATCGAACGCAACAGGCTTTGTGCCCTTCATGGAATCAATCTCAGGAACCGGACATTCTTGACGTTGATCTAACGTCTTCGGTCCAGCCCCAGGACAACCTGCTAGTGCGCGGGTTTCTAGTCATCATGCCCTTGGTCAACCAGACCACTCCGAATTCGAGTACCAAGTACTCTATACAGAAAATGGTGATCCCGTTACTGTACGAACACTGCAAAGAAATCACACAGCAATACCAACAACAGAGATGGAAATCCCACCATCTCCTACCACCTTTACACTTGCTGACAGAATGCATCAGCAGCTAGCAAATGCTCCCGGCCCTTCGCGAGGTTGGATACCAGTTACCACGATAGAAATTCCGGAGAACATCGAGGAAGCGGAAATCGACGAAGAGGTAGGTCCTGACGAGTCAGGAAATCCTGGAGAACCAGGGGGATTGGATCCCGATAGTCCTGGGGGTCCCGGGGCACCTCGAGGTTCTCGCGTTCCTAATCGTTCTAGGAGTCCAGTGGAATGGGTAGGTAGTGTCCATCCGGACCCTACTGAACAACGCATCCATGATGTGTTTCACGTGTTTAAGGGGTCGCTCGATACCCTCGGAACAGTCCTCGCGGGCATGAATGCTAGCAGCCCCACGGAATCCGGAAGATCAAAGGTCAAGGATCCTGAAGTGTTCGACGGATCTGACTCGTGGAAATTGAAAGGTTTCCTAGTTTCTTTATCTTTGGTATTCATTGATCGTCCCTCATATTTTACTGATCAAAAGAAGATCAATTATACTCTGTCCTACCTCAGCAGTTCCACGAAGGAATGGTTCAAACCAGACATTCTGGATCCAAACCTCTCCGCGCTGCCGGCATGGACATGGATGAGTTCCTTTGTGGCATTGGTGAAGGAATTACAGGACAATTTCAGTATGTACGATGCACAGGGGGAAGCCGAGGATAAGATCAGCATGTTAAGGATGAAGGAATCCGACAATGTATGGAAGTATAATATCTGTTTCAATACCCTCGCGGCGTCTACTAACTGGGACTCGCATGCCCTTAAGTGGGCTTATCAACACGGCTTGGCAAGCCGTATCAAAGATGAGATGGCTCGTCTTCCGGAACCGAAGACACTCATGGAATACCGTTATGAGGTACTTCGCGTAGATAATAGGTACTGGAGACGAGAAGAAGAGCAGAAAAGAGACACCGCTAGATTGACAGGTGCTTCCGCAGGAGGGAAAGCATTGAACACGTCGAAGAAGAACATGCCAGGTTCTTCACAAACTCCTACACCCACCACCACCACCACAACCTCGACCTCGACGAATAACTCAGGGAAGAAAGGTAAGTCGAGTGGAGGTGGAAATTCCTCGTCATTGACGAGTTCTGTGGTAACTCGACCTGCATACGCAAGCAACCTCGGCTCGGATGGGAAGCTCCTCATGAAGGAGTCGGAACGTCAAAAGAAGTTGGGGCTGTGCGGATTTTGCGGGGGAAGTCATAAGTTCAATGACTGTGAGAAACGAAAGGCTCGCAAAGCTCGTGGACGTGCTGCAGAAACACAGGAAGTAGCGGCAAGTACCTCTTCGGTATCGGAAAAATAGTCCGCAACTCCTGTACCCCTGTCATGAAACGATCTTTTTCATTATTCTTTTCTTTTATTATTCTTTTCCTTTTCTTTTATTTACTTACTTAATCACCAAAGCGCTTACACTAGCGCTTATTATATTTTCATTATCATTTAGGTTACACGCGTCAACCTTATTGTTCTCGCGTTATCGTTTCACTTAGGCGCAACTCTCTCATGCCTGTCAGCTCATTGACAGGACGATGTCATTATTGTTCCGCTTCCATGCTTCTTTTTATATTGCCTTATTGTTTACTCACCTAATACCTACAGCTTTACTTATGGATACGAGCGACTCTTATTGTAGATCCTCACGGTTACGGTGTGAGACATCTCTCACGGTTTCATATCCCATTTCATATATAAGACTAGGTATTTTGTAGTTATATTCCTTAGCTCTATTCTCGTCTATTCTCCTCGGTAGCTAGACTTGTAGTTGGGTTGTTTTATCTATCCTCTTTTGCTTTTTCGCCCTCTTGCTCATCGACTATCGTGTGACACCTGGTTGTCTCTTGTGAGAGCTAGCGAGTTGCTGACAACCCTAGTATGAAGCGGGAGTTGCATTGACCAGGTTTGTACTACCGGGGAAGTTAAATTAAACGCATCCACTCTTTCCTATGATGAATGATCTTTTACTATACCTCTTACTATAGATTTTCCACTTTGCAACGTTTCCGCAAAGCTTTCCTTTGTTTCCTTGCTCAATTCTGGTTCTACCGATTGTTTTATTGATTCTCATTTTGTGTATAAACATGCCCTTCCTACTTTTTCTATTTCTCCAATCAATCTCCGACTTTTTGATGGTTCTTTATCTCTGAAACCAATTTCCGAGACTACATCTCTTAATGTTCGGTTTCCCTCTGGCGAGCTACTACTACTGACATTTTATGTCACTTTACTAGATTCCTCTTGCGAAGCAGTATTAGGTTACAGTTTCTTGACCCGCTACAATCCATTGATTGACTGGGCATTGAGAAACATTACATTCCATTCCACCAAGCAAGTTGAATTTCCCTCGACGTCCTCACTTCCGCGAACACTCGTTCCGGAAGAAACTGTCCCCTTGCAGGGTCAGCCTACCATTGGTTCCAAAGAGGTCCCTTCGCAACCCTCTTCGCAAACTCGTTCTCGCCATTCACCTTGTCCTTTATTGGACTCTTTCCCCTATGAACCCATCTATTCCTACCCTTTGGTGGCTCGATTGGCCGCTTCGTGACTTGAAAACCCAGAGATCGACATTGCTCTTGTCAACGCGGAACTCTTCAACTGTGCTTGCAAGAATGCCAAGTGTGAACCGCTAATCTTACGCGCGGTCTGTCGTGACATGCTACACAGTATACGGTACCTACTTTATTTCCCCTACATCCCCATATTTCTTTATCCTTGTTACGGTTTGGATCTGTCCACACTCTGCCATATCTTTCTACATCATTCCATATCCTTCCATCAACTTCCCGCGCTGTCACTTACTCATCGAGACTCTTGTATATATAGTACTGTAGCTGACATCTAGTTCCCCATCTTGACCTCTTGGTCTTTGGAACTAGGTTAGTACTTGTATCTTTGTTTACACTCAATATACTCACTTGGTCTTTGGAACTAGTTTTCCTTGTGCGACCCTAGTGATTGGCCCTGTGCTATCACTGTTGTCTTGATCACTATATCTTTCAGCCTTTGTGTGTGGTGCTAGCCCCACCCCTCACTTCGGCTTGTGCTTTGAGCCTGTGCCTTCTCTGTGCTTTCTCCCTTCGTCACCACACGGTCCATAGCGAAGGTACAGTGCAAGCTGCTTCGACAACTTCGGCAAGCAATCCCTCCTCATTACCGAAGCATTATGCGGACTTCGCAGATGTCTTCAACGAAGTCAAATCCGAAGTGCTGCCTGAGCATCGACCTTATGACCTAAAGATTGAATTGGAGGAAGGCGCTGAACCACCTATCGGTCGCCTTTACCCTCTTTCTGTGAAGGAATTGGAGGCTCTACATGATTTCATCGATAAGCACCTCGAATCCAGTGCTATTCAACCTTCGTCCTCTCCTCATGGAGCTCCGGTATTATTCGTACCGAAAAAGGATGGAAAACTTCAACTTTGCGCAGATTTTCATGGTCTTAATGTTATATCTATGCAAGCTAAGTCTTTACGAAGCTTTGCGAACTATTCTGCTACTTAGATATTACTTATATCCTGTTACCATTATGCAATTACTTCGCGAAGGAATTCCGACTTGAAGCACTTATTCGTTATCTCTTTTCATCCTTATCGGATTTACACTATTCCTGTTATATCCCTTCCTTTGTTCTTTACTTACGAGCTAACCCATACAGGCATGGCATCGCTTCGCGATCCTGACTTACCTTTAGTATAAAGCTACAGTATCGAATAGGTAGTTCCTTAGTTTAAATATCAACCTTGATAGCACTTCAATAGTGATACCAATTAATCCTCTATCTGTATCATCATTTTAACATCCTCACTGTCAGTACGTTCAGTGACGATCATCACGAATGGAACACATTTTATCTTCCTTCTCTTGCGGACATGCAAAGTGTCGAGGACTCTACTAATAGTGGAGTCAAGGTCTGACTACTTTGTCCAAGATCGTTTTACCTCGCGAAGTATTTTATTTCGTATTTTCCCGCGATCATTCCGCGATCATTCCTGACGATCCCTTTGTGCATGATCATAACACTTAACAACATCACAAAGAAGGATCGATATCCTTTACCTCTCATTTCTGATTTACTAGACACTCCGAAAAAAGCTAAGGTTTATACTAAACTCAATCTTGCTCACATGTATCATTTAGTTTGAATCGCGGAAGGCGACGAATGGAAAACAACATTCAGGACCCGTTGGGGTTCTTATGAATGGAAGGTTATGTCATTCGGACTCACTAATGCTCCTGTAGCTTTCCAACGGTTTGTTAATGATATTTTCACTGACCTTTTAGATGTTTATGTTATTGTCTACCTCAATGATATACTTATCTACTCCGACGACGAGACATTACATCACAAACACGTTCACGAGGTTCTCCGTCGCCTTCGTAAACATCGACTCTATGCAAACATCGCGAAATGCAAATGGGAGATTGATACGGTAGAGTATTTTGGTTATATTCTTTCTCCGGAGGGCTTAATGATGTCAAAAGACAAAGTAAAAGCTATCATTGACTGGCCGGTACCTCGGAAAGTCAAAGACGTCCAGTCTTTTCTCGTATTTGCTAATTTCTATCGACATTTTATTTATAATTATAGCAATATCATAGTCCCGATGGCGCAACTTACACAAAAGGATACACCTTGGAACTGGAATACCGACTGCCAGGAAGCCTTCGAGAAGCTCAAATATAGCTTCACTCACACTCCGATTCTGGCACATTGGGAACCAAACCAACATCTAATCGTGGAAACAGACACCTTGGATTACGCATTAGCCGTGATCCTCTCAATACTACTACCTGACAGAGAAATTCACCCCATCACATTCCTCTCGAGGACTTTTCAAGCTGTGGAACTCAACTATGACACTCACAATAAGGAGCTTCTCACGATCTTTGAAGCATTCAAAGGCTGGCAACATTACCTTGAGGGATCGGGAGATCCTTTGACATCGTTACCGATCACAAGAATCTTGAACATTTCTTGATGATGAAAATCCTTATGCGATGACAAGTTCGTTGGTCAGAGTATCTGCATCAATTTAACATGGTGATCCGATTCAGACCGGGTAAGCTTGGTGAAAAACCTGACTCAATGACTAGATGCTGGGACTGTCATGAAGTGAGCCCCCCCCTATCATTTTCCTTTCTTTACGGTACACCATCCGAGCCCTCCTATCTACAATAATCATTCTGGAACCTTCCATTCCATTCTATCAATTCCGTTCCATTCCTTGTGCCTGAGCTATACAGTATTACATCATAGTTACCACACTCTACCCTGTATATATAAGCGAGCCCCCACAACCTGGTCCCTTATCTTGACCTCTTTGTTGTTGGGACCAGGTATGTCACTACTTACTTCTCTGTATTTATTATCAATATAACTTTGTCGTTGGGACCAGTATCTGTCCGCTTCCGCCCAAGTCTCTGCTCTGCTCCGCCACCGTCGTCACCTCTTTGTGACATTAGGTCAAGATCCCCTACTGCACCGATAGCCTACCGATTAGGTTATCCTTGCAGGCTCTGCTTTCACCACATCTACAGATGCTGCCACACCAAGCCTGTCCACCCAAGCTATTAACTGCTCTGCCTACCCACACACTTTTGACACTAAAGACCAAACTCACATCCACAGCAGCAAAAGCAATTCTTGGGCTGATTGCAGTTCTCAACCCTGTCCAAACGCCATTGCCAACTCCATCAGTAAAGAGAATCTTTCTGACAGTACTGTTATGGTTATGCTTCCGCTACCTCATACGGAACATCCAGAAGTTACGGAAATGACAATGGTAATTCGTTCCTATCCTTTCCTTATCAGTTCAGGACCGGACCGTACAATGACATCCGATGTTAACGGATATGATTACTTTTCATTCCCACCCTATTATCTTTTAATTATATTATCAGGAACCTTTTACAATACTTATTGTTTTATTCCAGATACTCATTGTTCTTCATTTAACAATTAGGATTACTGGTATATGAGCATTAGTGTCCAGTAGATAGTTCTCCAGTTTAAATATCAACTTAGATCATTCTGATCTAGAGAGGTTATCCCTATAACTCCGTCCGGACTTTCCAGTCTAACTTGATAGTTGTCCGAACTTATCCGGTCGACTTGAGGATGTCCGAAATCTACAAACATCCACGGAACCAATATGACATAGCGGGAGCACTACTGAAAGTGGTGCTAAGATTCTTGTTCGGCTTTACATTCCACTTTTCTACTGATTGGTAGTTACCGCTCAAACCCGGGGACTATCGGAACACTCTATACTATACTATTCACACTAGACCTCACGGAACCTCACCAGAACAGTCTTAACAGGTACTGTGATCACACCCATCCTAAACCCTGCTCCAACTGTACCCCCACCCACTATGTCAACCCCCGAAGTCAACACCAATCAGCTCATGGCACAGCTCATTGAGCAGGTGGCCCAGCTCATGGCCAACCTCCACAAAGCCTCAGCCAAGTCCAGTATGAATAAACCTGAGCTCTTCAAAGGCTCTAGTAGTGCAGAAGCATGCCGCTTCATTGCTCAGTATCAAAGCTGGGCAATGGAACAACCAGATTTGAGCAACAACAAAGGGAAGCTGATCAAGGCAGCACCAGGATTCTTCTCAGGCAAGGCTGCTGACTGGGCCACACCGTACCTCCTATAATTCAGCCATAACCAACAACCCTTCAATGGACGATGGGAAGACTTCAAAACAGCCTTCACCCTCCGATTTGAATCCATTGACGCAGGTATGGAGGCCTGGAATGCAATCCAGCATCTCAGGCAGGCAAAAGGTCAAATGGTAGCGGAATTTGCACAGAATTTCAAGGACATTGGTGATTGGACCGGGCTTTCAGACGTCAACCTGTGAGAACGCTTCCATAGCAGCCTCAACCCAGAGATCTGGCAAAATCTCATTGTGGTCAATATAGCCCAGGGACTAGCTCCCACCCTGGAGGAGGCTATTAGGTGAGCAATTTCAGTGGATGTGTTCCTGCATGATCCCACCATGACAGGTCGCAATCCAGGCACCTCCCATATCTCCTCCCCCCCTGCCAACTCCCATGCTATGGATGTCGACGCCACGCACACTAGTGGTAACAGCAGAGAAAGCTTTGTGGCTCAGATGAGAGGAAGGTGTTATGGGTGTGGCTCGCAGAGTCATGAAAAGAGGAACTGCTCATACAAGGAGACAGTTTGCCGCTACTGTGGACGACGAGGCCACCTAGAATCAGTCTGCCAAGACAAGTTCATGGGTCTAGAACATGGCCAGGGTAAGCATCAACAACCCCGCTGCCAACAAGTCTCTGCTTCCTCTTCGACACCCTTCACCCTCTTCCCCAACGAACCCGTCCAAATTGCCGCTTCCACTCCAGCCCCCACTGCTCCATCCCCACTTATGCCTGACCTCTCTACCCAGATCGCCCAGCTCCAGGAGCTCCTTAACAGAGCCAATGCCATGGCCCCAGCACCAGGTCCTCAGGAGGGTTTTTAAAGCGGGTGCCTGTCTTGGCTGCATCGAGAGTACCCGTAAACCAGTTCGCTATACATTCCACATCCACGTATGATTCTTTTCCATCCTGTAAAATATCTACTATTTCGGAATTGAACTCCAATTCATCTCACTTCTGAATTAACGCAAAACTAAGAGGAAGAAATCACAGTATAGCAACTGCAGCCATGGTTGATTCTGGAGCCACTGCTCTATTTTTGAACCAAGAGTTTGTCACCTGCCACCGTGTAAGGACCTTCCCTCTCAGGAAACCCATTGGTGTCTTTAACATTGATGGGTCTGCTAACCGAGCAGGGCAGATCACACATTTTGCACGTCTAGCCTTGACTGTTGATAACCAAGAACGGTGGACAGACTTGCTAATAACTAATCTGGGAAGCAAAGACCTAATCTTAGGACTCCCCTGGCTATGTAAGGCCAATCCAGATATTGACTGGGAGAAAGGACGACTCTCAGTCAGATCACAACAAACAACGATAAAGGAGGTGGAAGAGCAAGACACGGCAGAGGAAATTGAAACTGTTATCACCCCCAAACCACCACTTGACATACTGGACGAGGAGACAGAGGAGTCGCCCATACACCACATTTGAGCAAGCCGACGAACCCAACGTGCAAGGGTGAAGTCAGGAATCCTACATGAACAAACAGAGGAGGTCTGGTGCGCTGCAGGGTTCACCTACTCCCAACAGCTAGCGGAACAGGCCCACAAAGCAAAACCCGTGAAAACCTTCGAAGAAATGGTCCCAGAACCCTACCGCGATTTCGAAAAAGTATTCTCCGAAACTGCTTCAGAGCGCCTTCCTGACCACCAACCCTGGGATCATGCCATTGAATTAATCCCAGGTGCACCAGAGACCATGTGCACAAAAGTCTATCCAATGTTGTTGAATGAACAAGGCGAACTTGACCGCTTTCTGGATGACAACCTCCGAAAAGGCTACATTCACCCCTCAAAGTCGCCACTGTCTTCACCTGTCTTCTTTGTTAAGAAGAAAGATGGGAAGCTCCGCTTCGTACAGGATTACCGGAAACTCAATCAAGTAACCCTAAAGAACCACTATCCTCTCCCACTGGTTGCTGACATTGTCAGCCGTCTGCAGGGGGCACGGTACTTCACCAAATTTGATGTCAGATGGGGCTACAACAATGTCTGGATTAAGGAGGGTGATGAGTGGAAGGCCGCTTTTGCAACCAACTGGGGGTTATCCGAACCCAGTGTAATGTTCTTCAGTCTCACCAACTCCCCAGCTACCTTGCAAGCGCTCATGAACTCCATCTTTTCAGACCTAGTGGCGGATGGTAAGGTAGCAGTCTACCTAGATGACATCCTCATCTTCAGTAATGATTTGCAAGAACACCAGCAGGTGGTGCGGGAGGTACTAAAACAGCTAGAGAAACATGACCTCTACCTGCGACCAGAGAAATGTGAATTTGAAGAACTTCAGATTGAGTACTTGGGACTAGTGATATCAGAAGGGGAAGTGCACATGGACCCAGTAAAGGTAGCTGCAGTCCGCGACTGGCCTACCCCAAAGAATCTGCAAGAACTACGGGGATTCCTAGGCTTTGCTAACTTCTACCATCGATTCATATGGAACTTTGCCCACATAGCACGCCCTCTGAACAACCTAACAAAAAAGGATGCAGGCTTCAGTTGGGGGACACACCAGCAACAAGCATTTGATACCCTAAAGGAAGCATTTATCACAGCACTGGTACTGGCACTCTGGGACCCTAATAGGCTCACACAACTCGAGGTAGATGCATCAGGCTTTGCTATGGGAGGAGCTCTAATGCAGAAACAAGACGACGGCCAGTGGCACCCAGTAGCATTTCAATCAGCCTCCATGCAACCAGTGGAATGAAACTATGAAATCTATGACCGAGAGATGCTTGCCATCATCAAAGCGTTAAAGGACTGGAGAAGCTTCCTGGAAGGTTCACCACAACTGTTTGAGATCCTCACCAACCATGCAAACCTGGAATTCTGGCATTCTGCTCAGGACCTTAGTAGATGGCAGGCGCAATGGGCACTATGGCTGTCCCGCTTTGATTTCCAGCTCACTCACCGGCCGGGCAAGTCCAACACTCAGGCAGATGCTCTCTCTCATATGGCAGCACATCAAGTTTTGGATAGCAAAGATAATCAACAACAGATCATTCTGAAACCAGCCCATTTTATGCGAGTGGCAGCAACCTCACTACAGAATCCACTGGAGGACCGCATCCGACAGGCATCTCAAAAGGAGGCCCAAGTACTGGCAGGACTGGAAGAGCTTAGGAGAAATGGTCTCAAACGCTTGGCCAATGGGATAGCGGAATGGGAAGAAGACAATGGACTAGTATACCACCGAGGGAGGGTATATATCCCACCAGACAATGACCTACGGAAAGAAATACTCAAACAATGCCATGACAACCCCTCTGCTGGCCACCCTGGACTTCACAATACCCTTGACCTTGTCAGCACCCACTTTTGGTGGCCCACCCTGCAATCCTTTGTAGAAAAATACATTGAAGGATGCGAGACTTGTGCAAGGAAGAAGATACAGAGACACCCACAAGCAGTAACACTACCCCTAGACATCCCAGCAGGCTTTTGGGAAGAAGTGGGAGTTGACCTGATCACACAGCTGCCCAACTCGCAAGGGTATGATGTGATTCTAGTCTGCACTGACCTGTATGGTAAACAAATCCATGCAATTCCTTGTACAACCTCAATCACAGCAGCAGGTGTGGCCGACATCTACTATCGTGAAATTTTTTGCCTCCATGGTCTTCCCCTCTGCTTTGTATCAGACCGGGGACCCCAGTTTGCAGCAAAACTCATGTGATCACTACTCTCCCGCCTAGGAATCAAATCAAACCTCACCTCAGGATACCACCCCCAAGTGAATGGACAGACTGAACAGGCAAACCAAGAAGTCAAAAAGTATCTCAGGCTCTATGTGGGATGCTGTCAGGATGACTGGGTGGAGCACCTGCCCATGGCAGAATTTGTGATTAACTCCTGCACCCACTCTGCACTTGGAACGTCCCCATTTGAACTCACCTATGGTTACCTGCCTCTATTTAACATTCCAGTTGGACAATGGAGTGGGATTCCGGCGGTGGATGATCACATCCAGATACTGCGGGATGCACGACAGGATGCTGGGGCAGCGCTACACCTGGGGAAAAGACGGCAAAAGGAAAACTACAAATGGGGAAAACGAAAGGCACATCAATTCCAAGTTGGAGATCAGGTCTGGCTAAACACAGAAGACATCAAGCTCCAACTTTCCAGTGAGAAACTTGGGGATCGACAGCTAGGACCTTACACCATTTTGGAGAAGGTGGGGCCCCTGGACTACCATTTAGACCTCCCAATATCACTGGACCGCATCCACCCTGTGTTCCACGTCGATAAATTGTACCCTTGGAGAGGGAACACCATCAATGGTGAAATTGCAACACCACTGGATCCAGCATACCTAGAGGATGAGGATGAGCTGGAGTATGAAGTCGAGGACATCTTGGATAGTCGGATTAGGTGGAAGAAGTTAGAGTATTTGGTAAAGTGGAAAGGCTATGATGCAGGACACAACTCATGGGAACCTGCACCAAATCTTGAACACACCCCAACAACTATCCAAAAATTCCACAAAAAGCACCCTCAGGTGGCAAAAGCTTGACCATTGAGGGCAATGGTCATAAGGGGGGGGGTAATGTCATGAAGTGAGCCCCCCCCCTATCATTTTCCTTTCTTTACGATACACCATCTGAGCCCTCCTACCTACAATAATCATTTCGGAACCTTCCATTCCATTCTATCAATTCCGTTCCATTCCTTGTGCCTGAGCTATACAGTATTACATCATAGTTACCACACTCTACCCTGTATATATAAGCGAGCCCCCACAACCTGGTCCCTTATCTTGACCTCTTTGTTGTTGGGACCAGGTATGTCACTACTTACTTCTCTGTATTTATTATCAATATAACTTTGTCGTTGGGACCAGTATCTGTCCGCCTCCGCCCAAGTCTCCACTCCGCTCTGCCACCATCGTGACCTCTTTGTGACAGGGACGTCTATCCAAAAGAGGGGGATATCGGCTACGCGCAAGTTAACCCACATAACTTCAGACCCATTTTCACTAATGAACAACTAACTACTTCCCTTCGAGCTACATTCCTAGAAGGACCAGCACTTCGCGCCTCCATTGTTATGGATATAGAGGCACTCCATTCCGTTATTCGCGATTCAATCGAACTGGATCCGGAATCAATCGCGGGATTGAAGTTTGCGAATGATGGTACAAACACTCGTTGGACATTAGGGTCTGATGGATTGTTGCGACTTGACGATCGCATTTACATTCCTAACCTTTCTAATTTACGACTTCAAATTTTACGTTATTCTCACGATCATCCACTCTCAGGTCATTTTGGTCAAAATCAGACTCTGGAAGCCATTCGACGACAATACACTTGGCCAAAGGTTTGCAAATTCATTTGCAATTATATCAATTCGTGTACGGTTTGCGGATGCAACAAACCTCGTTGACATAGGCCTTATGGTCTACTCAAACCACTTCCAGTTCCCGTCCAACCTTGAGATTCTATATCGATGGACTTTATTGAACAATTACCAGACTCTAAAGGACATACCGCTATTTTAGTAATCGTGGATCAAGCCTCAAAACAAGGCATCTTCATCGCGACACATGACAAAATAACATCCGAAGAGCTCGCAGAATTGTTCGTCCATCATGTTTTCTCGAAACACGGAGTTCCTAGTCACGTCACTTCTGATCGAGGCTCGGAATTCGTTTTGGCTTTCTTTCGCACTTTAGGGGAAGCTCTCTCGATCAAACTACACTTCACCTCGGGATACCATCCTGAGGGGGATGGACAAACGGAATGAGTTAACCAGACTCTGGAACAATACATTCATATGTATTGCGCATATCAACAGGACGATTGGGCAAAGCTTCTGCCTGTCGCGGAATTTGGGTACAACAACGCTCCTAACGCTTCCACTGGTATTACTCCATTCTTTGCGAATAAAGGTTATCACCCTAACATTACAGTAAAACCTGAAATCGACATCTGTTCCGATCGCGCGATTGACTTCACGATGAATTTAGATGAGATTCATTCCTTCCTCCGCGAAGAAATTACTAATGCGCAAGCTCGATACAAAGAGCAAGTGGACAGAAAACATATTACTCACACCGATTTTCCCATTGATTCACAGGTATTTGTATTAGCAAAGCACATTAAAACCACTCGACCTACTGCAAAGTTCTCCGAGAAGTACCTTGGACCATTCAAAGTTCTGGAGCGCGTAGGAACTCTCTTGTACAAGTTACAACTCCCTTCCTACCTCAGTTGTATCCACCCAGTTTTCCATGTATCCCAGCTCGAACCATATACTCCAAACTCGATCCCACATCGCAAACAAACTCCTCCACCTCCGGTGGAAGTCAATGGTGAAGAGGAATACAACGTTGCAGAAGTATTAGATTTGAAGTTGGATCGTCAATACAAAAGATGTCCACTACGGTATTACATCCGGTGGGCAGGATACGAAGGTACAGATGAAGAGCTTTCCTGGGTCACTGTGAACGAAATTCATGCGGACGAGCTGGTTCCAGCTTTCCATCTTCGTTACCCTCACAAACCTGGACCATCATGATTAACGACCACTTAATTTTTCTATTTCATTCATTGGAAATACTAATTTTTATTTTACTAGTTAAACAAACCATCGCGAAATCTTCGCGACTCATCACCATTACATTCTGTACTACCTACTACATTACCTATCAAATTCCAAACTTTCACGTCAAGGAGTTCCACGATCCATCCTTCACGAAGCTAACTTTGAGCTCTCACATTCCCTTCCTTCCGAAACCATCGCAATTCTTCCTTGTGGAACAAATCCTTACTTCTCACATTTCCTTATTTCCAAAACCATCGTGATTCCTTCCTTGCGGAACGAATCTTAACTCCTTACACTTATTCCTAAAACAAAACCCTTATGATCCAAAACCACCAAAAAAGGCAAAAACTTATAAAATTAAGCAAAAAAAAAAACAAACAAAAACCAAAAACAACAGACAAAAAACCAATAAAGAAACTATTACAAAATTAGATAAAAACTATTTACAAGTCAAAAAACTACTATAAACCATTGCGGGAATCACGTCATGTGTTGTTTTCCTTCGCAAATCTTTCTTCTTTTCCTCTCTTCCTCGTCTTCTTCTTTTTCATCTTCTTCATCTTCCTTGTCTTCTTCCTCTTCTTCCTTGTCCTTCTCTTCCTCAACTACTTCGATGTCAGGTTGCTGCTGCACAAGATGAACCAGCTCTTCCATCGCGAAGGGCTGCTCGACTCGCGAACCCGAGGAGAGTACCCATCTGCCTCTTCAGGGCTTCGTTCTGCTCCGCGAGCAGATCCAACTTTACTCCCCACTCAGCACCTCCAATACTCCTTTCTGCTACGTGCCTTGTGGGACCCTCGTACAAACCATCTTCATCAACCCTTGGCTTCTTCTTCCTGGATCTCCGGGCTGCATTATCCCCTGCCCAGCTACACCTCTGTCATTGGAGGTGACAGGCCAGGCAGGCCTGAGTCCGGGGCTTTCTGGGTTGCGCAATGCAGTTCGAAGTGTTCCCTTGGGAAACACAATGAACACATCCTTCGCGATTACGCAAAGGCATGGGGGGAGGGATGTCATCTGCATCGTCATCCTCATCATCATCTTCATCGTCATCGTTGTCGTCATTGCCGTCGTCATCTCCATCATCAGGGTCCGGAGTTGAACCAACCTGTGTTTGTCTTAATCAGTAAGACACATCGCGAAGAAACCAAATTACTTGCCTGAGGAACTGACTGTTTCCTTTTCAAAACCTGTATCTTGATGTCCGGGGTATCATGAACCATGGAGGCCGACTTGTACACTTTTTGCTTTGAGCCCGAAGGCTCCCGCGAGCTCCTCGCGGTCCCAGTTCTTCGCAATGCAGCACAAGCTTGTCATGACGTGCTATACAAGATACAGTATTTACTTTATTTCTCCTACATCTCCTCCTTCCCTCATCGCGGTTACTGTTTGGATCCATCTACATCATTCCACATCCTTCTATCACATTCCAAATGCTTCCATCAACTTCCCGCGCTTTCGCTTACTCATCGAGACTCTTGTATATATAGTACAGTAGCTGACACCTAGTTCCCCATTTTGACCTCTTGGTCTTTGGAACTAGGTTAGTACCTGTATCATCGTTTACCTTCAATATACTTACTTGGTCTTTGGAACTAGTTTTCCTTGTGCAACCCTGGTGATTGGCCCCTGCGCTATCACTGCTGTCTTGACCACTATACCGTTCAGCCTTCGTGTGTGGTGCTAGCCCCACCCCTCACTTCGGTTTGTGCTTCGCGCCTGTGCTTCCTCTGTGCTTTCTCCCTTCGTCACCACAGAGCTGCACGCTCTCGACGTTCTTGTAACTTGGTCAGGGCTTGAGCCCTACGACGATCCCGGTTGGCTTCTTCTTCAGCCAACTTCTTCAAAGCATCGGCTTTCGCCTTCGCGATACTCTCCTCGACGAGTCTCTCTTCTTCCCGCTTCTTCACAGCCTGTTTCTCCTCATCGAGCCTTCTCTCTTCCTCGAGTCTTTTCTCCTCGGCCTTGTGTTCCGCCTCACGAGCAGCTTCCTCCTCCAACCTCACCATCTCCTCCTCGAAAGCAGCCTCCTGTGCATCAATTTCGAGTTGACAAAGGCGGGCTCATTCCGCCTGTTCACAAACGAGGCGCGCTCGTCATTCCTGCACGGTTTCGGTAGCTGTGACGGTAAAAGACATTGTAGAGTGATGAGGACTTGGGAAAAAACAAAGAAATTCCTCGTGTTTTATACGTGTTTGTTCGTTGAGGGCAGGTTCGACTCTAAATTTTTCGTTTACCTCGATCATAACTTGTGTGGTACTTTGAAAATTTACTTTTCTTTTTTACTTTTCCATTCTATCTAATTTTAGATTCGTCAATCTTTATCAATCGCGTAGGCTTTTGAGGGCCAAAGCCTAAGAGGGGGATACTGTTATATTTATGCCAGCTAAGTTTTTCCAAAGCCTCGCGAAGCATTCTGCTACTTAGATATTACTTACATCCTTTTATCACTATGCAATTACTTTGCGAAGGAATTCCGATGCGAAGTAACTACCCTTTATCTCTTATCATTCTTATCAGATTCACACTATTCCTTTTATATCCTTTCCTTTGTTCTTTACTTACGAGCTAACCAATTCGGGCATGGCATTGCTTCGTGATCCTGACTTACCTTTAGTATAAAGCTACGGTATCGAATAGGTAGTTCCTTACTTTAAATATCAACCTTGATAGCACTTTGATAGTGATACCAATTAATCCTCTATCTGTATCATTGTTTTAACATCCTCGCTGTCAGTATGTTCCACGACGGTCATTGTGAATGGAACATGTTTACCTTTCTTCTCTTGTGGACATGCGAAGTGTCGAGGACTCTACTAATAGTGGAGTCAAGGTCCGACTACTTTGTATAGGATCGTTTTACCTCGCAAAGTATTCTCCTTCATATTTCCTCGCAATCATCCCGTGATCATTCCCGATGATCCCTTTGTGCATGATCATAACATCTTCTCTTGCAGACACGCGAAGTGTCGAGGACTCTACTAATAGTGGAGTCAAGGTCTGACTACTTTTATAGGGTCATTTTACTTCGCAAAGTATTTTCCTTCGTGATTTTCCCGCAATCATTCCCAACGACTCCTTTGTGCACGATCATAACAAACAACTCCATCACAATTATCCTCCAAAAATTTTGTTTGCAGACAAGTGCTTCATGGAACTTGCACTCTGGGGAGGGGGTTATGTTATGAAAACATCCTTTTCATTATTCTTTTCTTTTCTTTACTTACCTAATCACTGAAGTGCTTACACCAGCGCTTGTTATATTCTCATTATCATCTAGATTACACATGCCAACCTTATTGTTCTTGCATTGTTGTTTCATACATGCGTGACTCTCTCATGCATGTCAACTCATTGACAGGATGATGTCATTATTGTTCCGTGTCCATGCTTCCTTTTATATTGCCTTATTGTTTACTCACTGAATACCTACAGCCTTACTTATGGATATGAGTGACTCTTATTGTAGATCCTCACAGTTACGGTGTGAGACATCTCTCATGGCTTCATAGCTCATTAGTATATAAGACTCAGTATTTTGTAGTTATAGTCTTTAGCTCTATTCTCATCTATACTCCTCGGTAGCTAGACTTGTAGTTGGGTTATTCATCCTCATTGCTTTTTCTTTCTCTTGCTCATTGACTACCATGTGATGCCTGGTTATCTCTTGTGAGAGCTAGCAAGTCGCTGACATTTATCCCAGATACTCATTGTTCTTCTTTTTCACAATTAGGATTACTGGTATATAAACATTAGTGTTCAGTAGATAGTTCTCAAGTTTAAATATTGAATTAGATCATTCCGATCTAGAGAGATCATCACTATAACTCCATCCAGACTTTCCAGTCTTACCTTCTAGTTGTCCAAACTTATCTGGCCAACTTCCGGACGTCCGAAATCTATGAACATAAATAGAACCACTACGACATAGCGGGGGCACTACCGAAAGTGGTGCTAAGGTTCTTGTTCGACTTTGCTTTTTATCCATTCCTACTGATCGGTAGTTACTGTATGATACCATGCACTATTGCATCACTGTTATGATCATGCACAAAGGAATTGTTGGGAATGATTGCAGGATGATCGCGAGAAAATACGAAGGAGAATACTTCGCGAGGTAAAACAATCCTATACAAAGTAGTCGGACCTTGACTCCACTATTAGTAGAGTCCTCGACACTTCACGTGTCTGCAAGAGAAGAAAGGTAAATGTGTTCCATTCACAATGACCGTCATGGAACATACTGACAGCGAGGATGTTAAAACGATGATACAGATAGCTGATTAATTGGTATCACTATCAAAGTGCTATCAAGGTTGATATTTAAAGTAAGGAACTACCTATTCAATACCATAGCTTTATACTAAAGGTAAGTCAGGATCGCGAAGCGATGCCATGCCCAAATGGGTTAGCTCGTAAGTAAAGAACAAAGGAAAGGATATAAAAGGAATAGTGTAAATCCGATAAGGATGAAGAGATAACGAATAATTGCTTCGTGTCGGAATTCCTTCGCAAAGTAATTGCGTAATGGTAAAAGGATATCAGTAATATCTAAGTAGCAGAATGGTTCGCGAAGCTTCGTAAAGACTTAGCTTGCATAGATATAACAATTACTCTACACTATCCTATTCACCATAGACCTTACAGAATCTCACTGGAACAGTCTTAACACAATAGCACAAGGGCCAATCACTAGGGTCACACAAGAAAAACTAGTTCCAAAGACCAAGTTTGAGTGTAAACAAAGATACAAGTGCTAACCTAGTTCCAAAGACCAAGAGGTCAAGATGGGGAATTAGGTGTCAACTACTGTACTATATATATGAGTGTCCAGATGAGTAAGTGACTGCGTGGGAAACCAATAGAAGTATCTGGAATGTGATAGAAGGAAGTAGAAAGATACAGAAGGATATAGGAGGATATGGAAAGATATGGAAAGCTATGGAGAGATATGGAAAAAATGAAGTAAGTACCTATATCATGTGTCACATGTCAGGACAGTTCTGGAGCAGAATGTTTGGAAGGAATGAATGATTTGGATGCAGGAGTTCTGGGTAAATGATAACCTTCTATGTCAAAATCATGTAAGCTAGAGTCTGCCCTGGGGGAAGGAAGTAGGAAAAGAAGGGCAAATGAGTTGGTCTTGTATGCAGAATGTGGTGTGAAACTGGGTTTTCTTGAGTGGGCTATAAACATGTTAGATCAGGTGATATCAGGTGGGAAAAGAAAAGATTTATGATGAAATATTGTACAAGATTGCTCAGCAATTAACTCTTTGTCATTATCTTTATGTCATAAAGTTGACAAACATTAGGTAGACAAAGTTACCATATCTTATTTGAGTGCCTAGAGGGGCTAAAAAAACCTTTCATCAGTTCTCACGCCAAGGGTTTTATGTGTAGACAGTAAGAGCAGGTTTTTGGTTGTGGATGGAAGTAAAGAAGATTAGCATGGCCCCTGCACAAGGATGACACGCTCTCCCGGAGTGGTAGATCTACGGATCTCAATATTTATTTTGCTTTTGATACTCCAGAGTTGCTGAACTTGGAGCGAAAATCGGATTATCGACTTCTGACAACAGTTGATTGCGCGTTGAATTTTCTGAGTGAGTTACAGTAGTAGGACTAGTATATGATGAGAAAAACGATAGTGAGAAAGAATGAATGTAAATGTTGCAGATCATTGCCTTATGCTGGGAGTGTGGAGGAACGAATGCGTTTACGAAAAACCTACGGAGTTACCTGTTTAAACGCTCGTTTTCCGATTTAGCTTGAATGCCTTGTTCTCCAATTGATGCAGCCCCGCAAATTCACAGCAGCACCCCCACCCCAATTTCAGCTAAATCTTGTCGGTATCTGTTTATGGTCTGCTCTACGACCACTGCGCTATCTATGTCCATCCCTCACCTTAGAATTGTTTGCTTTCGAACAAATGGCATCTACGCATTTTTCCTCGCCACCACCGGATTGCTAGTAGCAGCTCTGATTTCCTTTTGAACTGAGATAGAAATTATGTTCATACCCAGGTTATATCGCCGTGAGTGGCCCTTGTTCGTGTATTTGATACCATCTAACCAGAGATAGTATATGGCAGTATCTTCCGGGCATTAACGAGCATGTCGATAAAATCAATTCATACTTTGCCTTCCAATTTCAAGTAAACCTTAGTACAATGTCCTGCTGACAGCAATTCGGTCTCATCAGGATATGTCAATCATACTTTGAGAGGCCTCTCCTTGCCGAAAGGCCCGTCACGCTCCTACACCTTTGTGGTATATACAATTGCAATTTCACAAGTTCAAAATTCCTTATCATCCTGGCCTAAATTTCAGATATATAAAGGGACGAGAATTAAACCTTTGACCGCATAATATCCACAAAGGAGCCACAGGACACACATAGTGACTATAATACCTTATTGTGTTTACATTCCCCAATTCGTAGAAGTTCGGTAAGTTCACGAATATCTTCAAACCAGTATTTTTCAATACATCTCTCAGTTTCGTGAATAGGACATGTCGACTCCCGCCGCCTTCGAAGCAGCCATTGACAGGCTCAATGTCAAATCTGAGCGTGATATGGAGGTAGGCGTCTATCTCCTCCACCGGTTGGAGGAGCTGGGCGTAAAAGTATGTAAGCCGCTCTTCATGTTCGGCGATCTTCACTCCATCTTTTTCACAGTCTTTCTTTGGTGTTCCCGGTGACTTTAACCTCGGATTTCTGGTATACTTTACAGTGAGCTGCAGTTCATCTGACCGGCTAACGCAATTTTTTACAGGACCTTGTCGACGATTATCCTGGTATCGACTGGGTCGGAAACTGGTATGCTAGAGCTCTTTATACTATACATATAACCATATGAAAATCCATGTGATACAGCAACGAGCTCAACGCAGCATACGCCGCTGACGGATATGCTCGTATCAAGACAGGTAGCGTGGGCGCTGTCTTGACAACGTGAGTCGGCGATTCTGAGTCGCTCATTTAAGGATCTCTGACTATCCAGCAGGTACGGAGTCGGCGAACTTTCTGCCATAAATGGCATTGCTGGAGGTTAACATCTAGCCATTTCAACATTGACATTCGTGACATTCCCTTAGCCTACGCCGAAATCGTCCCGGTTGTCCACGTCGCAGGATTTCCGAGCTTGAAAGAGCAGAAGGACAAGCCACTGTTACATCACACTCTCGGAGATGGACGGTAATCATCGTACCTTCGGAGAAGCTGCAATCACTGCTGAGGACATGTGTTCTACTACGTAGATATAATATTTACGCTCAGGCCGCGGAACTGTTCGTCTGTTCTCACATTATCCTCAACAATCACGAAATGGCCGCGGCGGAGATAGATCGAGTGTTGAGTGATTGCGTACTACAAGTACGCTCACTGCATCTCTTTCAATGATCCTCAAGGTATCATCTTTGTTCTATCTAGTCCCGCCCGGTATACATCGCCCTCCCAACCGACATTGCCTATTTGAAGATATCTTCCGACCGCCTTGGCGTCCCTCTTCCAAGATTACTTGTTCCCAACGACACCCGGAGTGAATCTGCTGCCATCGAGGAAATACTCAAATTAGCCGAAGAAGCGCAAGGGGATGTAGCTGTATTAGTTGACGTGGGTGCCGTTCGCTACAACGCTGTGCAAGAGGTGAATTCGTTTTTGGAGAAAACTGGGTACACTGTTTATGCAAGCCCAATGGGTAAATCAGTGGTCAACGAACAGTATGAGAGGTACGGTGGGGTGAGTTTCCCTTTCTGTCATATTGTGTCGGGTAGTTCTCAAATTCTGGTGCGTTTCTTTGATCATAGCTCTATACAGGTGCTACTACGCGCCCGGAAATCAAAGACAAAATTGAAAACGCAAAATTGCTCATCTCAATTGGGGCGTTGAAGAGTGATCTCAACACCGGGAATTTTACGAACACGTTAGATGTCGCTCGCACAGTCGAAGTAATTCTCGTGAATGCCTTTCGTTTTGAGTCGCTAATGAACTTTTGTCTTTCTAGTTACATCACGGTATTACAAGGGTAAAATTTTCGGAGTACCCAGGGGTCGACATGAAATATCTTCTACCTAAACTCACATCTGCTATCGCATCCTCCTTTGTTAAATCGCAAGCCCTCACAATACAAGTTCCCAAGTGGACGTCCCCGCTCCCTCAAGAATCCGACGGAATTATCTCTCAAGCATGGCTCTGGCCTCGCGTTGGGCAATTTCTTCGGCCTAAGGATGTCGTGATTGCAGAGACGGGTACATCTGCGTTTGGTGTCTTGGATATTCCCTTCCCCGAGGACGCAGTTTTCGTTAGTCAGATTCTCTGGGGAAGTATCGGTTGGGCTGTTGGGAGTACTCTCGGTGCCGCAATGGCGGCAAGGCAGAAAGGGCTTGGGAGGATGATTTTGTTCATTGGTGACGGCAGTATGTAAGTGCGGTTTTCAACAAGTCATTGAAAGAAATGATTCATGTTCGTGGATGTAGTCAACTAACAGTGCAAGAGCTGTCAACAATGCTCGTGGAAGGCTTGAAGCCCATCGTGTTCATATTAAATAACGGGGGTTACACGATAGAGCGTGCTATCCGCGGTGAAAACAGGTTCGTATTCGTATTCGTCGTTATGTAACGTATCTTCGTTCGACTAATTTGCATGTAGGAAATACAACGATGTCGTCAACTGGCGCTGGCTCTCTCTCATGAAGGCCCTCGGAGACGTTGATGGCACGAAAACCAAATCCTACGTGACGAACACCAAAGCGGAACTTGATGCATTATTGAACGGTTCAGCGTTCTCTGCAGCAGATATAATGCAGGTTGTGGAAATTAGAATGAGGATGTTCGATGCTCCGTACGCGTTGAAAGCTGGGACGCCGGTGGGTCGTAATTGGTGAGGCGGGTGATCTAATACTTTGGGGATAGAGCGTCGCAAAACGCTAAGAATAGGATAGGATATAAGTTATACTGGCGAGATCTGATTCTCGAACGACCAGTCAACCATATCTAAGTACCTGAGTACATGTATTCGCATGTCAGAGCAGTGAATTGCTTTTGGCCCTCACATACTCACAGATTTTTGTATCCGAGAAGCAGAAACTTAGGCTATGATTGGGTTTGTTTTGCAGGTTTGCGTGAAATTATATTCTGACCACTTGAGTGTTGAGAAATCAGTAGCATAACAATTCTGTCAGGAATTACACAACAGTACCTATCCATTGCGGCGGCAGCATATGCACTGTTACTCAATGGCTTGACATCGAGAGGAACACCTTCCTTCGAGAATTAATCGTGACAAGAGTTGAAGACACGAGATTTCTTGCCAATCTGAGGTGATAATCCAGTCATTTTCCACTGCCATGTAACTCAGGTCATTTCTCTGATCCAGTGTTGGTTCTGCAAAACACCGTCCGTCCATCACGGACAACGGCCCTTCAAGTTAATTTAGCCGCTTGACTTTGTATTACTTCTTCCTTCTTCTCCGACATCGCGTCGCCTCAGTAAGCTTGAATGATGCTCTGTTGTCTCCTCGCACTTCGATACGCCACCACGTCGCTGGTTATTGTCAATCATTGTCAACGAAGTCCATTCAGGCAACATGTAAAGAGTCATTCCGACTACATCTGAGTTCGGATAGAAAAACTGAGGCAGAAGATGCCTCGGCGGAGGCCAAACTTGGATTCCACCGAATTAAAAGAAATGGTTCGAGGCTTGGCCATTTCGCTTCTGCTTGGCGCAGTGTTGCATTCGGAGGTGTTTGTTTAAACTCAGGAGGAAGGAGTGCTTGCTGTGCTGGTTTTCGTTTAGTTAGAGTTGGTGCGATCGGCGGAGGTGATGGGTTGAACGGGAACGTCGTTCTCCTCGAACTTCTCATAATCGTCGTCGTCGTCGTGAGAGGCCGTAAACGAATCATCATATCAAGAAACGTCAGCGGAATCGACTGAAAGCAACAGAGGCAACAGGTACGCCACGCTTCGTTCAACCTTTTCAATGCGTTATCAATACTTTGGGAGCCGCGGAAAAGGTACTGAACGCGGCATTTTTTATCACGTTCGACGAGTCTTCTGCCGTGGGCGCTAGATAGGTATTTGATTCAGCGGTGCTCTCAGCTCCCAACATCCTTTCATTCTTTGCAATAGCCTCGATACGTGCTAACGAGAGGAAGTTACATGGAAATGCTCTATCTTCAACCGCTTGCTGTGGGAACATCTCCAGAATTATGTGCAGGAGTCCCACTCTGCTCCGAGTTCGAACGCTATTGCACATTTTCCTTGCATCACTGCCAGAAATATTAAATACACCTACTTCCCCCGCAGCTGCAGGAAGACGGAGTACAGGCCGTCAAGCTAGGATCAAACTTACGCGGAGTAGTCTTCTCGTTGGCCAAAATTCAGAAATTTGGAAATCGAGATACGGTCGAGGAACTCGCAACAGCGATTCGGCATCGAAACTGTGAACATCCATTCCACCCGTCCAGTCTGAATGATATTCGCTGGCACCCCGTTTTGCTTGATCAAACACTGCACATCCATTCCACCTGTCCAGTCCGATTGATAGTCGTTGGCACTCTCTGGCACCCCGTCTCGCTTCATCAAAGTTCGAAAGGTTCTGTTACCACAATTCATAACCAAAATCTAGGCTCGGAGCAGTGAACAGTAGGCCAAAAGTAAACACAAAGCACCCCACAGTCAAAGCTGGTGCCAAAGCAATCTCAGATCGGCCCTTGACCCGATCACAGGCTATTGGCTGCCGGATTTGCCCTTGTGAGCCCGAACTTTAAGGAGGAAAATCTCAGTGCTATTATGAAGCAGTGGCATGTGAAACGCTTAACAGTGGAATCCTCGAGCCTCGTTAGAAGTATTTCAGTTTGTACACCGCTCGTGATAGTATTAATCAAGGCCACCTTCCAGTATCTTCCCCCTCATCTATATCTATGTGTCCTTACCCCACCGACAGAAAACGACGCACCCATGGAGCCTGTGATTTTTGCAGTAAGTTCTCTCGGCCTAATTCTTACATTCATGCTCATGCTTTTGGTTTCTAAAGGACGGTGAGAAATGTTAGAGATATTCGAGAGGAAGTTGACCCTTATGTTCATACTCTTCTGACTCGAAGAAAGGTGAGCAAATCTCTGAACCGAAGTTGTCTCCCTTATTCCAACATTCTTTCTCATGCTCTTATTTTCAAAGAAGAGTGAGCAATCTGAAAGTGTTTTTAATACAAATAGCTCAAAAGTACCGTGTCACCCTTGGGAACAGTTCGCTGTGAGTCTTGATGCAGAGTGTGCGTACTTATTTTGATGAGCTCGAATAGGTGACAGTGCGACAAGACCTGGAAACATATGTCGCAATTGCCAGAATGCAGAGGTCGAGTGCACTCATAATATAGAACAAAAGGTATCTTACTTTTCAATCAGTTTGCTTCAAACGCTGACGGGCTTCGAGAAACGTGGACCCAGAGTTGGGTGAGCTTCAATTTTGAACGACACAATCTGTACCAGCTGTAGAACTGCACATCATTCAGGACCACTTGGAAACATCCCTCTGAATCTGTTCAGACGTTGATCACAGCTATATTGGCTGAACCCAAAACATATCTTATCCCAGATGAGCCGAACGTCGTCCGCAAAATGCTTCTGGATCTCTCTCAATGTGTGCGGGGCTTAGAGAGGCAAATGACCCGATGGCGGCGCACCGTCCAGCAGATTTCAACATCTAATCCCACAGTAGGTTCTCAGAGTGACTCAGAAGATTCTGATTCGTCCGACGACGTGCCGATGGATGGTGTTCTTACTACATCCGTGCAAGGTTTCACGTTCAATAACAAAACAGAATCACCACAGCGACATTTCGGGAAATCAAGCAACTTAGTACTGATGCAGTCAGCGGTGTACACGGAGAAGGAAGTGATGAGAGACCAGCCTATCCAGATTGTAGACAAGAGGCCAGAATTTTGGACTGTATACCCTGTGAGTTCATCGGTTTTTGTCCGATATGTAACTCAACCATAACTTATGCAGTGGCAACGTCAAATTTTAAGACTGTACCAACAAGGATCTCTCAAATTTCCGGCGGATGATTTATTTTGCGACCTCATCGATCTTTACTTCGTACATGTCCACCCATACCTTCCTCTTTTGCATCGTCCAACGTTCATCAGAGCAATAGCGGATCGATTGCACACGCGGGACCAGGGCTTCGGAAGTGTTGTCCTTTGTGTCTGTGCGATTGCTTCCAGATACTCCAAGGATCCTCGAAACTACGTAGAAGGAATAAGCTCCGAAAATTCTCTGGGCTGGCCTTGGTACCAGCAAGTATCACAGGTACAGGCTATTGATGACGAACCGCCTACACTGTATCAATTGCAACATTGCTGCGTATGTTCGAAATCTCGATACAAAGACATATAATTGCTCAACCGATTGATAGCTTTCCGCAATATATCTCAAAGGCACGTCCATGTTCCATTCAATATGGGGAGTCATAGGGCTTGGCATACGCTTTGCACAAGAAATGGGAGTACACCGAAAGCAAAAAGACCAATCAAGGACCGTCGAGAATGAACTTTGGAGGCGTGCATTCTGGGTACTTCTCGACTTAGATGTGTTTGTGAGCGTGAATTTTGGGCGACCTCGGGCAACTACAGACGATGAGTAAGTGACAGAAAATATAGGTACTCCTTCGAATTCATCTAAATGTGAGTATCGTTCAGTTTTGACTTGGAGCCGCCGGTTGAATGTGACGATGAATATTGGGAGAATGAAGATCCAACTCAAGCCTTTATTCAGCCTCCCAGTATACCTTCACCAATGTCGTTCTTTATCTGCTATTCGAAGCTCTTAGAGATTGCGGGTTTGGGGCATCGCATGCTGGTAAGCTGATCTTACACCTTTCAGGTAAAATTGCCGGAATTGACAATATATTCCAGTGTCCTGTACGAAAACTGCATATTTGGAAGAAGGTCGTTACTTCCGGTCCTAACTGGGACCAGAAAGTCGTTACAGAGCTCAATTCATCGCTGAATCAATGGATGTCTTGTATACCCGAGCATTGTCAGTCTACCTGACCTAATACCGAGATTAGCTACTGATATTGAGCAGTGAAATGGGATCCTAACAGAGAAGATGGGTTGTTTCACCGTCAGTCCGGCATACTCTATTGCTTCTATTATTGGACGCAAATTCAGGTGAGTGATGCCGCACTGAACGCAGAAGAAATTACTCAATACGGAACAGATTCACAAGCAATTTATTCCCCGGTCTAACGAAACATCGATGCTAAAGTTTCCCTCGCTCGCAATCTGTGCAAATGCAGGCAGAAGCATGGTCAGGATACTGAAGGCTATCGAACCACTCAACTTTGAAATTCTTCCTAATTTCACAGTGAGTACCACGCGTTGATTTTATTCTGGGTATCTCTGGAAATGCTTCGTGACAAGTCCCCAGTTTATGTCGCAGCGATAGTGCTCCTCATGAGCATCTGGAGAAACAAATCCTCTGCGCAAGACACAGGCAAAGATATGGATGATGTACATTACTCCTTGCAGACAACCGCCCATTATGAAAAGAAGTGAGTGTACCTTAGCCGCAATATTGTCACGGTAGCAATAGAAGCTGACTGCAGATTACTCAGATATCAGATCGCAGGAAGGATGAAGTAAGTCGCGAAATCAGATTGTCTTACATCGTATACTGATATCAGGTCGGAAGTGACGCTTTAAGTTCCATGATCTACATGGTGGAGCTGTACTTTGCGCAGCAAAGTACAGCTCCAGCAAGCCCTGACTCCGATGCTGCATTATCTGTGTCACCTAGCTCTCCGTCTAGCCCTGACGATACGTTCGGACAAGTGCCAAATGATTCCAGCAGCTCCAGCCCCAGCTCCAGTCTTCCAGTCACTTCCAATTTCGACGTCGTCCCTGGAAACATTCCTCTTTATCACCCGAATGTTCATTCACCTACCCAGGCTTCTCAAGATATTATCAACCCGGCGCAGAGCTATTTCTCCGACTTCTCGAACTATCCTGCAGGCGGTATGTCGTATGTAGTTGTAGATACGTTGAGAACGGGATTAATTTTTCGTGTGCAGCAGCAGCAACTCATCATCATCATCATATGGATTTACAGTTTAGATATTCCGCCGACTATTCACAGATGCGTTCTCCGCCGTTTGGCAACCCTTCTGTCTTCGAAGAGGATTGGTCGACATTCATGGCGAATGTTGACGAGGTTCTGCAGGCTGTGGATACGAGAGGCACTTCGTATCGTTAATCACGGTCAGAAATCGAGAAATGTTTTTGTACAGATAGGTGTATAGATAGTAAATGTATAGGCATACGAAAGCTGGATTCTCTCTCTTACGCCCCAAATCATTGAATCACTTAACGGCGAAGAGTAATATTACCTACGATTAGGTTGAACACGAGAGATCATCACCGTCGTCCACCAAGATCATTTGACCCCAAAGTGACCCACCGAATCCGGTACAGAGAGGAACAACACCACTTTACCAGCGTTTTCAGGTATGTTGTTCCTTCTCAGCGCCATCCTCTTGGTGAACCCGGTTGTTCCTGGCTGTTCCCTCGCGGGGCCCGGTCGTTTGGCGGAGCTGTGTATCATCTATCAGGAAATCTGACAAGATCAATTTGCTCTGAATTCCACACCTGGTTGCCGATATCATGCTTCCCGAATTCTGTGGCAAAGAATAACGAAATTATCACGAACATTATAATATGATAAATCCTTCTACTGTCTACATAGCTAGTGTTGCCGGAAGGGAAGGTCAAGCGGGGCGTAGGGTGCGGACCGGTTGTACCTTAAGGTGCATTATAAGGCCAATTTTTGCGGAAGTCAGCTCAAGGTCATTGATCTCCATTTGATCTCTACGACAGCGGCGGCAGTCGGCAAATGTACAGAGGAATTTTCAAGTCCATGAAGATGGTTATATAGGTAATAGGTCTCATGAGTAGATTCAAATTTCAATCACTTCTTTTTTTGCGAAACCTTGTGCGAAATTAAACCATATAGTATAAGCTTGACAGAAGTTTCATTCAGGGCAGCTAACAGTGATGTGGAGAGCGGGTACGCGTACAAAGATTGTCATTAAGTAACAAGGTGTAAACGTAGCAGTATTGAAAGGAGCGTGTGTTTTGGTACATCAGGGTACATCGGAAAAAGAGCCTGGAGGTGCCAATTAGTGTGGTGTGGGTTTTTAAAAGTGGAAATTGCTACTGTTGAGGCAGTAGGGGAATGTAGAGTCCATGACTCTTAGTAGGCAGTGTTGATTGAGGACGTGAAGGGGGCTCTTGATCTAATACCGCCACATCCTACGACTATTCCCACGGTAAACAAGTGGTGAATAGGGCATCCGGTAGGTGTTGTAACTCAGATTGAGAGTAGAGCTAGATTCTTTTCATCTAAAACACCTGTATGAAGAATATTAAAACAACACAAAGAAAATATTGACCAGTACAAGGGAAAGTCCTGAGGGCTCACAAGAACAACCTGGGTCTGTAACACTGCATCAAATGTAACAGCTTTCGTCATATTGCAGAGCAATGCAAGGCGGAGCATGATATGTGTGCCAGATGTGTTGTATGACACCAAACCAGCAACTGTAATGCAAATAACAATCAATTGTTCTGAGGAAACTGCAAGAAGGCGGGACACAGAGCAGCCAGTGGAGAATGCCTAGAGTTCCAGAAGAAACTCAAAGAACATGCAAAGTGGGAGCGGGAAAGAGCCTACACACTCTTTATCACTAAAGACCCCAGTGTGGTGATGAAGGGAGAAGGCACAGAGGAGGCACAGGCTCAAAGCACAAGTCGAGGCGAGGGTGGGGCTAGCACCACACATGAAGGCTGAAAGAAATAAGGATCAAGACAGCAGTGATAGCACAAGGGCCAATCACTAGGGTCGCACAAGGAAAACTAGTTCCAAAGACCAAGTAAGTATATTGAAGGTAAACAATGATACAAGTACTAACCTAGTTCCAAAGACCAAGAGGTCAAGATGGGGAACTAGGTGTCAGCTACTGTACTATATATACAAGAGTCTCAATGAGTAAGCAACAGCGCGGGAAGTTGATGGAAGCATTTGGAATGTGATAGAAGGATGTGGAACGATGTAGATGTATCCAAACAGTAACAATGATGAGGGAGGGAGGAGATGTAGAAAAAATAAGGTAAGTACTGTATCCTGTATAGCACATCACGACACCCAGTACATGAAGATGGATAGATGAGCTAGTGAGGGAGGACTTCAACCAAAGCTGGAGGGAAGACATCAGGGATGAATATGACAGGTGGACAATGGTGAACTGAAGTCAGGGAAGAGGCTGACTTGCAGGAGGAAGGCCAGGTGAAGGTGGTGGAAATACACTGCAACCAGAACTAGCAATGAGGAAGTCAACACTGGGACTAAGAGCTGAAGACAGAGGATGCAGTAGGGGACCAAGGCATGACCAAACAAAGAAATGTACCAGACAGACCACCTTGGAACAGTACCAGTTCTCATTGAGGTCATGGCTGCCAGCACCAACCAACTGACAACAGTGTTAAAGTCATGATGACAAACAAAGTGACCAGACTGGGGATTGAACCCAGGACCACTGGGAAATCCCAAGATGCTCTAACCACTGAGCTATCTGGCCATGGGTACAATTAATGAACTCAGAGGTTTATAGCACTAGAGCCAAGTCACCTGTCCCAACTACTGAGGTCTTACAACTTTGCCTGGAGGACTTACTTTTGCCTTGTGGTCTTACATTATGCCTTTTGGGACTCTTGGATAGTTATAAACATGTTTCATCAGAGGAGTGTCAGATTGTTAGATCTTAACAAACAGATACTACCACCAACACCATATGTGATACAAGGCTACCCTGGTCCAATGCCCATGATGCAGTACCAGGGAGTACCCCCAATGATGCAATACACACAGCCCCCACCACCAGTGCACTCACAGTTGTCATAGTATTTCCATCCTCAAACACTGTCACAGTCCCAGCAACCACTGACATTGATGATTCCCCCCCAGAAACCATAAAACTGGGGAGACATACCAATGCTGCCTGTGAATAACAGTTAGTTGTTACAAGCTAGCCAGGGATGGAATTAGGACAACCAATAAGGGAGGAACAAAAGAAGCTAGAGATAATGCAGTTAGATGCTAACATATCTGACAATGCAATGCACAATTTTCTTCAAACTGGACAACAGAAAATCTGACATTGTTGCTATACAGGAATCTTATATTAATTTGAAAGGAAGGACACAGGCATTATCACACTTATAGGTGGTTTACCCATCTGTTATATCTATGCAAAGCTAAGTCCTTATGAAGCTTTGTGATTGTTCCCTTACCTTAGATATATCACTTACATCCCTCTACCACTACGTATTTACTTTGCAAAGGATTTCTGATATGAAGTACCCCTTCATTATCTTTTCTCATCCTTATCAGATCTGTATTTGTCACGAAACATTCTTTTTCATTATTCTTTTCTTTTCTTTTATTTACTTACCTAATTACCAAAGCGCTTACACTAGCGCTTATTATATTTTCATTATCATTTAGGTTACACGTATCAACCTTATTGTTCTCGCGTTGTCGTTTCACTTAGGTGCGACTCTCTTGTGCCTGTCAGCTCATTGACAGGACAACGTCATTATTGTTCCGCTTCCATGCTTCTTTTTATATTGCCTTATTGTTTACTCACCAAATACCTGCAGCTTTACTTATGGATATGAGCGACTCTTATTGTAGATCCTCACAGTTACGGCGCGAGACATCTCTCATGGTTTCATATCCCATTTCATATATAAGACTAGGTATTTTGTAGTTATATTCCTTAGCTCTATTCTCGTCTATTCTCCTCGGTAGCTAGACTTGTAGTTGGGTTGTCTTATCCATCCTCTTTTTGCTTTTTTGTCCTCTTGCTCATCATCTATCGTGTGACGCCTGGTTGTCTCTTGTGAGAGCTAGCAAGTCGCTGACAGAAGAATAGAGCTTCTACCACACACCACCCGTCACAACAAAACTTTTACAAACTTGCCTAGGATTCAACACGCCGTTGAAAACTAGTTTTCTCGATACGTTACATATTTTCATTTTTACCAAACATGCTCATCCCCCTTGCTATAACCCAACATGACTGATCGGTCAGTACATGCGCCCGACCTGCCAGAAACTGATAATGTCACCTCTAGTCCACGCCGGGTGTTTGTTAATACACCAGGGAACTACGATGGTGACCCCGCCACTTATCGACCATGGCGATAAAGAATGATGGCCTACGTTTCTGAGTTAATGGAGATGAAGCAGGTCGACAATTCCCATCGTATTACCACCATTATCATGTCCTTCCTGGTTGGAGGAAAGGCCGACGAATGGGCCCAGGTCTACACGGATGACCACTTCGATATCGATAGGGGGACATGGGACATCACTGGGAAGCAGCTCATTGATGATATGGATAAGGAGTTCACAAATGTCGCGAAGGAGAGGGAGGCTCGTGATAAACTAACTTATATCCGACAGGGGAAGTCTTCGGCCGGCGACTTTTTCAAAGAGTTTGAATTGTTGCTGAAGGATGCCGGGTACAAGAAGGACGAGTTGCACGTCCTTACTTTAGCGGAGAGAGCGGTTGATCACACCCTCCTGTACAACATTATTAAAGGACGAACGGAGCCCTTTGAAGACTACAAGGAGTTGAAGAAGGTAGTTACTGGAGCTGATAACGTAAGGCAGCAATGGGCCGAACAGAAGAGAGGTTATGGGTATGTGGGGTGGTGGAACACTAATCCACAGGGACAGAGTCGTGGACAGTCGTCCACTCAACAGAACTGACAGGATCCGAAAGCAGCTCCGAGGGCAGAGTACCCTACGGCACCAAGAAGAGATGCCACTGGCACCACATTTGGAGGAATGGGTAGGCTGATGGACATCGACCAGGCCAGAGAGAAGCGGTTGTGCTTCAACTGTGGCAAACCAGGCCACATGAGTAGGAATTGCCCACATAAGAGAAAGGCGGTAGTCCGAGGTATCATGCTGAATATGAGTGAGCAGGAGCGTACAGATTTCATTAACGACTTGGGTTTTCCCAAGGCTCCTCAGTAGATATAGGTCTGCAGGAGCCTTTGAACACGGACATTTCGGGTTTTGTTGATAACGGTGTTGATTATATAATTAGTACAGGTACTAAACAGAAAAACGCGTCCACCTTCACACACAAAACCGAAAAATCCGAAAAACCTATATGGTATGAACCCGACACTGCTGAATGGCTAACTCAAAGAGTTAGAGAAGATCAAGTCCCGAGAGCAGTGGGATTATTACGAACTTGGATGCCCTCTTCCCGGGAGAAAGAAGCCTCAGAAGAAACCGTCATGGACATACGAAAATGGAGCTGGAAAGCAGCAGTTACCGCCATCTGGAGTCTCAAGAACAAAAGGAGTTATGTTCGCGGAACACGTGGCAAGAGTCTGAAACTTCCGGCAATACTCGAAACACTGGAGGATAGTCGACAAATCGTCACAGAAGGACTTCTTGACAGTGGAGCTACCAGTTCGTGTATTGACTCGGACTTCGTCAAACAGCACAACCTCATCACGGAAGATTTACCAATCAAGACACCTGTCTACAATGCCAACGGTACACTCAACGACTCCGGATCAATAGACAAGTACGTCGAGATCCGGATGACTATCGGCGATCATTCAGAAATCATCCAGTTCAGAGTGGTAAGTCTAGGAAAGAATAATATCTTTCTAGGACTAGACTGGCTATGACATCATAACCCTAGCATTGATTGGAAAACGTCTGAACTGACTTTCGACAGGTGTCCAACAAGATGCAGTTACAACTCACACTTTTGGACACCAGAGGATACTCATTCTAGAGCAGCATTGCAGGAAGGCGAACAGCTTTTCTTGTTTGACTGGGATAGATATGTTCATGAGCAGGTACAGTCACGGAAGTGGACAGAGGAACAAGCCAAAAAAGAAACAGTCGAAGAGTTCGACACTTCCAAACCCTACGTTGAAGAGTATCCTGATGTTTTTAGCCAGAAAGAATTCGACCAGTTGCCACAACGACGTCCTTGGGACCACGCTATCGATCTAATGCCAGGTTCCAAACCTTTAGATTGTAAGGTATACCCGCTAAACCCAAAGGAACAAGAGGCGCTTGACAAGTTCCTTGAAGAAAACCTTCGAACTGGACGAATCTGACCTTCGACCTCGCAGATGGCATCCCCCTTCTTCTTTGTCAAAAAGAAAGATGGCACCTTACGACCGGTACAAGATTATCGCAAACTGAATGAGATGACGGGGTACCCACTTCCTCTCATTCAGGAGCTAATCGATCATTTAAAAGGCGCTAAAATCTTCATGAAGATGGACATCAGATGGGGATTCAACAACATCCGCATAAAGGAAGGTGACAAATGGAAAGTGGCTTTCCAAACTAACCAGGGGTTATTTGAACCAACTGTTATGTTCTTCGGACTCACCAACTCTCCTGCGACGTTCCAAGGTTTTATGAACCATATCCTGCGAGATCTCATCAATAGAGGTCATGTTATCGTTTACATGGATGACATACTGATTTTTACCGACGGTATAGAAGAGCATCGACAAATTGTAAAGCAAGTACTCGATATTCTACGAGAGCACAAACTATTTCTTAAACCCGAAAAATGCTCTTTTGAAAAACCGGTTATCGACTACCTCAGTATCATCATTGGTAACGGAACTATTCGCATGGATCCCAAGAAAGTACAAGCCATTCGAGAATGGACTACTCCACAAAAGAAGCGCAACGTCCAGCAGTTTCTAGGATTCTGCAACTTCTTCCAATGATTCATTCGTGGATTCAGTCTTGTAGCAAAGCCACTAACACAGCTCACAGGAAATGGGACTTGGAAGTGGGAGAAAGACCAGGAGGAGGCGTTCGAAGAGTTGAAACGCCATATTTGTGAGGAAGTCGTTTTATTGATTCCTCGTAACCAGGGACAATTCCGAGTCGAGGCTGATTCATCTGATTATGCCAATGGCGCAGTCTTATCACAGTTTATCGACAATAGGTGGTATCCAATCGCTTTTCGTTCACGTTCCCTCAACGAAGTTGAGCATAATTACGAAATCTACGACAAAGAACTCATGGCGATTATGGACTCACTGTCAGCGACTCGCTAGCTCTCACAAGAGACAACCAGGCGTCACACGATAGATGATGAGCAAGAGGACGAAAAAGCAAAAGAGGATGGATAAAACAACCCAAATACAAGTCTAGCTACCGAGGAGAATAGACGAGAATAGAGCTAAGGAATATAACTACAAAATACTAAGTCTTATATACTATTGGGATATGAAGCCGTGAGAGACGTCTCGCGCCGTAACCGTGAGGATCTACAATAAGAGTCGCTCGTATCCATAAGTAAAGCTGTATGTATTAGGTGAGTAAACAATAAGGCAATATAAAAAGAAGCATGGAAGCGGAACAATAATGACGTCGTCCTGTCAATGAACTGACAGGCACGAGAGAGTCGCGCCTAAGTGAAACGACAACGCGAGAACAATAAGGTTGACGCGTGTAACCTAAATAATAATGAAAATATAATAAGCGCTAGTGTAAGCGCTTTGGTGATTAGGTAAGTAAATAAAAGAAAAGGAAAAGAATAATGGAAAAAGATCGTTTCATGACACTCACTTAACGACTGGCGACAGTATTTGTTGGGCGCGGAGGAACAGATCGAAATTTTTACGGATCACGCAAACCTCCAGTACTTCAAGAAGCTGCAGAAGCTCAACCGACGACAAGCGCACTGGGTACTGGAGTTAGCAGAGTATAATTTCGATCTTGTTCACAAACCTGGTAAATCAATGACGAAAGCTGACGCCCTGTCGAGGATGACAGGTCTTGAGACGGGGGACAAGGACAATGAGAACATCATTCTCCTGAAACCGGAATTTTTCATCCATGCTCTTGACCTATCGGCTCCTGAAGATCTCCTGTTATCAGAGATCTGAAAAAGTAGAAACCAAGTAGATCGAACTGTACAGGATGCCCTAGCTACCAAAAACCCGGAGTGGACTGAAACTGACAAAGTTATTACATGGAAAGGGCGTGTTTATGTACCAAAAAACCGCCTACTCCGGTCCAAAATAATCACTCAGTACCACGACACGCTGCTAGCGGGACATCCAGGACAGTACAAGACCACGGAACTGATCACTCGGGACTACTGGTGGCCAGGGGTGACACGAGATGCAGGGAAATATGTCGAAGGTTGCGAGAAATGCCAGGTGACAAAGTCACATCATACCAAGCCAGTTGGACAACTTCATCCACATGCAGTACCAACTGAACTGTGGCAGATAATCAGCACTGATATGATAGGGGAACTACCGGAATTGGGAGGATATAACGCCATATCGGTGTTTATCGATCATTTTTCCAAAAGATTACAACTTGTTCCATCGCACACTACAGTCACATCAGAGGGAATGGCGAAAATTTATTGCGATCATATCTTTTCTATACATGGGATTCCACGAAAGATCATACACGATCGAGGACCTCAGTATCATTCCCGGTTCATGAAGGAACTCTACCATCTCTTAGGGATAGAAGCAAACTATACTACGGCATATCATCCACAGACCAACGGCCAGACAGAACAAACAAATCAGGAGATAGAACATTATCTCCGTTTGTTCATTAGTTATCATCAAAACGACTGGCATGAGTGGTTACCGCTTGCAGAGTTCGCTTATAACGATCGAGTACACTCCGCGACGAAAGTTTCTCCTTTTTATGCTGACAACGGTAGAAATCCCTACAAAGGCACTGCACCCCAGATGACTTTGGACAACCCCACAGCACAGGTGTTCGCAGATGGTATGAAGAAAGTTCAAGAGGAAGTAGGAGCGGCCTTAGGTAAGGCCAATGACGATATGAAGAAGTTCTATGACTGGAAGCGGAAAGTTGGGGTAGAGTATAAGCCAGGCAATAAAGTCTGGCTTGAGGGAACTAACTTGTCGACAGACCAGCCGATGAAAAAGTTAGGAGACAAACAGTTTGGACCATTTACAGTTCAAAAGAAGATAGGCGCTAGTTCCTATAAACTAGACATTCCCTCGACATGGAAACGTATTCACAACGTTTTCAACGAAGTCCTCCTTACCCCTTACAGGGAACTGCAATTCCCTTCTCAACCATGGAACACTCAACCACCTCCTGTCGTTGTAGGAGAAGAAGAAGAATTCGAAGTCGAGGAGATTCTCGACTCACAAAAGGTAGGAAGAGGAATCAAGTACAAGGTCAGGTGGTGAGGGTATGGACCACATGAAGACACTTGGGAACCTCGGTCCAACATCACACATTCCTCCAATTTGTTGAAGGAATTCCATGACAAGAACCCGACCAAACCCAAACCCGCCACCCTGAATCGACTTGAAATTCCTATTTCCTTATTCCCTACCGAATTATTCCGCCCTATGCCCCAGGCAAACACTGAAAACACGTCACCACAATTACCCTCCGAAAATTTCGTTAGACGACAGGCACTTCGTGGAACTTGCACCCTAGGGAGGGGGTAATGTCACAAAACATTCTTTTTCATTATTCTTTTCTTTTCTTTTATTTACTTACCTAATTACCAAAGCGCTTATTATATTTTCATTATCATTTAGGTTACACGCATCAACCTTATTGTTCTCGCGTTGTCGTTTCACTTAGGCGCGACTCTCTTGTGCCTGTCAGCTCATTGACAGGACGACATCATTATTGTTCCGCTTCCATGCTTCTTTTTATATTGCCTTATTGTTTACTCACCAAATACCTGCAGCTTTACTTATGGATATGAGCGACTCCTATTGTAGATCCTCACAGTTACGGCGCGAGACATCTCTCACGGTTTCATATCCCATTTCGTATATAAGACTAGGTATTTTGTAGTTATATTCCTTAGCTCTATTCTCGTCTATTCTCCTCGGTAGCTAGACTTGTAGTTGGGTTGTCTTATCCATCCTCTTGCTCATCATCTATTGTGTGATGCCTGGTTGTCTCTTGTGAGAGCTAGCGAGTCGCTGACAGTACTATTCCTTTTATATCCTTTCCTTTGTTCTTTACTTATGAGCTAACCCATTCAGGCCTAGTATCATTTTGTGATCCTGACTTACCTATAGTATAAAGCTATGGTATTGTTGAGAACTGTGGGAAAGAGGAACAGGAGCCCCGATCAGAGAGCAAGGCAGTGACACCAATAGCAGTTGAGAGTACTTTCCTGGTTAGTTCATTTGAGGTTTTAGGTATACTCCTGCTCTTCCAGTTGGGCAATCGGACATGTTTCAAGATATTGTTGTCACAAAGAGGTGACGATGGTGGCGGAGTGAAGCGGAGACTTGGACGGAGGTGGACAGCTGGTCCCAATGACAAAGTTATATTGATAATAAATACAGAGAAGTAAGTAGTGACATACCTGGTCCCAACAACAAAGAGGTCAAGATAAGGGACCAGGTTGTGGGGCTGGCTTATATATACAGGGTAGAGTGTGGGAACTATGATGTAATACTGTATAGCTCAGGCACAAGGAATGGAATGGAAGGTTCCGGAATGATTATTGTAGGTAGAAGGACTTGGATGGTGTATTGTAAAGAAAGGAAAATGATAGGGGGGGCTCACTTCATGACAATTGTTTCCTTTTATTTATAAGTACTGATAGGCCTACTTTCCCCTCAGTCATCTACACTTACTCATGTGCCTCTGAGGGTGAGTGGTTCATATTTTTACAATATTTGAGGAGCATGATTTATTTATATCTACCTGGGAATACTTATTATAGTTTCACAGGTAGATTTTTATTAGAGTTGTCTGCACTTACCTGTGCACCTCTGAGGGAATACTTATTATAGTTTCACAGGTATCAAATAGGTAGTTCCTTAGTTTAAATATCAACCTTGATAGCACTTCAATAGTGATACCAATTAATCATCTACTATCTGTATCATTGTTTTAACATCCCTCTTGTCAGTATGTTCCGCAAAAGTCATTGTGAATGGAAAATGTTTCATTTTCTCCTCTCTCAGACATGTGATGTGTTGAGGACTCCATTAGTAGTGGAGTCAAGGTCCAACTAACATCTTAAGATCATCAAACCTAGTGAAGTATTCTCCTTCACTTTTCATTCCCCACAATTAACCCTGCAATCATATTTCGACAATCCCTCAGTGCACAATCATAACAGAGTTTGCATGAAGGATGTCTTTTTTCAAACAAAAAATGAAGTCAACAAAGCAATATGGAAAACATCAAAGGAATGTTCCACAAAGTAAGAGTGAGCTCATAAGTAGAAAGAAAAAGTCATAACAAATGCATTGTCATTTTACAACAAAAGTGAGTTTTGTTAAGACTGTTCTGGTGAAGTTCCATAAGGTCTTGAATGAGTAGGATAGAAGTGGGAGTGTATAGATGGATCCAAGCTCATACAGTTTCATACAGTTAATGATCAATCAGTAGGTAAGAATATTAATGAAGTTGAACAAGAACCTTGGTACCACTATTGGTAGTGCTCCCGCTATGTCATATGGTTCCATTTATGTTTGTAGAGTAAGGACATCCAGAAGTTGACTGGATAAGTTCAGACAACTGAGGAGTAAGACTGAAGAGTCCCAGATGGAGTTATAGTGTGTTATGATTGTGCACTAATGGATCATCGGAAAGGGGTTGCGGGGTTAATTGCTGAAAATGGCAAAGAGAATTATTTCGTGAGATAAGACGATCCTAAGATTAGGTAGTCGGACCTTGACTCCACTATTAGTAGAGTCTTCAACACTTTGTGTGTGGTGATGAAGGGAGAAAGCACAGAGAAAGCACAGGTGCAAAGCACAAACCAAAGTGAGGGGTGGGGCTAGCACCACACACAAAGGCTGAAAGAAATGGGATCTTAGACAACAGTGATAGTGCAGGGCCAATCACTAGGGTCGCACAAAGAAAACTAGTTCCAAAGACCAAGTAAGTATATTCAAGGTAAACAATGATACAAGTACTAACCTAGTTCCAAAGACCAAGAGGTCAAGATGGGGAACTAGGTGTCAGCTTACTGTACTATAATACAAGTGTCTAGATGAGTAAGCGACAGCGCGGGAAGTTGATAGAAGTATGCGGAACGATGTAGAAGGATACGGAAGAATGTAGCTGGATCCAAATAGTAACAAAGATAAAGGAAGAAGGAGATATAGGAAAAATAAAGTAAGTACCGTATCCTGTATAGCATGTCATGACATTGTGTGTCTGTTATGATTGTGCACAAAGGGATCGTCGGGAATGATCACGGGATGATTGCGGGAAAATTACGAAGGAAAATACTTCGCAAGGTAAATGATCCTAAACAATGTAGTCAGACCTTGACTCCACTATTAGTAGAGTCCTCGACACTTTGTGTGTCTGCAAGAGAAGAAAGATAAATGTGTTCTGTTTGCGATGACCGTCGCGGAATGTACTGACAGCGAGGATGTTAAAATGATGATATAGCTAGGTAATTAATTAGTATCACTATCGAAGTGCTATCAAGGTTGATATTTAAGCTAGGGAACTACCTATTCGATACCGTAGCTTTATACTAAAGGTAAGTCAGGATCGCGATGCCATGCCATGCCCGAATGGGTTAGCTCGTAAGTAAAGAACAAAGGAAGGGATATAAAAGGAATAGCATGAATCTGATAAGGATGAAAGAGATAACGAGTAATTGCTTCGCGAAGTAATTGCGTAGTGGTAAAAGGATATAAGTAATATATCCAAGTAGTGGAATAGATCGCGAAGCTTCGTAAGGACTTAGCTTGCATAGATATAACAGTGTCCAATATAGAAGAAAGGTGAATGTGTTCCATTTGCGATGACCTTTGCTGAATGTACTGACAGTAGGGATGTTAAAACGATGATATGGATAAGTGATTAATTGGTATCACTATTGAAGTGCTATCAAGGTTGATATTTAAACTAAGGAACTACCTATTCGATACCATAGCTTTATACTAAAGGTAAGTCAGGATTGTGAAGTGATGCCATGCCCAGATGGGTTAGCTCATAAGTAAAGAACAAAGGAAGGGATATAAAAGGGATAGTGTAAATCCGATAAGGATGATAAGAGATAACGAGTAATTACTTCATGTTGGAATTCTTTCGCGAAGTAATTGCATAGTGGTAGAAGGATATAAGTAATATATCTAGGTAGCGGATGTCACGAAACAATCTTTTCATTATTCTTTTCTTTTATTATTCTTTTTCCTTTTCTTTTATTTACTTACCTAATCACTGAGGCGCTTACACCAGCGCTCATTATATTCTTATTATCATTTAGGTTACACGCGTCGACCTTATTGTTCTCGCGTTGTCATTTCACTTAGGCGCGACTCTCTCATGCCTGTCAGCTCATTGACAGGACGATCTTTACTTATGGATACGAGCGACTCTTATTGTAGATCCTCACAGTTACGGCGCGAGACATCTCTCACGGCTTCATATCCCATTAGTATATAAGACTTAGTATTTTGTAGTTATATTCCTTAGCTCTATTCTCATCTATACTCCTCAGTAGCTAGACTTGTAGTTGGGTTGTTTTATCCTCATCGCTTTTTCATCCTCTTGCTCATCAACTATCGTGTGATGCCTGGTTATCTCTTGTGAGAGCTAGCGAGTCGCTGACAGAAGAATAGAGCTTCTACCACACGCCACCCGTCACAAACATTTTACAAACTTGCCTAGGATTCGACATTCCATTGAAAACCAGTTTATCCTCAATACATTACACATTTTATTTTACCAAACACACTCACCCCTCCCTACTATAAATTCAACATGACTGATCAGTCAATACATGCTCCCACCCCCGACGTCTCCGAAATCAATAACCCCACTCTCTCAACTCGCTGGGTGTTCATTAATACACCAGGGAATTATGATGGTGACCCCGCTACATATCGACCATGGCGACGAAGGATGAGGGCCTATGTGGCTGAGCTGATGGAGACGAAGCAGGTCGAAGGATCGCACTGTCTAATTACCATCATCATGTCCTTCATGGTTGGAGGAAAAGCCGACAAATGGGTGCAGGTATACACTGATGACCATTTTGATATCAAGAAGGGCGCATGGAACATTACAGGGAAGGATCTTTTCAATGACATGGACAGGGAGTTCACAAATGTCGCCAGGGAGAAAGAAGCCCAGGACAAGCTAATGTACATTAGACAGGGAAAGACTCCTGATGGCGACTTCTTCAAAGAGTTTGAGTTGTTACTGAAGGATGCCAATTACAACAGGAGTGATTCGCATGTTCTCACTTTAGCGGAGAATGCCATCGATCATGCACTCCTGTATGATATAATCAAGAGCCGATTGGAGCCCTTTGCGGATTACCAGGAGCTGAAGAAGGTAGTCATAGGTGCTGACAATGTCAGGCGGCAATGGGCCGAGCAGAAGAGGGGTTACGGGTATGCAGGGTGGTGGAATGCTAACCCACAAAGACAGAACCAGGGACAAATGTCCAACCAGCAGAACCGACAGGAGCCGAAAGCAGCTCTGAAGGCGGAATACCCTGCAGCACAGCGAAAAGATGCCACTGGCACCACGTTCGGAGGAACGGGCAGGCCCAGGCCAATGGACATTGACCAAGCAAGGGAGAAGCGGCTATGCTTCAACTGTGGTGAACCAGGCCACATGAGCAGGAATTGCCTGCACAAGAGGAAGGCATTGGTCAGAGGTATTATGCTGAATATGAGTGAGCAGGAACGTATGGATTTCATTAACGACTTGGGTTTTCCCAAGGCTCCTCAGTAGATATAGGTCTGCAGGAGCCTTTGCATATGGACATTTCGGAATTTGTTGATAATGGCATTGATTATATAATTAGTACAGGTACTAGACAGAAAAACACGTCCACCTTCACACACAAAACCGAAAAATCCGAAAAACCTATACGGTATGAACCCGACACTGCTGAATGGCTAACTCAGAGAGTTAGAGAAGATCAAATCCCGAGAGCGGTGGGATTGTTGTGAACCTGGATGCCCTCTTTCCGGGAGAAGGAAGCCTCGGAAGAAACCATCATGGACATACGAAAGCGGAACTGGAAAATGGCAGTCACAGCCATCTGAAGTCTCAAAAACAAAAGAAGCTATGTTTGTGGGACATGCGGCAAAAGTCTCAAGCTTCCAGCAATACTCGAGACACTGGAGGATAGTCGACAGATTGTTACACAAGGACTCCTCGACAGCGGAGCAACCAGTTCTTGCATCGACTCAGAATTCATCAAACAGCACAACCTAGTCACCAAGGACTTACCAGTCAAGACGCTTGTCTATAATGCCAACGGCACGCTCAATGATGCCGGATCAATAGATAAGTATGTCGAGATACGGATGACTATTGGCGATCACTCGGAGATCATACAATTCGGAGTAGTAGGTCTAGGAAAGAATAACATCTTTCTAGGACTAGACTGGCTACGACACCACAACCCAAGTATCGATTGGGAGACATCCAAACTAACCTTTGACAGGTGTCCAACATGATGCAGTTATAATCCACACTTTTGGACACCAGAGAATACTCATTCTAGAGCGGCGTTGCAGGAAGGCGAACAGCTTTTCTTGTTCAACTGGGATAGATATGTTCACGAGCAGGTACAGTCAAGGAAGTGGATGGAGGAACAGGCTAAGAAGGAAACAGCTGAAGAGTTCGACACTTCCAAATCCTACGTCAAGGAGTATCCTGATGTTTTCAGCCAGAAGGAGTTCGACCAGTTACCACAACGACGCCCTTGGGACCATGCTATCGATCTAACGCCAGGCTCCAAACCTTTAGATTGCAAGGTGTATCCGCTAAACCCAAAGGAACAAGAGGCGCTCAACAAGTTTCTTGAAGAGAACTGTCATGAAGTGAGCCACCTCCTATTATTTTCCTTTCCTTACGATACACCACCCAAACACCCCCACCTATAATAATCATTCTGGAACCTTCCATTCTGTTCTATTAGTTCCGTTCCATTCCTTGTGCCTGAGCTATACAGTATTACCTCATAGTTCCCACACTCTACCTTGTATATATAAGCCAGCCCCCACAACCTGGTCCCTTATCTTGACCTCTTTGTCATTGGGACCAGGTATGTCTTTTACTTACTTACTTGTATTTATTATCAATATAACTTTGTCGTTGGGACCAGCTGTCTGCCTCCATCCAAGTCTCCGCTCCGCTCCGCCACCGTCATCACCTCTTTGTGACATTAGGTCAAGATCCCTTACTGCACCAATAGCCTACTGATTAGGTTATCCTTGCAGGCTCCACTTTCACCACGTCTACAGACACCGCTGCACCAAGCCTGCCCACCCAAGCTATTGACTGCTCTGCCTACCCGCACGCTTTTGATACTAAAGACCAAACCCACATCCACCGCAGCAAAAGCAGCTCCTGGGCTGATTGCAGTTCTTAACCCTGTCCAAATGCTGTTGCCAACTCCATCAGTGAAGAAGAGAACCTTTCCGATGGTACTGTGATCACACCCATCCTTATCCCTACTCCAACTGCACCCCCATCCATTATGTCGACCTCCGAAGTCAATACAAATCAGCTCATGGCACAGCTCATCAAGCAGGTGACTCAGCTCACAGCCAACCTTCACAGAGCTGCAGCCAAGTCAAGCATGAATAAACCCGATCTCTTCAAAGGCTTGAGTAGTGTGGAAGCCCATCGCTTCATTGCCCAGTATCAAAGCTGGGCAGTGGAACAACTGGATTTGAAGGACAATGAAGGGAAACTGATTAAGACGGCCCTAGGATTCTTCTCGGGAAAGGCTGCTGATTGGGCCACCCCATACCTCTTGGAATTCAGTCATCACCAACAACCATTTAATGGACGATGGGAAGACTTTAAAACCGCCTTCACTCTCCGATTCGAATCCATTGATGCAGGCATGGAAGCCTGGAATGCAATCCAACATCTCAGGCAAGCAAAAGGTCAAACGGTAGCAGAATTCGCACAGAACTTCAAGGACATTGGCGATCGAACTGGGCTCTCAGATATCGACCTACGAGAATGCTTTCACAGTGGCCTCAACCCAGAGATTCGACAAAATCTCATCATGGTCAACATAGTGCAGGGATTAGCCCCTACGCTGGAGGAGGCAATCAGGCGAGCAATCTCAGTAGATGTATTCCTGCATGACCCCACCATGACAGGCCATAATCAGGGCACCTCTCACATCTCCTCTCCCCCTGCCAACTCCCATGCTATGGACATTGATGCCACGCATACCAGTGGCAACAGTAGAGAAGGCTTTGTGGCTCAGATGAGAGGCAGGTGTTACAGTTGCAGTTCACAGAGTCACGAGAAGAGGAACTGCTCATACAAGGACACAGTATGCCGCTACTGTGGGCGACGAGGTCATTTAGATTCAGTCTGCCAAGACAAATTCATGGGTCTAGAACATGGCCAGTGTCATGAAACGATCTTTTTTCATTATTCTTTTCTTTTATTATTCTTTTCCTTTTCTTTTATTTACTTAGCTAATCACCAAAGCGCTTACACTAGCGCTTATTATATTTTCATTATCATTTAGGTTACACGCATCAACCTTATTGTTCTCGCGTTGTCGTTTCACTTAGGCGCGGCTCTCTCGTGCCTGTCAGTTCATTGACAGGACGACGTCATTATCGTTCCGCTTCCATGCTTCTTTCTATATTGCCTTATTGTTTACTCACCAAATACCTACAGCTTTACTTATGGATACGAGCGACTCTTATTGTAGATCCTCACGGTTACGGCGCGAGATATCTCTCACGGCTTCATATCCCAATAGTATATAAGACTTAGTATTTTGTAGTTATATTCCTTAACTCTATTCTCGTCTATTCTCCTCGGTAGCTAGACTTGTAGTTGGGTTGTCTTATCCATCCTCTTTTTGCTTTTTCGCCCTCTTGCTCATTGTCTATCGTGTGACGCCTGGTTGTCTCTTGTGAGAGCTAGCGAGTCGCTGACAGCCGGGGTAAGCGTCAACAACCCCGCCGTCAACAAGTTGCAGCTTCCTCTTCAACGCCCTTCACTCTCTTCCCCAATGAACCTGTCCAAATTGCGGCTTCTACTCCGGCCCCTGCTCCTGCTCCTATCACACAGTCCCCAGCTACCCCCGACCTCTCCATCCAGATTGCCCAGCTCCAAGAACTCCTGAACAGAGCCAATGCCATGGCCCCAGCTTCAGGCTTGCAGGAGGGTTTTTAAAGCAGGTACCTGCCTCGGCTGCACCGAGAGTACCTGTTAACCAATTTGCTATACATGCTACATCCGCATATGACTCTCTACCCTCATGTACCATATCTACTATTTCGGAATTGAACTCCAATTCATCACACTTCTGAATTAACGCGAAATTAAGAGGAAGAAATCACAGTATAGCAACTGCGGCCATGGTTGATTCTGGAGCCACTGCCCTATTCCTGAATCAGGAGTTTGTCAACTGCCACTGAGTAAGGATCTTCCCACTCAGGAAACCCATTGGTGTCTTTAACATCGATGGATCTGCTAACCAAGCAGGGCAGATTACGCATTTTGCACATCTAGCCCTGACCATCAATAGCCAAGAACGGTGGACAGATTTGCTGATAACCAATCTGGGAAGCGAAGACCTAATCCTGGGACACCCCTGGCTACGTAAAGCCAATCCAGATATTGACTGGGAGAAAGGACGACTCTCGGTTAGACCACAACGGACAACGATAGAGGAGGTAGAAGAGCAAGACACTGTAGAGGAGATTGAAACAGTCATCACTCCCGAAACCCCACTGAACTTAGCGGAGGAAGAGGAGGCAGAGGAGTCGCCAATACACTGCATTCGAGCCAACCGACAAACCCGGCATGCATGGGTGAAGTCAGGCATCCTACACGAACAAACAGAGGAGGTCTGGTGTGCAGCAGGATTCACATATTCCCAACAGCTAGCAGAGCAGGCCCACAAAGCAAAACCCGTGAAAACCTTTGAAGAAATGATCCCAGAGCCCTATAGGGATTTTGAAAAGGTATTCTCTGAAACGGCCTCAGAACGCCTCCCTGAACACCAACCCTGGGATCACGCCATCGAACTGATCCCAGGAGCACCTGAAACCATGCATACAAAAGTCTACCCAATGTCATTGAACGAACAAGGCGAACTCGACCGTTTTCTGGATGACAATCTCCGAAAAGGCTACATTTGCCCCTCAAAATCACCACTGTCTTCACCTGTCTTCTTTGTGAAGAAGAAGGATGGGAAGCTCCGCTTTGTACAGGATTACAGGAAACTAAATCAAGTAACTCTAAAGAACCGTTACCCCCTCCCACTGGTTGCCAACATTATTAGCCGCCTACAGGGAGCATGGTATTTCACCAAATTTGATGTTAGATGGGGCTACAATAATGTTCGAATTAAGGAGGGTGATGAATGGAAAGCCGCTTTCACAACCAACTGAGGGTTATTCGAACCCAGCATAATGTTCTTCAGTCTCACCAACTCCCCAGCTACCTTCCAAGCACTCATGAATTCTATCTTTTCAGACCTAGTGGCAGCAGGGAAAGTAGCAGTGTACCTAGATGACATCCTTATCTTCAGTAGCAAACTACAACAACACCAGCAGATAGTGCGGGAGGTACTAAAACGGCTAGAGAAACATGACCTCTATCTACGACCCAAAAAATGTGAGTTCGAGGAGCTTCAGATTGAGTACTTGGGACTAGTGATATCAGAAGGGGAAGTGCACATGGACCCAGTAAAAGTGGCTGCAGTTCGGGACTGGCCTACTCCAAATAACCTGCAAGAGCTGCAAGGATTCTTAGGTTTTGCCAACTTCTACCACCAATTCATACAGAACTTTGCCCGCATAGCACGCCCTCTGAACGACCTAACCAAGAAGAACTCAGGCTTCAACTGGGAAACACATCAGCAACAAGCATTCGACACCCTAAGGGAAGCTTTCATCACAGCACCGGTACTGGCACTCTGGGACCCCGACAGGCTCACACAACTCGAGGTGGATGCATCAGGCTTCGCCACAGGAGGAGCTCTAATGCAGAAACAAGACGATGGTCAGTGGCACCCAGTAGCATTTCGATCAGCCTCCATGCAACCAGCTGAATGGAACTATGAAATCTATGATCGAGAGATGCTGGTGATCTGTCAGCGACTCGCTAGCTCTCACAAGAGACAACCAGGCGTCACACGATAGACGATGAGCAAGAGGATGAAAAAGCAAAAGAGGATGGATAAAACAACCCAACTACAAGTCTAGCTACCGAGGAGAATAGACGAGAATAGAGCTAAGGAATATAACTACCAAATATCTAGTCTTATATACAAAATGGGATATGAAACCGTGAGAGACGTCTCGCACCGTAACCGTGAGGACCTACAATAAGAGTTGCTCGTATCCATAAGTAAAGCTGTAGGTATTCGGTGAGTAAACAATAAGGCAATATAAAAAGAAGCATGGAGGCGGAACAATAATGACGTCGTCCTGTCAATGAACTGACAGGCACGAGAGAGTCGCGCCTAAGTGAAACGACAACGCGAGAACAATAAGGTTGATGCGTGTAACCTAAATGATAATGAAAATATAATAAGCGCTAGTGTAAGCACTTTGGTGATTAGATAAGTAAAGAAAAGAAAAGAATAATGGAAAAAGATCGATTCATGACATGATCATTGAAGCACTAAAGGACTGGAGAAGCTTCCTGGAAGGATCTTCGCAGACCTTCGAGATCATCACTGACCACGCAAACCTGGAATTCTGGCGCTCCGCACAGGACCTTAGCTGACGACAAGCATGATGGGCACTATGGTTATCCCGATTTGACTTTCAGCTGACTCACTGCCCAGGCAAGGCGAACACACAGGCAGATGCTCTTTCTCGCATGGCAACACATCAGGTGTTGGACAGTGAAGACAACTGACAACAGACCATTCTGAAACCAGCCCACTTTATGCAAGTGGCAGCAGCCTCACTACAGAACCCGTTGGAGGACCCCATCCGGAAGGCCTCGGAAAGAGAAGCCCAAGTACTCAAAGGACTGGAGGAGCTTAGGAGGAGTGGTCTCCAATGCTTGGCCAATGGAATAGCGGAATGGGAGGAGGATAATGGACTGGTGTACCACCGAGGTAGGGTATATGTCCCACCAGAGGATGACTTATGGACAGAAGTACTCAAACAATGCCACGACAACCCCTCCGCTGGCCACCCTGGGCTTCACAACACCCTCAATCTCATTAGCACCCATTTTTGGTGGCCCACCCTGCGATCCTTTGTAGAAAAGTATGTGGAAGGATGCGAAACTTGTGCAAGGAAAAAGATACAGAGACACCCACGGGCAGTAACACTACCCCTAGACGTCCCAGCAGGCTTGTTGGAAGAAGTGGGAGTTGACCTGATCACACAGCTGCCCAATTCACAAGGATATGATGTTATCCTCATCTGCACCAATCTCTATGGGAAACAAATCCACACAATCCCTTGTACCACATCAATCACAGCAGTAGGTGTTGCTGACATCTACTATCGTGAAATTTTCCGCCTCCACGACCTTCCCCTCTGCTTTGTATCTGACCGAGGACCACAGTTTGCAGCAAAGCTCATGCGATCACTACTCTCCCACCTGGGAATCAAATCCAATCTTACATCAGGATACCACCCCCAAGCGAACGGGCAAACCAAGAAGTTGAAAAGTACCTCCGGCTGTATGTAGGACATCGTCAGGATGACTGGGCAGAGCATTTGCCAATGGCGGAGTTTGTGATTAACTCATGCACCCACTCTGCACTTGGAATCTCCCCATTCAAGCTCACTTACGGCTACCTTCCCCTATTTAACATTCCCGTTGGACAGTGAAGTGGGATTCCAGCAGTGGATGATCGCATCCAAATCCTTCGAGATGTGCAGCAGGATGCCGGGGCAGCTCTACACCTGGGAAAAAGGCGGCAAAAGGAAAACTACGAACGAGGAAAATGAAAGGCACATCAGTTCCAAGTAGGAGATCAGGTCTGGCTAAGCGCAGAAGACATCAAGCTCCAACTTTCCAGTGAGAAACTTGGGGATCGACAGCTAGGACCTTACACCATTTTGGAGAAGGTTGGCCCCCTGGACTACCATTTAGACCTCCCACTGTCACTGGACCGCATCCACCCTGTGTTCCATGTTGATAAACTGTACCCTTGGAGAGGGAACACTGTCAATGGCAAAATTGCAACACCACCGGAACCAGTATACCTAGAGGATGAAGATGAGCCAGAGTATGAAGTTGAGGACATCCTGGATAGTCGGGTTAGGTGGAAGAGGTTAGAGTACTTGGTAAAGTGGAAGGGTTATGACACAGGACACAACTCATGGGAACCTGCTCAAAATCTCGAGCATGCACCAACCACTGTCCGAAAATTCCACAAAAAGCATCCCCAAGCGGCAAAAGCTTGACCATCGAGGACAATGGTCATAAGGAGGGGGGTAATGTCATGAAGTGAGCCACCTCCTATTATTTTCCTTTCCTTACGATACACCACCCAAACACCTCCACCTATAATAATCATTCCGGAACCTTCCATTCTGTTCTATTAGTTCCGTTCCATTCTTTGTGCCTGAGCTATACAGTATTACCTCATAGTTCCCACACTCCACCTTGTATATATAAACCAACCCCCACAACCTGGTCCCTTATCTTGACCTCTTTGTTGTTGGGACCAGGTATGTCTTTTACTTACTTACTTGTATTTATTATCAATATAACTTTGTCGTTGGGACCAGCTTCCTGTTTCCATCTAAGTCTCCGCTCCGCCGTGCCACCGTCGTCACCTCTTTGTGACAAGAACCTTAGAACTGGACGAATTCAACCTTCCACCTTGCAGATGGCATCCCCTTTCTTCTTCGTCAAAAAGAAAGATGGCACCTTATGACCGGTACAAGATTATCGCAAATTGAACGAGATGATGGTTAAAAACCGGTACCCACTTCCTCTCATTCAGGAGCTAATTGATCGTTTAAAAGGCGCTAAAATCTTCACGAAGATGGATATCCGATGGGGTTTTAATAACATCCGGATAAAAGAAGGGGACGAGTGGAAGGCAGCTTTTCGAACTAACCAGGGGTTATTCGAACCGCCTGTTATGTTCTTCAGACTCACTAACTCTCCTGCACCATTCCAAGGTTTTATGAACCATATCCTGCGAGACCTCATCAATAGAGGTCATGTTATCATTTATATGATGACATACTGATTTTTACCGACGGTATAGAAGAGCATCGACGAATCGTAAAGCAAGTACTCGACATTTTACAGGAGCACAAGTTATTCCTTAAACCCGAAAAATGCTCATTCGAAAAACCAGTAATTGACTACCTCGGTATTATCATTGGTAACGGAACTATTCGCATGGATTCCAAGAAAGTACAAGCTGTCCACGAATGGATTACTCCCCGTAAGAAGCGTGATGTTCAGCAATTCTTAGGGTTTTGCAACTTCTTCAGACGCTTTATTCGTGGGTTTAGTCTTGTAGCAAAGCCACTGACACAGTTTACTGGGAATGGAACTTGGAAGTGGGAGAAAGTGCAGGAAGATGTGTTCGAAGAGTTGAAATGCCGAATCTGTGAGGAAGTAGTTTTGCTCATTCCTCGTAACCACGGGAAATTCAGGGTGGAAGCTGACTCGTCTGATTATGCTAATGGCGCCGTCTTGTCCCAGTTTGTTGATGGTAGATGGTATCCTATTGCCTTTCACTCTCGTTCTCTCAATGAGGTCGAACGGAATTACAAAATCTACGACAAAGAGTTAATGGCAATAATGGACTCTCTTGACGATTGGAGGCAATATTTACTAGGTGCGGAGGAACAGATTGAGATTTATATGGATCACGCAAACCTCCAATACTTCAAGAAGCCGCAGAAACTTAATCGTCGACAAGCGCACTGGGTATTGGAGTTAGCGGAGTATAATTTTGATCTCATCCATAAACCTGGTAAATCAATGACGAAAGCTAATGCCCTGTCGAGGATGACAGGTCTTGAGACAGGGGACAAGGACAACGAGAACATCATTCTCCTGAAACCGGAAGTCTTCATCCATGCTCTCGACCTATCGGCTCCTGAAGATCTCCTGCTATCAGAGATCCAAAAGAGTAGAAACCAAGTAGATCGAATTGTACAAGATGCCCTAGCTGCCAAAAACCCGGAGTGGACTGAAACCGACAAAGTTATTACATGGAAAGGGCATGTTTATGTACCAAAAAACCGCCTACTCTGATCTAAAGTAATCACTCAGTACCACAACACGCCGTTAGCGGGACATCCTGGACAGTATAAAACCACAGAGTTAATCACTCGGGACTACTGGTGGCCAGGGGTGACACAAGATGCAGGGAAGTACATCGAAGGTTGCGAAAAATGCCAGGCGACAAAATCACATTGTACCAAACCAGTCGGACAACTTCGTCCACATGCAGTACCAACTGAACCGTGGCAGATAATCGGCACTGATATGATAGGGGAACTACCAGAATTGGGAGGATATAACGCCATATTGGTGTTTATCAATCATTTTTCCAAAAGATTGCGACTTATTCCATCGCACACTACAGTCACATCAGAGGGAATGGCAAAAATTTATCGCGATCGTATCTTTTCTATACATGGGATTCCACGAAAGATCATACACGATCGAGGACCTCAGTATCATTCCCAGTTCATGAAGGAACTCTACCGTCTCTTGGGAATAGAAGCAAACTATACTACGGTGTATCATCCACAGACCAATGGCCAGACAGAACGAACAAATCAGGAGATAGAACATTATCTCCGTTTGTTCATTAGTTATCATCAAAACAACTGGCATGAGTGGTTACCACTTGCAGAGTTCGCCTATAATGATCAAGTACATTCTGCAACAAAGGTCTCCCCCTTCTATGCTGACAATGGTAGACATCCCTATAAAGGTATGGCACCTCAAATGACTTCGGACAACCCCACAGCACAGGTGTTTGTGGATGGAATGAAGAAGGTTCGAGAAGAGGTAGGAGCGGCCTTAGGCAAGGCCAACGACGATATGAAGAAGTTCTATGACAGGAAGAGGAAAGTTGGGGTAGAGTATAAGCCAGGCAATAAGGTCTGGCTTGAGGGAACTAACTTGTCGACAGACCAGCCGATGAAAAAGTTAGGAGACAAACAGTTTGGACCATTTACAGTTCAGAGGAAGATAGGTGCTAGCTCCTATAAACTAGACATCCCCTCCACATGGAAATGTATCCATAACGTTTTCAACGAAGTCCTTCTCACCCCTTATAAAGAGCCGCAATTCCCCTCTCAACCATGAAACACTTGCCCACCTCCTGTCGTTGTAGGAGAAGAAGAAGAATTTGAGGTTGAGGAGATTCTTGACTCACAAAAGGTAGGAAGGGGAATCAAGTACAAAGTCCGATGGTGAGGATATGGACCGCATGAGGACACTTGGGAACCCTGGTCCAATATCACACATTCCTCCGATTTGTTGAAGGAATTCCATGACAAGAACCCAACCAAACCCAAACCCGCCACCTTAAGTCGACTCGAAATCCCTATTTCCTTGTTCCCCACTGAACTATTCCGTCCTATGCCCCAAGCAGACACCGAAAACACGCCCTTACAATTACCCTCTGAAATTTTTGTTAGACAACAAGCGCTTCGTGGAACTCGCGCTCTAGGGAGGGGGTAATGTCACGAAACAATCTTTTCATTATTCTTTTCTTTTATTATTCTTTTTCCTTTTCTTTTATTTACTTACCTAATCACTGAGACGCTTACACCAGTGCTCATTATATTCTTATTATCATTTAGGTTACACGCATCAACCTTATTGTTCTCGCATTGTCATTTCACTTAGGCGTGACTCTCTCGTGCCTGTCAGCTCATTGACAGGACGATCTTTACTTATGGATACGAGCGACTCTTATTGTAGATCCTCATGGTTACGGCGCGAGACATCTCTCATGGCTTCATATCCCATTAGTATATAAGACTTAGTATTTTGTAGTTATATTCCTTAGCTCTATTCTCATCTATACTCCTCGGTAGCTAGACTTGTAGTTGGGTTGTTTTATCCTCATCGCTTTTTCATCCTCTTGCTCATCAACTATTGTGTGACGCCTGGTTATCTCTTGTGAGAGCTAGCGAGTTGCTGACTGTCATGAATCGATCTTTTTCCATTATTCTTTTCTTTTATTATTCTTTTCCTTTTCTTTTATTTACTTATCTAATCACCAAAGCACTTACACTAGCGCTTATTATATTTTCATTATCATTTAGGTTACACGCGTCAACCTTATTGTTCTCGCATTGTCGTTTCACTTAGGCGCGACTCTCTCGTGCCTGTCAGCTCATTGACAGGGCGATGTCATTATCGTTCCGCCTCCATGCTTCTTTTTATATTGCCTTATTGTTTACTCACCGAATACCTACAGCTTTACTTATGGATACGAGCGACTCTTATTGTAGGTCCTCACGGTTATGGTGCGAGACATCTCTCACGGTTTCATATCCCGTTTTGTATATAAGCCTAGATATTTGGTAGTTATATTCCTTAGCTCTATTCTCGTCTATTCTCCTCGGTAGCTAGACTAGTATTGGGTTGTTTTATCCATCCTCTTTTGCCTTTTCATCCTCTTGCTCATCGTCTATCGTGTGACGCCTGGTTGTCTCTTGTGAGAGCTAGCGAGTCGCTGACAGAAGAATAGAGCTTCTACCACATACCACCCGTCACAACAAAAACTTTTACAAACTTGCCTAGGATTCAACACACCGTTGGAAACTAGTTTTCTCGATACGTTACACATTTTCATTTCTACCAAACACGCTCATCTTCTCCCCTACTATAACTCAACATGACTGACCGGTCGATACATGTGCCCGACACAGCAGAAGTCGCTGCTGTCACTTCTAGTCCACGCCGGGTGTTTGTCAATACACCAGGAAACTACGATGGTGACCCCGCCACCTACCGGCCATGGTGACGACGAATGATGGCTTACGTCTCCGAGCTGACGGAGACAAAACAGGTCGACAATTCCCACCGAGTCACCACCATCATTATGTCCTTCCTGGTCAGAGGAAAAGCCGACGAATGGGCTCAGGTCTACTCGGATGACCATTTCGATATCGACAGAGGGACGTGGGATATTACGGGGAAGCAGTTAATTGACGACATGGACAGGGAGTTCACGAATGTCGCAAAGGAGAAAGAAGCCCATGATAAACTAACCTATATCCGACAGGGGAAGTCCTCGGCCAGTGACTTTTTCAAAGAGTTCGAATTGTTGCTGAAAGATGCCGGGTACAAGAAGGACGAGTCGCACGTCCTTACCCTAGCGGAGAGGGCGGTTGATCACACCCTTTTATACGACATCATTAAGGGATGGACGGAGCCCTTTGAAGACTATAAGGAGTTGAAGAAGGTAGTCACAGGGGCTGACAACGTAAGGCGGCAGTGGGCCGAACAGAAGAGAGGTTACGGGTATGCGGGGTGGTGGAACGCTAACCCACAGGGACAGAGTCGTGGACAGTCGTCCACTCAGCAGAACCGACAGGAGCCGAAAGTAGCTCCAAAGGCAGAATATTCGGCAGCACCGAGAAGAGATGCTACCGGCACCACGTTCGGAGGAATGGGCAGGCCGATGGACATCGACCAAGCGAGAGAGAAGTGTTTGTGCTTCAACTGTGGCGAGCCAGGCCACATGAGCAGGAACTGCCCGCACAAGAGAAAGGCGGTAGTCAGAGGTATTATGTTGAACATGAGTGAGCAGGAACGTACGGACTTTATTAACGATTTGGGTTTTCCAAAGGCTCCGCAGTAGATATAGGTCTGCAGGAGCCTTCGCACACGGACATTTCGGAGTTTGTTGATAATGGCGTTGACTATGTAATCAGTACAGGTACTAAACAGAAAAACACGTCCACCTTTATCCACAAAACCGAAAAACCTATACGGTACGAACCCGACACTGCTGAATGGCTAACTCAGAGAGTTAGAGAAGACCAGATCCCGAGAGCAGTGGGATTGTTACGAACTTGGATGCCCTTTTCACGGGAAAAAGAAGCCTCTGAAGAAACCGTCATGGACATACAAAAACGGAACTGGAAAACGGCAGTCACCGCCATCCGGAGTCTCAAAAACAAAAGGAGTTATGTTCGCGGGACACGCGGCAAAAGTCTGAAACTCCCAGCAATACTCGAGACACTGGAGGATGCTCGACAAATCATCACAGAAGGACTCCTCGACAGTGGAGCTACTGGTTCCTGCATCGACTCAGAATTCGTCAAACGGCATAATCTTATCACGGAAAACTTACCGATCAAAACACCTGTCTACAATGCCGACGGTACACTCAACGACTCCGGATCAATAGACAAGTACGTCGAGATCCGGATGACCATCGGTGATCATTCAGAGATCATCCAATTCGGAGTAGTAAGTCTAGGAAAGAATAATATCTTTCTAGGACTAGACTGGCTACGACACCACAACCCGAGTATTGACTGGAATACGTCTGAACTAACCTTTGACAGGTGTCCAACAAGATGCGGTTACAACCCACACTTTTGGACACCAGAGGATACCCATTCTAGAGCGGCATTACAGGAAGGCGAACAGCTTTTCCTGTTTGACTGGGACAGGTATGTTCACGAGCAGGTACAGTCGAGGAAGTGGACGGAAAAACAAGCCAGAGAGGAAACAGCCCAAGAGTTCGACACTTCCAAGCCCTACATCGAAAAGTACCCCGATGTTTTCAGCCAGAAGGAATTCGACCAACTGCCACAACGACGTCCTTGGGACCACGCTATCGACCTAACGCCAGGTTCTAAACCTTTAGATTGCAAGGTGTACCCATTAAACCCAAAGGAACAAGAGGCGCTCGACAAGTTTCTTGAAGAAAACCTTCGAACTGGACGAATCCAACCTTCGACTTTGCAGATGGCGTCTCCCTTCTTCTTCGTTAAAAAGAAAGATGGCACCTTACGACCAGTACAAGATTATCGTAAACTGAACGAGATGACGGTTAAAAACCGGTATCCACTTCCTCTCATTCAGGAGCTAATCGATCGTTTAAAAGGCGCTAAAATCTTCACGAAGATGGATATCAGATGGGGATTCAACAACATCCGCATAAAGGAAGGTGACGAATGGAAAGCGGCTTTTCGAACTAACCAGGGGTTATTCGAACCGACCGTCATGTTCTTCGGACTCACCAACTCTCCTGCGACGTTCCAAGGTTTCATGAACCACATCCTGCAAGACCTCATCAATAAAGGTCATGTTATTGTTTACATGGACGACATACTGATTTTTACCAACGGTATAGAAGAACATCAACAAATCGTAGAACAAGTACTCGACATTCTAAGGGAACATAAGTTGTTCCTTAAACCCGAAAAGTGTTCTTTCGAAAAACCGGTTATCGACTACCTCGGTATTATCATCGGTAACGGAACTATTCGCATGGATCCCAAGAAAGTACAAGCCGTTCGAGAATGGATTACTCCACGAAAGAAGCGCGACGTCCAACAGTTTCTAGGATTTTGCAACTTTTTCCGGCGATTCATTCGTGGTTTCAGTCTGGTAGCAAAGCCATTAACACAGCTCACGGGAAATGGGACTTGGAAGTGGGAAAAAGGTCAGGAAGAGGCGTTCGAGGAGTTGAAACGTCGAATCTGTGAAGAAGTAGTTTTACTCATTCCTCGAAACCACGGAAAATTCAGGGTAGAAGCTGACTCATCCGATTATGCTAATGGCGCCGTTTTATCCCAGTTTGTCGAAAGCAAGTGGTATCCTATTGCCTTTCGTTCTCGTTCCCTCAATGAGGTTGAGCGTAATTACGAGATTTACGACAAAGAACTTATGGCAATTATGGACTCCCTCGACGACTGGAGGCAATATTTACTAGGTGCGGAGGAACAGATTGAAATTTATACGGATCACGCAAACCTCCAGTACTTCAAGAAGCCGCAGAAACTCAACCGACGACAAGCGCGCTGGGTACTGGAATTAGCGGAGTATAATTTCGATCTCGTTCACAAACCTGGTAAATCGATGACGAAAGCTGACGCCCTGTCGAGGATGACAGGTCTTGAGACGGGGGACAAGGACAACAAGAACATCGTTCTCCTGAAACCGGAACTTTTTATTCAAGCTCTCGACCTATCGGCTCCCGAAGATCTCCTGTTATCAGAGATCCGAAAGAGTAGAAACCAAGTAGACCGAACTGTACAGGATGCCCTCGCTGCGAAAAATCCAGAGTGGACTGAGACCGACAAAGTCATTACCTGGAAAGGGCGTGTTTATGTACCGAAAAACCGCCTACTCCGGTCCAAAATAATCACTCAGTACCACAACACGCCGTTAGCGGGACATCCAGGACAGTACAAAACCACGGAGTTGATTACTCGGGACTACTGGTGGCCAGGAGTGACACGAGATGCAGGGAAATACGTTGAAGGATGCGAGAAATGCCAGGCGACAAAGTCACATCGTACCAAACCAGTAGGACAACTTCACCCACATGCAGTACCAACTGAACCGTGGCAAATAATCGGCACTGATATGATAGGGGAACTACCGGAATCGGGAGGATATAATGCCATATCGGTGTTTATCGATCATTTTTCCAAAAGGTTGCGACTTGTTCCGTCTCACACTACAGTCACGTCAGAGGGAATGGCAAAAATCTATCGGGATCATATTTTTTCTATCCACGGCATTCCACGAAAAATAATACATGATCGAGGACCGCAATATCATTCTCGTTTCATGAAGGAACTCTACCGTCTTTTAGGAATAGAAGCAAACTATACCACGGCGTATCATCCACAGACCAACGGCCAGACAGAACGAACAAATCAGGAGATAGAACATTATCTCCGTTTGTTCATTAGCTATCATCAAAATGACTGGCATGAGTGGTTACCGCTTGCAGAATTCGCCTATAACGATCGAGTACACTCTGCGACAAAAGTTTCCCCCTTCTATGCTGACAACGGTAGACATCCCTATAAAGGCACGGCACCTCAAATGACTTCGGACAACCCCACAGCACAGGCTTTTGCAGATGGAATGAGGAAGGTTCGAGACGAAGTAGGAGCGGCCTTAGGAAAGGCCAACGAGGACATGAAGAAGTTTTATGACCGAAAGCGAAGAGTTGGAGTAGAGTACAAGCCAGGCAATAAGGTCTGGCTTGAGGGAACTAACTTATCGACAGACCAGCCAATGAAAAAGTTAGGAGATAAACAGTTTGGACCGTTTACAGTTCAGAAGAAGATAGGCGCTAGTTCCTATAAACTAGACATCCCCTCTACGTGGAAACGTATCCATAACGTTTTCAACGAAGTCCTTCTCACTCCCTATAGAGAACCGCAATTTCCCTCTCAACCACGAAACACTCATCCACCTCCTGTCGTCGTAGGAGAAGAAGAGGAATTCGAAGTCGAGGAGATTCTTGACTCACGAAAGGTAGGAAAAGGGATCAAGTACAAGGTCAGGTGGCGAGGTTACGGACCACATGAAGACACTTGGGAACCTCGGTCCAACATCACCCATTCCTCCGATTTGTTGAAGGAATTCCATGATAAAAACCCAAACAAACCCAAACCCGCCACCCTGAGTCGACTCGAAATCCCTATTTCCTTATTCCCTACCGAGTTATTCCGCCCTATGCCTCCGCCAGATACCGAAAATACACCCTCACAATTACCCTCCGAAGATTTTGTTAGACGACAAGCGCTTCGTGGAACTCGCGCTCTAGGGAGGGGGTAATGTCATGAATCGATCTTTTTCCATTATTCTTTTCTTTTATTATTCTTTTCCTTTTCTTTTATTTACTTATCTAATCACCAAAGCGCTTACACTAGCGCTTATTATATTTTCATTATCATTTAGGTTACACGCGTCAACCTTATTGTTCTCGCATTGTCGTTTCACTTAGGCGCGACTCTCTTGTGCCTGTCAGCTCATTGACAGGGCGACGTCATTATCGTTCCGCCTCCATGCTTCTTTTTATATTGCCTTATTGTTTACTCACCAAATACCTACAGCTTTACTTATGGATACGAGCGACTCTTATTGTAGGTCCTCATGGTTACGGTGCGAGACATCTCTCACGGTTTCATATCCCGTTTTGTATATAAGCCTAGATATTTGGTAGTTATATTCCTTAGCTCTATTCTCGTCTATTCTCCTCGGTAGCTAGACTAGTATTGGGTTGTTTTATCCATCCTCTTTTGCCTTTTCATCCTCTTGCTCATTGTCTATCGTGTGACGCCTGGTTGTCTCTTGTGAGAGCTAGCGAGTCGCTGACACTGACAGCAGAATGGGTCGCAAAGCTTCGTAACAACCTAGCTTGTATAGATATAACACAGTAGGGATGTTAAAACGATGATATGGATAGATGATTAATCGGTATCACTATCAAAGTGCTATCAAGGTTGATATTTAAACTGAGGAACTACCTATTTGATACCATAGCTTTATACTAAAGGTAAGTCAGGATTGCAAAGCAATGCCATGACCAGATGGGTTAGCTCATAAGTAAAGAACAAAGGAAAGGATATAAAATGAATAGTGTGAATCTGATAAGGATGAGAAAAGATAATGAGGAAGTGCTTCACATCAGAAATCCTTTGCGAAGTAATTGCATAGTGATAAAAGAATATAAGTGATGTCTAAGTAGTGGAATGGATTGCGAAGCCTCATAAGGACTTAGCTTTGCATAGATATAACATAGTGATGATCTAAGTTGATATTTAAACTGGAGAACTATCTACTAGACACTAATGCTTATATACAAGTATTCTTAATTGTTAAAACAAGAACAATAAGCATCTGGAATAAAACAATAAGTATTGTAAAAAGTTCTCAATAATATAATTGAAAGATAATAGTGTGAGATAGTAGAAGTGATTGCATCTGGTAACTTTGGATGCATTGTATGGTCTGGTCCCAAACCAGTAAGACATGGAAAAGAGTGAAGTAGAAATGTCAGTACCATATGTTCTGTACAGAGGTTCAGAGGCATACCCATAACAAGTTTACACTTTTGAAAAGAATATGAAATGATGTTAGAAATAAAGGATTGATGTGATGAGTGTTAGTTTTGATATACTGTTAAAATCATGCAACTCCGGAATCACGGAATAATTGTGATATAATTGCGGAATTGTATAGGAATGTGAGGGAATGATTCATGGAGTTTAGGAGAAGTAGTTGGACATTGACACTACTATTGGTAGTGCCTTCAACACATCAATGGTCCAATGGTAAAAGAGGTAGTAGCAGCATCACTTTGCAAAGGTTGCTTTACACAACATCAGAGCAGTGTTGAGAATGTATCACAGGGAGCGAACATCCATCATACAAAGAATGGCAGATCTAAGTCAATATTCAAACTACAGAACTACCTATTTGATACCATAGCTTTATACTATGCATTATGTAAGGATTGCAAAGCAATACTATCTCTGAATAGACTAGTTTGTAGAGTAAAGAACAAAGGAAGGATATAAAATGAATAATAACTCATTGGATAATGATGAGGAAAGATAACAAAGGAGTCTTTCATGTAGGAACTCTTTGTGAAGGAGGTAATTGTATCACGGAATCATGGAATAACTTGATCCACATATATATAACAGGTATCAGCACTATTAGTATGAAATGAAAACAGGGAGGAACAGATGGATAGATGACAACAAAGAGAAAGAGAAAGAACTTACATATTGACATGCTTCTTTCCACCAGTTTCTAACATATCTACAGATGTAGAGTATCCATATGCCCAAAAGGAACTTTGTGCTGCTGTTGACAAAATTGACAAATCCACGTGGTAATAAAACACATGAGGAATGGGGAAGGCTATGGAACTAGGTACCCATTCCCAAATGATATCTTCAAAGAAGTCTGTAATGAGATAATGAGTAGTATTCAACCTTAACACCTACCCTGAAGAAAAATCACAAATGGAGAATATCATTCTGAAGAAACCAAGATGCTCAGACTACAGTGATCCCAGTCCTTGGTGGTCAAATCATACTCTGCAATGGGCATGGTTTGGCTTCTCAAACAGCTGTATTGCAGAGGAAATAATCACAACAAAGGGGTAAAACTACTTGTGCTCCTCCTAGTAATGCAATTCAGTGCCAGACCTAGGAAAAATTGTTATAATGAACTCCATACATCTTATGGCCAACAGAGCAATAGAATCAAGCAATTGTGGAGAGAGAGGGTTTTGTGGTTGCAGTACTGTATATGGACATAAAGGGGAGCATTCCATAGCATAGACTTGGACATGGCTATATCATGAGCTCAAAGTGATTGGTATACACCTCATAGATAATAACAGAGTGGGTGAGAAGAAGAAGAAGATACAGGCAAGGAGGGAAACACAATTATCTTTCCAACAATTATCTGTTGTACTTGTTTAAAGTACCAGGAGAAGACCAATCCAACCCCTTTTTTGGTGGTCAGTTATATCTTCCATGTAGCAAGTTTTACTAAAGATCCTATAGGAAACAAAAAAAGAGATAGGGTTTGCATTGCATTCAAGAAGACAACCTGGCTAGAATGAAATGAGAGCCAGGATATGAGCAAAATCTATCAAGAAATAGGGCAGATGATGAAACCGAGAGGAAGGGATCCCTCAAATGGGGCAGGAACTGATAACTGCCAGTTCTAGAATACTAAAAGTTGAAACTCATTGACATTGAGTTCATCCACAAATGCAAATGCTGATCCAGCAAAGCCAGGAAATACAGTGCAGATCAAAAGAGTCCAGGCATCCAAGCATCCAGATAGAGGGAAGCACTGATCACAGCAGATCACACCAAACCTATACACCGAATTCTTAGGGGTACTGACAAACCAGGAGCTATGGGGGGAATGGAAAACACACAGCCCATGATCAAGAAAAAAGGTCAACAGTGGGTCTAACATCCTTACGATGGCAGGGCAGCATTGATGATCGCCAAGGGGCAATGTAAATGGGCTGTAATGGATAACCTTGATATTCATGCTTGTGCTACCTACCCAACCCCCTTGGAGGTAGAATGACAATGAGACTGAGCAGCAGTTATGACTATTGACAATTCCAGAACAACATCTATTATCAAAACAGAGTAGGCCAAGGCAGCTAGAGCAAGGGTACTAGCAAAGGAGACTAAAACACTCATCAGCATTTGCATGACCTAATGGGATACTATGATCCAAGTCCCCAAGAACATGGAGAAGAGGAAAGGAATGGAGAAGAGAAAAGGCATGGAGAAGAGAAAAGGCATGGAAAAAGAAAAGGCAATACAATATAAAGCAACCATGGGATCCCAACAACCTCGCTGAAGTAAACAAATGGGAAGAAACGGCAGCATTACAGGCCCCCCTGGCGAATGATCAAACAAAATGGAAGGTTGTTTACAGATGGCGATACAGGTTGGGGTAAAGAGGAAGAACATGAAAGTATGTGAAGGTAAGTTGCTTAGATATTAGGAGCAGTCTGTATGGGCTGAGAGTATCGCGGCCAGACAGTGCGAAGACGGATCCGTCCCACTACATCGTAGATATGTTAAAGGGTTGCGGTGAGCACGATCGTCGACGATGGTTGATAAGGAAGAGTACATCATGAGATATTATACATAGCACTGAAAGATACACGATACAAGGAACAGATTGTCTACCAACTATTGCTATCACGCTTCCAGATGCGTTTACAGCTGAGTAACATCGCTCGCAAATTGTCGAGGCTCCACCGTCCTCTCGTCGCCATCATGTTCATCAATGTGCTTGATATCACGAGGCTGGGCCATACCACTCGCACTTGGTGGAGCACCTTCGCGCTGAAGGTGTTGGCCTTGTGCGTCGCGTTTGGCATTCGATGCAAATGATTGTGTTTGGAATGATTGGGCAGGTTGAGGGGGAGAAGATGTAGAGGAGGTAGGGAATGCGGAAGAGGTGTTTGGCTGGGCATCTGGGGAACTAGATTTCGTTGGGTTGGATTTAGTGCGAGCGACAGACGGGTCGGTGTTCCCGGCTTTCTCGTCATTCTCATCTTTCTCATCATCATCATCAGCGGTCTGGAACGGGTCCATGTTGTTCATCTACGCAGTCGCCAGTATCAGCAAGCGAGAGGAAAACGACAATGAGAGTAATGCATACATCTTGCTCATGTTCCTTCTTCTTCAACTCGCCCGTCTTCCTCTCCCTGCCACGTTCAAGCAATTCAGAGTTTTTCGTAACCTTTCCTTTGAGCTCTTCCTTGAGGCCAGTGATTTTATCGCTGAGAGTAGCACCTTGGCGATAGTTGGGACCGTAGCCTACAGCTCCGGCGTGATGCTGCTCTGGATAGCTCTGGGAGTCTTGGGTGGAAGAGTTGTTGGGGTGCTTGGAGGGGTGGGATGTAGCGTTGGAAATAGACGCGGTAGAAGGGCGAGTGCACGTGGTTACACTGGCTGTAGACTGAGTAGAAGACATCGTGTGCCGAGTCATCCACCAACGCTAGTTATAAACCCTCCTCAGCTTACGTCATTCGCTAGTGATGACGATGACGGTGATGTCATCCATAGCGTAGTATCAGTAGGGTTAGGGGTTCAAAGTAGAAAAGACGCTCGCTCTATGCCTGCCTTTGTACCATCGGGTAACCTCGAGTCTTGGACATTGCTTACACATCCTCATCCGAGTTTTTAATCGGTTGCTTGGACGAATATTTCACTAAATGCTACCCACCAATCAGAATTTTCGTTCTATGTTTTCCCATTCTTGTGTTCTGTTCTTCAAGGAATCTTAGAGCTAATACTGTGACAGCAAGTAGTGAACTTGACAATCTTCCGTTTTAGAGGTATACTCAACCCCCAACCCTGTCGTTCCGTCGGATAATTCATACCTATAACCGAGACCCTGGACTGTCTCTTTTAAACTACTATCATCTAGTTGGATGCTTTTCTGGTCACGTTATATCTCTTCAAACCTATGGGAGCCTATCGCATCGTTCTTTTCAACGAAGGTAATACTCACAGCGGTAGCCGTCTACCTATCCTTCGTTCGAATTCTCCGCTGGCGAAGATACCGTGCGATTCACGAAAAATACGGTCAAAAGTTCAAATCGGCAACGCTTACGCCCCAAGACGCTCAAGAAATAGTCGCCGAATCACTTTTATACGACATGCCCGCTTTGATGAACTATGCTCTTTCTTTTGCTCTTTACAAGACTTTCGCTATCGTGAGTTATCATGGCTTTTCGATATCTTGCCAGCGTTTTTTGGCCGACTTTGTTTTGCTTCATTTATTCAGCCCAGTATCTCAAAGATCCTTTCCGATACAAAGCAGTTCAGCTCTGCAGAACGAATTTCTAGGCGTTTTGTTGATGTCAGAAGGCTTGAAGCGTTTTTACCATTCATTTCAGCTTATACATTCCTACTAGACAGGTATATTGATCAGTGCGTTTCCATCGTTTTGGTTCATGCAATACGGCGTACTCAATTCACTCACCCCGTTCTGCAGGCACTTGGCTTTTCTGTCCAATTTCTGGCAAAACACGTTCCGCAACGGACTCGTCATGTCATATGAGAACACACGTATGTGCACAACGAGAGACAGAAGATCCACGGGCCATAATCGCACTTGCCCGTGTGAATTGGCTGCATTCAAAATATCCTATCGTCAGTGAACAATTGCAGTTTGCAGGAAAACAATTCCCAGACAATACTCACAATGTTTCGACAGAAAAATGATGATTACCTGTACACTCTAGGTCTTTTTATCTTCGAGCCACAGGTGTGTTTTGGGGGTTGATTGGCTTACCCTGAGACGTCAATCGACGATTTCCTTTTTTCTCGTAGAAATGGGCTCGTTTGTATGGCTGGAGGGTTCTTTCTCCGATGGAGGCACATGTAAGTGGATTACTTTCAATATTCTTCTCAGTTAGACCTTGTCCGATGTGCATGTCCAGGCATTCCATTTATTCTGGAACGAGATAGGTGCCAAAATGGGCATCATAGACATCCCAGAAAACGCTACAGAATTCAAACAATGGATTGCGGTATGTCAAGTTGTGCGTTCTTGGTTGAAATAATAACCATCGACATTTCCCTGTTTCTAGGAATACGAGGCCAGAGCAATGCTCCCAGCTCGAACCAACCACGAAATCGCCACATGTACCACTGAAGAGCTCTTGCACTCTCTCCCGAATGCCTTTGGTATTAAAACTTTTATCAGACGACTAACAATCTGCGCTTTGGAAGATAACGTTCGAAACGCAATGATGTTTGTATTTTTTTTTTTTTTGTATTTTTCTCAAGAAAGACCATTGAATTATACTTCATTCTCTATCGCAGGCAACCAGAACAACCGCTGTACCTTTACCATTTTTTCAGATTATTCCTCCGTACGATTGCCTTCATCCACATGCATCTTTGTCTCCCCCGGTTCCACCCAGAAATCGCTATCAATGTCGCGCTGCCTACCGAAACCACCACCTTGGCCACCACAAAAACTTGTCCGGAGGGTATTCTATATCGAATGCATCCAAATCGATTCCAATCGAAGCCGTGGTATATGCCTGAACCGCAGACTTTCTTTGGGAAGATCCGAGCTAGGGTGAATGTTGCGATTGGCCTCTACGACGAGCTTCCCGGGCCGCAATTCAAAAGCGATGGGTATCGCTTGGAGGAAATGGTCAGTCATTCTTCTACCCTTGTCTAATTCAGCCGCTGATGGTTCCTTAGGGGCCGCAGAGATACGAGAATGGTGAGTGTATCTCGTTTTCATGGAATTCCTCGATAATATCTCAAGTTCCGTCATGGGATAGATGGGCATGAGGAAGTTTTGGATAGGGCTGGGGAACTTCTTGCAGGTCCTGTTGTTGGCCCTTTCAGTAGGAGATATTAGGAGATACTCCGTATGAGCTTTTTCTGTATTGTGTGGCTGTACTTGATACGCAATCGTGCAGGTGATGCAACCTTGACCCATCTATTGTTATATATACTGCTTGACATGTTTTTCGTCCCAGCCTCAGGCTCCTGTGTTCGATCTACATACATATTCAGAAAAATTTGTCCGCGGACTGGCAGGATTCAGCCAAGCTCATCTGTGAGAACAGAATTCGGTCTCCGGCAAGCGCCTCTCAACTCCATCCCCCAATTATTGACTCCTCCTTTGGTCTTCCACTGAATATATTGTAGATTAAGCAGTCTATGCTACAGTCGAACAACTGATCTTCACCAGGGAAGTTCACGATGTGCAGACACGCCTCAGCCTATGATGATACATGTACTGTCTTTTTAAACGCAGTTCCACTTCAATTGTGCAGGCAGAAGAACCAGATGACGTGCCAATTTCTCAAAGTTGGTGGAGGAGTAGATGTCGAATTCAAGGTAATATTGCTGTTGCTTTCTCCACCTGGATTCTGATTGCTTAGGATTCTTGGGTACCTTGAGGAGTCGTTTACTATATCTACATTGTCAATTAAAACGGTCAAAGCAAGTCTGATCCTTCCAAACTCTACCAAATCCTTACCATTTCGCTCATCACAGCGCCTGCAGAATCAGATACCGAAGACCGAAAGCTTTCGAAGAAGAAAAAGAAAAAGTGTTCGATGGCGTATTAATTCCGGCATTCACGCAGGAACTGAAAGTAGTGGTAAAACCAGAGAACAGGTGCGTGCGCTAGAGATTGCCTGCTAGGATTACTAACCAATCTAGAATGCTTTTTCAAGCTGTTCCCAGAACATGCGGGACCGTCCAAGTCAGGGCCTGGAGATACTGACTCAGAAACGGACGAGAAATCCATCTTGGTGATTATCCACCAGCTTCTTGAATCCTCATCATCAGAACTTACGTCCTATCTTTGAACACGTTACAGGAGTTTGAACTAAAGCCTAAGCCAGCCGGTTGAGAAAGCTGAAATGAACATTGACCCCTATCACCTTTCAACAACGCATTGCCAGAGTCGGTACTTACCAATACACAGTGACACTGCAGCCAAAAGAGTGCACAATGGCAAACAATATCTCGAAAATTCATTAGCAGAACATATGGAGATTCTCAGGTCTCTACATATTCGAGCTTTGATGCGAAGAAGGTTGTGAAGCATGGAAGAGAGTTTTGGATGTTTTGGAATCTGGAGAAGCATCCGAATGCACCCAAACGGCCTAGGAAGCCTGGAATCTGGTATGACTCCTAGTACCATGGAGTATTCGGAAAACTTCGATATCATCCGCCATGGATTCGCAAGGATGAGTTCGGACAAGTGGTTGTATTGAGGTAATTATAAACAACGCCCTACGGAAGCATTGACCCAACATGAAAGACTGCTTCAATGAGACAATGTCAGTGGCGTATTGTATTGAACCTATGCAAGGATTTGATTTAAAGTCTCCCAGTTTCATCGTACTTGCACTACCCTGGTGAAGAAGCAGGATTGGGCCATTGAGGCTCGTGTAACCATCCACCTACGAGGAGAGCTGGTCCGAGAACCTACCCCAAAGGAGATCAAGGATGCACTTTCAAGGAGAATGTGATTTCAAGAATGTGACGTTCCAGGAGAGAAGATCACGGAAAACAGGTTGGTCACTGCTGCGAATCGAGGTAGAATCATCACTGAGAGGTGTTTTGCATCGGCGACTAGGGATCCTTGTTCTCAAATGTGTTGGTTACGATGATAAGCTTCAGAAGGAACTAATTGAAAAGTTCTCAATATGGGTTTCCTCCTCCACCAAAAAACGCAGGGCCTAGCAAAACCTCCAAGTCAAAGGGAAAATCGAAAGCAAAGCATAGTAAGAAAAAGAAACAGAACAAAAAGGAGGATTTTGATTCTGAGAAAGAATTCGAAGTACCCACGAGGCTGCTCAGGACTGTTCAATCGTAGTCGGACAGCACAAAACAGCACAACGGCAGTAATTTCTCGGCAATCAGAGTTTTAACTATTTGGGGCACCTCCGTTGTCAGTTGTGTCTCCTCATTCCGCCTCGGTATATACCAGAAGGTCGAAGTAACTTTCTCGGCCAGAAATGAAGACAAACGTGAATGCCGAAATCAGGATCCCAAGGAATAGTAGCTCTTCAGAGAATCTCAAGGTAAGAAACAATCATTGCGCACATCCAGCTCAAGAGTTAGTCAAAATGACCTAGTAGTAAGTGCAATTTTGTAGAAGACAGATTATGATGCTATGGTACTTGAAGTTGAATTCGAAGCCAAGGTGTGCTTATTTCCACCCTCTCATTTGCAGTGTTGATTAGTTGCCAATAGCCCACACCATCACTCCCAAATACGTCGAATAAACGGTAGAGGCTATCTCAACATTCTCTCGCGTCTTCACTCAAAGGATTTGATTTATTAAAGCAGAGTCATGTCAGAAAATAGCAATAGGACGCGTACCAAGAAAGTAAAGCTGGAATTCGATTGTGTTATCCTTCCTGCGCCTGCACGGAGGCGTCTTAAATCGGAATCGCCAAGCATACGGTATGTCTTCAAAGGTTCGAATAAATTTGTTTAAGCATAGCTCCGCACGTAGGGCTCCCTCCGCCTCAAACATTCGTAGGGGTCGTGCTCGGGTATCGAAGTCAAATCCTTCTGACCCTGGTGATACCGAATTAGAGTCAGAAGATAGCAAAAATACGGTTGTTTTGCCAAAGGTTGAGCCGGATGACGATGTGGCATTCCTCAGACAAAATGTGTGTGAATCTCCTTCTCTCCTTGTGAAGTGTCTCTTGACTTTCTTACCTTAGGACATCAAACTAAAGATCAAGGTCGAACTAGATTTGGACGAACAGATCGTTCGAAGCCGCCTGTCCAAATTTGCTTGTTCTTTGTATCCCGTCAACTGGGAATACAGTATCTCACGTGCAAAATTTCCCCGACTACTTATCAGCAAAGTATTCGGGGGGAATGTGCAGCTTCTGAATCCCAAAATAAAGAAAGAGCATATTGTGCGCCACGGACGAGAATTTTTCATATACTGGAACAACTGCACCTATCATCCCAATGCGCCTTCATAGCCGGGAGAGTCAGGTTTACTCTATGACTTGGTCCCATTTTTGCCGGAGAATGACAATCATAATATTGACCATGGCTTCTCATGCTTTGGTCCCAATAAATGGATGTATGTTGGAGATTTTCAATGCTTTGCTACTGAATCATTGGCCCAGCATGAGTGGAATTCCAGGACGAGAAAGTTCGCAGGACCTGTTTCAAAATAGTCATATATCTCACTTTTATAGACAGTTCCGAGAGACCTGGTCCGATATGCTATCCAAAGTCTCGTGGGGTTTAACAGTTCGGGTGATGATTCACCTTTGAAATGAACTGGGTAGGGAACCTACCAACAATGAAGTTAGGGAAGCTGAGAGCCATCCTGGGGATTGCAAGCATATCACAGCTCGAGAAATTGAAGAAGCATTTGACAAAGGTGAACAGGTATGTGTTTGTATCTAGCATAATGATGAGTATTCACGACTGAACGAGAAAATTCCAGCGACTCGGTATGAAAGTTTTGAAATGTGTTGGATATGATGAAGATCTTCAGCGGGAACTGGTGCAAAAGTTTCCGGCATGGGTGCCGCCCCCTCCTCGAACTCGAAAGGTAACCGTTGGCAAGAGTGCATTAACAAAGAGCGGGAAGAAGAAGAGTATGAAGGCGGTTGAGATTAATGAAGAAGCTGACGAAGCTAATGCTAAAGATGGTTGTGATAATGATGAATACGACGAGTATCTTGTTAAGACGAATATGCAGCACTACACACACAGGGGGACCAGAAGTCGGCCTGTTAGTCTCCGTATCAAATGGGCCAAAACACTTGACCTAGCCGTGGCCCGCTCCTACTTATGTTTATCAATGGTTAGTTCTGTATTTTGCTTGATTTTCCAATTATCTTGCTCTCGAATAATCCCATTATCATATGTAGCTTTCTATGATCCGTAGCAAGTACAGTCTTAGCCTTTGATCAGAACTCAATGTACATACTCACGGAGCGATCCGTAACAAGCCCAAGGTGTACTTGTGGATATCTTATGGACTCAGAAGCTTTGTTTTGCCTTGTAGTGCCTCGACATATGCATAGGTGTCCACCGGCAGGGGTTGGCGGGAGGCCGACGTAGTCTCTCGCAGACCGATACTCAAAACCCGAAATGATAAGCGACCTCATGTTCTTTCAATTACGGAATCACTTCAGTCCAGTCTTCGGCGCGCCCAAATGTAGACTGGCCTTTGTACCACCTACGACCGTGAACGACTTCTCTGTAAACAATCTCTAACGACCCACACACGAATTACATCGCGCTATAACCTTTCGACTAAGCTGGCGATAATCTTACCCCCGAATCTTCAAAACAAAGCCTGGTCGCTCCGAGGGCATTCTTCAACAACAATTGGTGAGTTTTGAGAATCCCTCTAATACTCCAAAAAGTCCGAATCAAGATCCCTCAGTATCGTTTGCATATGCCTAAGTTCGAAGAGGAGACTGAATCAGCTACCGGGCGTCCATCGACATCCAGTCGGAGAGAGACTATCCTGAGTTTGGTGGAGATGCTGCTTAGGCAGGGTGATGATCACGACTCAGGTGAGTGCATCTCTGTAGTTTGATCCCAGTATAGTTATCAGTTCAGGCCTCAGTCAGCAGCCAACGTTTGAGGATGACAAAGACGTCCGTGAGTGCTTTGTTTTTTTCTGGCATAGACTTGAACTCGATGAAAACTAAATGTAGCGACTGTCGACGAGCATCTCCAAACTGCTGGCGCCGAGGCTTTTAATAGATTCCAAAAGTACGTTCAGTTATTCTCCGTGCCATGAATCACTGATGCGAATGTACACTTGGCAGGAGGATTAACAACCTCGACAAGGAGGTAGTGTCCAATCCTACTATTTTGGCCAATTGTTTGGACTCACACCAACATTCCTGCGTTAGTTGCGAAATTTCTCGAATGCTGCCCGACAATTAGGAAGTTCCGCCGCCATTCTCTCTTCTGCTTTTCACCTTAGAACACGGATTGCTCACATTCTGTATCTATACCGCTTGAATGCTGCCGATTTGTATCCGCGGAAAATCAAGCCTCCGGTTTCCACATCCTCTGCCCCGGAAATTGATGACAAAACTCAGAGAAGGTCTAAACACCGTCTTTCCAGCAAACACCGAGTCCTTCCCCATGTTGCCCGGCCCACGGTCGACTCCAACATAGATCTAGAAGAATTCCCTAATCAGTTCGAAGCTCTGGCTAAAGAAGTCACGACTTTTGTGAATTGTCTGAATGAGTTTCCCGAGTTTACAGATGAAGCTGTGAATGCATCGATCTCAAGTTTTGAGGGTGACTTGAAATACTGGGCGAATTGTTTACACAATTACCGAGGTGCGTGATTCTCTATGTCATGTCACAAAGATGCATTTTATATGTGAGCCAGGTCAATTTCGATATCCCGCCGTCCAACGATACATTCAAGATCTTGCCCTTGAAATGGGTGAACACATCGACAGTATCACTTCTACACTGTCCATGTTTATCGAAGTTGGTGTACCTACCATCCGCTTCGCACAAAAGCACGGCGCCACAAATCTGCTCAATCTTTCTACCGTAGCGACATTCTTCTCAGCTGTTACCGCCACAACTCTTCAATTTTCCTTTGAGCTCGGTACCAGGACTGGGGACGCAGTCAATTCCTTTTGGTTTCTTAGTCTGGTTTTCTCCATTGCCGCAGCCGTGAATAGTCTTCTGGGATTAACCTGGAAACAGGCCATGTAGTAAGTTGTCCTATATCACTCTGAGCAATATATCAAATGTTGGATTCTATTTACAGCCGCTCCCCTGGACACCGAGTTCCTTGGTGGGTACTCATCTGGATCAAGCGTTCACCTTTAATATTTTTGGTGCTATCTGTTGCCTGTTTCTCAATCGGTCTTTGTCTGTTCACTTACGCGTCGGGTCAAGTAAATTTGAAAAATTGTTCGCTAAATATGCTTTTGGTTGATTGCCTTCCTTTAGAGCAGAGTAACATCAACTATCACCACTGTTTTTACTGTGTTCACCTCCTTCGGATTAGCCGCCGTATCGGCTTGGTTCGCCTCCGAACGTTGGGCGTTTACTCGTCACAGGGGAAAGAAATGGCTTGGAGATGTTCTTATCGAAGTCAATGAAAAATTCCTGCAACTTCCTGGCATCTCTTCTATCACGCACGGGCTACGTTGGTCCTCCGACTGGGCTTCGCGACGCGTTGCAAGCGCAGGCACAAAGTTCCGAAGGGTCAAATCTATCACAAAGAGCATAATTTCCAGCGAGGGAGAGAAAACCAGTGATATTGAGAACGGGATTCCTATGACTCTGTCACCAGACGATGCGAGAGCGCCTGCTTCAGCGCTGAGCCGTCGTCGACCTTCAGAGACAGGTCCCGCATCACCTCTGATGGATTCTCCGACCACTGTATCATCTTTTGGATCTCCTTCACCAACAAATCCTTACACGCCCACCAGTCCAACTCCCCAACCTGTTGGAAAACAGTTATGGAAAAATGCATTCCGCACGGTCAAAATGAGCTCCGTTATATCTAATCCTATAGCGACTCGCTCGCCTCGACGCCAGAGAACAACGTCCTCGAGCCTACTCCCTTCGGATCGTAAACGCATGGTGACGGAGCCACCAATAAAGGCCACTGTTCGATCTAGGGTGGCTGCGTTGGTACCCAAGCTTAAATGTTTGGAACCGACACAGGATGTGGCGGCTCATCAAGCGTTGGTGAGGCATCTTCAGTTCTCACCTGATGGAAAATTCTTGGCCACTTCGAGGTACGTTATGCTATCTTTTCTACAAGTTAGTAAAGATATGAAAATGTGATTGTCAGCTGGGACCGGACGTCGGTCATTTTTCGTGTTCAAGTAAGTATTCACTTATCATTATGAATCAGAATATCGGTTGCTATCGTGTTTACCAAATTCCTGTAGAATTCAGTGGTAACACATCACCGCACGTTAGCTCACGCAAAAGGCTTTGTTGGACAAGTTGCTTGGTAAATCACGTCCTCTCGTTCGGAATTCCTAGACCGATCCTTCAAATCTTTCCTCACAGGTCGCCTACTGGCCATCTTCTACTGACCAAACTCAATCGTGCTGTGAAGGTCTGGACACAAGTGAGCTACCGACATCGTTTCGCCGTGTTTTGGTTGAAGATTTTTCCACCGCTCAGGACGGTGTTTGCCAACGGACTATTGACAGACCAGCATTTGTAGAAGCGATTACATGGTTTCCGGGTGGTGAAGGTGACTCTTCGTTTACTGTCTATATTCGATCGGTCACCAAGCAGAATCATCCGCAGCATTCCTGTCAGTTGAAGGGAACAATGTCGCGAAACTGGTACGCCCTGGTATTGCCCTGACCAGGTCTTTTATTTCATTAATGGATTTGAAAGGATTTGAAAGGCAAGGTAGGTATTTTTCGGATCTTGATGCAGAATTTCCAACTAATCCCACTCAGGTCCTAGGGACCTACGATTTCGGAAGCATGAAGTTGCAAGATGTTGCGGTTACACCTGATTGTAGCCGCCTTCTCGGCGTCGGACCTCTGCTCGAATCACCTAATGGCCTCCGTCCAAGTAAATCCCGAGCGGAGAAACGATTGACCGGTCGGTGATTCGCCATTGTGGTTTTACTTGTTCTCAATATCTCCCTTGTGGCAGTGTACAATCTGGACAGGAAAGAAATTGAGCAGTGAGCTTCAAACATTCCGATACTTTTGGATCATAACGCTGAAACCTCCATCAGTGCTACTCCTGTACTCAACGATGTTAAAGACATAACTTTGGCAAGAAACACACGAGCGGGCCTTGTGGCGCTGGTAAGTTATGAGAATAAGGTATACATTCATTTGATGTTCCTTGATCCCCGTGCTAATCCTACGGAAAGGCACCTCCACAGCTATGGAAATTAGAAATGGTCAAAGACGTTGCTAGATTAACTCTTCGGTAAGTTGCAGTAATGTCCCGAGGTTCTGACGCAAATCTTATGATACCTCTATTAGGCATACATATATGCCTAAATCCCAGGTAGATTTTGCAGGCCCTAGTTATTTTGGAGGTAAAAATGACGAACTAGTTCTGTGCGCTGGGAAAGGCAAGCTCTAAAATAATCACCTACGTATGTAGCAAACTTAATTGGTTCCTTTTAGCCGGAGACATACACATATGGGACCAAGAATCTGGCGCTCTACTTCACCATGTTCGAGCTCAGGATCTCGGTGGGGACTTGACCTGTATAGCCTGGAATCATGCCGACGATAACCCTTTTATGTTCGCCACTGGAAGTCATGATGGGGCCCTACGGATATGGACTAAAAACGAACGACAATCCGAACCGCATCCTTCTCTGTCCGCATTAGGAAATCAGCTCCCTTTCACTCGCAGTGCCTCACCATCTGAAATGGACATACAGCGCACGGAGAGCCCATTAACACAACAGGATTTCGAGTCGTCTTTTGCTAATAGCGTGGAAAGCTTAGGCACTGGGCTATCATCGTCTTCAGGTAACAGGGAGAGGGTCGTGGCATTTGCTGCAACACATGCTGAAATGTCATAGAAAAGAAAATAAGAATTATAGTATATGAGGGTTTGTGACGATTACTTATAGACTAACGTTGAGCAAGTATGCTCGAAACGAAGGAAAACATATATAGAGCCTAAGGCTATTTCATAGCGTTGGAATTGATACTGCGTCAGGCTTGCCTTATATACTCTTAGAAAGACGGAAGATCCTGATGAACGTTGGTCTTAGAATCGTGTAGAATTTCTGTATTACTACAAGAACTCGATACGACGCAAAGTCCACAGACAGATTACAGACAAAAGAACAGGGGAGAAGGCAATAACATATGTGCAGTCCAGATAATAAAACAGGGTTGGCGAAGGGTTATCGCGGAGGTAGAGTACTCTCGAAGGGCGGCTAGGTCGAATGGGGTAGCTACCATCATCATTTTCCGGTTGCTTTCACGATGGAGACCACGATGATAACGATTATCACAGCAATTGCGAGACCGATGATAATGCGCATCTACGGCATCATTGTTTGGGAAAATTCTATGAGAAGACAACAGAATAGACGCACTTTCATGTCTTTCCACCTGCGGGCATGAGAGAATGCAATGAATAAGACGATTCCCGCTGACACATATCAATTTACATACCACATATTCTAAAGAAACGGTGAGTTTGTGCTGAAGAAGGTTAAGAGAGGACGTCATACCTTTCTGACTCTGTTCGCTCCACGACGAAATCCTTGCGCAGATACTGCGAGGTTGTCTGTGAAATACGCAGTCAGTCACTGAAACAATCATTCCGAAAACGAACGAATGCAAAGACCATTACAGTCACTGCACCAGAAAGAACCAGCGCACCTGTCTTGTCTTGCAGCGAATCCAATCTTTCGCCTCTCTCTGCAACCTTCGTGATGTTGTCTCTCATTATTTCAACGGTATCATCAATTTGAGCCTGAATAGCAGCTGTCTTCGCATTTCCACCGTGACTGGGACCTGATGGGTTCGAAGAGGAACCATTCCTAGGAAGATAAGGGTCGTAAGGTTCGGACCTAAACGATATTGAGAATATAAGTCAACGCTGGAATCCTCATGCTGTTGACTAACATTATTGCGTTGAGGTCTAAATTTCACAAATGCGTTCAGAGAAGTCCACAGAATGTGCTCAATTCAGGAAGCTCACCGTATCAAACGAAGTTGGAGGTGTATAAAGAGGATGAGCAAGGCGTACTGCTGGTTGCTGGTGGTTGTTGACGAAAGTTGACGCACGGCCTTGAGTTTTCCCACGCGCGCATGTTGCAACTAGAAACTGCGAGCTCCCTATTTTTCCTCTTCAACTTTTTAACTTCTTTCTTTTTAAAATCAGGAATACCACAAACAACATATATCGTCGATGAGAAAGCGGCATATACGGAATAAGTAAAGTCCTTGACATAGCTGTGAGTCCTTTGCCGCAGGCACTGAAATCCATCCTGAAAGATCCCAAGTCATCTTCTCATGTTAGAGGATCGCGGAAGTTCATTGGCTAAGATCTGACGCATCTACCGTACGTGAAACTCCATTTACTGCAACGAATCAACTTTACCATCACTAATATTACTGAGGCGAGCCGTTCAGAAAATCTTGCCACTTGAATTACCTGACTCCTTATCACGATTGGGATATCAAACATGAATGGCACATGCGGCTCTTGCAAGGCCTTGTGTCCAGAGGCGCTCATACAGTTTGTACCAGATGTGTATTCCCTTTCAACACAGTCGTTGGTCTTGTGCCTCCATTTGACTGATGTACACCCATTCTACTGTAGTCACTCGTCTGCTTATTGGATGCTGATATGGTCGTTGAATGTTCCATCCGGGAATTTCAACGCAGCTACAACTGTCCGGAAACTATTCCAACGAAGACTTCGATATGCTGAATGAAATGCTTCGAACCAAAGGCTAAAGGCGGAGTCTGAAGTCGCAGGGCATATAGTGATAATAACGCTTTTTGACAGTGTCATACCCGCGCTCATGCGTCAATGGAAATTGTCTTTCAAACACGACCATCCCGGAAAGTCGACCAATTTCTGATGCGTTCTTTCCGATAGTGGCCACTGACTCCCGCTGTTTGTGTGTCCTATCGTACTGCATCTTACTCACCGCCGCCGCGCTAACCGGTCAACAAGCGCCTATCGGTTTATCTGACGCTCGTCGATGTCAGCTGCCCCAGGCGCTTTCATACACACAACATTCATTATTCGAGGAGCATAGGGATCAATTTGAACAGGAACAATTCTGATCATGATAAGATCTGCGAGGTTTAGAGATGCTATCTCATTTTGTCACAAAGTCACCAATAAGGCGATTCCACTTTCCTGAGAGAACCGATAAGTATGGAATCTATGGATTTCTTTTCGTCTCAGAACTCGTCCCTGTTCGGGAATAATCCCGGGAATCAAGGTGGTGACGACTCATATAAGAAGGCTGTTAATTATCTTGGATTTTATCCGTACTTTCCCATAATGATTCACTTTCAAGCTGGACTACTGGGACTCGTGAGTGCCACTTTCTGGCTTGATATGTACTACGGATAATTATCTCATATTTTGTGCCTACAGGCTAATCATTTGCTATTCCACAAATATGAACCAACGGACGCAATATTCGCACCGACTGTTCTATTGTTGCTCTTGCAGCCTTTGGTTCTTAGCTTCATTTCATGGGCCTATTCTACTGGCTTCCTAAGCGTGCCTCCACAATTTCTGGTGCTTAACGCGTACTTCACCTTCTACGTCGTATTAATCGCATCCATCGTGCTGTACCGACTCTCGCCTTTTCACCCTCTGGCCAAAATCCCAGGACCTATATCATTTAGAATCACTAAATTCGCCCCTCTCTGGTATCATTGGAACGGTCAGCAGAGTACACTCTTTATGTCGCTCCACGCTCATTACGGACCTGTCGTCCGAGTTGGTACGCCACCAGTCCTAATGCAGATGACAAACGTACTGAGAATTTTGAATAGCACCAAACGAAATATCTGTGGCAGATGTTGATGCTGTAGGTGCAGTTCTTGGGAGTGGGGGCTTACCCAAAGGGGCAGGTTAGTGACATCACTTGGAATCTACAGCTCTTCATGGCTTACGACAAAACATTTGTTCTCATAGCTTATATCAGATTTCGTGTCGTGAGCGGACCAGAAAACTTGGTCACGATGAATGGCGATGCGCATGCAGCCCGCCGCCGATTGTGGAATCGTGCTATGAGCACCGAGGCTCTTCAGGAATACCAATCTATTATCACAGATCGTGCGCACGAACTTGTGGACGCATTGGATAACCAAATATCCACTAAGAAAGGTGCAGTCGACATGACACAATGGCTGAATTACTTCGCGTGAGTTACGTTCTTCTCCCTGCATCAACAGATGGTTAATAATTAATTATCGGCATTAGTTTCGACTTTATGAGTGACCTAGGGTAAATGAATTATACGTGTCTTTGAGGGATCGCCTCTTAATCTCCTGCTTTCAGATTTGCTGCGGGATTCAATATGATGAAGGAAGGTGATGTGCACAAGCTCTGGCCTGGTCTTCATCTTCACATGAGGTATGTTTTTTCTGCGACATCAGCTTGTCTGACTCGACGGGTGTTGATTGTTCGCCGTTCACTGTCAACAGAGGTGTATGCATATTGTCACAACTACCGTGGATTCCAGACATTAGGAACCGTATACCGTTCTTCTCGATGCCTCTCTGGCCAATCGCAAGAAGATGGTCTGCGAATCGCTTGCGTAACCCTTCTCAAAAGAAAGATATCTGGTATCATCTTGTAAAGCAGCTCCAAATTTATCTCGTGGATCTCTACTGATTGCCTCTTGCCTTCCAGATGGATGAAGCAGGTTTGGAAAAAGTCAAGCCTAGTTTGGCCGAAGTAGGCGCCGATGCGGTCCTCACTGTGATTGCAGGGGCCGATACTACGTCCTGTGCATTGGCTGCACTTTTTTGGTACGTTATCAAAAAACTATAGGACGTAATCCCGGAACCAATTTCCAAAGATAGGCTTCTTCTGTCCCATCCGGAATGCTACAAACGCCTACAGCGTGAAATCGACACTGTTTATCCCTCGGGTTCTGACCCTCTTGACGTATCAAAGCATTCTCAACTTCGCTACCTTGCAGCATGCATGTTCGTACCAGATCAAAATTACAGCCTCGATTCTGAGCTGAATTTTCTTTCTATAGCCAGGAAGCTTTGCGTCTTTTACCGCCAGCACCGGTCAGCGGCGCAAGAGAGGTCCCATATGGCAGCGGAGGCACGGAAATTGCTGGACAGTTCGTACAATCCTTGATCAATGATTGTCTTTTGACCTAGAGCTCGCAAACCCCTACAGCTTCCTTCCTGAAGGCACGCAAGTCTGGGCTCCACCAAAAGTCTTCCACCTCAACCCATCTTATTTCTCTCCCAGAACGGATGAATTTGTTCCGGATCGTTGGCTAAAACCGAACAAAAACAACAGTTCTCAACTTCAAGATGTCTTTCAAAACGAAATGAACGCATTCCTCACATTTTCCTACGGGCCTGCAAATTGTGCAGGAAGAAACCTCGCAAGGCAAGAAATGATGATGGTCATGTCTCTCTTATTACACACTTTCGACTTCCGGTTTGCGGATGGGTTTGATTGGGAAACCTGGCCGAAACGATTAACAACGTTCTTTGTGACCGTAAGACCTCCGGTAGAAGTTACGATAACCCGTCGTGGTTTATAATATTCCCATCGATAGCCCTGGCTGAGCCTGTGGACTACAGAGTTACTCTGATCATTATGTGTCGGATACCCACATATTTAGACTTACGCGTAAATATACCTCAATATGTTGTATAACTATCAGCTTTATACTGCTGTATATTAAGTAGTACATCTTAGAGAATTGTTATCTATGTTGCGAATAGAACTTTGAAGCCAAATACTCAGTGGCCACTTGGTAACGTTCACACCTGACAGTGGACATAAGCTTCTGTCAGATCTTATAGTAGTGAGCATCTGTGTCGAAGGAAATATTAACAAGCGCGGGTAAGGCGAAGATCAACTCTCATACTCACATTTATTAGCACGATCTACATCCACGACCTTCTCCCGTTTTCCATGTGAAGCATGCCATGGAGAATTTCCTGCATGGCTTCCGTGTTCTGATGAACCTGCTTCATCTGTTCCTGCCTCGTCAATTTTGCTCTTTCCATATCAGTCAAGATCTTCGAATAACTCTGCCTCATCTCCTCGAGCACTCTAGCAGTAGCCTCAGAGCTTTGCCTTATTTGTTGACAAGCCCGTTCAAGGTCGCTGTAGAATTGCATGATATCGATCGGGGAAGAACTGCAATTTGATACCAGTTGATGGTACTAGTGAGAGAGTGCAAAACCCCAACACGAGGGTGTTAGCATTATTATCATAACGAAAATTTGCCGGCCAAGTGCACTGAGGTGAAGATGGCGTCATGCACACTGCCGCTGCACAATTTAATAAACATTGATGGTTGCTTATCGGCAACGACAGTACAGAGAAGTGAAGGACATTCCTGTTGGTGCATGTGTGATGGAAACATATCATATGTAACGGAGCATACAAAGAAACGGATGATGGATTAAGCCTAATCATTTATCGTCCACCCTTTCCACCCTTCATTTGTTGTTTGGACACTTTAGGTCCAGATGCACCAGTTGGGCGCGAAGCAGGCTAGAAAATAAATCAGAAAGAGAACGAACATCAGTCTACAATACGTACCTTAGCCTTCTTGCTCTCCTTCTCCTTCTTCTCAGTCTTGGCCTTGGTGATAGCGGCCAATCTTGCCTGAGAACGGACAGCAGCAGTCTGATTACGTCTGGCAGCGATAGTAGCAAGGTCCGCGCCGACGATGCCTCGCTGGTGCTTTACAGTCCGGCGTGAACGTTTTTTGGCAACCTCCTCCGTGATGCCCTTCTTGTGCATGCGCCTGTACACCTGTGTCCAAGCGATCTTACGTGGGTTCTTCCTCTGCAGGAAAAGAGATGCATTTTTTGAGTTGGCAAAGCGGAAGACCTGCAAGAGGTAATTATTAGCAGATAATGTGATGAGCGAGGCACGAGCGCACTTTGCTGTCCCCACGAACGAAAAGTTTACCCTTTGAAGGGTAGATGCGGAAGCCGGAGAAGGAGTCAATCTCGACCTTCTACACTCATGATATTTTGATAAGCACGGAATTGACGACATAGTCAAGCAAGACCCACCATCTATAACAGAATAATAGAAGGAAAATGCAGTCAGCATGATGTTCATTCGGCAAAAACATTCCAGCCCAAAAGTCATCTGTCATCTCAACTTCAATCCAACCACAATTCCAGTATTTCCTTCACGATTCAAACGCTTTCGTGAAGCCAAGAGACTATAGAGGACATTTGGGGGCTTTTGGGCATGAATTCGGAATGATTACCTTGTGTCTTGAGGCTTGAAGGAAAGGGTAGGTGAATGTGCTTTGAAAATCTGATCGTTCGGTCGGCACCGGAGATACCGGCGCTTACTTGAGTTAGTGTAAGCGCCTAACACTGGTAACCTGAAATCCTTCTTGGTACACGCACTCTGAATCGACATCGTGTAAAAAACTTGTCGCATAAGGGTGGATATACTAAATGCTACGAAAGTCCAATGAAGGCTTTGGGTTGAGAATTAATGTTTACGATCAACAGATACACTCCCTGGAATGTCGAAATTTGAGAAGAGAAGATTTGAGAAGAAGGGGCATAGGTTAGTAGAAGAGATTGTGAGCAGATATAAATGTGATGAGCTAGATGAGGTAAAGGCTGAAGATATCTTCGCCAAGGAGGGTACTACAGAATTCCTTTGAATATAATTTCGCCTCACCAGTTCGTTTCTTCCTTCCTAGCTCTTATCGCGAAAGGCGTACCTATGATGATCACACGCATCTCTTTGAAACAGCTGTCTTCTAAAAGTCTTACATTGCGCGTAAAATATCTTTCATTCGCGTCGGTCGGGATGCACCTGAGTATAGCCCCCGCAACCTTCTTCCTCTGTTCAGACAGTATTGAAGCCCGTGTTATTTTTGGTCGATGGTAAGTATGCTGCTTCACTTCTTTCTGATATTCTGTAGGTTTTCTGTCGATTCCGACGACAACCCGATTGGCACTCCGGGATTGGGACTTACACTGTGATATACATGCATATATATCGTCTGGTTAGCTTGGGATTCCAGGCAACCCGACGTCATGAAAGAAAGAGATATCCCCCATACAGTTCGTACCCAATTGGCGCGTCTAGGACGATACAATAGAGACAATGACCCCGCAAGCAAAGGTGTTTGTAAAGAGGATAGTCACTGTTGGTGCGTCGGCTGCTCGTGTTCAAGGGGATTGGGAAACTCCGAAGAAGCCTGAGGTTTGTCTGTTATGTGTACAATCACCTTTCACTCGCTTGAGCTGATGTTCTCATCCCATCAGCGGCGTAGCAGTCGGTTTTCAGTTCCAAGCTATCGCAATTTTGTTGTCGATGAGCCAACCCCGCAACAATCTATCAAGAGTCTTCCAAGTTTACGTACTCGTAGTCTATCCGAACTTTGCCCTCCTGACGAATTTCATTCGAAAATACAAATCGCATCACTAAGCGTCTTAGATATTCCAATCTTAAAGTGAGTCTTTCAACCTCGTTCATTTAAAATCAAGCATATCTTAAAATTTTCCCTGTAACCAACTGCAGTCGAGTGTCGTGGTGGGGATTAGTTTGCGAGCCACAATGCCCATGAAAGTGAGTTCTGTATACCACTTATACATATACGATTTGTCTGACCTTCATATGACAAGTGATTTGGTTATGACGCCGGCAGGAAAACAGGCTTAAGCTCTAGTGAGATCAATAGAACCTTGAAGAAAGCAAAGGTCACTGTTCGCCCTCTGATTTTCGTCTCATTATCTTCAACTAGTTGCATAGTGGGGAATCATCGAAAGCGTGATGACTAGATAAAAGCGGGGCGACCTGTTGCGACATCATTCATGCAGGTTCCCAGTCCACCCCGTACACGTAGGAATGTTAGGTCTGAATAAGTTTTCAGGATAGGGTCCTCTGCATTGCGTTTCTCTCCCGTTTAACATTCTTTTAACCGTTATGTATTCTCTCGCGAGCAGACTGTTCCAGCAAATGTTAAATGTTTCAGCTTTTCAAACATTAAGTACTGGAATTGTGGTGTGAGTATGTCTTAGGTTTGACTGCATATCCGTCCTCTATCCTCAAACGTAATTGCAGTCTTCATATCTAAGTGGACACTATAGCTTTCAACCTACGGTGAAGGCGCGAACACATCCCACAACAAAAAGAATGCGGCCTACTAACATATCATATATGCTGACACATCCTTGGGGCAGCCGTGCGCTGGCGGGTGATGGATCTGGATGTTGCGCCTGGGATTTATAGGGGGGCTTACTTTCCAATAAAGCGCAATGTTGAAATCAACAGTCTATCGCCCTATTTCCCCACCCCAATTGCTGACTACACCAAATGATCAGTCCTCGGTGCCAACTACTCCAGTTGGAGGGTGTTAAACCCGAAAGCGAAAGTAAACATAAAGACAAGAAAAGAGGCATAATCTTATACCATATAGATTATAGAGCTCGCTGTTCCCTGGGTTCCCACTATAAGTGAAAATTCCATGTTCGAGTTCAAGATCGTGTGAGATGCAGGCGAGTCGTCTTTTTCGCGCAGGAAAATTCGAGAACACAACCGCCACCGTTTCACTGTCATTGTCATTGTTAATAACTGTCGGTCTCATGAAACTTAGGAAATGTTCACCAAAGCTTTTTTCTTTATATATTCAGGTTGATAACAAGTCATTTAGCCACTGCGAAAGACAAGACACATCTCACTACAAGGAGGTTAGTGGCCTACTAACGTGATATCTGTGCAGGCTGATCTTAAGCAGCCGTGCTAGCGATAGATCAGACGTTGTGCTTTAGGATTTACCGGGGAGTGCGCTTCCTAATGAAGCTCACAGTCAATATCAACAGACCATCATCCCACCCAGTTGTTGAACCCACCAATGATCAGTCGGTGCCAACTGGGTAACTGGAGGGTGATAGACCCTAAAGCGAAAGCAATACAATATGACAAGAAAAGGTAAATTTGCCCGGATGTATTCAAGTTGTGCTACTCATTAAGTTGTTTGTGACATTTCCCACTTGAATCTTGCATTGAATAAATTATATTCTTCGATGAACAATGGTAAGTCCAAAGTAAGTCGTCCTTTCTACAGAGCAAAATACTGAAGGACTTATAGTAGGGAAGATAGGTCGCCCTCATGTGAATCCTGGCCCAAGAGACTATGTAGCCGACAAGCTTTGCAAAGTTGGTCAAGCTGTCTGCAAGCCACGAGTATTTCTACAAAACGAAGTCTGTTTAACTTTCTATGGGACCTTATTGGGACCTTATTTTGCAGCAATGACGCGGCGAAGCATCGTAACTAGCCTTAAGACATTCACTGGTATAATAACTCGGAAACGCGAATTGCATTTACCCCATTTCTTTTTTCTTGTCCTACCACCCACTATCCTCCCTTGCAATTTATCGTACGCCTCTAGCCTTCTGGTTTCCCTCGCCTTAGCTAATATTCCGCCGTCCGTGCAGATTCTCTCATATCCCGATCTCTTCACTATATCAAAGCTCAGCGTCCTAACAGAATTTGTGCGTTCCGCCTCAACTCGCCTTAGACGCTAGGTATTTCCTATGTGTTCGTATGGAATCGCCTTGTTTGACACAGTATTTAGGCATCATGTCTCGTTACGATCCTAAAGTCATTCCCGATTCCTTATCCCTCGAGCAAGAATGGTCAGAGAGTTTCACATTCACAATCAACAAATTCCCACCGCCGCAGCTGCCCATGCCTTCGGAACCGCCTTCCAATCTGACAAATATTGAGAAGAAAAAACACGAGAAAAAGGGACGTCGAGTCGTCGCAGGAATCGTCAACGATTGAATCTGTACTGCGTTAGAAGAAGTTAATCCTTAAAATATTTTCTCAGCGGTAGGGTAGCCCGAAACCGTTTTGACTGTCATTGCACCTGACCGAATTGTCTTGATAGCTCCCTGCCCAGCTCTTCATCGCGAAAAGGCATGCTGCTCGTGATAACTCGTATGACGGGGGAGCCCATATCCTCCAAAAGTCTTACGATGTGTGTAGAACACTTCTTCATTCGCATCGGGCTAGGCGCGCCTGAGTACAGTTCTCGCAAACTTCTTCGTCTGGTGAAGTTGTAGTGTGAGGAGGCTTGTGATATCTTCGGCCGATGGTATAAACAATACATTCTATGTTATTGCGCTCAACACTGATTCAACGTTCATGTTAGCCGACCTCGGCGACAACGCGGTCCGCAATGACGACCCAGGCAAAACAATTGGCGAAGAGAATAGTCATTGGCGAAGTGTGGACTGCGCTCGTGTTCAAAGCAGTCGGGATACTCCAAAGAGGCCTAAGGTCGGTTTCCTGAACATTCACCTTCCAGTTGCTCTGCGTGCAAATCCCTCTCGGACTATCAGCGGCGAAGTAGTCGGTTTTCGATACCGAGCTATCGCAAGCGGCGGTCGATTAAGCCCATCTCGTAACTTCTAGTCAAGCGTAATGTGAGTTCCACGAGTGTATGCACTACGTACCGCTTACAAGGATTTGCTTTTTCAGGTGAATTTGTTTGAAGACACGATTCAAAACATTATCGGTAAACGTCCCAAATATTCTAAAGACATGTACAGTGTGACTCTCATGTATCACTATTCAGTACCGCCTCGATACATTTATAATTCCTTGCTGCAGTCCGAGGGTGTCATGGCCCCTAGAGCAAAGAATAACCTGCAAGGTGTAGTGTCGATGTAAGTGAGTTCAGCTGTACATCGGTTTTTCTAAACATCCTCTTGACTTTCGTGTGATTTTGGTATGACAAGGGTCGTATCCTCAATAAGGCAGGACTGGGTTCCGGTCGGAGGCACAGAGTCTCGGAGAAGGAACGTCAGAACCATTTTGTAGAGCCCACCATGTATCCACCAGCTCACCTGTTATCGTCTTAAATCAGCTGCAGGATTAGGAATCGGTATCGAAAACGACAAGGTGAAGTCTAGCTAATAGAGGGTCTTGTATGTTATTCTAGGTAAACCTTATCTCGCTACTAATCACGGTCATTCTGGCAGTTTCATTTTGGCTGCCCTCTAGCCTATATATTACAGATGGCAAAACTGTAATAGGACCTGTTTATCTATGAAGTGTTAGGAGACATTCAAACCACATAATTCTCGAAATGAATGAGCAATTCACATATAAAATTGCTGCAGTTCTAATATTTACTGTTCGAGTACAGAAAAGTTTTTTAGAGATGTGGTGGTCATCATTACTTTGCAGATATCTGGCGCGAGGCGACAAAATTATACCCGCGCCTTCGGTACTCGAGCGAATGTGACAGTTTGGCATTTCGAACACGTAATTTTCGGAATCAAAATTATTCAATGCTAACTTAAATGTCTCGCGGTTTGACTCTGCATATCCGTCGTTTACCCTCAAACATAATTGCATCCTCCATATCTGAGTTGACACTATAGCTTTCAGCCACGGCGAAAGGCACGAACACATCCCCCTACAAGGAGGATGCAGCCTACTAGCATATCATATGTGCTGGCGGATCTTAGGCAGCCGTGCAGGTGATGGACCTGGATATTGTGCTTCGGGATTTATAGGGGGGTGTACTTTCCAATGAAGTACAATGTGAATTTAAACAGCCCATCACCCTATTCCCCCTCCCAGTTGTTGATATATATTATACACCAATGATCAGTCCTCGGTGCCAACTGGTTAAGCTAGAGGGTGATAAAACCGAAAGTGAAAGTAAACATAAATTTAGGGAAAGGTAGGCATAGTCTTATACCATATAGATTATAGAGCTTACTGTTCCCCCAGTTCCCATCACACCAATCGGCAAAACAGCGAAAAGTTCAAGTTCGAGTGAGATGCAGGCGAGTCGTCTTGTTCGTGCAGTGAAATTCGAGAACACAACCTGAGCCTGCGTTTCGCTATCATTGATCAAAACTGTCGATCTCATGAAACGTAGGAATTGTTTATTAAAGTTTTTTTCTTTATATATGCAGGTTGATAATGCATCCGAAGTTCCTCGTAAACTGAATATACTTCATCCTTCACCGCCTGTTGACTGTGAACGTGTCTTACAGCGCAAAGCCCGTGCACAATAGCGCCAAGTACCAATCAATTACTTTTCCTTCCCTCCCACCATCCTACACAAGACATTCAACTAGCAGCAAACTTCTGATTTCTTACTAGTCAGACAATGCGCTTACAGGCTTCGCAACTGGACCAATCAGACGACATATGCGCAGGGCGAAGATCCCCTTTGCATTGGGAACATGGACGTCGGTGCATAACATGGTGGTGGACGAATACATGGACATTGTGAGGAAGAGAGCATATGTGTATACGAGCTATTTATGCTTCAGCAGTAGGCTTAGAGCGTTTTTTGGCCACTGTGTTCTCCCTAGAATGACAGAATTATATAGATATAGACGGGACAAGAATCGGGGAACACCCTCACCGGAATCCGTTTTTGAAGCGGCGCGAAACTTCTTTAAGGTACCGCATACGACCAGTCCCAGTAGTCTTTCTACGCTTCGCCTTTTGACCCCACTCGTAGGACCTCATCTTTGCTGAAGGGTAGCCGCAAGACGCGCAGGCTGCGAAGAAACATTCAGATAAGAGTAGAAAAGTATGAGGAGGAGTAGCGAACTCTTGTGTTGTCTGTGGAAAGCCCTGTTACCACATCGCCTGCAAAGTGTGTGCGACTTCGTGTGTCGCTTACTAAGGGATAGAACGGGATCATTGAGACAGGCCCTACAAAAAGCAGATGATAACACGCACCCGAACGACGAAGTTCCTGACCGATTTTAATTGGAAGATGAAGCAGGTCAGCGGGTGGATCAAGCAATCCTTGAAGAGTACAAACCTTTAGTCTAGAAATCGGAAGGACAGGCATAGCGTCAGTACGAAGTCTTTAAGGGGCGATAGAGAAGAATGTCTGCGGCGCTGGCAAGATCCTGAAAGAACTCAAATTGCAAGAAAAGGCTATTCCTTAAATGTTCAGTGTCCATCTTCATGGAGCCCTGAAGTTCAAAAGCTCATCCGGCTACAAATCCTGCAATCCAGCCCTAATTGCGCTAATTTCTTCCTTGGAAAGCCCAGAAGCACAAGAAAAGTACCACAGACAGTCGAAAGAGGTGCAACAGCGATTCAAAGGATAGACTCACCATTTTTTCTTGGTCTTGAGATACTTGATGAACGTCGACCGGTTGGGATTCTGTTGGTGTTGATGGATCGTGAGAATAGTCGATCGGGCCGCTTTCAGCGCTTAACAGATCCTTTTAGCACCGCATCGAGTAGAGATAGGATTGAACGTTCCAATCCAGCTTGCGGAAATGGATATCGATTACTTGATTGAAGGCCCTCATTGTGATGTACATTCAGCACTACACGAATCCAAAGGCATTGAGTATAAAACTCCATGTCTATGCTACTTGATTAAATATCCTATTATGTCCTTCTATATATATACATACAGCTTACAGAGCTGCAGTTTACTGATGTTGTCTAATATCATAAGACCAAAGCAAAACTGTAGGTTGGGAAGCACCAAGCATAAGCTCAGGAAATCACAGAAAAGTCCATGCGGCTTGGTGGTCAGGACTCACTCATAATTTTGCAACTTAGACTCGAAGAGCTGTAGCATCTGTCTTGGAAAACTCATGATAATAGCATGTAGATTGATACACTAATTGAACTTGACATATATTTTCTTATAATGCAAATAATCACTTTGAGGAAGCAATTATGATTGTGTGCTTTCATGTACTGTGAATAGGAAGCAATCAGATAGAGAATTGATGGCTAGATAGCCCAAGTCTCATAATCTGTTGAGTGACAAAGCTTAGTTGGATGATGAATCTGGTCCTGGAAGTACAGAAGCAAGAGCAGGGAAGGGAATTAGATCGTTATCAAAGCTATTGTTATGATCATGCAGGTGGGGATCATCAAATTTAGTGCTGCAAAGGACAATACTTTGTGAAAGGAAATGATCCAAAGGGTAGTTGGACCTTGACTCCACTATTAATGGAGTCCTTGACACGTCACATGTCCAAAAGGGAAGAAGTAAATTAGTGTTCCATTTGTGATGACCTTTGTGGAATGTACTGACAAGAGGGGATGTTAAAATGATAATATGGATGGTTGATGATTAAATGGTATCACTATTGAAGTGCTATCAAGGTCGATATTTCAACTGAGGAACTACCTATTCAATACCATAGCTTTATACTGTAGGATACATCAGGATTGCAAAGCAATACTAGGCCCAAGTGGGTTAGCTCATCAGAGAAAGAACAAAGGAAAGAATATAAAAGGAATAATCCTCATCCAGTAATGAAGGACTATGTCACATTGGAAATCCTTTGCAAAGGATATAAATAGTGACAAAGAGATGTAAGTAATATATCTGTCAGGAACGACTAACACTATGAGTAACTCTTAGCGCGTAGGCGCCTGTCGTAGGGTGCTTGTGTCCTGTGACTGGGCGTCTGGATATTCTAATTCTTCATTTTCCTTTACGCATTCTACGTTACTCATCGGGTCCCGTACTTGGTTACGACCCGCTGCTGACATCCTCTTGATTACTTATACTCGGTTAGCATCCGTGCTCGTATCTATCACGGACTTGTTCGTCATAGTGTTTGACCAACGACTCTATTGTAGATTAGATTCGTACTTTTGTATATAAGGTCAGCTAAGGTCTTGTAGTGACCTTAGCTTCGTTATTCAACTTGACTTCGGGGTTTCTTCTCTGAGACGTCTGAGACACTTAGCCGCTTGTGGTTTTGTGTGTCGACATCGACCTCTAACAATATCTGAATTATGGAAATAATCACAAAGCTTCATAAGGACTTAGCTTTGCACAGATATAACAGCTATCTACATAGTGCTACAAAACATCTTTTCCATTTTCCATTTTGTTTCTTATTTCATTTTATTTTCATTTCACTCTTTTACTTAAGCAATGGGGCACTTACATCAGCATTTATTATAATTTCCTTTTCTCCTAATTACACATGGCAGCCTTACTGCTCTCATGCTATTGTTCATCTTTACAATTGCCACTCTCTCAAATCTGTCAGAATACTAATTGATGTCCAGTATCTCTGACAGTCTGGACACTGTTGACACTGTGTTGTGAACATCTTGAAGAGGAGCATGGGCTGTGGTGGGTTCCATTGCTACTGGATGGTGAAGGGAACACAGTGAACAACAGGTTGTTAGATTTACCAAATCTCTGGTAATTAGCCTACACTTTCTCCTTCAGATTACTACAGTCACCAAAGTAAATCAGTAGAATACAGGAATTACATTATACAGTTTACTTACTCATTCCCCATTTGTCATTCTTCATGTTTATGCCAAACATTTCAACATTCTCTTTCAGTTGCTTGTCAAAACATCTCCAGAAGGCCTTGTCCTGAGTTTGTTTTCCTCTGTTGCCTAATTTGTGCCTCTTCAAACCTGAACCTTCTTGTTCACATTCAGATTTGTGCATAAAACAATGCTGTGCAAGTAGAATGCATTCAACAACAGAAAAATAGAAAATAGTAAACAAAAGATGCACGCAATTATTGCAAAGTGGAACTGATGTGATGTTTCACTGCATCTGTCCTTGACATATTTTTCACAAAGGAAATGTGTAGACTTTTCAAGGTGTTGTGTTTCCTTCTATCTGCTCTTATCTATATGTGAAACCAGGTTAAATTTGATGATGAACACTTGGGATTTTGGAAAGAATTGGACCATATGGAAATAGAGGCTGATATTTCTGTGAGAATATCTATGGTAACAATATAAGGCCTAGCGAAGTATGGACAGTAAGAAATGTTGTTTTAAGGCTATGAAATATACAATAGCTGCATTGTCAATCACATATTAACAGTCAGTGCCTGTCATGAAGTGAGCCCCCCCCATCATTTTCCTTTCTTTATGATATACCATCCGAGCCCTCCTACTTACAATAATCATTCCGGAACCTTCCATTCCTTGTGCCTGAGCTATACAGTATTACATCATAGTTCTCACACTCTACCCTGTATATATAAGCCAGCCCCCACAACCTGGTCCCTTATTGACCTCTTTGTCATTGGGACCAGGTATGTCACTACTTACTTCTCTGTATTTATTATCAATATAACTTTGTCATTGGGACCAGTATCTGTCCGCTTCCGCCCAAGTCTCCGCTCCGCTCTGCCACCGTCGTCACCTCTTTGTGACAGTGCCTATACTTAGTGAATCAGTGCACATGATGTTATGGTTTAGACTGAAGTACTAATTTAATTTCAACAGAGTTTTCTCTCTCTCAGTTGGTAGATGATTGTCCGATAAATCCCTTGTCTGATAAATCCCTGTCAAAACTTAGTAGCAGAAAGCAGTCAAGAATTGTCAGATGTTGAGAGGGAAATCTCAATTGTCTTCTCATAGGGCTGGAATGGCAATGTTCAATGTAAGAGTTTGTTCAGACCAGCAAATGTATTGAATTATTGTGATTTTGAGATGGTTTTTTGTTCTTGAACCAATCACAATAAGCTGGTATATTTCTTAATATCATTCCACTGGGTGGAATTTTTTCTCCTTCTGGCATGCTTCTTGAGTGGCAGTACAAGGTAAGTTGAGCTTCATATACTTTTGAAATGAACGAGTTTATTCACATTTGTTGAGGAGTGAAGTTAGGCGAGACACGATCGGCAAGGCCCGTCGGGGACGTATGGAGGACCGCCCCTTTGAAATATCATACGTTTCGAGTGCAGTTTCGTGTTCTGCATCCGTCGAGATGCTGTGCGTCTCGACGGATCTTATCCCGACCGGACACCCTACTTAACATGGGCATACGTAGGAAATTTCCCCTCAGTCGTTCACACATCTAAGTGTGATCCTGAGGTGTCGATACTTACTGTAGTTCAACAACATTACATCACATTGAACTATGGTGATATTGGAAGAAGCGTTTACGTTGTTGTTCACTGTTTCACAGTCGGGATGACTGGCCTAGTGCAATCAAAGGATACAATAGATACGGCAAACACGACTGGTCACATCACATGTGCACTTTACCCAACCATGGACATGACGCGGATAACTTTAGCATTCCTTTAAAGGCAGCTCAAAACAAACGGACCTCAATATCACCCATCTCGTTGAGTCAGGATGCAAACCTTTCCATTTCGCTCACTCTGCAGTCGTCTTCCGAGTCACTATAGCTTAATCGCTCCAATCACTCAGCCGCTCACTCCGCGATTATATCAAACTATGGAGAATGATCCTCGCCTCTCACAAGGTTCTGCGCACGAAGATAATCTTCATCCAAATGATCCCCAATCCCAATCGGCACAAGCAGCTAAATCATAGAAGAACTCGTCACCGTTGGATGCGGCAAGTAGTGAGGAAGAGTCACAACATAAGGTCAAAACTGAGGCCATTGGCATGGTAGACCAAGTGGGAAGCCAGAGTAGTACTTCGAAGAGCACTGAGAAAGACGGCCCAAAGACAAAGGCCAAGTAACTTCGTAAGAGGTTAGATTTGCGTCGTATGTGAATTCCACTTGTCGTTTTAAACGCTGTCAATAATTGACATTCGCAGAACACGGTGAAGAATGGAATTTGTTGAAGTACGGCGGATTTTTAGGGTACATCATGTGCGCAAAGTACGGATAACGTTAAACAGTGCAGTAAAGAGACGGCAGCTTCCGATGACATTACACGGGTTCCGAACGTCGAAATCTTGAACGATATATACTTACAAATGTCTCTTTTGAAAAATGACAGGATACATGGGAGAGCTTATTACTCTTAACCACCGACAACCCTAGTCTGCAACACGAATAGGTTCAGGGTCAGCGCTGAATGTCCTTGAATCTTCGTAATGAGAACCTCCTCGGATGATCAAGTGACGAGTCAAATGAAAGCAATTATTGATTGGATGAACGAGTAATGACTGTTTTTGAGGTTAAGATGCTAAGAATGCAATTGTGGTACATGACTGTAGAAATGATAAATCCGTCCAAGGGTATATGCGATACAGCACCCAGGTCCCAGGTCCAGTCTACGACCTGGGGCGTCCTCAGTCCCTATGTACATCGTTTTGTAGAGCTTCAAGTGTTAACTCTAGCATACTATCTGGTGTTTTGGGTACGATTTAAACGCTCTCTCCATAATCGACTTTGCGTTCTGAATATTGTGAGGTAGCCGTACTATCCTGCTTCCACGTCTCATCGACGTCGACTTGTTGGCTAACAGGGATCCCAACATCAGGAAGAGTAACAAGCGGGGAAGAAAAACAGCGACGCACTGTACTTGAATAGAGACAACACCCGGTTCACTAGGTAGTTGCACGCGTGTCCGGTTTCGTGTTGTGATGGCGCTCTGTACATTACTGAGAGCAATGTTATTAGAGGAGGTTCCTCCACCCCGGCTGCTGTCGAATTTGGAGGCCATCGTCTTGCGAGCATTCACTAAAGGGATATTCAATTATTGAACACCACACCAAGGAAAAAGCCAGTCACGAACAGGTCAGGAGGAGAGAAAACACGTATATCTTTCGGAATCGGTCAGCACATATGAATTTTTCTTAGGTGGCAGTCATTTACCTTGACGACAAGGAAATCATTGAAGACTGTGAATAATTCACAATCACTACGGGGTCATGCGGTAAGAAAACACAGATACTCACAGAAGTATGCGCCAACGTGGGGGTTATCTTTCAAGAAAAACATGACGAACATCGCCACTTGACTCATGAGAGCCAAAACGTTACACTGCAACGTCCTGACGATGATCCCATTTAGGACTCTACAAGCGTGTTGCTCAATGCAAACATACTCGATAGACTTCAACAAATCGCTTACGATCTTGAACTAGCGTTCACCACCATATCTCGAGAGCTGGTTTTGATACGGAGGTAGTACACCATTCCCACTGTGACCGAAGCGTCTCCAAGACTTTTCGAAACAGTTAGTTTATAACGATTTCTTTCGCAATACAAAAAACGTACACAGCACAGATCAACCAAGCGTAACCTATAACCGAGAGAAGCGTTAGTCAGTTTCAGATAGCCAATAAAGACTTATTTATACCAGTAGGCCTAAGAGAACGGGGGTAAGCAATAGATTCAACAAGCATATACCACAACTCACAATGCAGCACCGAGGTCAACAAGAAGCGGATCGGTCCTGAACAAGTTCATAAGCCAGAATACAACCGCTGAAGACAGTAACTTCAGTATCTCATTGGGCATGTATCCCCGTAAGCAATGTTTACCTTCTTGAATCAACCCGTTGCAGATTATAAAAAGCGGTAGGTACCAATTCTTCCGTTTAGTGATTGTCCACAAACGCCAGGCAAAAAAGCACTGGTTGGTGAGACAGGCTGTTCCACTGGACACGAACATCGACGTTAGTCGGATGAATAAATGAACAAATAACATGACAAACAAGCAGAATGTCTCTACCACGAACACACTAGGTAGGTATGCGAATATAGTGGGATCTGCGATATCGGACGAGTTAGAGTGAGAATCTACAGCGCTGTGATCCAAGATCTCACCACCCCAATGAGTGACCGCCCAAAGGTAAGCCCAACAACCAGTCGTAACCGTGTCCAGGATGGCTAGAGTACCCATAAAGGTCACTAACAATTTGAAGTGGATCGGATCTTTAGGATAATTCGTGTAGTATATCCAAACTAAAGAGGACTTCAGACTCGTCTCATTCGACGAAAGAAGATTTACTCACGACACACGGCCACTACTCCCATCGCGAAGAACTGGACGGATACGCGATATTGAGTGATCTTGGTCTAGATGAAGGTCTTGACGAAAACAAACTTACAGAGAATAGAGAGGCGACGACCTAGAAGATCACTATCAGTGATAGGTACTTACGATTCCAAGTAATGAAAGGCCTTACAATAGCGCCAGTGGTCAGAGAAACGTCCATAGTCGCGGTACCGATGACTGGAGCTGCGGCGGACATGATTCGTTGGTAGGGGGGTATGGTAGTTCCAGTGAAAGGAATGTCACCAAACGAAAGAGTTCACGGACTGCAATATATAGCAAGGGATTCAAGGAAACAATTTTGACAAGTGGGAAACCTGCATGTCCATGTGTGGGTTGAGAGGCTGCGTATTCCCGCATATCAGAAGCTGCGAAGAAATTTCGTAACTATCAACTTACAAACTAACGATCATTTTCGGCGACTTCATCAAAAAATCATGAATGTTGAATTATGATCTTCTGAACAGGGTCAGCTTCGGGCTGACATCAGGGCCTCGAGGCTCGCACCAACTTCCTACCGACCGTCTAGAATCATTAGTCGCCCGAAAATACAGGGCAATGGATCTAAGTGAACCTATTGGGACAAAGAAAAAACTAAGCTGAAGTACAGTGCATCCAATGGTCATCCACATGTCTCAGTCGAAAGGCGAAAGACCGAGACTTAAAATTGGAGATAAAGTAGGTAAACCTTCCGAACGCCCATACCATTCAAAGTTAGCCGCGGTCAAATTATTAACTTTTGAAAACATGCAAGTGCTAAGGAACCACAGGGTAGTAGAACATGAATGGGTTCTTTGAATGGACGATATCATATTTGGAGTCGCCATCGACCGACAGGAAGTGGGTGAAAATATAGGAGACTAAAACTTGGACTTACTAGACCAGATAGAGGACGACATAGGAAAATAAAGCGAAACCTAAATCCGAACGAGAATTTTTGCTTCTGCGCGCCCGGGATCTTTGCGAAAAAAGAAGTTTGAGAGCTTCCACTTTAGGAAGACACAAACTACATACTATATTCGGTTAAACATACAACAATTCAATGATTTGTGGACACGACTTGTCAAAAGATCAAATTGTTGCTGGAGCCCGGCTGGCCCGTCTGGAATCAGCTGGAACTCAACATCATGAATGCTTCCGACAAAGGAAGGACCAAACCAGGAAACAGAACCAAGCCCGAAAACGAACAAGGTTGTGTGTTTTTAGTGGGCGACGCGTAGAAGCGCGTAGAATTTTCTGATATTCTTCTGTCCACGTTGCATTCAAAAATAAGATTACGATAGGATAATCCCGTACATCAAGACCCTGCGAAGACCTAGAAGACACGGCGAGAAAGTAATAAGATAGATATTTCCTCTCTTAACTTCTTGATTTTTTTCTAAGGCCGCCTACCTCTGGTCCATCCCATTCATTCCTTCCACACCCCCACTGACATGTTGTCTCCCGAGAATACTATTATCGTTCCTCTCAGCGGAATAGACCAAAACGGAGTCCACACAAGCAGCATTACCTTTGGGTATGTTGTCGCCAGAGTCGACGTTGAAGCATTGGAGGTTGCCGCCAAGCGCGCAGCAGAAGAGTGGAGGCTCCTCGCAGGACGCGTCGAATGGAACACGGCGCAGAAGTCGTTCCAGGTTCGGGTTCCTGTTTCTGGATCGCTGCCAAGTAACTACGCGTTGGTGAAATTCACCACGAGCAAGTTTCCCTCTACGAAAATTCCTATCACACCCTTCGACAATGACTCGGCCACATTTCTGGAGAAACCTCCTGTTAAATTCTTCCGACATGCCTCTACACTGAACTCGCTAGCTGACTTCGCTTCGAAAAAGGCTCCTATAGTATCCCTTCATGTTTCGTTGATGGCGAACTGCGCTTGCGTAGGCATGACGCTTCCGCACGGTATCTTTGACGCCACTGGCATGGGCCAGGTCGTGAAGGCACTCAACTCTTGTTTGAATGGTCTTCCTTGGTCGCCGCCTAAAATCAGTTCATCGAACATCTTGGCGGCAGAGCTAAAGCGACTTCGGGATTCCGAGTCCGTCGGTGATCCTCATCCTCCAGGTCTGGTCAACCTTCAGCGTGACTTCACGTCTGTGAATGTCAAGAATGTATTGACCCTCGGCGCGAGTTGCGCATCTGAATTCTTGTGGCACAGAGTGAAGCCTGCAGCGATATATCTAGGAGCTAACGTCGTCGAGGAGATGGTTGCGAACGTGAAGAAGCAAGCTGCTGATGAGGGAAAAGGTTGGGTGTCGACAGGTGATGTCTTGGTTGCATTTCTGTTAAAGGTTTGTTTCCCCGCATAATTCGATACCTGAAGACAAACTCATCAATTGTCTTTCATCAGGCTGCGTACCTTGAAGAAGGACCAACCAGTCCGAACGCCCTAACAATCAGTGCAGCCGTTTCACTTCGCGGAGTCCTCGCAGAATCAAACCGTGATTTCGAAGCATACACTCATAACGCTCTTTTACCACTTGCTTTCCCCCCTCTCACCGTCCAACAAGTCTCGTCCATGTCTCTCTATGAATTCGCGTTGATACACCGAAAGGCTATCGAAGATATGCGGAACATTCCTTACATCCAAGGATATGAAAAATGGGTTCCATCTATCGGTGGAGCTGCAATTCCAGCGCGGAGGAAGGGTACTGATAGCTGGTTGCTATCAAACCAAGTCGTCGGTGGAGTCAACAAACTTAACTTGGGCTCGGAACCACTCGGATTTTGGCATTGGATGCTGCCATTCATGCCTGACCACGTTTTTACTGTGAACAAATTGAGCGGCGGTTACATCCTTGACGGCTTTAGTGGTATTCGCCCACCGCGATTGAGGGCTATCGAGAAGGCGTTGGATGGGATAAGAAAAGGAGAGCCACTTGTAGTATAGTTTTTCACTTATCGTTCAGTTATGCCTGGATTTCACTGTTCATAATTTAATTTATACCCGTAATGATATGTACTCAGTATCGCAAAAAAAAAGTTTATATTGAAATGGAAAGAAGAAAACGCAAGTAACGCCAACGTTTGAGAAATGTCAAAATAATTCAAGGACTGACCTTGCAGCGCGGTGCAACGCTTCAAAAGGAAAAAATCTCCATCAGCATCTGTCGGTTCACATGTACATCAGGACAAATCATTGAGATAGCATTTTCAATTTTCAGGAATAACCTCTTTCTGGGGTAGGAGGAGAAGAGAATGAACAAGTAGGAGGGCGTTTGTGAGCTCTTTTTATGCTAGAGTCGGAATTGAGTCGGTACTGGTCCTTTTTCCCACGAACTTGAAAAAGACAATAAGAACAGCTTTGACTTTTCCCTCGCAGAATTACGATATGATTTATAACTTAGATGTTGTTCCGCGGTTCATTTCAGCCAAAGCTTCGAATCAAACGTGAATCACATTCGCAACGTTGTCAATCTAATTTATAGGAAATTAACTAGGTTGGATAGCGATATGAAAACGTCTTTGCCCTTGGATATTTCCTTGAACCAGCTTCACTAGCAACGACTATATTATATATATACTCACTCCCCCCATTCGTACTCAAAAAAAAATACAAATCAGAGAAGAGTAAGGGGAAGCGAAAGGATCGTCCTATCTATAGAAGGGACTAGACTACATATGGTCGAGGGTTTTATACTGCGTAAAAGTGTCATTACGAGGCAGAGATAATAGGTGAGAAAGATATACTGGCATACACCGGCAAGTCAAAACTCAAGTACAAAAAATGAGCATTCGACTCCATCAATATTCCACAGTGAATCAATGTAAGACTATTTAAGCGGTGACTCATAGATTCGAGATGAACGGTGCCTGCGATGGACTTTTTGGAAAAAGTTGAACAATTTTTTTTTTGAATCATATTTAGTCACTTCTGTGCCGTAGCATATGCTAGTGAATAGCCCAATATCATTCGGGATTTCTTAGTCTTCATCATCTGCGAGTTTGGGCAACTTGCCATATATGTGTTGGAACCTTCCTGTAGTGTTGATGAATCAGAAGAGTGCTGGCAACACTTTGGGCGAGGTTAGCATTGGACCCAGCCCCCAATGCTGGTTTGGTAGCTCCCACTGCAATTTCTCTCTCACTCTGCTGTGTGCTGGACATTCCAGCAGATAGTGCCACCCAGTCTCAGTATCCATTTGACAGCAAAGGCATGTCAGCGATTCAGCTTTCCCAATGTGGTTCAGGTGTGCTTGCAGAGGGGCGTGTCCTGTTTGTAGTTGTGTGAGGTGTAAGACACTTATAAGTACAAATTGTCGTGACATATATGGGTACCTACTTCATTTTTCCACAACCTTTCCATAACCTTTCCTTTCCCATGCTGTCACTTACTCATCTGGACCCTCCTATATATAGTACCATAGTTGACACCTAGTTCCCCATCTTGACCTCTTGGTCTTTGGAACTGATTTTCCTTGTGTGACCCTAGCAATTGGCCCTTGCACTATTGCTGTTGTCTTGATCATTATCTCTTTCAGCCTTTGTGTGTGGTGCTAGTCCCACTCCTCACTTTGGCTTGTGCTTGAGCCTGTGCTTTCCTCTGTGCTTTCTCCTTTTGTCACCACACAAATCTAAGTAAGCAAAGATTAGTATCCTACAGGTAAGAAAGGAAATATAAGTACTCACTCTCAGAGCACACTGAAGGTGCAGAATCTGAGAGTGTAAATCTCACTAAGGATCATATTTAAGTTATTTTATCCTAGTACAGGCACAGTCCATTTGTAAGGAGTAATCAAGTGCAAGACATTCTGAATCTGTGGAGACCAAGACAAGGAAAGATCTAGATGTAAAGAGAGCCTAGAATGATCAAGGAGTTTCCATCTACTGAAGGTGTCTTGGGGTCAAAGTAAGTGTCTCTACTGTATTCCTACCATTCACATGAGGATGGCCAGGAGGGGTTGGGACAGCCACCTTGCTAGTTTCCAGTACTGTCAACTTACTTCAGTTGTTGTTCCAGGGTCTGTTATATCTCTGCAAAGCTAAGTCTGTTAAGATCGTGCAACTCTGGAATTGCGGAATAATTGCAATATAATCACGGAATGATTGCGATTTAATCATGGAATAATTGCAATATAATTGCGGAATGATCGCGGTGTAATTGCGGAATTGGTTGGGAATGTGAGGGGATAATTCCCTCGCAAAGGGAGGAATGATTCGCGGAGTTATGGAAAGGTAGTTAGACATCGACACTACTATCGGTAGTGCCCTCAACATGTTGATGGTCCAATATAAAGGTAATAGCAGCATCAGTTCGCGAAGGTTGCTTCGCGGAACCTCAGAGCTGTGTTGAGAATGTATCACAGATAGTGAACATCTGTAATATGAAGAGAGAGCAGATCTAAGTTGATATTAAAACTACAGAACTACCTATTCGATGTTGTAGCTTTATATTATGCATTACATAAGCATTGTGAAGCGATACTAACTCCAAATAGACTAGCTTGTGGAGTAAAGAACAAAGGAAGGGATATAATAGGTATAGTACTCATCCGATAATGATGAGGAAAGATAACAAAGGATTCCTGAGCTTAGGAACTCTTCACGAAGTAGGTAAATGGATCGCGGAATTGCAGAATAACTCAATTCGCATACATATGACAAAGTCCTTATGAGGCTTCACAATCCATTCCGCTACTTAGATATATCACTTATATCCTTTTACCACTACGCAATTATTTCACGAAGGAATTCTGATGTGAAGCATTCTGTCATGAAGTGAGCCCCCTGTCAGGAACGACTAACACTACGAGTAACTCTTAGCGCATAGGCACCTGTCGTAGGGCGCTTGTGTCCTGTGACTGGGCATCTGGATGTTCTAGTTCTTCGTTTTCCTTTACGCATTCTATGTTACTCATCGGGTCCCGTACTTGGTTACGACCCGCTGCTGACATCCTCTTGATTACTTATACTCGGTTAGCATCCGTGCTCGTATCTATCACGGACTTGTTCATCATAGCATTTGACCAACGACTCTATTGTAGATTAGATTCGTACTTTTGTATATAAGGTCAGCTAAGGTCTTGTAGTGACCTTAGCTTCGTTATTCAACTTGACTTCTGGGTTTCTTCTCTGAGACGTCTGAGACACTTAGCCACTTGTGGTTTTGTGTGTCGACATCGACTTCTGACATAATAACGAAGCTTGTACAATACTCCACCGGCACTCACTACGCCCCTGGTCTTCTACTCTACCACAAATCTTTTTAACCCCACCCTATCATTTTTTCTTGCTTCTAATCCTATGTTTAACATGTCGACATCCTTGGACGTTCTTTCGGTCAAGATCGACACTCTTATAAACACCCTCAGCGAGGTCACCGTGACCTTGAGAAGCACTACAACAACTTCTACTGCAACGCCTGTTCCCAAGAAGAAGGGGAAAAAGGCGGCTCCTACACCTGCTGCTACAAGCAGCGCGCCTGTTAAAGCACAGCTACACCTTCCTACTACTAGTGCAGACCTTGAGAAGCTAACGATCCAGATTTCGGTGCCTGATGCATCGGCTGGTCATTTAGTTGGTCGTGCAGGTGCGGGTCTCCAGCAGATCCACAACTTCTCTCGTGCTCGTATCTCGGTTCCACCATCGGGATCTTCTGGGGCACGACTGGTTACTATACGGGGATCCCGCCGTGAGGTGGGAGATGCGCTCGTCGCTATTGGTAAGCGACTCGCTGGGAGGCGAGTTCGTGTGAACCGTCCGGTGGAAAAGATGGACACTAAAGGTAAAGCACCCGCTTTACCTCCCAATCCCCTTCCTACACCCACTGGCACTCGCCCCTCTACTACATCTGTGTCAGTGGACATACCTCTTTCTAGCACGGTGTCATCATCCAGATCGACGACCCCAGTGCCGCCAGAACCAACGTTGGTTTCCACACCGGTTGGAACTGCACCACCCACTCCTATGTCGGTCTTAGTACCGACTGCTCTACCGACGATGGCACCGACCTCACGAATGGACGTAAGTAGGTTGATTGTTCCGTCGCAACGAGATGTCAACTTTTGGACATCTTTTCCTGTGGAAGTTGAGGGAGAGACCCGACTTCGGCAGATGGCTCGTCGTTCCAGACCATTTGGGAGAGGTCGAGGACGATGAGGGGGAAGTCAAGGCTAACTCGAGGATGAGTTGTCTGGTGAGGGGGTAATGTCAGGAACGACTAACACTACGAGTAACTCTTAGCGTGTAGGCGCCTGTCGTAGGGCGCTTGTGTCCTGTGACTGGGCGTCTGGATGTTCTAGTTCTTCGTTTTCCTTTACGCATTCTACGTTACTCATCGGGTCCCGTACTCAGTTACGACCCGCTGCTGACATCCTCTTGATTACTTATACTCGGTTAGCATCCGTGCTCGTATCTATCACGGACTTGTTCGTCATAGCGTTTGACCAACGACTCTATTGTAGATTAGATTCGTACTTTTGTATATAAGGTCAGCTAAGGTCTTGTAGTGACCTTAGCTTCGTTATTCAACTTGACTTCTGGGTTTCTTCTCTGAGACGTCTGAGACACTTAGCCACTTGTGGTTTTGTGTGTCGACATCGACTTCTGACACCCCCCCTATCATTTTCCTTTCTTTACGTTACACCATCCGAGCCCTCCTACCTACAATAATCATTCTGGAACCTTCCATTCCATTCTATCAATTCCGTTCCATTCCTTGTGCCTGAGCTATACAGTATTACATCATAGTTCCCACACTCTACCCTGTATATATAAGCCAGCCCCCACAACCTGGTCCCTTATCTTGACCTCTTTGTCATTGGGACCAGGTATGTCACTACTTACTTCTCTGTATTTATTATCAATATAACTTTGTCATTGGGACCAGTATCTGTCCACTCCCGCCCAAGTCTCTGCTCCGCTCCGCCACCATTGTCACCTCTTTGTGACACATTCCCCTGTTATCTTTTCTGATCCTTATCAGATCCATACTATTCCTTTTATATCCTTTCCTTTGTTCTTTACTTATGGGCTAACCCATTCGTGCCTGGCATTGCTTTGCAATCCTGACTTACCTTTAGTATAAAGCTACAGTATTGTTATATCTATGCAAGCTAAGTCTTTACGAAGCTTCGTGAACCATTCCGCTACTTAGATATTACTTATATCCTTTTACCACTATGCAGTTACTTCGCGAAGCAATTACTCTTTATCTCTTATCATTCTTATTGGATTTACACTATCCCTTTTATATCCCTTCCTTTGTTCTTTACTTACAAGCTAAGCCATTTGGGCATGGCATCGCTTCGCAATCCTGACTTACCTGTAGTATAAAGCTATGGTATTGAATAGGTAGTTCCTTAGTTCAAATATCAACCTTGATAGTACTTCGATAGTGATACCAATTAATCACCTATCTGTATCATCGTTGTAACATCCTCACTGTCAGTACATTCCGCGATAGTCATCGCGAATGGAACACGTTTACTTTTCTTCTTTTGCGGACACGCGAAGTGTCGAGGACTCTACTAATAGTGGAGTCAAGGTCCAACTACTTTGTCTAGGATTGTTTTACCTCGTGAAGTAGTTTACTTCGTATTTCCCCATGATCATCCCGCGATCATTCCCGACGATACCTTTGTGCACGATCATAACAGGTCTGATGGACTGTTATGACTTGACGATCACATTTACATTCCTAACCTTTCTAATTTACGACTTCAAATTTTATGCTATTTTCATGACCACCCACTCTCAGGTCATTTTGGTCAAAATCGGACTCTGGAAGCTATTTGACAACAGTACACTTGGCCGAAGGTTCGCGAATTCATTCGCGATTATATTAATTTGTGCACAGTTTGCAGACGCAACAAACCTCATTGACATAGGCCTTACGGTCTACTCAAACCACTTGTGGTTCCTGTCCGACCTTGGGATTCCATATTGATGGACTTCATCAAACAATTACCGGACTCTAAAGGACATACGGCTATTTTAGTAATCGTGGATCGAGCCTTGAAACAAGGCATTTTCATTGCGACACACGACAAAATCATGTCCGAAGAGCTCGTGGAATTATTTGTTCATCACGTTTTCTCGAAATACGGAGTTCCTAGTCACGTCACTTCTGATCGAGGCTCGGAATTTGTTTCAGCTTTCTTTTGCGCTTTAGGGGAAGCTCTCTCGATCAAACTACACTTCACCTCGGGATACCATCCTGAGGGGGATGGACAAATGGAACGAGTTAACCAGACTCTGGAACAATACATCTGTATGTATTGCACATATCAACAGGACGATTGGGCAAAGCTTCTGCCTATCGCGGAATTTGTGTACAACAACGCTCCTAATGCATCCACTGGTATTACTCCGTTCTTCGCGGATAAAGGTTATCATCCTAACATTACAGTGAAACCTGAAATCGACATCTGTTCCGATTGTGCGATTGACTTCACAACAAATTTAGATGAGATTCATTCCTTCCTCTGCAAAGAAATTACTAATGCGCAAGCTCGATACAAAGAGCAAGCAGACAAAAAGCTTATTACTCACCCCGATTTTCCCATTGATTCACAGGTATTCGTATTGGTGAAGCACATCGAAACCACTTGACCGACCGCGAAGTTTTCCGAGAAGTACCTCGGACCATTTAAAGTTCTTGAGCATGTAGGAGCTCTCTCGTACAAGCTACAACTCCCTTCCTACCTCAGTCATATCCACCCAGTTTTCCATGTATCCCAACTTGAACTATATACTCCAAACTCGATTCCACATCGCGAACAAACTCCTCCACCTCTGGTGGAAGTCAATGGCGAAGAGGAATACAACGTCGCAGAGGTATTAGATTCGAAATTGGATCATTGATACAAGAAATGTCCACTATGGTATTACATCCGGTGGGCAGGATACAAAGGTACAGACAAAGAGTTTTCCTGGGTTGCCGCGAACGAAATTCACGCAGACGAGCTGGTTCCAGCTTTCCATCTTCGTTACCCTCACAAACCTGGTCCATTATGATCAACAACCACTTAATTTTTACTATTCATTCATTGGAAATACTAAATTTTTATTTTACTAGTTCAACAACTCCTCATGAAACCTCCGCAAGTCATCACCATTACATTCCATACTACCTAATACATTACCTACTAAACGCCACATCTTCATGCTAAAGAGTTATGCGATCCATCCTTCGCGAAGCTAACTTCAAACTCTCACATTTCTTCCCTTCCAAAACCATCACGATTCTTTCCTCGCGGAACGAATCCTTACTTCTCACATTCCCTTCCTTCTACAACCATCGTGATTCCTTCCTCGCAGAATGAATCTTAACTGCTTGCACTTATTCAAAAAAACAAAACCTTATGTATCCAAAACCACCAAAAAAGGAAAAAACTTATAACATTAAACAAAACAAAACAAAACCAGAAAGCAAAAAACAAAACAAACAATACTATGCAACTACTTAGAATTATTTACAAGTACTACCGATTACAACACCATCGCGGAAACTACATCGCACGACATTTTCCTTCGCGAACCATTCTTCTCTTCCATTCCTCATCTTCTTCCTCTTCCATTCCTCTTTCTTCTTTGTCCTCTTCTTTGTACTCTTCTTCCTCTTCTTTATTGTTCTTCTTTTCCGCAATTCCTTCGTCGACGGGTGGTTGCCACACAATATGAATGAGCTCCTCCATCGCAAACGCGGTTCAACTCGTGAAACTGAGAAGAGTATCCATTTACCTCTTCAAGGCTTCATGTTGCTCCATGAGCATGTCTAACTTCTCTCCCACACCAACCTCTCCAATTCTCTGCTCCGCGACGTGCCTCATGGGACCCTGGTATAAACCCTCTTCATCAATCCTCAGCTTCTTTTTCCTGGATCTGCGGGCTGCATTGTCCCCTGCCCAGCTACACCTCTGCCATTGAAGGTGACAGGCCAGGCAGGCCTGAGTCCGGGGTTTCCCAGGTTGCATGATGCAGTTCGAAGTGTTCCCTTGGGAGACACAATGAACGCATCCTTCGCGATTATGTGAAGGAGTGGGAGGAGGCAGATCTGCCTCATCATTGTCATCATCTTCATCATCTGGATCAGGAGCCAAACCAACCTAAAGTTTTGTTAACCAAATATTCCATCGCGAAGAAACTTACTACTCACCTGTGAAGCTATTCGTTTCCGTTTCAACACTCTTCTTTTGACATCCGGGGTATTGCGAACCACAGAGGCCGGCTTGTAAACTTTTGGTTTGGAGCCCAAAGGCTCCCGCAATAGCAAACCACTGGAATGTCGCGATGCAGCTTGAGCTGCACGATCCTGATGCTCCTGTAATTCCTGCAGAGCCTGTGCCCTGCGTTGATCCCGTACTCGCTCCTCCTCTGCAAGTCTCTTCAAGGCATTGGCTTTTGCCTTCACGATACTCTCTTCAACAAGCCTTTCTTCTTCCTTCCTCCTCGCAGCTTGTTGCTCTTCCTCGAGCTTTCTCTCCTCCTCGAGTCTCTTTTTCTCCACCTCACGCTCAGCTTCATGAGCAACCTCTTCCTCCAATCGTGACAACTCCGCCACGAACTCCGCCTCCTGAGCATCGATCTCCAGTTGACAGAGGCACGATTGTTCAGCCTGTTCACAAACAAGCCGTGCTCATCGTTCTTGGGTGGTTTCAGTGGCGGTGATGGTGATGGTAAACAACATCATAGAGTGATGAGGACTTAGGAAAAAACAGAGACAACCTTTGCATTTTATATGCATTCGTCATTGAGGGCAGGTTTGACTTCAAATTTTTTGTTTACCTCAATCATAAATCATGTGGCATTTTTGAAAATTTTAATTTTAATTTTTTACTTTTCCATTCTCTCTAATTTTAGATTGGTCAATCGTTAACAATTGCGTAGGCTTTTGAGGGCGAAAGCCTAAGAGGGGGATACTGTTATATCTATGCAAGCTAAGTCTTTACAAAGCTTTGCGAACCATTCTGCTACTTAGATATTACTTATATCCTTTTACCACTACGCAATTACTTCGCAAAGAAATTCCGACGCGAAGCAATTACTCTTTATCTCTTATCATTCTTATCGGATTTACACTATCCCTTTTATATCCCTTCCTTTGTTCTTTACTTATGAGCTAACCCATTCAGGCATGGCATGGCTTCGCAATCCTGACTTACCTGTAGTATAAAGCTACAGTATCGAATAGGTAGTTCCTTAGTTTAAATATCAACCTTGATAGCACTTCGATAGTGATACCAATTAATCATCTATCTGTATCATTGTTTTAACATCCTTGCTGTCAGTACGTTCCGCGATGGACATCATGAACGGAAAACATTTATCTTTCTTCTCTTGCAGACACGCAAAGTGTCAAGGACTCTACTAATAGTGGAGTCTGTCAGCGACTCTGTTATATATATGCCAAGCTCCACTATGCTTTCCGGACAATTTCCGAGGTTATCAATCACTATATGAACATTCCGGCATTCCGACCGATCTTCCGGTCAATCGATCATCCTTCCGATCCATTTTGTGTTTGTTACCAAGTTCAACTCGAATCTCGGTTGATTTTGTACTCTGTTCCTTGGCTCAATAACTTCGGAACAACCTTGGATACATCACATGACACTCGGTCGTCATGACCGATGCATTCCCATGCCTGTCGGCTCTTGGAAAACACCGTTATTGTATTATTTCGAATCCTTCTCACTTATTGTCTTTTATTTAACAATTAGGCAGTTGGGTACTTAGGTCAACTCGTTTAGTTTGGTTCCCCAGCTTGAAATAAAAGTTAGCTTCTATACTCCTTATCTATTATGCTTAATCACATCCGGATCAATCAATCGGAAGCTTCGGAAGCTTCCGACGCTCCGGAACTTCATTCTTCTTTGCACTTCGCAGGGACACCCAGATAATGTGTAGGGAGCGTTGCCGAAAGCTTTGTTGAAGTCCCATCACTTTCCAAGGCCCGTGTAGCCTTTCAATTACTTCGTTTTGCTGTTACTATAGTTTCCGGACTCCGAAGCTTCAAACAGAGCTCTGGAACCTTGATCTATTTCCTTCCAGTGCACGGCCTTTTAACAGACTCGCTAGCTCTCACAAGAGATAACCAGGTGTCACATGATGAATGATGAGCCAGAGGATGAAGAAAGCAATGAGGATAAAACAACCCAACTACAAGTCTAGCTACCGAGGAGTATAGATGAGAATAGAGCTAAGGAATATAACTACGAACTGCTAAGTCTTATATACTAATGGGATATGAAGCCATGAGAGATGTCTCACACCGTAACCATGAGGACCTACAATAAGAGTCACTCATATCCATAAGTAAAGCTGTATGTATTAGGTGAGTAAACAATAAGGCAATATAAAAGGAAGCATGGAGGCGGAACAATAATGACATCATCCTGTCAATGAGCTGACAGGCACAAGAGAGTCACGCCTAAGTGAAATGACAACGTGAGAACAATAAGGTTGACGCATGTAACCTAAACGGAAATGAAAATATAATAAGCGCTAGTGCAAGTGCTTTGGTGATTAGGTAAGTAAATAAAAGAAAAGAAAAGAATCATGAAAAAGAATGTTTCATGACAGAGTCAAGGTCCGACTACATTGTTTAGGATCGGTTTACCTCGCGAAGTATTTCCCTTCGCATTTTCTCGCGATCATCCCGCGATCATTCCCGATGATCCCTTTGTGCATGATCATAACAAGTATCAAATAGGTAGTTCCTCAGTTTAGATATCAACCTTGATAGCACTTCGATAGTGATACCAATTAATCATCTATCCATATCATCATTTTAACATCCCTACTGTCAGTACATTCAGCAGAGGTCATCGCAAATGGAACACATTTCTCTTCCTCCTCTATCAGACATATGAAGTGTCGAGGACTCTACTAATAGTGGAGTCAAGGTCCAACTACCTATTCTTAGGATTGTTTTACCTTGTGAAGTATTTCTCTTCACCATTTCCCATGATTAACCCCGTGACCCCTTCTGATTATCTACTAGTGCACAATCTTAACAGTGGTGTCAGCTGCATATAACATTCAGGGTAGAGCCTTAGCTTTGTACAACTGCCAAATGAGTTGTGCTACCATTCCCATCTTCAATCCCGCTATTCTGCAAAACTGTGAGATCCATTGCTGCCCTTTTTAAATCATTCTTGAGTTCTGTTCATTCCATTTTAAGCGCTGGTCCATCAGCGTACCCAAAAATCACACAAAGGGGTCAGAGCAGATGAGTGTCCCACTTATTTGGACCCCCAGGCCCATGTTTGTTCTGGTTGTGTTTGGCCATTGCGGGTGTGGTTTGTGTTTCCAGGTGAAGTTGATGAGTTTGAATTTTGGAATTCCAAACTGGCAGTTGTGTGACTTGGCCCAGTCCTGTACCCCTTGTTCCCTGCTCATGAGCTGTCCAATGTCATGGTGGATGGCATCCACCTTGAGACCCCACTTCATTGCGGCAAGATCATCCATGAAGGTGAAGCCCTTTTCCTTTTGCTCTTCCCATAGAATCTTCAATAGCCCTGCTGCATAGAGGATGTATCCCACTGCTGAGAAGGGATTGCCTTGGTCTTCACCCCCCGGGACTTCAAATGGGTGCAACAGGTGGTTGTTAAAGGAAAGCTGTGTGGTGCAATGTCCGTATCTCCTTTTCAGCCTCTCCATAATCTCATTTGGTACTCCAATGCTCCTCAGCTCATGGTACAACATCTCCAGGTCTACACTTGGGAAGGCTCCCTTCACATCCATGAACAAAACGGAGATGATATACCCCTTCCTCCATAGTGTCTTGATCTGATCAACCATCAGGTGGATTGAATCTGTGGTGTTTCGCCCTGGTCTCACTCCAAATTGCATCGCCAGTAGCAGTCCCAACATCTTTGCCCTCTTGGTGATTTCCTCCGCTGTGCAACTGTTTAGGAGTCGTCCATATCCATTCGAGAGGGTGATGGGTCTCCAGGCGTTGGGGTCCCAGTAATCCGACTTGCCCGGCTTCTTGAGGATGATGGTTTCTGTTTTTGACCACTCCTCTGGGTAGACACCCAGTGTGAATGTGGAAACAATTTCATATGTAAGGAATATGTATGGGAAACAGTGTGTCAAAGGAGCAGAAGAGCATTTGCTTTAGATGAAGCCTCATGTCAAGTGCCGAGAAGATGTACTTACATCGATGTCTGGTTAACTTTCCGTACAAAGATTATGCAAGTATGTATCAGTACTAGTAGTGTGTGAAGATCCGGGAGGAGGAGGGATAAAGCTAAGCATGCACTTAATGGATTGGATTGGAATTGGAATGTTACGCTGGCAAAACAACTCCTCTGTAATTGATAACATGTGTTCCAAACAGATTCCAACAGTGTAGGTATAGAGAAGAACTCAACTGCAATTGCAAGAGATGTTTTCATGTATTTCGAAAATTAAGTAGTATCATAGTTTGCAGACACTTCCTTTTCACTGACGCTATCTCAGATTATAGGTGGTTGTTGACATATAGATATATAGATAGATATGTGTGATACTTGATGTGTTTAGAAGAAGAGTAAAAGAGAAGAAGAAGAAAGAGTAAAAGCAGGGCTGTCAAACTACGTTAAGTATCGATACCTCAGAGCCACACGAACTGGTGTGAATGACTTGAAGGTGAGGATCCCTAACGTCCGATATAAATAATGAAATGAAAAGTTGGATCCGACGAAACGTACAGCGTTTCGACGGGGGCAAGATGTAAAACGGGGCGTGAAACATAGGTGAGATTTCCAGTGAAAATTTTGGACAATAGGCTGTACTTGCAGTATCCAATCGGGGCTCGACTAGTGTTCATCCCCACTTCTCGACAACAGTTTGCATACTGGGCACGGCTGGGCATGCTGGGCAGCGGGGGCATCGAACACTAAGCATGGAAGCCACACTGTCAAACATCAACCGGACATTGCCTTTCTACAGCTGCCTTTCAAATCCAACGGCCAACTCCGACTCCAAACTCCAACTCCAACTCCAACGTCCAACTCCCAATTCTAACCCTCCGAATCCAAACCCAAAACGAATTTACATTCTACTCATGTAATTAGTTAATTTCGAGGGTTCGGGTTATCCGGGGGGGAGGGATTCAGTCCGTCGGTACACCGACGGTTATTTCTCAATTAAATCTAAAATCGCTCTCCCCAATCATCAATTCATCAGTTTCTCATCGCCCTGTAGCTACATAGCCATGATTTATCTCCCATCGCCCTATGGCCTTGTATGGCCCCATCACAGCCCTATATCGCTATCACAAGCCCATCTCAGCCCATCGCCCTACAGCCTATTCTACGTTTCAGTGTAGGACATGACAAGACGGGCCTTGACCCCAGACTTAAGCGCATCACGCATCAGACTAGACCTAAGCGCACGCTGTGCAAAAAAAAGAAAGGAGGAAAATACGGGTATATTATATATAAATACCTCATCCGTAGGGTATTTTTCCCTTTTCTTCTTCCATTCATTCCCTTCGCTTCCACTCAACAACACAACGCAGGTCGTTTGTTTTGTTCGTTTGTCCCTTGTCTCTACCCTCTCTCACCCAACTCGTTCGTGCTGGTCACGAATTTGGAACTGGTTTTCTTTGTTTCTACGACTTCGCGACGACTCCGACTCCGACTACGACTTCGACCATACACAACCCACGTCCCACACACACATAACAGAACAAATTGACTCGACAACCATGTTCACACAAACGATGAAATCCTTACTCGGAACGCTCTTTTTTGTGTTGGTGATCAGCTCTTCTTCGCCTTCCCCTTCGTCTTCTTCTGGGTTTTCTTCTCAAGTGAATGCAGCGGTGATCCCTATCTCTGCCCGGGTGAGTTGATTTTTCGTTTTTAATTTTTCGTTTTGAGATTTTCATTCCTCTGCTTTTTTTCCATCCCTGTGTCTCGATTTTTTTTTTTGATTCCTGTGCCACTGTGCCCCTGTATCAATGTACCCCGATGGTTGATGGTTTACTCCGTCGGGGGAGGGGTGCGTTCACTTTTTATCACTTGCTGTGTGGAGGGTGATTACGATTACGGTTATTCCGTCGGAGCTGATATCTTTTGTCGAAGCTGCTGACTTTACCTCATCGCCACATCGTCTCGTCGTCGTTCCTTTCTTCTTCTGCTTCTTCTTCTCCCTAGTTCCTAACATCCCCAGTTCCTAACATCCTATTTTACAGAGAGCAAACACCCTCACCCCAGAATCCACTCTCCCTGTTCCCCCTTCCCCTCCTTCCATTTCTCCTTCTCCTCTTTCTCCTCAAACTCTCTCCCACAACCCAACTCTCCTCAACAACCCAACACGTCGCAGCTTCTCATCAATCACGTCGTTCGCATCAAAACACCAACACGCAGGCCTACTCTCTTCATTGGGGCATAAAACCCAAACGGTAGCGACGGATGAGAAGAATCGTGCCGTCAATGAAGCCACTGGGCGGTCACCTAATGATAATGAGAACCGGTATCTTCGTCGGTTAAAGGGAATGAGTGCGTTCCAGAAGCTTACCGGTTCTAGTAAGCCTCCGCCGCAGGCTGTGAAGGCGGAAGAGCAGCGCAAAGGAGCGCAACAAGGAGAGCCCAAGCCAGTCGAACACAAAGAGGGACCGGCAGTGCCCAAAGAAGGCGTGCCCGTCCCAGCCCCCCACCCCGGAAATCCCGAACAGACAACCGCTGAAATACCCTCGGCTCCAGCCCAGAAAAGCACGGCAGAAAAGATCACAGGAGTTACGGGTGTTGCTCAATCGACGGCTGAATTTGTTACTGCAACTACTAAGACTATGAAGGAGAGTTCAGGAGCTGCTGGGGCTACTGGGGAAGGAAAAGTTGTAGAGGGAACGGGAACACCTACGGACGTAGATGGGATGAATAATGTTGGTACTGCTAATGGTACTGCTGCTGCTGCTGCTACTACTGTCTCTGGTTCAGCAAAGGTAGCGTAGAAAGTTCGTTCGCTCATTCGTTCTTCTTTTCGTTCCTATCCGAGAATCAGATTTCTCTCCCCAATTTGAACCAAGTTTTATCTATCGTATGTATTGGCCATTGGCTTCACCCCTTGTACTGTTATCAACGTGTTAGTATTCTCAGTATGTTAGTGTTAGGTGTGTATGTTGATAGGTTGACCGTCGTTACCGCCATAACCATCGTAACCGTTGCACCGTCATACTGTATTCACTCGTGGTGTAAAATCTAGTCTATTTTTTTTGAAAGGTGGGAGGGGGAGCGGGTGGCAGTGGGGAGTGGAACAAAAGAACTACCGTAATCCAGAAAAAAAAACGCGTGAGGCGCCGATGCGAAATATATATATATATTATTATTACGTAAAAGCGAAGGTATGAGGATGGAGCTTTTCCCCAGAAAAAGATTCTAACCCTCCTTCGATGGTGGGTGGAGTGATAGTTAGTGGTAGGCCAAGAGCTTGGAATTGGTACTGGAATTAGTGCTAGAACTAGTGCTGGAGCTGGAACAAAGGTTGAAAGAAAGTGCAATGTAAGTAAACAATTGTAAGTGTCGTAAATGACTAAATGAAGTAAAAATGAACAGTACAAGTGCCTAGGCTTCTCTTGTCAATGGTTAATTTCTTCCATTTCTATTTCCCTCCATCCCATCCCTTTCCCTCTTTCCCTTCCATTCCTTTTGTAGCTTATATCTTATCTTGTTGTATCTTATCTTAGCTTAGCTTGACCTAACTCAGCCCTGACTGCTTCCTGCTGCTGCTGCTGCAGAATTAAGATTTTATAGCACCATCCCCATTTCCTTTCAAAATATCCCTTTCAAAATATCCCTTTCAAAATATCCCCTTCAAAAATTTAGGATTCTAGGATTCTAGGATTTTTTTTTCAGAATTTACAAATATTCAGGATTTTCAAAAAAATTATGATGATTTTTCCAAGAATCCTAGATGGGTTTGTCATGACGTGCTATACAAGATACAGTACTTACTTTATTTCTCCTACATCTACTCCTTCCCTCATCGCTGTTACTGTTTGGATCCATCTACATCATTCTGCATCCTTCTATCACATTCCAAATGCTTCCATCAACTTCCCGCGCTTTCGCTTACTCATCGAGACTCTTGTATATATAGTACAGTAGCTGACACCTAGTTCCCCATCTTGACCTCTTGGTCTTTGGAACTAGGTTAGTACCTGTATCATTGTTTACCTTCAATATACTTACTTGGTCTTTGGAACTAGTTTTCCTTGTGCAACCCTAGTGATTGGCCCTGTGCTATCACTGTTGTCTTGATCATTATATCTTTCAGCCTTCGTGTGTAGTGCTAGCCCCACCCCTCACTTCGGCTTGTGCTTTGAGCCTGTGCCTTCTCCGTGCTTTCTCCCTTCATCATCACAGGGTTCACGTTTGGGTTCATTTTGGTTTTTTGATTTCTTTGGGTTGAATTTTTCTTTTGTTTTGTTTTTTTCTGTGATCAGGGGTTAACCCTAAGTGTCATGAAGTGAGCCACCCCCTATCATTTTCCTTTCCTTATGATACACCATCTGAGCACCCTTACCTACAATTATTCCGGAACCTTCCATCCTATTCTATCAGTTCTGTTCCATTCCTTGTGCCTGAGCTATACAGTATTACATCATAGTTCCCGCACTCTACCCTGTATATATAAGCCAGCCCCCCCACAACCTGGTCCCTTATCTTGACCTCTTTGTCATTGGGACCAGGTATGTCATTACTTACTTCTCTGTATTTACTATCAATATAACTTTGTCATTGGGACCAGCTGTCCGCCTCCACTCAAGTCTCCGCTCCGCTCTGCCACCGTCATCACCTCTTTGTGACACTAAGTGTTATTGGTTTTCGGAGTTGTTACAGCATTGTTTGTCAATTTTTCAATTTTTCCCTTTCACTTGCACTCATAGTGCTCATAGTACTTGTAATGATTCACACTTTGTGCTACCCATGTGTGTGTGTATGTATGTATGTACATATATATGTGTGTGTAAATTGTTGTTTGATGGTTTAAATTTAAAGTATGAGAAGAATCAGTTTTCTTTGTATTTCAACTGAAACACTTAGTATAGTAGTATAGCCCCTTACATTCCAAATGGTTTTTGAATTGAAGTATGTTCAATGGTTTGAATGGGTTCTCGACATTTTTAACTTGAAGAGTTTTTTTGAATTCTAAACTTTTGAGAATATCAGAATATCAGAACATCAGAATTATCAAAAGAAAAAGAAGAAGAAGAAGAAGTTTCCTAGTAGGGGTTCCCTAGATAGGTACATTCCTAGTTTTCATTTGAACATTTGGACATCTGAATGTGTTTGAAAGGTTTGGATGTTGAAGTACTTACAAGGGTAAGTAATTCAGTAAGTAAGTAAGTACCTACAGAAGTAGTTTTTATGACACAACGTAACATAACATATGTACCTGTTTTCATACACATATACATACATAGAACATAGAACATGGAACATAAAACATAGAGGTTGATACAATCAATACTGGGAATACCCAGGAATAATCAGAATTTAGAAATGTGATTACCCAGAAATACCCAGAAATATCGGAATTGAGGGGAATTAAGGTGAGGGAATTCTCGAACCTCGATTGAAGTAAGGAAATAATAAGAAATTAGGGAAATTCTCGGCAAGGCAAGGCAAGGCAAGGCTAGGGTATACATGATTGATTGATTGATTAAAGTTAAGTGCTCGCTTTTCCTAATCGCCTTCCATCCTCGATTTCCTTTCTTCCGATTTCCATTCGTTGAATTTCTTTCATTATTTCGATTTCGATTTCTTTTAATTTGATACCGGTTTTCTTTTTCCTTGCTAGGCCTTCGAGAGTTGAGTTCGGTCTCGGGGGATAGAAATGAGAGAAACGGAAAATATGGAGATCGATAAGATTTTATCGAACGAATACCTCGAAATCGTGGAAGATGAAGAACGTCAACACTCACCAGACCTCGATGATGAAGGAACCGTCGAACTCGAACCTCAATCAAACGCAGACGCAGACGTAGACCAACCAGACCAACCATATCAACCCTCACAACTCGAAGAAACCCTCGAAGACGAAGAAGAAAACGACGTAAACGGAAAAGAACTCCCTATAACATTCTTCCCTGCATTATACCTTCAACGAAGGATATGGGTACTTGATAGTTTGAGAAGGGAGGGAGTTCGTGATGTGAGTTTTCTGTTTTTTTGTGTTTTTTTTCTATCTCTCATTTTCTCATTTCCCTCTTTCCTTATTTCCCTCCTTCCTCATTATTCTTCGTTATTCTTTCTAGGTCCTCGACATCGGATGTGGAGAAGGACAACTTTTATCTGTACTTTGTGTACCTTCACCATGGCTTGATGAACCTCCGAGGGGTTTGGTATCTTCGTTACTACCGAATTCATCTCTGGACCCAGTATCCTCGAATTCGAGTCCAAGAAGGTTATACAACACTCCCTTTGATCCGATCCCGAATCTTCATATAAACCGCCTTGCTGGTGTGGATATATCGAGTAGGGACTTGGAATTTGCTGCTAGGGTTGTTGTTCCTTCGAAGAGGATTTTGAATCCGAAGACGAGGGAGGATGGTGAAGAAGAACCATGGATGTATGGACAAAGAGATACACTACGCTGGGAAGAAACGACGGTAACGTTATGGAAAGCAGGATTTGAAACGATAAATGAAGAATTTGTCGGTGTAGAGTGTATTGTTAGTATGGAAGTGTGCGTCGCATATCTGATATAACAATGTTGAATCTAACAATACACACACATAGAATCGAACACCTCTCTCCCTCTCTCCTTGCATTATTCGCACCAACGCTTCTAGGAATCTACAAACCCAAATACTTATTACTAACCACACCTTCATATACATTCAACACATTATTCACTTCACCGAGCTCCGGGAAGGAAATTCGATTGCGTGCAGGATACGCTGACCCTACTGGACGGAGTGAAAGGGTTTTTAGACATGTGGAACATCAATTTGAGTGGACGAGGGAGGAGTTTGGAGCGTATTGTGAGGAGGTTGGCAGGGCCTGGGGGTATGAGGTGCTGGAGATTGGGGATGTTGGCAGGGCGTTGGAGAGAGACGAGTGGGGGAGAGATGGGTGTGGAGGAGCTTCATTAGTTGCGATGTTCAAAAGGATCGATATTAATGTGGATAGGGAAGATATCCAGAGAAGAGCTAGAGCCTTTGTTCTGGCTTCCTCAACACAAACACCACCTACACTTGTGTCCAAACACATTCACCCATCTCATCCATCTTCTAAGAAACCTCTTTCACTTTGTGTGATTGGTGGTATTGTTGTAGAACGAATTCGACGGTATTATCGACACCAGTTTGAATACCTTTATCCTCCACATCACCAAAAAAACCAAGTTGAACGCTACCACCCATCTTCATTCCTCCGAATCGAAGATCTTTGGTACGAAGAAAAAGAAATATCAGAAGCTTGTGGAGGTTGGATAGAGTTGTTGATTTGTGCTATTGAGCAATCTGAGGAATTGGTGTTGGTTAAGGATGATTTCGATGGGTCCGAGATCAATGAGGGGAATACAGGGAACGTGAAAAGCAACAAAGCCATAGATCAAAATATCCAACGAGAGAGAGATTCATGGAAAGTTTGTCTTGCGGATGGGTTGGTTTCGAGTCAGGATTGGTTTAAATCTAGGTCGTTGTGGGTTTCTTCGGAAGGTGAGACGGATGAGGAGCAGGAGGAGCAGGAAGAAGGGGAGGAGCAGGAGAGGGAGGAACCGGAGTATGAGAAGGAAGGGTGGGAAAGGGAGCGGGAGGAGCAGGAAGAGGATGCAGAAGAATTTGGATATAATGTTTCGGGATATTTGTTCGACGACGACGATAACCACAACGATAACGACGACAACGACAAAACCAAAATCAATGACAAGTTCATTTCAGGAGATGATAAAGATGATAAAGATGAAAATGAAGATGAAAATGAAGTATCTTGGGGTGTTTCCAACACCACCACACCTATGAATTTCACTTTGAATTCCAAGTGGGAACCTACAATAACTGAATGGGGGTGTTGAAATTCGGAATCAGAATCGATCACAGATGAGGGGTGTTTAGGATGTTCAGGGACTACGGGGACCACGGGGAGGGACTACAGGGAGGGAAGGCGAAGGGATAGTTGGGAGAGTTAACGATAAGAGATTCAGATTCGGTGGATATATTGGATATAGTGTTACATGGTGTATGGTGTATGGTGTATAAAGTGTATAAAGTGATTTAAAAAAACTCATACTCACAGCTCATATTCACAATGATTCACAATAATTCACAATAATTTCTTAGATTCAATGCAGATTCTTGACAATTAGTTGTATATAATTTGTTGGTACAGGTTTGTTGGTACAGATTTGTTGGTATAGGTTTTAGTATAGGTTTTAGTATATGTTTTATTTGGGTGTGGTTTCGGGTGTGATTCTGAGTTTGGGGTATATATTACATTAAATTATTTTTACATTCAACCCAACCCAACCCAACCTTCCTCCTTCTTCTTTCCTTCTTCTTCTTTCTCCTTCTTCCAAATTCAACTTCATAGAACTTCCAATCCTACAATCCTAACCCTAACCTGAATCCGAAGTCTAACCTGAACCTTAACCCAAACCCAAACCCAAAGCCTAACCTGAACTTGAAGCCTAACCTGAACCCAAAGCCTAACCTCACTTACCCTCAGGAAAAGGTGAGGAGGGAAATAAGGAAGGGGAGGAAAGGGGAGGAAAGGGAAAGGTGGAGGAAAGGGAAATAAGGAAAATGAAGAAGAGGAAGAGGGAAAATGAAGGGGGGATTCTATAATACCATCTCTACTACATCAATACACCAATACACCAATACACCTCCACTTCTCCACTCTCCACTTTGACTTTGACTTTGATTTGAGATGTGTAGTAGTCCCAGGATGGTGATAGGATGGTATACCCTTTCCAAATGATTCCAATGCCTCAAATGATCCCAACACTCCCAACAATCCCAATCCCAACACTCCAACACTGACCCAATAGTCCAACAACAGTGCAAGACCTCAAACCCAACCCAACCCAACCCAACTCATTTTAGGAGAAGATAACTACTCTAGACTACTCTAGACTATCAATGACAAAACTCTAGAATATTGTTATGATCATGCACTAATGGATCATCAGAAATGGGTTGAGGGGTTAATCATGGGGAATAGCAAAGAGAATTACTTTGCAATGTAAAATGATCCTGACTAGGTAGTTGGACCTTGACTCCACTATTAGTAGAGTCCTCAACACTTCATGTGTCCGATATAGAAGAAAGGGAAACATGTTCCATTCGCGATGACCTTCACAGAACATACTGACAGTAGGGATGTTAAAATGATGATATGGATAGATGATTAATTGGTATCACTATCGAAGTGCTATCAAGGTTGATATTTAAACTAAGGAACTACCTATTCGATACTGTAGCTTTATACTAAAGGTAAGTCAGGATTGCAAAGTGATGCCATGCCCAAATGGGTTAGCTCATAAGTAAGGAACAAAGGAAAGGATATAAAAGGAATAGTGTGAGTCCAATAAGGATGATAAAAGATAATGACAAAGTGCTTTGCATTGGAAATCTTTTGCGAAGTAATTGCATAGTGGTAACAGGATATAAGTGACATATCTAAGTAGCGGAATGGATTGCAAAGCCTCATAACAACTTAGCTTGCATAGATATAACACTACTACAACAACTACAACAATTATCACTACCATGTTTACTTCCATGTTTACCACTACCACCTCCACAGATATACATACCTATGATCACATCTATGAATATAAATTCCCAATTCCTCAACTATAAATCCAAATTTGAATTTGGACTGGGAAAAATATACACACATACATATACACTTCTACTTACACATACACATATACATACTACACATACACATCCGCATATGCATATATGATCAGCAAATAGCAAATAGCAGATAGCAGTGAGCAGTGAGCAGATAGTATATAGTAGACAGGGTGTTGAATTGAATTCGGACTCAGAATTGGGATTAGAATCAAAATTACAGATTACAGATAATTACTTTTACAGATTTTTTGGAATTTGGAGATTTGGATTTGGGATTTGGATCATGGATTTGGGAAGGTTTAGAAAGGTAATGAATGATTGGATGAGAGGAGTGAAGGAGTGAGAGAAGGGGTGCAGAGAAGAGGGGGGAGTAAAATGGATAGTTCCACGCTACCAATATCCTACCAACCACATGGCTTTATTCTACTTCCTTTTGTCAATAACTGGTAACTAGAGATGTCACTACCAACAGATGTCATCAGGTATTACACTTGGGAGCCATGGAAAGTTTCAGGCTGGTAGCTTCAAGCAAAAATCAGATCATGTCTTGAAGTACAGCTAGAACAATATGTACAATTCATAGACTATTCTACTTTAGGTAGAGTTTTTATACATGCAATTAGAATGTATCTGTGGTATTAGAGCTTTATATGTCCTCCTTTTGCTTCTATAACAGCATCAACAATCCTGTCCATCTGAAAAATGTATTTGTATTTGTTAATATTCTCAAGGTCCAGCTGGTTCCAAGCTTGTGAAGAGCGGGTTTGAGCTTATGTATAGAAGAAGGAAGGTGTTTTTGTGCTCTGAGGGCTCTTTTGAGGTCATGTCAAATGTGTTCAATGGGATTGACATTAGGTGAAGATGGCAGATGTGGGAAGATGGGAATGTCATGGGCTTTGAACCCATCTCTGCATCAATATTGCCTTATGGCTCAGTGCATTATCCTGCTGAAAAGCAATGCCAGATCTCTGAGACTTTATATCCATCCAGAAATCTGTTATGATTGTGCACAAAGGGATTGTCGGGAATGATCTTGGGAAATATGAAGTAAATTACTTCGCAAGGTAAAACGATCCTAGACTAAGTAGTCGGACCTTGACTCCACTATTAGTAGAGTCCTCGACACTTCGCGTGTCCGCAAGAGAAGAAAAGTAAATGTGTTCCATTCGCAATGATTATCGCGGAACGTACTGACAGTGAGGATGTTAAAACGATGATAAAGATAGATGATTATTTGGTATCACTATCGAAGTGCTATCAAGGTTGATATTTAAACTAAGGAACTACCTATTCGATACTGTGATGACGAATGGAGAAAGCATGGAGGAAGCACAGGTGCGAAGCACAAGCCGAGGCGAGGGTGGGGCTAGCACCACACACAAAGGCTGAAAGGTATAGTGATCAAGACAGCAGTGATAGCGCAGGGGCCAATCACTAGGGTCGCACAGGGAAAACTAGTTCCAAAGACCAAGTAAATATATTGAAGATAAACAATGATACAAGTACTAACCTAGTTCCAAAGACCAAGAAGTCAAGATGGGGAACTAGGTGTCAGCTTACTGTACTATATATACAAGTGTCTAGCTGAGTAAGCGACAGTGCGGGAAGTTGATAGAAGTATGCGGAACGATGTAGAAGGATGCGGAAGAATGTAGCTGGATCCAAATAGTAACAAACATAAAGGAAGAAGGAAATATAGGAAAAATAAAGTAAGTACCATATCCTGTGTAGCACGTCACGACATTACCCCCCTTCTACAGTCGATGTCCCAGCAACTATTTCAGTGAGGTTTTCATAGGGTTGCCAGGGTAGAGAGTGGAAGATGGAGGTTGAAATTTTTCGTGGTGCATTTGAGTGTTTTGCATAGAAGTCTGCAATTGCCTCGCCGCTTGTGCCGACTAAGTTCTCTTCATGCTCCCAACCATTGTGGCCCTTGTCATACACCTTCCACTTTACCAGGAATTGCAACTTTTTCCACCGTCCAAAGATGCAACTGTCCAGGACCTCCTCCATGTCGTAGAACTCTTCTCCCTCCACAATTTTGGGTTCTGGTGGTGGTGGCTCGATTCCATTGACTTCGTTCCCTTTCCAGGGAGACAAGCGGTTGGTATGGATGTTATCATGGATTTTCATCCAGGTAGGTAGGTGTAATCGATATGTGAGTGGGCCCATTTTCTCTCAACTTCAAATGGACCTAGGCATTTGCTTCCCAGTTTCTGGTTCTTTTGCCATACTTTCAATTTGCTCAAGGATAACCAAACTGGTTGTCCTACTTCGAATTCCTGTACTTTTCCCTTTACTCCCTCTCTGATGCGCTCTTTGCTCATCTGTAGTGCTGCTTCTGCATCCTCACGTGCATGCTGTAGCAGTTCCAGTCGGCGCTCAATGGATGGGTATTTTGTCTCGACACCGTTTGGGATGGTGAACTCAGGGGTATAACCATAAAGTGTTTCAAAGGGGGAGTGGCTGTGTGTGGAGTGGATGCGAGCATTCATGACAAACTCAGCAGTCGGGATTAAGAGGTCCCAGTCATCCTGTCGGCGACTTACATACATGTGAATGTAACGTTCGATTTCCTGGTTGGCACGTTCTGTCTGTCCATTTGTTTCAGGGTGATATGCTGTGGTCAGGGCAGAGTCGATTCCCAGTCGCTTCAGGAGCTGTCACATAACGTCTGCCGCGAATTGGGGTCCTCTATCAGAGATGAATTGACGGGGTAGTCCATGTAAGCAGAAGATTTCTTTATAAAAGAAATCTGCTACTCCTTCTGCAGTTATCTCGGTTGTACAGGGGAAGCAGTGAACCATCTTTGTGTAATGGTCAACAAAGGTGATGATCACATTATGGCCATCCTGTGTCATAGGCAGTTCCCCAATAAGATCCACACCAATGTCCTGCCAGGGTCCTTCCAGTACAGGGAGAGGTTGAAGGGGTGAAGAGTGGTAGGGGTTTAGACATTTGCGTTGGCAGTGATCACATCCATCGACATACTTGTCCACAAAAGAGCGCATCCCAGGCCACCAGTACAGTCTGCTGACTAGTTCCAGGGTACCATGCATCCCTGGATGACCTGTGGTAGGTGTGTCATGACAGTGTTCCAGGATTGTTTTCCTTAGCGCAGTATCTGGTGGGACATAGACTTTGTTGCAGTAGTAAACCAAACCATTTTCTTCTCTCCACTCGGCTGGACCACTAGTGAGACTCTGGGGACCTTTGATACCTTTCAGACCATCCAGTACTTCGGCCTTTCGGTTGCTGATCTGCTGAATTCAGTCGAGGAGGGGGTTATGGAGGAGGACCATGGTTGCTGCATTAAGGAAGTGTTTCGGTTTTAGCACAATCTGTTCCCTGTTGTCCTCTGCATCTGTGACCTGGTGCTGCACCATATGTGACAGTGCATCAGCTTGAGTGTTAGCTTTGCCTGGGCGATGTTTAAGGCGGAAATCAAACCGAGAGAGCCACAGTGCCCATTGTGCCTGTCGACGGCTGAGGTCTTGGGCTGTCTTCCAGTATTCGAGGTTCTGGTGGTCGGTTAGGATTTCAAAGGGTTCCGGGGATCCTTCTAAGAAGCTTCTCCAGTCTTTCAATGCCTTGATGATGGCCAGCATTTCCCAGTCATAGATTTCGTAGTTTCTCTCGGCTGGATCCATGGAGGAGGAGTGGTATGCGACGGGGTGCCAGAGTCCATCCTCCTGTAGTTGCGAAAGTGTACCTCCAGTAGCAAAGCCTGATGCATCCACTTCAATCCGAGTTGGTTTTGATGGTTCCCATAGTGTGAGGATTGGTGCCGATGTAAAGGAGTTCCTTAGTGAATCAAAGGCTTCCTGCTGTTGTGATCCCCAAACCCACTTAGTGTCTTTGCAAGTAAGATTGTTCAGGGGTCGCGCTTTCTTCGCGAAACCTTCGATAAATCTCCAGTAGAAGTTAGCAAATCCTAGGAAACCTTGGAGATCACATAGCGTTGTGGGGGCCTGCCAGTTACTAACTGCCTCTATTTTGACTGGATCCATTCGCACTTCTCCTTCACTGATTACCAAGCCTAGGTATTCGATGGAAGGCCGTTCGAATTTGCATTTCTCTGGTCGCAGATATAGGTCGTATTTGCTGAGGCATGTAAGCACATCGTTGACTATACTCTGATGTTCCTCAAGGGTTTCAGTGAAAACTAGGATGTCATCCAGATAGACGGCCACCTTCCCAGCAGCAATGAGATCAGCAAATATGGAGTTCATGAGGGCTTGGAATGTAGCGGGTGAGTTTGTTAGGCCAAAGAACATGACGAGGGGCTCAAAGAGTCCTCGATTTGTTGCAAATGCTCCCTTCCATTTGTCACCCTCTTTAATCCGCACATTGTTATACCCCCAACGAACATCCATTTTGGAGAAGACCTTGGCTTTATGTAGTTGGCTGACGATGTCTGTGATGAGGGGAAGTGGGTACCAATTTTTTACCATATATTCATTGAGTCGCCAGTAATCCTGTACAAATCAAAGTTTACCATCCTTCTTTTTGACAAAGAAGACAGGCGACGCCAATGGGGATTTGGAGGGATGGATGTAGCCTTTGCGCCGATTCTCTTCCAAGAACCGATCAAGCTCTTCCTGCTCCTTTGGGGACATGGGATAGATTTTGGTCTGCATGGTTTCAGGAGCGTCCGGTTTCAAATTTATGGCATGGTCCCAAGGTTTATGCTCCGGTAGTCATTCAGATTCTCTCTCAGAGAATGTCAGCGACTCGCTAGCTCTCACAAGAGACAACCAGGTGTCACACGATAGACGATGAGCAAGAGGATGAAAAAGCAAAAAGCGGATGGATAAAACAACCCAACTACAAGTCTAGCTACCGAGGAGAATAGACGAGAATAGAGCTAAGGAATATAACTACCAAATATCTAGTCTTATATACAAAATGGGATATGAAACCATGAGAGACGTCTCGCACCGTAACCGTGAGGATCTACAATAAGAGTCGCTCGTATCCATAAGTAAAGCTGTAGGTATTCGGTGAGTAAACAATAAGGCAATATAAAAAGAAGCATGGAGGCGGAACAATAATGATGTCGTCCTGTCAATGAACTGACAGGCACGAGAGAGTCGCGCCTAAGTGAAACGACAACGCGAGAACAATAAGGTTGACGCGTGTAACCTAAATGATAATGAAAATATAATAAGCGCTAGTGTAAGCGCTTTGGTGATTAGATAAGTAAAGAAAAGAAAAAGAATAATAAAAGAAAAGAATAATGGAAAAAGATCGATTCATGACATTACCCCCTCCCTAGAGCGCGAGTTCCACGAAGCGCTTGTCGTCTAACGAAATTTTCGGAGGGTAATTGTGAGGGCGTATTTTCGGTATCTGGCGGAGGCATAGGGTGGAATAATTCGGTAGGGAATAAGGAAATAGGTATTTCAAGTCGATTCAGGGTGGCGGGTTTGGGTTTAGTCGGATTCTTGTCATGGAATTCTTTCAATAATTCAGAGGAATGTGTGATGTTGGATCGAGGTTCCCAAGTGTCTTCATGTGGTCCGTACCCTCGCCACCTGACCTTATACTTGATTCCTCTTCCTACTTTTCGTGAGTCGAGAATCTCCTCGACTTCGAATTCTTCTTCTTCTCCTACAACGACAGGAGGTGGTTGAGTGTTTCGTGGTTGAGAGGGGAATTGCGGTTCTCTATAGGGAGTGAGAAGGACTTCGTTGAAAACGTTATGGATACGTTTCCATGTAGAGGGGATGTCTAGTTTATAGGAACTAGCGCCTATCTTCTTCTGAACTGTAAACGGTCCAAACCGTTTATCTCCTAACTTTTTCATCGGCTGGTCTGTCGATAAGTTAGTTCCCTCAAGCCAGACCTTGTCGCCTGGCTTGTACTCTACTCCCACTCTTCGCTTACGGTCATAAAATTTCTTCATATCCTCGTTGGCCTTTCCTAAGGCCGCTCCTACTTCATCTCGAACCTTCCTCCTGACCTTTCTCCCACTTCCAAGTCCCATTTCCCGTGAGCTGTGTTAGTGGTTTTGCTACCAGGCTGAACCCACGAATGAATCGCCGGAAGAAGTTGCAAAATCCTAGAAACTGTTGGACGTCGCGCTTCTTTCGTGGAGTAATCCATTCTCGAACGGATTGAACTTTCTTGGGATCCATGCGAATAGTTCCGTTACCAATGATAATACCGAGGTAGTCGATAACCGGTTTTTCGAAAGAACACTTTTCAGGTTTAAGGAACAACTTGTGTTCCCGTAGAATGTCGAGTACTTGTTCTACGATTTGTCGATGTTCTTCTATACCGTCGGTAAAAATCAGTATGTCGTCCATGTAAACAATAACATGACCTTTATTGATGAGGTCTCGCAGGATGTGGTTCATGAAACCTTGGAACGTCGCAGGAGAGTTGGTGAGTCCGAAGAACATGACGGTTGGTTCGAATAACCCCTGGTTAGTTCGAAAAGCCGCTTTCCATTCATCACCTTCCTTTATGCGGATGTTGTTGAATCCCCATCTGATATCCATCTTCGTGAAGATTTTAGCGCCTTTTAAACGATCGATTAGCTCTTGAATGAGAGGAAGTGGATACCGGTTTTTAACCGTCATCTCGTTCAGTTTACGATAATCTTGTACTGGTCGTAAGGTGCCATCTTTCTTTTTAACGAAGAAGAAGGGAGACGCCATCTGCGAAGTCGAAGGTCTGATTCGTCCAGTTCGAAGGTTCTCTTCGAGAAACTTATCGAGCGCCTCTTGTTCCTTTGGATTCAGTGGATATACTTTACAATCTAAAGGTTTAGAACCTGGCGTTAGGTCGATAGCGTGGTCCCAAGGACGTCGTTGTGGCAGTTGGTCGAATTCCTTCTGGCTGAAAACATCGGGGTACTTTTCGATGTAGGGCTTGGAAGTGTCGAACTCTTGGGCTGTTTCCTCTCTGGCTTGTTTTTCCGTCCACTTCCTCGACTGTACCTGCTCGTGAACATACCTGTCCCAGTCAAACAGGAAAAGCTGTTCGCCTTCCTGTAATGCCGCTCTAGAATGGGTATCCTCTGGTGTCCAAAAGTGTGGGTTGTAACCGCATCTTGTTGGACACCTGTCAAAGGTTAGTTCAGACGTATTCCAGTCGATACTCGGGTTGTGGTGTCGTAGCCAGTCTAGTCCTAGAAAGATATTATTCTTTCCTAGACTTACTACTCCGAATTGGATGATCTCTGAATGATCACCGATGGTCATCCGAATCTCGACATACTTGTCTATTGATCCGGAATCATTGAGTGTACCGTCTGCATTGTAGACAGGGGTTTTGATCGGTAAGTCTTCCGTAACAAGGTTGTGCCGTTTGACGAATTCTGAGTCGATACAGGAACCAGTAGCTCCACTGTCGAGGAGTCCTTCTGTGACGATTTGTCGAGCATCTTCCAGTGTTTCGAGTATTGCTGGGAGTCTCAGACTTTTGCCGCGTGTCCCACGAACATAACTCCTTTTGTTTTTGAGACTCCGGATGGCGGTGACTGCTGTTTTCCAGTTCCGTTTTCGTATGTCCATGACGGTTTCTTCCGAGGCTTCTTTCTCCCGGGAGAAGGGCATCCAAGTTCGTAATAATCCCACTGCTCTCGGGATCTGGTCTTCTCTAACTCTCTGAGTTAGCCATTCAGCAGTGTTAGGTTCGTACCGTATAGGTTTTTCGGTTTTTTCGGTTTTGTGGATGAAGGTGGAGGCGTTTTTCTGTTTAGTACCTGTACTGATTACATAATCAACGCCATTATCAACAAACTCCGAAATATCCGTGTGCGAAGGCTCCTGCAGACCTATATCTACTGCGGAGCCTTTGGAAAACCCAAATCGTTAATAAAGTCCGTACGTTCCTGCTCACTCATGTTCAACATAATACCTCTGACTACCGCCTTTCTCTTGTGCGGGCAGTTCCTGCTCATGTGGCCTGGCTCGCCACAGTTGAAGCACAAACGCTTCTCCCTCGCCTGGTCGATGTCCATCGGCCTGCCCGTTCCTCCGAACGTGGTGCCGGTAGCATCTCTTCTCGGTGCCGCCGAATATTCCGCTTTCGGAGCTACTTTCGGCTCCTGTCGGTTCTGCTGAGTGGACGACTGTCCACGACTCTGTCCCTGTGGGTTAGCGTTCCACCACCCCGCATACCCGTAACCTCTCTTCTGTTCGGCCCACTGCCGCCTTACATTGTCAGCCCCTGTGACTACCTTCTTCAATTCCTTGTAGTCTTCAAAGGGCTCCGTTCGTCCTTTGATGATGTCGTAGAGAAGGGTGTGATCGACCGCCCTCTCCGCTAGGGTAAGGACGTGCGACTCGTCCTTCTTGTACCCGGCATCCTTCAACAACAATTCAAATTCTTTGAAAAAGTTGCCGGCCGAAGACTTCCCCTGTCGGATATAAGTTAGTTTGTCGCGGGCTTCCTTCTCCTTCGCGACGTTCGTAAACTCCCTGTCCATGTCGTCAATGAGCTGCTTCCCCGTAATGTCCCATGTCCCTCTGTCAATATCGAAGTGGTCATCAGAGTAGACCTGGGCCCATTCGTCGGCTTTTCCTCCGACCAGGAAGGACATGATGATGGTCGTGACTCGGTGGGAGTTGTCGACCTGCTTTGTCTCTGTTAGCTCGGAGACATAAGCCATCATTCGTCGTCGCCATGGCCGGTAGGTGGCGGGGTCGCCATCGTAGTTTCCTGGTGTATTGACAAACACCCGGCGTGGACTAGAAGTGACAGCAGCGACTTCCGCTGGGTCGGGCGCATGTATCGACCGATCAGTCATGTTGGTTTATAGGAAAGGAGGGGATGAGCGTGTTTGGTAGAAATGAAAATGTGTAACGTATCGAGAAAACTAGTTTCCAACAGTGTGTTGAATCCTAGGCAAGTTTGTAAAAGTTTTTGTTGTGACGGGTGGTATGTGGTAGAAGCTCTATTCTTCTGTCAGCGACTCGCTAGCTCTCACAAGAGACAACCAGGCATCACACGATAGACGATGAGCAAGAGGATGAAAAAGCAAAAAGCGGATGGATAAAACAACCCAACTACAAGTCTAGCTACCGAGGAGAATAGACGAGAATAGAGCTAAGGAATATAACTACCAAATATCTAGTCTTATATACAAAATGGGATATGAAACCGTGAGAGACGTCTCGCACCGTAACCGTGAGGATCTACAATAAGAGTCACTCGTATCCATAAGTAAAGCTGTAGGTATTCGGTGAGTAAACAATAAGGCAATATAAAAAGAAGCATGGAGGCGGAACAATAATGATGTCGTCCTGTCAATGAACTGACAGGCACGAGAGAGTCGCGCCTAAGTGAAACGACAACGCGAGAACAATAAGGTTGACGCGTGTAACCTAAATGATAATGAAAATATAATAAGCGCTAGTGTAAGCGCTTTGGTGATTAGATAAGTAAAGAAAAGAAAAAGAATAATAAAAGAAAAGAATAATGGAAAAAGATCGATTCATGACAGAGAAGACCTTTGCATGTTTCCGGTATGATGAGGGGACCATCTCTTCAAATGACTTCAACGGCTTCTCTTTGTAGGCAGCCTCTGCGAGTTGTTGAGAATACGTGTACCCTGCAGAACACCAAAGTTCTTCCGATGTATGGCCAATGATTCCAGCTCGAAGTAGCACTCTCCTCCTCTTCCTGTTGCCTACCAGTCGATACAGAGGGGTGCTTTCAGTGTATTCATGTATCTCTGGGTCAGGTGTGGGAAGTGGGAGAGTTTCTTCAGGCAATTGGGGTTGGTCATCGGGCTCTGGGATGGAGAAGTGAACTTGTGGAGCTGAGGGGGTGTTCCAGTCTGGGTTAGCTTCTACAATATGTGCAGTTGTTCCTCCCACATTACTTTCCTTGGGTTCAGGGATTTCTTCGATGGTCATGGGGGGCGGAGCCTTTCTGGGAGAGGTGATAGCCAATCATCCTTCTCTCCAGTCAATGTCCGGGTTGACCTTTTGGAGCCATGGAAGTCCAAGAATGATATCTTCCGAACCAAGGTTGGTGACAAGGTATTTAAGGAGCTGGGGTGGGTTTTGGTCTATTGTGGACAGTAGGCGTACAGAGTGTGTGATCTGTCCTGCCGTGTTAGGAGATCTGTTGATGTTATAAAGAGTGATTGGATGGCGGAGACGATGAGGGAGTATTCGATGTTGTTTCATGAAACGTTCATGCATGAAGAGACCTGTGGCACCAGAGTCTATCATTGCTGCGCTGTCAGTATTCTTGAATCTGCCTTGCAACTTAATCGGTACGCGGAAGTGAGAAACATCACTAGATTGAGTGGAACCAATTGTACACGAGGGTATAGATGCATAAGTAGAGGTAGATGAGGAATACAGACTAGGGAACCAGGCAGCAGCCGTGGCGGGTTCCCACTTTAAAAATTCGAGCACAACTCTGCCATCTGCTCTGCCAATTCCTTCTGTCCTGCAGTGAGCATCTGAAGGATCTTGGTGAAGTCAGTAGCGGGGGCAGTTGTGGTGGTGGCAATGGAGGTAGAGGGCTCGGCAACAATAGATGTAGCGGCAGCAGAACGAAGGGTGGGTCTTGAGAGTCCCAAGAACTTCCTGTGGCAGACGGCTGCTAGATGACCAGTTAGTCCGCAGTGATTGCAGACATCGCGTTCATGGTGCCCATCTGCCTTTTGGTGTTCTCTGGAGCCGCACCCATAGCATCTTCCCATCATGGATCTGCGACAGTCTTCTGCAGATCGGCCAGTAGTGGTGGCATCCATGTCCATTGTGTTTGGATCGCGGGCTGGAACGAAGGGAGTAGGGGTGTAGGAGCTGAAGTTGGGAGGGCTTCGGGTGTATTGTTTCCCTTCTTCGTCGGCGCGTTCGTTCTGCCTGTTGTCAATACGAATAGCTTCGTTGATCAGCGCATTCATCTGATCTGTGTTAGCCTGTGAGTTGACCAATCCGTTCTTGATTCACTTCGAGAGGTAATCATAGAACCAATCTCAAAGGTCAGCATCCGAGTATCCTGTCCTACTAGCATACTGTTTGAAGGTTGCAGCATATGTTGCTACCCGGTCTTTTCCCTGCCAAAGGCTTTTCAGAACTCATTTGGCCTCGACCACCGGATCTGCTGTTTCAAACCGTTGCCTAAAGGCGCCAGCGAAATCAGCCCAGGTGGGGTAGAGGAGGGCAGGAGCTGGTACTCCTGCAGCATCCGCTCGAGCAACTTGACTAATGTTCTCTGAGGTGGGGGTAGCCCAGATAGCTGCTTCACCATCAAGGTATGAGATGGCCGATTTGATTTTTTCCTGTTCATTACTGAGGGAACAGATACCCTGGGCCCATAGTTCAAAGGCTGCGATGAAGCGTCGTGCATCGTCACTACGCTTCCCATCATACGTCTGGGGTTTGCTAACACCTTTGTTGGTGCTTATGTTGTTGGCGATGCTGGCTACTGCCAATTGTAGCGCCATCTGTTGTGTGGTGAGTTGTTGGATCAACATCGCAAGGTCTTGGGTGGTAGGAGGATGAGACATGGCGTAGGGGTTTTCAATGGGGATAGGCTCGGGAGATGGGGATAACAGTTCTGGTGTAACCGAGATATCGATGATGATAGGCTCTGGGGATGGTGCGACAGGGTCAGCTTCAGTTTCTGGTTCAGGTTCTGGAATAGCGGTGGGGATAAGCACAGGAGAGGCTCTGGTGGATGGGACAGCACTGGTAGGGTTTGAAAGTCTACCAACCCGGCTCGGACCTCGGCTTGGAATTCTAGGGATGTCTATGAATTGTCCGTTTCCTGAATCCCTTGGAGTGATGGGAGCGGGGTTACGGTATCGGTTGGGGCAAGGATTTTCGTTGCAGTCAAACCAAGCATTGTGTTCTTCGTCTGGGTTGTATTTGGAATGAACGTCGCAATGATCTTGAATATCAAATGCGTGCTGAAATCCTGAACAATCAATGTCTGGTGTAAATGAAGGCGTAGCGGCGATGGAAGATGGAGAACCGGGTAAGTCCGATTTCCACTCCTCATAGGATCAGTTGGAAAGGCTGATGGTACGAGTAGAGATCTTGACCTAATGTGATGACGAATGGAGAAAGCATGGAGGAAGCACAAGCCAAGGCAAGGGTGGGGCTAGCACCACACACGAAGGCTGAAAGGTATAGTGATCAAGACAGCAGTGATAGCGCAGGGGCCAATCACTAGGGTCGCACAAGGAAAACTAGTTCCAAAGACCAAGTAAATATATTGAAGATAAACAACGATACAAGTACTAACCTAGTTCCAAAGACCAAGAGGTCAAGATGGGGAACTAGGTGTCAGCTTACTGTACTATATATACAAGTGTCTAGCTGAGTAAGCGACAGTGCGGGAAGTTGATAGAAGTATGCGGAATGATGTAGAAGGATGCGGAAGAATGTAGCTGGATCCAAATAGTAACAAAGATAAAGGAAGAAGGAAATATAGGAAAAATAAAGTAAGTACCGTATCCTGTGTAGCACGTCACGACAGATACCGTAGCTTTATACTAAAGGTAAGTCAGGATTGCGAAGCGATGCCATGCCCGAATGGGTCAGCTCGTAAGTAAAGAACAAAGGAAAGGATATAAAAGGGATAGTATAATCCAATAAGAATGATAAGAGATAAGAGTAAATGCTTTGCATCGGAATTCCTTCGCGAAGTAATTGCATAATGGTGAAAGATTATAAGTAATATCTAAGTAGCGGAATGGATCGCGAAGCTTCGTAAAGACTTAGCTTGCATAGATATAACAAAATCAAGGAAGACTACATCTAAAACCTGCTTCTGATATCTCTGTGCATTGATCCCTCTACTTTTTCTTTCTGGATATTCCAACACAACCAATGACCCTTTTACCCCTTTCATAATGCATGCCCAGACCATGATCCAGGTACTGGACTGCTTGAATGACGGAATCAAACAGTTTTCTTCATATTCTTCATCTTCCCAGCACACAATAAAGATTTGGTTATGAGAACTCTCAAGATAAACACAACATTCATCTGACCAAACTACCATTGACCAGTCCAAACCCTTCATTTTCTTTTCCCAAGCTACCCTCTGCCTCTTCTGGTCCCTCTTCAGGTATGGAACATTCCTTGCAATGACAATGATGACCTAGAGCAGCAAGATGATTACAAACTGTTGTTGCACTGAGTTTTGGTTTGAGCTCAATTCCAATAACATGAAAGGGTTTTCAATGGTCCTTTCTGACAGTCCAGACAAGTGTGTGCCTCACCAAAACAGTGACTTTTGTTAGACAGCCACCGCGAGGTCAGTTTGAGGTGCTTCCAGTTTGCTGAAACTTTTGCCAAATTTTTTGTGCAGTACCAAATGGGATCTTGGTTAATTGGGCAGCCATGGGAATAAATTTCCCAGCCAGTATAGCTCCTATGAGACAATTCATCTTAGGAGAGTCATGCTGCATGCACGCCATTGTAGAATAGATTTGTGTTTTTGAAAAAAATCTATAACATTTTTACATTATGTTTTCTATGTACATGTCATTGACCTGAAACTTTCCGTGCTCCCGAATACACTCAAGAATCAATGAAAAATCATGAATAGCAAATGGTAAATAGGAAATAACACAAGATGAAAGATAATAATAACAAAGCTGTAGGATAAACCAGGTCCAGGGTAGAATTAGATTAGATCAAAACTAATTTTTGAAAAAAGTGAGAATGAAAACGAAAGAAAAAGTATGACATACAATAAATAACAGATAACAGATGATGGCGATTTAAATGTATGAGTATATAAGTATATGAGTAAGGTAAGTAAAGTAAGTGACCCTGTAAGAACTAATGAATCACCTAGACTGAGCTGAGGGTTTCCACATTCAACCCCCCTTGAACATTGTGTAAAACCGTAAGTCAAACAGTAGAAAACATGAGGAAAACATACGGAAAACATAAGGGCAACATAAGTAAAACAGTACCGAGAATCAACGGAGAAGGCAGAAAGGAGATTAAGTACTAACGACATCCTACAACTTCTCAAGCCCTGCAGAAGAGTAATCCCGGGGGAAGGATCCGGTGTGGAATGAAGCGGGTAGAAGTTTTAGCGGAAGAAGCAGATGCTATACTCGAAGTTATTCCGGATCGATTGAACGAAATATTTAACGAGATGGGGGAGGAAGACTCGGCAATAGAGGAAAACGAGGGAGCAGGGTGGACGTTATCTGCATCGTACCACATAGCGGCAGATAACAAATATTGGAGATACATGTTTGAGTTGGGAGCTGTAGAAACGAGAAAAACATCTGTGGGCTTTATACAACTTAATTACACTATGGATGGGGTAAAGGAGAGTATGTTCCGAGCAGAATTCGGTGTGTTTTCTCTAGGTACCAACTGGTGCAATATCATGAAACTGTGGAGAATACATTAAAAAATCTACTGGGAATAATGATTGGTCCGCGATAAGTCTCTGGTAAAACCGAAAGCAATGGACATTACGAAGATGTAGGTCATGGTCCACGGTAGCCGTAAAGGATGTTGAAATTCATATCGTATTTATCATATATAAACGATTCGTACTATTTCTTGACATAATGATACCCGTGTGTACCAGACTACTCCACGGGATTACAGCTGATCCCAGGTCTTCCATTTGAGCAGTATTAGTCGTAGAATGTAAGAGACCGAGGCTGATCTGACCAAGCCTTGCAAAGCTCGGTAGAGGCTTTGAGACTTGGAACACACTCATAGAGCTTGGACGGTTGACTCAACTGTGGAAACGCGTGCACCTTGGACAGAATAACAATCGCGAAGAAATTGGGGGAAGAGCTTTGATCCGTTGTTGATTACGACACCATCCGAATTGAAGATCAACAAGTTTCCACCACCTCAGGTTGCTTATGCCTCGAGCGACACTCCCCGACAGATTATCGAGTGCAGAGATGTGAGAACAGCGTGCACAAGATCACGGCAAAGATTGTGAGCAAGCGTATATACGATAAACTGGAGGAGGTGAATGCTCAACATATCTTCCTGCAATAAATATTTAGAATTTCGGCTATGTAGAGCTACTTCTTAAGATATTCTTGTAGCTTCCAGCTCGCCTCTTGGTCGCAAAAGGGGTGTAACTAATGCAATCCTCTGGTCTCAAAGCCACTATCTTCTAAGAGTCTTGCGTTGCGTATCCACAACTTCAAGTTCTTCGTTCAGGTTAGCAAAGGTGCACTTGAGCATGGCCTCAGCAAACTCCTTCCGCCGATCAAACAATACCGCGAGGAAGGCCATGGTATTTTTGGCCGCTGGTAGCTATTGATAACATCTTCTATTCTCAACACCGACCTGGATCACTAGCTCAGGCGCAGAAATCGCTTTTCAGTTCCAAACTACCGTGGATTCGTTGTCGATGAGCCCCTTCCCCAGTTTCCCGCCAAGCGTAATATGACTCTATTGGTCTATTGAGGAAATCATGTACCTTTGTCTAACTCTGATCACTCAGCGGGCTTTGCTCGTAGATGCCAGTTAATTTTAATGTGCCGCAGAACTTGGGCTGTAAATTTTGCACTACCTCTTTTCACATCAAGAGTTGGTTGAATAGTATCCCACTGTGTATTAGGCGGACCAAAGCCGTGTCAAGAAAGTAGCCAAAGTAGAGGATAACTTGCATACATTAGGCCCGATAAGAGTGAGTTCATGCGATCAAGTACGAGCAAGTAATGATCTTCGTACCAGCTGAAGTTCGGCAAAGCAGCTTCAGGTTCCAGCCGAGGTTTGAGGCAGGTGAGTTGAATGTATCGCTGATTACTCGCCCTCTGATTTCCCATATAGCTTCCGGGCAGGCGGTCAGCATCGGCTAGCTGACGGCAGAATGAATTGACCTTGGAACGATATTCGGTTGATGAATAGGTCTTGTTCCTTCCACTCAACCCTTTACTTTCTGATATTGTGATGGCATCTTTTAAATTGCATGGCTGATATTGAAGGATATCCCCCCTTTCCGAATTCTTCTGTTTTGGTCCCCTTCTACGCACTTATGCACGCTACAACTGAATGTCTTATAAATGTCTTGTGTGGTTGTATACTTGTTTCAGATACGCCTCGTCCACTACACTCAAACCTAGTTCTATTCTTCATATCCAGGTTGATGCTATAACTTGTAGCCACGGCGAAGGGCAAGCACTTATCCCAATACAAGGATTTGCAGGTCTGCTAGCATGTTATATGTGCTGGATAGTAGGCAGCTGTGCGGGTGTTGAGTTGGACAATGTGCTTCGGAACTTACTGGGGGGCGTACTTTCCAATGGAGCACAACGTTAATACAAACAGCTCATCGCCCCTTTCCCCCGACCCCAGTTGTTGAATACACCAATGATCAGCCCTCGGTGCCAACTGTTGAGCTGGACGGCGAAAGCCCGAAAGCGAAAGTTAGAAACGCGCATGAGAAAGGTATGTAGCCTGATACTTGTATATGAAAAATAAATACTCACACCTTATTCACACAAAATTCATCCGACTAAGCAATCAAAACTTTCAATTCCTCCATGATCTCGCAACGTCAGCTACACAGCGAGTCCAAGGTGAGTCATCTTTTTTTCATCAGGCATTGATATGCTGACTTGGGGGTGAATGCAAAATGCAAGTGTAGAAATACCAACACCAACACCAACACACACACACACAAAACTAAGTCAAACACTAAGTTCAGAGGGGTGCAGAAAGATATAAAATGTATTGTTTGAATCTAACTCTGTCTAGTAGAGTAGGAGTTTTGTAATAGATTTTCTTTCACAAGTTCTATAAAACTTGGGCTTGCTATGGCTAACTGGTTCCTTAATCTGACTTTGACTGAATAACTTTACTAAACTGCACTTTGAATAACTTTACTTTCTTTCTAAGTTAAAAGTACAATCTTTCTTTGTTATACAAGTCTGTCTGAATCTCAGAACTGTTTCTCTCTCTCTCTCTCTCTCTCTCTATGCTGAAACTCTCTCCCTTTCTGTAGGATTAGCAGTCACTATAAAAGTGGGGGGGGGAAGAAAGCTTCCATTCATTCTTGGGATTGAGCTCTTTCTATGTCCTGGGAAGAGATCTAGATCTAGGGACCTAAATTACTCCGCAGTTCTAGAATGCTCAATAGCTCCACAGCTCTAGAACATTACTATGACAACTGTCAGAATTCGGGTCTGGAACCTTTCTAAACAGAAACTCATATATTCCTGTTGTGCCTATCATGTTGTCAAGTAGCAACTGATATATGATAATTTGAACAGTCTTGGACTTTCTCTACACTCCTTAGCAATCCTAGGTTAGGTTGCAGTTTTCTATAATACACATACTGTTTCTTTAAACAACAGGAAAAGCAAGATATGTACAAAGAACTGGTTTTAGTACATATATCTACTGCCTGTAACTGGGCCTTTCCACTGAGAACCCTCCCAGTTCATCTGTGGTTAACATCTGCACAGGGCAGGTATTGCACAAGGTACTGTAGACATGGTACAAAGACTCCCTGCTGGCATGTGCAAAGTTTCGGAAATTAAGGGTTTTTATGCATAGCCTGTTTTCAGGTGTATCAGCATCCAAACAATGTCAGCGAACTCTGGTAAAAACTCTCTCCGTGTTTTACAACAAATCAATCAACCTATTATATCTCCAACCTCGGCCCAGGAGAATATGCTCAGAATGCATATCGCTTAATCCTCCATCGCTCTTTTACATTGTTGAACACAATGCCCATCAAAACCAATTAAAATCACTGCGCTTCTCAATTCCGTGGACAGCATAAACGTGGTTATGCGATCGGTTCATCATCAATGAACTGAATCTCCATGTTCCGAAGAAGGTTAAGGCGGACTCTTCAATCAAAGTTATGATAGCTATTCATCTATCGATCTTTACTAGCAAAAATCATTCAAGGATCCTCCTTAGCTTAGCCAAAGCAAAAAACACGTGAAGGTATCAACGAATGTATGTTCACCCCTTGTGGGTTTTAGGTGTGGACCATAGCTTCAATGGTTTATCACTAGATTTCGGACGATTCATTCCGTAAAATAGACACACTCGAAAAGGCATTGACAGAGGCATGCCTGAATTTCTTCATTCGCGTTCAATCTCATTCTATCAGATTCGAGGCAGGAAGTCAGCGAAGGTGCTACGGAACAACAGGAAGTAAAATAGCAGTTTAACAGTTCTAGTATGAACTGGATTGCAGGGGGGTATATATCCGTCTGCAGGGCTTTCGATGTCTAGGGAATACTAGGAAACCAGGGGGCTTAGTAGACAGATCTATAAGATTCGCCTTCAAGCGCAATCAAATAATATTTTTCAAAAACATAACAGTCTTTCACCTGTTTATGCACAACTCATGTTGTACCCTATGATGATTTCCCTATAGGTGAATAGTAGTATAAGTTGGGTTATGAACTGTTATACCGGTTAGACTCTAATGAGATGTATCTATTTAACGTTCTGATTCAGTTACTGAAATGTGGGACTGTCGACTGTGCTCAAACATAATTGTGACTTTTATATTCAAAGTGAGACTTGTATTCTATAGTCACGGCGAAAGGCAAGGATCTATTCTACTAAAAGGACAAAACGTACCTGACCGCATTATCTGCAGGCAATTAGTAGCTGTGCCGGTGATGAGGTCAGATGTTGTACTTCCTTGGAGGACGAGGTTGATCATAACCAAGCCTGGCCAAGCTTGGTAGACTGAGAGGCATTGAGATTTGGGACCCACTGGATCTTGAGCTGTGGAATCGCCTGCACCTACATGGGCAGAATGCGTGGATCAATTTTGGAATCTTACTTCTCAAGGCCCCAGAGCCCAAGATACAGACCTAGAAATACTATCTATGACATTCCATCACCCCACGATCCATAGCTACACCATTCCTGCGCAGACGGGGTACACGAGGGATGGAATCAGGCGACATAAATCTGATTGTTCGTTGCAACTCCCCGCGCCTTAGTACTAAGATTTTACTTACTTGCGGTGGAAGGGTTGAATAAATAGATCAAAGCGCCTGCAATTGTGAACAGCTTTGACCAGTTGTTGTTGTTTACGACGAATTTGAAGTTAGGGGACATAAATCGAATTCGCCTCTCTTTCCTTCACCAACTAGTCACTCGAAACATCCTACATATTTCTAATCTCGTGAGTCCTTGCATCTCTCATTTCTCGCCTTTACTAAAATAAAATATCTTTTGATAAGATTCTCTTTTCCTTTGCGAACTATCTTTCTCAGCTCTGTAATTGCTTCTATTGTAACTCGCCTTGCCAACCTTTAACAAATCCTTCAGACATCATGACACGGTATGATCTCAAGGTGATTCCTGACTCTTTGGCTCTAGAGCAGGAATGGTCAGAGAGTTTCAACTTCACTATCAACAAGTTTCCACCACCTCAGCTGCCTATGCCTCTAGCGACACTCCCTGGCAAATTATCAAACGCGGAGAAGAAGAAACATGAGAATACCGGATACAAAATCACGGCAAATATTGTGAGCGAGCATATATGCGGTGAACTGGAAGAAGTGAATGCTCAGGATATCTTCTCCACGGTGAATATTTCCATTACCGCTTATGTCAAGCTTAAGTAGAGGCACTTCTTATCTGGTATTCTTGTAGCTTCCTGCCCGCATCTTTGTCGCAAAAGGCGTGTGCGTTATGATCAATCGTCTGGGATCGAAGCCATTACCTTCCAAGAGTCTTGCTTTGCGTGTCCAGAACTTCTTCATTCAGGTTGGCCAAGGCTGCACCCGAGTATAGCCCCAGCAAACTACGTCCAGCGATCAAGCAATACTGCGAGGAAGCCCATGGTATTTTTGGTCGCTGGTAGCTATTGATAACATCTTCTGCCTTCTTAAACATTGATCAGTTATATAGGTTGCCTTCAGACCTCAGCGACAACCCGGTAGGCACTCCGGGATCGGTAAGTCCATGTGATATCCGTGCACACATCCTGCCTGAATTGACTGACTTGGACTTCTAGGCAGCCCGGCGTTATGAAAGGAAAAGATTTGCACCATATCGTTCATATCAAATCAGCACCTCTGGCGACGATCATACATTGGACATAATGACGCCGGCAAAGCAGTTAGCGAAGAGGATAGTCACTGGTGAAGCATCGGCCGCTCATTCTCAGAGAACTCCGAAGAAGCCTGAAGTCGGTTTGTTTCACGTACATTGACTCTCTGTTGTCTGACACGACGTTCCTTCCTCGGATCACTAGCGACGCAGCAGTCGCTTTTCAGCTCCAAGCTATCGTAAATTCATTTTCGATGAGCCCCTTCCTCAGTTGGCAGCCAAGCGTAATGTGAGTTTACTGGTCTATGAGGAAATCATGTACCTTTTATCTAATCCCCACTATTCAGCAGACTTCACTCGAGAACCCCCGTCGAATTGTCAAGCGCCCCAGAATTTGTGATATAAATCTTTTATAACCTCTTTTACATCAATCGCAAGGTTGACTAGTATTCCACCGTGTATCAGGCGGGTCCTAGTCGTGTCAAGAAGGTAGTCAAAGTGGAGGATAACTTGCAAACATTTGGCCTGATCACAGTGAGTTCATGCGACGACCAAATACCAGCAAAGACTGAACTTCGTACCAGCTGAAGGTCAGTAAGGTAGCTTTAGGTGCCAGTCGAGGCTTGAAGCAGGTGGGTTGAACGTATCACTGAGCACTCGCCATCTGATCTCCCATGTAGCTGCTGGGAAAGCAGTCAGCATTGGCTAGGCGGATAGCAGACCTGGGAACGATATTTGGTTGATAGACAGGTCTCTTTTTCCTTCCACCCAACCCTTTACTTTCTTATATTGTGGGGCGTCTAAACTGCATAGTTTTGAAGGATATCCCCCTTCCCGAAGTCTTTTTTTTTAGTATCCTTCTGCTCGAATACACGTCTTTGGGGGCCGTAAGTTTGCGCTCCCCGAATTGGCTAATGTGCGGTGTGTTGTGGATGACTTATACACACTACAAATGAATGTCTTAAATATGTCTTGTGTGGTTGTATACTTGTTCCAGATACGCCTCGTCCACTACACTCAAACCTAGTTCTATTCTTCATATCCAGATTGATGCTATAACTTGTAGCCACGGCGAAGGGCAAGCACTTATCCCAATGCGAGGATTTGCAGGCCTACTAGCATCTTAATTGTGCTGGCGGATATTAAGCAGCCGTGCGGGTGTTGAGTTGGACAATGTGCTTCGGAATTTACTGGGGGGCGTACTTTCCAATGGAGCACAACGTTAATACAAACAGCTCATCGCCCCATTCCCCCGACCCCAGTTGTTGAATACACCAATGATCAGTCCTCGGTGCCAACTGTTAAGCTGGACGGCGAAAGCCCGAAAGCGAAAGTTAGAAACGCGCATGAGAAAGGTATGTAGCCTGATACTTGTATATGAAAAATAAATACTCACACCTTACTCACACAAAATTCATCCGACTAAGCAATCAAAACTTTCAATTCCTCCATGATCTCGCAACGTCAGCTACACGGCGAGTCCAAGGTGAGTCATGTTTTTTTTCATCAGGCATCCAAACAATGTCAGCGAACTTTGGTAAAAACTCTCTCCGTGTTTTACAACAAATCAATCAACCTATTATATCTCCAACCTCGGCGCAGGAGAATATGCACAGAATGCATATCGCTTAATCCTCCATCGCCCTTTTACATTGTTGAACACAATACCCGTCAAAACCAATTAAAATCACTGCGCTTCTCAATTCTGCCTCCCAGCATAAGCGTGGTTATACGGACTAACCTGAGGTTCAGAGAATGATCAAGGAAGAACAACTTTTACAGGGGAAAATCGAACGATCGAATTTCCCAAGACACCATTGAGCAGGATATAAAACTCGAAGAGACGAGAATTTACCCCAGTTGTTCTTTCTTTTTACCGCCGTGACTGTACATCCTTACCAACTCGCCGTTGGTCATATACCGTTGTTTTCATTTTTTTCTGGCTAAATATGCTCTTTTGAAGGCTCTTCACGCTCTTTTGGAGGCTCTTCACGCTCTTTTGGAGCTCTTCACAACAGTGACAACAATAATTTCCACATCGCTCGTTTCCATACCACCTTCTACTACACCTGAATCTGTATGTACCCTTTTACAATGCCTTGCTCTCGAAATTGCCATTTCTGATTTGCAACCAATCAGACTGCGTTATGCCTCGCTACGATTTGAAGATGATCGCTGACCAACTGGGACTTGATCAAGAATTCTCCGAAAGCCTGAAGTTCACTATCCACAAGTTTCCCGTGCCATCAACGTCAATGCCACCTGAGGTCCTTGACTTATCACCGTCACAAATGAAGCATTTTGAAAGGACCGGGAAACGTACCACTCGAGACAAAGCCAGCGAATACTTGTTCAAAGTGCCTTGAGTCAGGTGCGAAGGATTGTTTTGTCGCGGTACGTTCACGATTTCAAATCTATTGGATTCCGATATCTGAAGCAGGCTCTCTCTACGAAGATCGGCAGCTGAGTCTTTATCAGCAAGGGCATACCACTCATGTTGTCTCGTATAGTTTCCGGGCTCACAGCTCCTCCCAAGATACTCAAACGCATAGTTTGAATGTTCTATATACGTGTCGGGCAGGATGCCCCTGAGTTCACTCGTCAGAAGATTCAAACACTAGTCGTTCATAACCTTGAGGAATGGAAGGGTCTGTACAGCCGGTGGTATGAATCACCATCTTAACCGCCTTTAGATGCTGAATTGTGACATTGTGGCAGGGCACCCGCGGATCTGGACGACAATTCTGTCGGCACCCCGGGATTGGTCAGTGTCTTAAGAATCCTCCCTATTATGTGCTGATTGATCTCATCATTTGCACACCATAGGTAGCTAGACGTTATGAGAAAAGGACTGTCGCACCCTACCGCTCCTACGAGGTCCATGTAGACTACATGATGTTCTATTCGTCAAACATTCTAGAACCAATCGAACAACCTGCAATCAACATTTCAGCGAACAGGGGAACACCTAGGAAACGTGAGGTGAGGACTACTCTTATATTGCTGAATTTGGTTGCTGTAATAATTTTCCAGCTGTATAGCGCTAGATTTTCGAAAGTCCCCAGTTACCGATCGTTCATCGTCAGTGAACTGAATCATGTTCCGAAGAAGAACAAGGTGGACTCCTTAATTGAAGCTGTGATCATTAATTGATTTCTACTAGCGAAACTCATTCGAGGATCCTCCCTCGCCTAGCCAAAGCAATAAACGCGTGAAGGTATCACTCAATGTATGTTCACCCTTGTAGATTTCAAGTGTCGAGCGAGCTTCAATGATTTATCGCTAGAGTTTAGACAATTCATTCCATAAAATGAGCACACTCGAAAAGGCATTGACAAAGGCATGCTTGAATTTCTTCATTTCGTGTTCAATCTCTAATTCTATCAGATTCGAGGCAGGAAGTCAGTGAAGGTGTCCCAGAGCAACAGGAACTAAGATAGCAGCCTTTTTACTGTTTATGCACAACTCATGTTATACCCTATGATGTTTTCTCTGTAGGTGAATAGTAGTACAAGTTGGGTTATGAGCTGTTATATAGGTCAGACTCTAATGAGATGGATTTACTTAACGTTCTGATTCAGTTACTGAAATGTGGGACTGTCGACTGTGCTCAAACATAATTGTGACTTTTATATTCAAAGTGAGACTTGTATTCTACAGTCACGGCGAAAGGCAAGGATCTATTCTACTGAAAAGACAAAACGTACCTGGCCGCATTATCTGCAGGCAATTAGTAGCTGTGCCGGTGATGAGGTTAGATGTTGTCTTTGGAAAGTATGGGGGGGTGTACTCTCCAATGAAGAACAACGTCAAAAAAACGGCTCTTCACTCCCTCCCCCAACCCAGTTGTTGAGCACACCACATCAGATCTAGGTGCCAACTGGTTAGCTGAAGGGCGATTTGACCCTGAAGCAAAACTAGAACTGGGCCACAATGAGCTAAGTACAATTCAATTGGCATTATCGTCAGTATGACTGAATCGGGATTTGTAGCAATAACACTGCTTGTCTCCTTCCATGTGCTGCAAGTTGTGTCTACATCAATACATATGATGAGCCAAAGGTAAGTTACGTTTTTTTTCCTTCGATTCATGAATATTTCAGATGAGAATTGTGGGCCGCTGCACCGCAGTATGTGGCAGAAACTTGACTTATTTTTTTGAGGACATTGATTGAATGAATGTCAGAAATGGAAAGCAGACAGTACTGCGATTCAAAAACAACCACAGTGGTAAGGGCAGCGGGATCAAGTTCTATCTGTACAGAAAATAATATTTATACATGCATAGGGCATTGACTCGGGTTCTGTGTGGGGAGTCAGCTCAACTTGAGATGCACAGGGAGTGAACTTGAAAGAATTAAACAAATATAAGTACATGCTTTCTGACAGTTTGGTTTCTCTCAGCAGGAATGCTGGCACAACTTACCCAGACCATGACTATCCATTTGTGTATCGGACCTACACAGAAGGTTACATTACAAGTGAGTGCCAGGATATTGGTCTGGGTAATTCTTACCAGCCATCTTGTGCAGAGGACAAACCTTATTTCATTATGTGGACCATAACTCGTTATATCTCTTTGTTATATTCATGCGAGCTAAGTCCTGACAATACCTTGTGATACTCTTCCCTTTCTTCTGTATTATATTCTTACTCTATTCTCTATACAAAGAACTCTTTGTTATTGCACCAGATCTCCATCCAATGCTTATTGTGTTATTCATTTATTATCTTTTGCTTATATTACTATTGTTCTCTCTTTACAATTCTAGGTTTGTGTTATATTTGTGCAAAGCTAAGTCTTTATGAAGCTTCACAATCCTTTACTCTACTTAGGTATATCACTGTTAAGATCATGCAACTCCGGAATTGCGGAATAATCGTGATTTAATCATGGAATAATCACAATATAATTGTGGAATGATTATGATGTAATTGCAGAATTGGTTGGGAATGCAAGGGGATAATTCCCTCGCAAAGGGGGGAATGATTTTCAGAGTGACAGAAAGGTAGTTGGACATTGACACTACTATTGGTAGTGCCCTCAACATGTTGATGGTCCAATATAAAGGGTAATAGCAGCATCAGTTTGTGAAGGTTGCTTCACGGAACATCAGAGCTTTGTTGAGAATGTATCACGGAGAGTGAACATCCATAATACAAAGAGAGAGCAGATCTAAGTCAATATTAAAACTACAGAACTACCTATCCAATATTGTAGCTTTATACTATGCATTACATAAGTGTGTTATATCTATGCAAGCTAAGTCTTTACGAAGCTTCGCGATCCATTCCGCTACTTAGATATTACTTATATCCTTTTACTACTATGCAATTACTTCACGAAGGATTTCCGACACGAAGCAATTACTCGTTATCTCTTATCATCCTTATTGGATTTACACTATCCCTTTTATATCTCTTCCTTTGTTCTTGACTTACGAGCTAACCCATTCGGGCATGGCATCGCTTCGCGATCCTGACTTACCTTTAGTATAAAGCTACAGTATCGAATAGGTAGTACTTTAGTTTAAATATCAACCTTGATAGCACTTCGATAGTGATACCAATTAATCCTCTATCAGTATCATCATTTTAACATCCTCACTGTCAGTACATTCCGCGATAATCATTGCGAATGGAACATGTTTAACTTTCTTCTCTTGCGGACACGCGAAGTGTTGAGGACTCTACTAATAGTGGAGTCAAGGTCCGACTACATTGTCTAGGATCGTATTACCTCACGAAGTAATTTACTTCGTACTTCCTCGCGATCATCCTGTGATCATTCCCAACAATCCCTTTGTGCACAATCATAACAGTATATTTAAACTAACACCCGGCACATTCATCCTCATTACCCATCACATTCTACTCAACAATTTCCCTTCCTTCAACAATGGTCTATACAAGGAGCAGACGAAACCGTACCAACACTGGAGGGTCTGATGGGTTGGTAAGAGAGGAACAGGAAATGGTTAATCCTTTCGCATCGAACGCGACAGGCTTTGCGCCCTTTGCGGAATCAATCTCAGGAGCCGGCCACTCTTGACATCAATCTAATGTCTTCAGTCCAGCCCCAGGACAGCCTGCTAGTGCGTGGGTTTCCAGTCATCACGCCCTTGGTCAACCTGACCATTCCAAATTCAAGTACCAAGTACTCTATACAGAAAACGGTGATCCCGTTACTGTACAAACGCTGCGAAGAAATCACATGGTGATACCAACAACAGAGATGGAAATCCCACCATCTCCTACCACCTTTACCCTTGCTGACAGAATGTGTCAGCAGCTAGCAAATGCTCCCGGCCCTTCGCGAGGTTGGATACCAGTTACCACGATGGAAATTCTGGAGAACATCGAAGAAGCGGAAATTGATGAAGAGGTAGGTCCTGACGAGTCAGGAAATCCCGGAGACCCAGGGGGATCTGATCCCGATAGCCCTGGAGGTCCCGGGGCACCTCGAGGTTCTCACGTTCCTAGTTGTTCTAGGAGTCCAGTGGAATGGGTAGGTAGTGTCCATCCAGACCCTACTGAACAATGCATCCTTGATGTGTTTCATGCGTTTAAGGGTTCACTCGATACCCTCGGAACAGTCCTCGCGGGCATGAATGCTAGCAGCCCCGCAGAATCCAGAAGATCGAAGGTCAAGGATCCTGAGGTATTCGACGGATCTGACTCATGGAAACTGAAAGGTTTCCTAGTTTCCTTATCTTTGGTGTTTATTGATTGTCCGTCGTATTTTACTGATCAGAAGAAGATCAACTATACGCTATCGTACCTCGGTGGTTCCGCGAAGGAATGGTTCGAACCAGATATTCTGGATCTGAATTTCTCCGTGATGCCAGCGTGGACGAGTTCTTTCGCAGCATTAGTGAAGGAACTCCAGGACAACTTTGGTATGTACGATGCACAGGGGGAAGCCGAAGATAAGATCGGCACATTAAGGATGAAAGAATCCGATAACATATGGAAGTATAACATCCGTTTTAATACCCTTGCAGCGTCTACTAACTGGGACTCGCACGCCCTTAAGTGGGCTTATCAACGCGGCTTGGCAAGCCATATTAAAGATGAGATGGCTCATCTTCCGGAACTGAAGATGCTCACGGAATACTGTTACAAGGTACTTCGCATAGATAATAGGTACTGGAGACGAGAAGAAGAGCGGAAAAGAGAAGCCGCTAGATTGACAGGTGCTTCCTCGGGAGGGAAAGCATCGAATACGTCGAAGAAGAACATGCCAGGTTCTTCACAATCTCCCACATCCACCACCACCACAACCACGACCTCAACAAATAATTCGGGGAAGAAAGGTAAGGCTAGTGGAGGTGGAAATTCCTTGTCATTGACGAGTACTGCGGTGACTAAACCTGCATATGCAAGCAACCTCAGCTCAGACGGAATGCTCCTCGCGAAGGAGTCAGAATGTCGAAAGAAGTTGAGGTTATGTGGATTTTGCAGGGGAAGTGATAAGTTCGACAACTGCGAGAAATGAAAAGCTTGCGAAGCTTGTGGACGTGCCGTGGAAACACAGGAAGTAGCAGCAAGTACCTCTTTGGTATCGGAAAAATAGTCCGCAACTCCTGTACCCCAGTACGAAGCGGGAGTTGCGTTGACCAGGTTCGTACTACCAGGGAAGTTAAATTAAATGCATCCACTCTTTCTTATGATGAACAATCTTTTACAATACCTCTTACTATGGATTTTTCACTTTGCGATGATTCCGCGAAGTTTTCTTTTGTCTCTTTACTCAATTCCGGTTTTACCGATTGCTTTATTGATTCTAGATTTGTGTATAAACATTCTCTTCCTACTTCTTCGATTTCTCCAATCAATCTCTGACTTTTCGATGGTTCTTTATCTCCGAAACCAATTTCCGAGACTACGTCTCTTAATGTTTGGTTTCCCTCTGGCGAGCTACTACTACTGACATTTTATGTCACTTTACTAGATTCCTCTTGCGAGGCAGTTTTAGGTTACAGTTTCTTGACCTGCTACAATCCGTTGATTGACTGGGCATCGAGAAACATTACATTCCATTCCACCAAGCAAGTTGAGTCTTCCTCGATGTCCTCACTTCTGCGAACACTCGTTCTGGAAGAAACTGTCCCCTCGCGGGGTCAGCCTACCATTAGTTCCGAAGAGGTCCCTTCGCGATCCTCTTCGCGAACTCGTTCTCGCCATTCACCTCGTCCTTTATTGGACTCTTTCCCCTATGAACCCATCTACTCCTATCCTTCAGTGGCTCAATTGGCCGCTTCACGACTTGAAAACCCAGAGATCGACATTGCTCTTGTCAACGCAGAACTCTTAAACCGTGCTTGCAAGAATGCCAAGTGCAAACCGTTAATCTTACGAGCGGTTCACAGCGAAGTCACAGCACGAGCTGCTTCAACGACGTTGGCAAGCAATCCCTCCTCATTACTGAAGCATTACGCGGACTTTGCAGATGTCTTTGATGAAGTCGAATCCGAAGTGCTGCCTGAGCACTGACCTTACAACCTCAAGATTGAATTGGAGGAAGGCACCGAACCACCTATTGGTCGTCTTTATTCTCTTTCTGCCAAGGAATTAGAGGCTCTACGTGATTTCATTGATAAGCACCTCAAATCAGGCACTATTCAACCTTTGTCCTCTCCTCATGGAGCTCCGGTATTATTTGTACCGAAAAAAGACGGAAAACTTCGACTTTGCATAGACTTTCGCGGTCTTAACAACATCACGAAAAAGGATCGATATCCTTTACCTCTCATTTCTGACTTACTAGATGCTCCGAAAAAAGCTAAGATTTATACTAAACTCAATCTTGCTCACGCGTACCATTTAGTTCGAATCGCGGAAGGCGACAAATGGAAAATGACATTCAGAACCCATTGGGGTTCTTATGAATGGAAGGTTATGCCATTCGGACTCACTAATGCTCCAGCAGCTTTCCAAAGGTTCGTGAACAACATATTTGCTGATCTTTTAGATGTTTATGTTGTCGTCTACCTTGACGATATACTTATCTACTCTGACGATGAGACACTACATTGCGAACATGTTCGCGAGGTTCTCCGTTGACTTCGTAAACATCGACTCTATGCAAACATCGCAAAATGCAAATGGGAGATCGATATGGTAGAGTATCTTGGTTATATTCTATCTCCGGAGGGCTTAATGATGTCGAAAGACAAAGTAAAAGCTATCATTGACTGGCCAGTACCTCGGAAAGTCAAAGACGTCCAGTCTTTTCTTGGATTTGCTAATTTCTATCAACATTTTATTTATAATTATAGTGATATCGTAGTTCCAATGACATGACTTATTGTTATATATATGCCAAGCTCCACTATGCTTTCCGGACAATTTCCGAGGTCATCGATCACTATATGAACATTCCGGCATTCCGGCCGATCTTCCGGTCAATCGATCATCCTTCTGATCCATTTTGTGTTTGTTACCAAGTTCAACTCGAATCTCGGACGATTTCGTACTCCATTCCTTGGCTCAATAACTTCGGAACAACCTCGGATACATCACATGACACTCGGTCGTCATGACCGATGCATTCCCACGCCTGTCGCCTCTTGGAAAACACCGTTATTGTATTATTTCAAATCCTTCTCACTTATTGTCTTTTATTTAACAATTAGGCAGTTTAGTACTTAGGTCAACTTGTTTAGTTTGGTTCCCCAGCTTGAAATAAAAGTTAGCTTCTATACTCCTTATCTATTACGCTTAATCACGTCCGGATCAATTAATCGGAAGCTTCCGACGCTCCGGAACTTCATTCTTCTTTGCACTTCGCAGGGACACCCAGATAATGTGTAGGGAGTGTTGCCGAAAGCTTCGCTGAAGTCCCATCACTTCCCAAGGCCCGTGTGGCCTTTCCATTACTTCATTTTGCTGTTACTATAGTTTCCGGACTCCGAAGCTTCAAACAGAGCTCCGGAACCTTGATCTATTTCCTTCTGGTGCACCACCTTAACACTTATGCGAAAGGATACACCTTGGAACTGGAATACCGACTGCCAGGAAGCCTTCGAGAAGCTCAAATATAGCTTCACTCATGCTCCTATTCTGGCACATTGGGAACCAAACTGACATCTAATCGTGGAGACAGATGCCTCGGATTACGCATTAGCTGCAATCCTCTCGATCCTATTACCTGATGGAGAAATTCACCCCATCGCATTCCTCTCAAGGACTTTTCAAGCTGCGGAACTCAACTACAACACTCACGATAAGGAGCTTCTCGCGATATTCAAAGCATTCAAAGGCTGGCGACATTACCTCGAGGGATCAGGAGATCCTATCAACTTCGTCACTGATCACAAGAATCTAGAGTACTTTTTGACGACGAAAATCCTTACGCGAAGACAAGTTCGTTTGTCCAAGTACCTGCACCAATTTAACATGGTGATCTGATTCAGACCAGGTAAGTTAGGTGAAAAACCTGATTCAATGACTAGATGCTGGGATGTCTACCCAAAAGAGGGGGATATCGGCTACGCGCAAGTTAACCCACATAACTTCAGACCCATTTTCACTAATGAACAACTAACTACTTCCCTTTGAGCTACATTCCTAGAAGGACCGGCACTTCGCGCCTCCATTGTTATGGATTTAGAGGCACTTCATTCCGCTATTCATGACTCAATCGAACTGGATCCAGAATCGATCGCGGGATTGAAGTTTGTGAAGGATGGTATGAACACTCGTTGGACATTAGGGTCTGATGGATTGTTACGACTTGACGATCGCATTTATGTTCCTAACCTTTCTAATTTACAACTTCAAATTTTACGCTATTTTCACGACCATCCACTCTCAGGTCATTTTGGTCAAAATCGGACTCTGGAAGCCATTCGACGACAATACACTTGGCCAAAGGTTCGCGAATTCATTCGCGATTATATTAATTTGTGCACGGTTTGTGGACACAACAAACCTCGTTGACATAGGCCTTACGGTCTACTTAAACCACTTCCAGTCCCCGTCTGACCTTGGGATTCCATATCAATGGACTTCATCGAACAATTACCGGACTCTAAAGGACATACCACTATTTTAGTAATTGTGGATCGAGCCTCGAAACAAGGCATCTTCATCACGACACATGACAAAATAACATCCAAAGAGCTCGTGGAACTGTTCGTCCAGCACGTTTTCTCGAAACACGGAGTTCCTAGTCACGTCACTTCTGACGGAGGCTTGGAATTTGTTTCAGCTTTCTTTCACGCTTTAGGGGAAGCTCTCTCGATCAAACTACACTTCACCTCGGGATACCATCCTGAGGGGGATGGACAAACGGAACGAGTTAACCAGACATTGGAACAATACATCCATATGTATTGCGCGTATCAACAGGACGATTGGGCAAAGCTTCTGCCTATCGCGGAATTTGCGTACAACAACGCTCCTAATGCATCCACTGGTATTACTCCGTTCTTCGCGAATAAAGGTTATCATCCTAACATTACAGTGAAACCTGAAATCGACATCCATTCTGATCGCATGATTGACTTCGCAATGAATTTAGATGAGATTCATTCTTTCCTCTGCGAAGAAATTACTAATGCGCAAACTCAATACAAAGAGCAAGCGGACAGAAAACGCATTACTCACCCTGATTTTCCCATTGATTCACAGGTATTTGTATTAGCGAAGCACATTAAAACCACTCGACCTACCGTGAAGTTCTCCGAGAAGTACCTCGGACCTTTCAAAGTTCTTGAGCGCGTAGGAACTCTTTTGTACAAGTTACAACTTCCTTCCTACCTCAGTCGTATCCACCCAGTATTCCATGTATCCCAACTCGATCCCTATACTCCGAACTCGATCCCGCATTGCGAACAAACTCCTCCACCTCTAGTGGAAGTCGAAGGCAAAGAGGAATACAACATCATGGAGGTATTGGATTCGAAATTGGATCATCGATACAAGAAATGTCCACTACGGTATTACATCCAGTGGGCAGGATACGAAGGTACAGATGAAGAGTTCTCCTGGGTCGCCGCGGACGAGCTGGTTCCAGCTTTCCATCTTCATTACCCTCACAAACCTGGACCATTATGATCAACGACTACTTAATTTCTTCTATTCATGCATTGGAATTACTAATTTTTATTCTATTAAGTTCAAAAACTCATCGCGAAACCTCCGCAATCCACCACATTACATTCCGTTCTACATATTACATTACCTACTAAATTTCAAACCTTCACATCAAAAAATTCCGCGATTCATCCTTCTGTCATGAAATGATCTTTTTATTATTCTTTTTCCTTTTCTTTTATTTACTTACCTAATCACTGAAGCGCTTACACCAGCGCTCATTATATTCTCATTCTCATTTAGGTTACACACGTCAACCTTATTGTTCCCGCATTGTCGTTTCACTTAGGCGCAACCCCTTCATGCCTGTCAGCTCATTGACAGGATGACGTCATTATTGTTCCGCTTCCATGCTTCCCTTTATATTGCCTTATTGTTTACTCACCGAATACCTACAGCTTTACTTATGGATATGAGCGACTCTTATTGTAGATCCTCACAGTTTCATATCCTATACATATATAAGACTTGATATTTCGTAGTTATATTCCTTAGCTCTATTCCTCCTCAGTAGCTAGACTTGTAGTTGGGTTGTTTTATCCTCATTGCTTTCTTCATCCTCTTGCTCATCATTCATTGTGTGATGCCTGGTTATCTCTTGTGAGAGCTAGCGAGTCGCTGACACCTTCGCGATTCTTCCTCGCGGAAAGAATCCTTCTCACATTCCCTTCTTTACGAAATGATCGTGATTCTTCCTCGCGGATCGAATCTTAACTCCTTACACTTATTAAAAAACCAACACCTTACATATCCAAAACCACCAAAAAAGGCAAAAATGTATAAAATTAACCAAAACAAGAACAAACAAAACAACAAAGCAAAAAACAACAAAACAATAATAAACAACTACTTATATTAATTACAAGTCCCAATACTACTACTATCCTTCGCAAGAATCACGTCACGCATCATTTTCCTTTGCGAATCTCTCTTCTGTTCCTTTCATCTTCTTCTTCTTCCTCTTCCTCATCCTTATCTTCCTCTTCCTCGTTCTTATCTTCCTCAAGCACTTCATCGCCGGATTTTTGTTGCACAAGGCGAACAAGTTCCTCCATCGCAGAGGCTGTTCGACTCGCGAAACCAAGCAGAGTACTCATCTGCCTCAACAAGGCTTCGTTTTGCCCCGCGAGCAAATCTAACCTTCTCCCCACATCAACCCCTACAATTCTCCTCTCCGCGACATGCTTCGCGGGACCCTGATATAACTCATCTTCATCTACCCTCGGTTTCTTCTTCCTGGATCTACGAGCAGCATTATCCCCTGCCCAGCTACACCTCTGTCGTTGGAGGTGACAGGCCAGGCAGGCCTGAGTCCGGGGCTTTCTGGGTTGCGCGATACAGTTCGAAGTGTTTCCTTGTGAAACACAACGAACGCATCCTTCGCGATTATGTGAAGGAGTGGGCGGAGGTACCTCCTCATCATCATCGTTGTCATTGCCATCTCCATCATCTGGGTCAGGAGCCGAATCAACCTAAATTTCGTCAACCAACGATTCCATCGCAAAGAAACTGTTTACTCACCTGGGAAGCCACTCATTTTCTTTTTAAAGTCAAATGATCCACTTCCGGGGAATCACAAACGACAGAGGTGGACTTGTATGTTTTCAACTTGGAGCCCAAAGGCTCTCGCAATACCAAACCACTTGACCGTCGCGATGCAGCTTGAGCTGCACAATCCCGATGTTCCTGCAATTCCTGCAGAGCTTGTGCCCTGTGCTGACCTTGTTCTTGCTCTTCTTCCGCGAGCTTCTTCAAGGCATCGGCCTTCGCCTTCGCGATACTCTCCTCAACGAGCCTTTCTTCTTCCCGCTTCTTTGTGGCCTGCTTCTCCTCCTCGAGCTTTCTTTCTTCCTCTAGTTTCTTCTCCTCTGCCTCGTGCTCAGCCTCACGAGCAGCTTCTTCCTCCAACCGCACCATCTCCTCCTCGAAGGCAGCCTCCTGTGCAGCAATCTCAAGCTAATGAAGGCGGGCCTGCTCTGCCTGTTCATGAACAAGGTGCGCCTGTCGTTCTTGCACGGTCTCAGTGGCGGTGACAGTAAAGGACATCGTGGAGTGATGAGGACTTATGCAAGCTAAGTCTTTACGAAGCTTCGCGATCCATTCTGCTACTTAGATATTACTTATATCCTTTTAATACTACGCAATTACTTCGCGAAGGATTTCCGACACGAAGCAATTACTCGTTATCTCTTATCATCCTTATTGGATTTACACTATCCCTTTTATATCTCTTCCTTTGTTCTTGACTTACAAGCTAACCCATTCGGGCATGGCATCGCTTCACGATCCTGACTTACCTTTAGTATAAAGCTATGGTATCAAATAGGTAGTTCTTTAGTTTAAATATCAACCTTGATAGCACTTCAATAGTGATACCAATTAATCCTCTATCAGTATCATCGTTTTTACATCCTTGCTGTCAGTATGTTCCGCGACAGTCATTGCGAACAGAACACGTTTAACTTTCTTCTCTTGTGGACACGCGAAGTGTTGAGGACTCTACTAATAGTGGAGTCAAGGTCCGACTACATTGTCTAGGATTGTATTACCTCACGAAGTCTTTCACTTCATACTTCCTCACGATCATCCCGCGATCATTCCCGACGATCCCTTTGTGCACGATCATAACAAAGTGTCGTGAAGTGATACTAACTCCGAATAGACTAGCTTGTAGAGTAAAGAACAAAGGAAGGGATATAATAGGTATAGTACTCATCCAATAATGATGAGGAAAGATAACGAAGGATTCCTGAGCTTACGAACTCTTCGCAAAGTAGTTAAATGGATCACAGAATTGCGGAATGACTCAATTCACATACATATGACAACCATTTACATCCTGTTATGATTGTGCACTAATGGATCATTGGAAATGGGTCATGGGGTTAATTGTGGGAAACAGCAAAGAGAATTACTTTGCAAGGTAAAATGATCCTGAGACTATGTAGTTGGACCTTGACTCCACTATTAGTAGAGTCCTCGACACTTTGTGTGTTCGATATAGAAGAAAGGGAAACATGTTCCATTTGCAATGACCTTCGTGGAATGTACTGACAGTAGGGATGTTAAAACAATGATATGGATAGATGATTAATTGGTATCACTATCAAAGTGCTATCAAAGTTGATATTTAAACTAAGGAGCTACCTATTTGATACTGTAGCTTTATACTAAAGGTAAATCAGGATTGTGAAGCAATGTCATGCCCAAATGGGTTAACTTGTAAGCAAAGAACAAAGGAAAGGATATAAAAGGAATAGTGTGAATCTGAGAAGGATGAGAAAAGATAATGAGTAAGTGCTTCACATCGGACATGCTTCACAAAGTAATTGCATAGTGGTAAAAGGATATAAGTGATAAATATAAGTAGCAGAATAGATTGCAAAGCCTCATAAAGACTTAGCTTGCATAGATATAACATATATGTATGGAATATGAAGCTGTGAGAAGTATCTCACACTGTTACCATAAGGATACTTAATAAGAGTTGCCCATATCCATAAGTAAAGCTGTAGGTATTTGGTGAGTAAACAATAAGGCAATATAAAAGAAATGCAATAGTGTTAAGGCCGTGCACCAGAAGGAAATAGATTGAGGTTCCGGAGCTCTGTTTGAAGCTTCGAAGTCCGGAAACTATAGTAACGGCAAATTGAAGGAAAGGCTACATGGGCCTTGGTGTCAGCGACTTGCTAGCTCTCTCAAAAGATAACCAGGCATCACACGATGAACAATGAGCAAGAGGATGAGAAAAGCGATGAGGATAAAACAACCCAACTACAAGTCTAGCTACCAAGGAGAATAGACAAGAATAGAGCTAAGGAATATAACTACAAAATAACTAGTCTTATATACGAAATGGGATATGAAACCGTGAGAGATGTCTCGCACCGTAACCGTGAGGATATACAATAAGAGTCGCTCGTATCCATGAGTAAAGCTGTAAGTATTCAGTGAGTAAACAATAAGGCAATATAAGAAGAAGCATGGAAGCGGAACAATAATGATGTCGTCCTGTCAATGGACTGACAGGCACGAGAAAGTCGCGCCTAAGTGAAACGACAACACGAGAACAATAAGGTTGACACATGTAACCTAAATGACAATGAAAATATAATGAGTGCTGGTGTAAGCGCCTCAGTGATTAGGTAAGTAAATAAAAGAAAAGAATAATGAAAAAGGATGTTTCGTGACATTACCCCCTCCCTAGGGTGCGAGTTCCACGAAGCGCCTGTCGTCTAACGAAATTTTCGGAGGGTAAATGTGATGGCATGTCTTCGGTGTTTGCCTGGGGCATGGGGTAGAATAATTCGGTAGGGAATAAGGAAATAGGAATTTCAAGTCGATTCAGGGTGGCGGGTTTGGGTTTGGTCGGGTTCTTGTCATGGAATTCCTTCAACAAATCGGAGGAATGTGTGATGTTGGACCGAGGTTCCCAAGTGTCTTCATGTGGTCCATACCCTCGCCATCTGACCTTATACTTGATTCCTCTTCCTACCTTTCATGAGTCGAGAATCTCCTCGACTTCAAATTCTTCTTCTTCTCCTACGACGACAGGAGGTGGTCGAGTATTTTGTGGTTGAGAAGGGAATTGCGGTTCCCTGTAAGGGTTAAGGAGGACTTCATTGAAAACGTTATGGATATGTTTCCACATGGAGGGGATGTCTAGTTTATAGGAGCTAGTGCCTATCTTCTTCTGAACTGTAAATGGTCCAAACCGTTTGTCTCCTAACTTTTTCATTGGCTGGTCTGTCGACAAGTTAGTTCCCTCAAGCCAGACCTTATCGCCTGGCTTATACTCTACCCCAACTCTCCACTTCCTGTCATAGAACTTCTTCATATCATCGTTGGCCTTACCTAAGGCCGCTCCTACCTCCTCTCGAACCTTCCTCATTCCATCTGCAAACACCTGTGCTGTGGGGTTGTCCGAAGTCACCTGAGGGGCCATACCTTTATAAGGGTGTCTACCGTTGTCAGCATAGAAGGGAGAAACTTTTGTCGTGGAGTGTACTCGACCGTTATAAGCGAACTCTGCGAGTGGTAACCACTCATGCCAGTCGTTTTGATGGTAGTTGATAAACAGACGGAGATAGTGTTCGATCTCCTGATTCGTCCGTTCTGTCTGGCCGTTAGTCTGTGGGTGATATGCTGTGGTGTAGTTTGCTTCTATTCCTAAAATATGGTAGAGTTCCTTCATGAAACGGGAATGATACTGAGGTCCTTGATCGTGTATGATTTTTCGTGGAATTCCATGTATGGAAAAGGTATGGTCGCGATAGATCTTCGCCATTCCCTCCGATGTGACTGTAGTATGTGACGGAACAAGTCGCAATCTTTTGGAAAAATGATCAACAAACACCGAAATGGCATTATATCCTCCCGACTCCGGTAGTTCCCCTATCATGTTGGTACCGATTATCTGCCAAGGCTCCGATGGAACTAAGTGTGGATGTAGTCATCCCACTGGTTTGATACGATGAGCCGTCGTAGCCCAGCATTTCTCGCAACCTTCAATGTACTTCCCTGCATCTTGTGTAACCCCCGGCCACCAGTAGTCTCGAGTAATGAGTTCTGTCATTTTGTACTGTCCTGGGTGTCCCGCTAATGGCGTGTCGTGGTACTGAGTGATTACTTTGGATCGGAGTAGATGGTTTTTCGGTACATAAACACGCCCTGTCCATGTAATGACTTTGTTGGTTTCAGTCCACTCTGGGTTTTTTGCAGCAAGGGCATCCTGTACAATTCAATCTACTTGGTTTCTACTCTTTCGGATCTCTGATAACAGGAGATCTTCAGGAGCTGATAGGTCGAGAGCTTGGATGAAAAGTTCCGGTTTCAGGAGAACGATGTTCTCATTGTCCTTGTCCCCCATCTCAAGACCTGTCATCCTCGACAGGGTGTCAGCTTTCGTCATCGATTTACCAGGTTTGTGAACAAGATCGAAATTATACTCCGCTAGTTCCAGTACCCAGCGCGCTTGTCGGCGGTTGAGTTTCTGTGGCTTCTTGAAGTACTGGAGGTTTGCATGATCCGTAAAAATTTCGATCTGTTCCTCTGCGCCCAGCAAATACTGTCGCCAGTCATCAAGTGAGTCCATAATCGCCATGAGTTCTTTGTTGTAGATTTCGTAATTACGCTCAACCTTGTTGAGGGAACGTGAATGAAAAGCGATTGGGTACCACCTATTGTTGACAAACTGTGATAAAACTGCGCCATTGGCATAATCAGAAGAATCAGCCTCAACTCGGAACTGTCCCTGGTTACGAGGAATCAACAAAACAACTTCCTCACAAATACAGCATTTCAGTTCTTCAAACGCATCTTCCTGCACTTTCTCCCACTTCCAAGTTCCATTCCCAGTAAGCTGTGTCAGTGGCTTCGCTACAAGACTAAACCCACGAATGAATCTTTGGAAGAAGTTGCAGAATCCTAGAAACTGCTGGACATTGCGCTTTTTTCATGGAATGATCCATTCTCAAACGGCTTGTACTTTCTTGGAATCCATGTGAATAGTTCCATTACCAATGATAATACCGAGGTAGTCGATAACCGGTTTTTCAAAAGAGCATTTTTCGGGTTTAAGAAATAGCTTGTGCTCTCGTAGAATATCGAGTACTTGCTTTACAATTTGTCGATGCTCTTCTATGCCATTGGTAAAAATCAGTATGTCATCCATGTAAACGATAACATGACCTCTATTGACCAGATCTCGCAGGATATGGTTCATAAAACCTTGGAACGTCGCAGGAGAGTTAGTGAGTCCGAAGAACATAACGGTCAGTTCAAATAACCCCTGGTTAGTTCGAAAAGCCGCTTTCCATTTGTCACCTTCCTTTATGCGGATGTTGTTGAATCCCCATCTGATATCCATCTTCATGAAGATTTTAGCGCCTTTTAAACGATCGATTAGCTCCTGAATGAGAGGAAGTGGGTACCAGTTTTTAACCGTCATCTCGTTCAGTTTATGATAATCTTGTACTGGTCATAAGGTGCCATCTTTCTTTTTGACAAAGAAGAAGGGGGATGCCATCTGCAAGGTCAAAGGTTGTATTCGTCCAGTTCAAAGGTTTTCTTCAAGAAACTTGTCAAGCGCCTCTTGTTCCTTTGGGTTTAACGGGTATACCTTACAATCTAAAGGTTTAGAACCTGGCATTAGATCGATAGCATGGTCCCAAGGATGTCATTGTGGCAGCTGGTCGAATTCCTTCTGGCTGAAAACATCAGGATACTCTTCAACATAAGGTTTGGAGGTGTCAAACGGTTCGGCTGTTCCCTTCTTGGCTTGTTCCTCCGTCCACTTCCGCAACTGTACCTGCTCGTGAACATACCTGTCCCAGTCAAATAAGAAAAGCTGTTCGCCTTCCTGCAATGCCGCTCTAGAATGAGTATCCTCTGGTGTCCAAAAGTGTGGGTTGTAACCGCATCTTGTTGGACACCTGTTGAAGGTTAGTTCAGACATCTTCCAGTCAATACTCGGGTTGTGGTGTCGCAGCCAGTCTAGTCCTAGAAAGATATTATTCTTTCCTAGGCTTACCACTCTGAATTGTATGATTTCTGAATGATTGCCGATAGTCATCCAGATTTCAACATACTTGTCTATTGAGCCGGAATCGTTGAGTGTGCCATCGGCATTATAGACAGGTGTTTTGATTGGTAAGTTTTCCATGACGAGGTTCTGCCGTTTGACGAATTCTGAGTCAATGCAGGAACCAGTGGCTCCACTGTTGAGGAGTCCTTCTGTGACGATTTGTCAAGCATCCTCCAGTGTCTCGAGTATTGCCGGAAGTTTCAGACTTTTGCTGCGTGTCCTGCGAACATAACTTCTTTTGTTCTTGAGACTCCGGATGGCAGTGACTGCCGTTTTCCAGTTCCGTTTTCGTATGTCCATGACGGTTTCTTCCGAAGCTTCTTTCTCCCGGGAAGAGGGCATCCAAGTTCGTAATAATCCCACTGCTCTCGGGATTTGATCTTTTCTAACTCTCTGAGTTAGCCATTCAGCAGTGTCGGGTTCGTACCATATAGGTTTTTCGGATTTTTCGGTTTTGTGTGTGAAGGCGGACGCGTTTTTCTGTTTAGTACCTGTACTGATTACATAATCAACGCCATTATCAACAAAACCCGAAACGTCCGTGTTCAAAGGCTCCTGCAGACCTATATCTACCGAGGAGCCTTGGGAAAACCCAAATCATTAATAAAATCTGTATGCTCCTGCTCACTCATATTCAGCATGATACCCCGAACAACCACCTTTCTCTTATGCGGGCAGTTCCTACTCATGTGGCCTGGTTCACCACAGTTGAAGCACAGCCGCTTCTCTCTGGCCTGGTCGATGTCCATCGGCCTGCCCGTTCCTCCAAACGTGGTACCGGTAACATCTCTTCTTGGCGCCGCAGGGTACTCTGCCCTCGAAGCTGCTTTCGGCTCCTGTCGGTTCTGTTGAGTGGACAACTGTCCACGACTCTGTCCCTGTGGATTAGCGTTCCACCACCCCGCATACCCGTAACCTCTCTTCTGTTCGGCCCACTGCCGCCTTACATTATCAGCTCCAGTAACTACCTTCTTTAACTCTCTGTAGTCTTCAAAGGGCTCCGTCCGTCCCTTAATGATGTCGTAGAGAAGGTTGTGATCAACAGCCCTCTCTGCCAAGGTAAGGATGTGCAACTCATCTTTCTTGTATCTGGCATCCTTCAGCAACAATTCAAATTCTTTGAAAAAGTTGCCGGCTGAAGACTTCCCCTGTCAGATATAAGTTAGTTTGTTGCGGGCCTCCTTCTCCTTCACAATGTTCGTAAACTCCCTGTCCATATTGTCAATGAGCTGTTTCCCCGTAATGTCCCATAACCCCTTGTCGATGTCGAAGTGGTCATCAGAGTAGACCTGGGCCCATTCATCGGCCTTTCCTCCGACCAGGAAGGACATGATGATAGTGGTGACTCGGTGGGAGTTGTCGACTTGCTTTGTCTCCATCAACTCAGAAACATAAGCCATCATCCTTCGTTGCCATGGTCGGTAGGTGGCGGGGTCACCATCATAGTTCCCTGGTGTATTGACAAACACCGGGCATGGACTAGAGGTAACGTTAACAACTTCTGCTGGGTCAGGCGCATGTATCGACCAATCAGTCATGTTGGATTATAGTAGGGAGGGGTGAGTGTGTTTGGTAAAATAAAATGTGTAACGTATCGAGGATAAACTAGTCTTCAATGGAATGTCGAATCCTAGGCAGGTTTGTAAAATGTTTGTGACAGGTGGTATGTGGTAGAAGCTCTATTCTTCTGTCAGCGACTCGCTAGCTCTCTCAAAAGATAACCAGGCATCACACGATGAACAATGAGCAAGAGGATGAGAAAAGCGATGAGGATAAAACAACCCAACTACAAGTCTAGCTACCAAGGAGAATAGACAAGAATAGAGCTAAGGAATATAACTACAAAATAACTAGTCTTATATACGAAATGGGATATGAAACCGTGAGAGATGTCTCGCACCGTAACCGTGAGGATATACAATAAGAGTCGCTCGTATCCATAAGTAAAGTGTCATGAATCGATCTTTTTCCATTATTCTTTTCTTTTATTATTCTTTTTCTTTTCTTTACTTATCTAATCACCAAAGCGCTTACACTAGCGCTTATTATATTTTCATTATCATTTAGGTTACACGTGTCAACCTTATTGTTCTCGCGTTGTCGTTTCACTTAGGCACGACTCTCTCGTGCCTGTCAGTTCATTGACAGGACGACGTCATTATTGTTCCGCCTTCATGCTTCTTTTTATATTGCCTTATTGTTTACTCACCGAATACCTACAGCTTTACTTATGGATACGAGCGACTCTTATTGTAGGTCCTCACGGTTACGGTGCGAGACATCTCTCACGGTTTCATATCCCATTTTGTATATAAGACTAGATATTTGGTAGTTATATTCCTTAGCTCTATTCTCGTCTATTCTCCTCGGTAGCTAGACTTGTAGTTGGGTTGTTTTATCCATACTCTTTTGCTTTTTCATCCTCTTGCTCATCGTCTATCGTGTGACGCCTGGTTGTCTCTTGTGAGAGCTAGCGAGTCGCTGACATAAAGCTGTAAGTATTCGGTGAGTAAACAATAAGGCAATATAAAAAGAAGCATGGAAGTGGAACAATAATGTCGTCGTCCTGTCAATGGACTGACAGGCATGAGAAAGTCGTGCCTAAGTGAAACGACAACGTGAGAACAATAAGGTTGACACGTGTAACCTAAATGACAATGAAAATATAATGAGTGCTGGTGTAAGCACCTCAGTGATTAGGTAAGTAAATAAAAGAAAAGGAAAAGAATAATGAAAAAGGATGTTTCGTGACACTTGGGAAGTGATGGGACTTCAGCGAAGCTTTCAGCAATGCTCCCTACATGTTATCTGGGTGTCCCTGCAAAGTGCAAAGAAGAATGAAGTTCCAGAGCATCGGAAGCATCCGATCAATTGATCTGGATGTGATTAAGCATAATAGAGAAGGAGTATAGAAGGTAACTTTTATTTCAAGCTGGGGAACCAAACTAAACAAGTTGACCTAAGTACTAAACTGCCTAATTGTTAAATAAAAGACAATAAGTGAGAAGGATTTGAAATAATACAATAACGGTGTTTTCCAAGAGCTGACAGGCATGGGAATGCATCGGTCATGACGACCGAGTGTCATGTGATGTATCCGAGGTTGTTCCGAAGTTATTGAGGCAAGGAATGGAGTATGAAATTAATTGAGATTCGAGTTGAACTTGGTAACAAATATGAAATGGATTGAAAGGATGATCGATTGACCGGAAGATTGGCCGGAATGCCGGAATGTTCATATAGTGATTGATGACCTCAGAAATCAGTCCGGAAAGCATAGTGGAGCTTGGCATATATATAACAAATAGCAGGACAATAATGATGATGTCCTGTCAATGAGTTGACAGGCACAAGAGAGTCATGCATGAATGAAACGACAACACAAGAACAATAAGGTTGATGCATGTAATCTAGACAAAAATGAAAATATAATAAGTGCTAGTGTAAGTGCTTTAGTGATTAGGTAAGTAAATAAAAGAAAAGAATAATGGAAAAGAACATTTCGTGACATACAGTTTCTCAACCTGCTACAATCTATTGATTGACTGGGCTTTGAGAACCAATTCATTCTGAGACACTAAACACCTTGATCCTCCACAAATGTCTTTGCTCAAGCAAACACCCATTCTACAAGCACTTGATTCTTTGCAGGATCAGTTTCCTCTATGTCCCAAGTGAAATTCCTTGCAATCTTCTCATATAAGATGAACAACTGTGCCAGTAACTCCACTGCCTTTTGCTCTGATGTAAATTTGATGGCCTAGACTTTGGTTAGAAGGAGGTAAAGTGGAATGATAAGAAATAAAATCAAATGAAAAGTTGAATCAGAAAATACATGCTAATAATAAAGTCCCAGTCCCAAACCCTACCCATCTGACTGCTCCACCCATTCCAGCATCAAAACCAAACCAGATCCTGAATGGTTTGATGTGTTGATGGAGTCCAAAAAATGTGTTGAAAGATATAGAACGGCAAGTTGGTGGTGATAATTGAAGGAGTTGTCCATCCCATCATTGAGGCAAAAGATTTCACATGAAGACATGTGACCGATGTAATGCCCTTTATAGCGATAGGTAACTGTCAGCGACTCGCTAGCTCTCACAAGAGACAACCAGGCGTCACACGATAGATGATGAGCAAGAGGATGAAAAAGCAAAAAGAGGATGGATAAAACAACCCAACTACAAGTCTAGCTACCGAGGAGAATAGACGAGAATAGAGCTAAGGAATATAACTACCAAATATCTAGTCTTATATACAAAATGGGATATGAAACCGTGAGAGACGTCTCGCACCGTAACCGTGAGGACCTACAATAAGAGTCGCTCGTATCCATAAGTAAAGCTGTAGGTATTTGGTGAGTAAACAATAAGGCAATATAAAAAGAAGCATGGAGGCGGAACAATAATGACGTCGTCCTGTCAATGAACTGACAGGCACGAGAGAGTCGCGCCTAAGTGAAACGACAACGCGAGAACAATAAGGTTGACGCGTGTAACCTAAATGATAATGAAAATATAATAAGCGCTAGTGTAAGCGCTTTGGTGATTAGATAAGTAAAGAAAAGAAAAAGAATAATGAAAAAAGATCGATTCATGACAGTAACAAAGAATGTAGTAAATCCGGTATAAGGCTTAGAAGAAACTACAGTACAATAGTATTCATGAAGATGGAATGTAAGTTACATTGATAAAAGGATAACAAGAAAATATCTAAATGTGTTACTGTCAACCAAGAAGGCAGACAGCACTACCACAATGATAATTTCAACAATTTATTAATGTAGAATTGGTGATTTCGAAAATACTATTGTCGATAGGAAGTTATGATTATGGATAAGTAGATGATAATTGCTCACTCTTAGCTCGAACGTTTATACTTAAGTACATTGTATCTAGAAGATTCTACAATATACCACTACTTACTGTACTGTATGAGGAGAGAAGGATAGAGAACATGGAAGAACCTTCGGGCTGCTTCCTGCTCATTCTATAAACTTCAACAAATACAGGTAGGATGTGTCATGAAAACGAGCGATATGGAAATGATTTGTCGTCACTGTCATGAAGAACTTTGAAAGAATCTGAAAAGGCAATGTTTAACCAGAGAAAATGAAAGCAATGGTTTAGTATGCGGCGAGTGAGGAAGATGTACAGTAGTTATGGTAGAAAGAAAGGATAGCTGGGGTAAATTCCTGTGTTTCTAGGTTTTATATCCTGCTCAATGATGTTTTGGGAAATTCGATTGCTCAATTCTCCCCAGTAACACCTGGTCTTCTTGATGTTGTGGCTTTCTCTGAGCTTAGGTAAGTCCTTATAACCACGCTTATGCTGGGAGGCAGAATTGAGAAGCGCAGTGATTTTAATTGGTTTTGATGGGTATTGTGTTCAACAATGTAAAATGGCGATGAAGGATTAAGCGATATGCATTCTGTGCATATTCTCTTGCGCCGAGATTAGAGATATTGTAGATTGATTGAATTGATCTAAAATGCGAGGAGAGTTTCTACCAGAGTTCGCTGACATTGTTTGGATGCCTGATGAAAAAAAGATGACTCACCTTGGACTCGCTGTGTAGCTGACGTTGCGAGATCATGGAGGAATCGAAAGTTTTGATTGCTTAGTCGGATGAATTTTGTGTGAATAAGGTGTGAGTATTTATTTTTTATATACAAGTATCAGGCTACATACCTTTCTCATGCGCGTTTCTAACTTTCGCTTTCGGGCTTTCGCCGTCCAGCTCAACAGTTGGCACCGAGGGCTGATCATTGGTGTATTCAACAACTGGGGTCGGGGGAAAGGGGCGATGAGCTGTTTGTATTAACGTTGTGCTCCATTGGAAAGTACGCCCCCCAGTAAGTTCCGAAGCACATTGTCCAACTCAACACCCGCACAGCTGCCTACTATCCAGCACATATAACATGCTAGCAGACCTGCAAATCCTTGTATTGGGATAAGTGCTTGCCCTTCGCCGTGGCTACAAGTTATAGCATCAACCTGGATATGAAGAATAGAACTAGGTTTGAGTGTAGTGGACGAGGCGTATCTGGAACAAGTATACAACCACACAAGACATTTATAAGACATTCAGTTGTAGCGTGCATAAGTGCGTAGAAGGGGACCAAAACAGAAGAATTCGGAAAGGGGGGATATCCTTCAATATCAGCCATGCAATTTAAAAGATGCCATCACAATATCAGAAAGTAAAGGGTTGAGTGGAAGGAACAAGACCTATTCATCAACCGAATATCGTTCCAAGGTCAATTCATTCTGCCGTCAGCTAGCCGATGCTGACCGCCTGCCCGGAAGCTACATGGGAAATCAGATGGCGAGTGCTCAGTGATACATTCAACTCACCTGCTTCAAGCCTCGACTGGCACCTGAAGCTGCTTTGCCGAACTTCAGCTGGTACGAAGATCAGTACTTGCTTGTATTTGATCATCCTATAAACTCACTCTTATCGGACCAAATGTTTGCAAGTTATCCTCCACTTTAACTACCTTCTTGACACGGCTAAGTCCCACCTGATACACGGTGGGATACTTGTCAACCTACTATTGATGTAAAAAGAGGTTATAGTAGATTTACATCACAAATCCTGGGGCGCTTGACAATTCGACTAGTATCGTCGAGCGAAGTCTGCTGAATGGTGGGAGTTAGACAAACGTACATGATTTCCTCATAGACCAGTGGACTCACATTACGCTTGGCGGGCAACCGAGGAAGGGGCTCATCGAAAATGAATTTACGATAGCTTGGAGCTGAAAAGCGACTGCTGCGTCGCTAGTGATCCAAGGAAGAGAACGTCGTGTCAGACGACAGAGAGTCAATGTACGTGAAACAAACGAACTTCAGGCTTCTTCGGAGTTCTCTGAGAATGAGCGGCCGATGTGTCACCAGTGACTATCCTCTTCGCTAACTGCTTTGCCGGCGTCATTATGTCCAATGTATGATCGTCGCCAGAGGTGCTGATTTGATATAGACGATATGGTGCAAATCTTTTCTTTTCATAACGCCGGGCTGCCTAGAAGTCCAAGTCAGTCAATTCAGGCAGGATGTGTGCACGGATATCACATAGACTTACCGATCCCGGAGTGCCTACCGGGTTGTCGCTGAGGTCTGAAGGCAACCTATATAACTGATCAATGTTTAAGAAGGCAGAAGATGTTATCAATAGCTACCAGCGACCAAAAATACCATGGGCTTCCTCGCAGTATTGCTTGATCGCTGGACGTAGTTTGCTGGGGCTATACTCGGGTGCACCTTGGCCAACCTGAATGAAGAAGTTCTGGACGCGCAAAGCAAGACTCTTGGAAGGTAATGGCTTCGGTCCCAGACGATTGATCATAACGCACACGCCTTTTGCGACAAAGATGCGGGCAGGAAGCTACAAGAATACCAGATAAGAAGTGCCTCTACTTAAGCTTGACATAAGCGGTAATGGAAATATTCACCGTGGAGAAGATATCCTGAGCATTCACTTCTTCCAGTTCACCGCATATATGCTCGCTCACAATATTTGCCGTGATTTCATATCCGGTATTCTCATATTTCTTCTTCTCCGCGTTTGATAATTTGCCGGGGAGTGTCGCTGGAGGCATAGGCAGCTGAGGTGGTGGAAACTTGTTGATAGTAAAGTTGAAACTCTCTGACCATTCCTGCTCTAGAGCCAAAGAGTCAGGAATCACCTTGAGATCATACCGTGTCATGATGTCTGAAGGATTTGTTAAAGGTTGGCAAGGCGAGTTACAATAGAAGCAATTACAGAGCTGAGAAAGATAGTTCGCAAAGGAAAAGAGAATCTTATCAAAAGATATTTCAGTAAAGGCGAGAAATGAGAGATGCAAGGACTCACGAGATTAGAAATATGTAGGATGTTTCGAGTGACTAGTTGGTGAAGGAAAGAGAGGCGAATTCGATTTATGTCCCCTAACTTCAAATCCGTCGTAAACAACAACAACTGGTCAAAGCTGTTCACAATTGCAGGCGCTTTGATTTATTTATTTAACCCTTCCATCGTAAGTAAGTAAAATCTTAGTACTAAGGCGCGGGGAGTTGCAACGAACAATCAGATTTATGTCGCCTAATTCCATCCTTCATGTACCCCCGTCTGCACAGGAATGGTGTAGCTATGGATCGCGGGGTGATAGAATGTCATAGGTAGTATTTCTAGGTCTGTATCTTGGGCTCTGGGGCCTTAAGAAGTAAGAGTCCAAAATTGATCCATGGATTCTGCCCATGAAGGTGCAGGCGATTCCACAGTTCAGGTCCAGTGTCTCCCATGTAAGACTACAATAAGTATATGATCCTCAGAGACACACTAATACGTGTGAGTGACTCAGCTGCATTACCTGTAAGACTACAATAAGTATATGATCTATGATAGATAGTAAGTATTGTAGCTCAAGCAATATAATATATGATACTCACCCTCAGAGACACACTAATACGTGTGAGTGACTGAGGGTGATAGTCCGCTAGATATCGACGTATATATACGGTACTGTAAGGGGCTTGAAACGTGTTAGATATATCTAGCCGTCGGGGAAAATAAATAAATAGCAAATACGGAGTGAAACCCGAAGTCCGATCGGGACTCTTTCCCTTAATCTACATACTCTTGACACTCCCCTAGTCCCGGTGGACGTTCGCAATCCCCAATAACCGCATTTGAGATCGGTGACTCGTAGTTCCCAATGCCTTCGTTAGGATGTCGGCAAGGTTCACCTCTGACGGGGCGTAATGTATTTTAATCTCTCCCTTCTCAACCATATCTCGCAAATAATGATAACGAATATCAATGTGCTTGACTCTTTGGTGGAATTTTGGGTTCTCGGAGATCGCGATTGCCCCTTTGTTGTCAGCGTACAGATCAGACGGGAGGGACGCGGGATGACCTATTTCGCTGAGAAAGTTGTGAACCCACTTCGCCTGTTGTGCCCCCTTTCCATACGCGATGTATTCAGCTTCCGTCGTCGAAAGAGCAACTACGTCCTGGCGTTTGGCCATCCAGAACACAGGACCTCCAGCGATCATGGTGACCACTCCAGTCGTAGACCGACGAGTGTCGATGCAGGCAGCGTAGTTAGCATCGCAATAGGTTTTGGGGGTAAGTCCTTCGTCCTGTGGTGTGTATGTGATCCCGTGTTCTTTAGTCCCGGATATATATTGACATAGGTGGATAAGCGCGTTCCAGTGCGGTCGTCCTGAGTTCTGGAGGAATCTAGAGAGGAGGTTCATTGCATACGCTATATCAGGGCGACATGCTCCTTGTCCGAACTGGATAGCTCCCAACAGCTCGCCGTAGGGCTTGTCCTTCATGAACACTCGTTCTTCGTCCGTCTTTGGTGCTTGATCCTTTGATAACACAACTCCTGGAGCGAGTGGTGTAGCTTTTGGCTTCAAATCTTGAAGACCATACTTTGTGAAGACCTGATCCCAGTACGCTGGCATAGATAGGGTGGCGGACCGATCCTCCTTGTTGTGGGTTAGGCGCATTCCCAACGCGAACTGAATGCTGTTGGTCTCCTTCATCCTGAACCTATCACCTAATTCCTTCTTTGCCCCCTCCATCTCTTCCTTTGACGTGGATCCTCCAAGTGTATCATCAGTATACGTACCTGTAATGGTCTCCCCTGACTTCGTCGACCTACTCCTGACGCATTGATCAGCCTGGGATCTATGGTATCCCAATTCCTTGTACGCTTTATCTAGGGTTTTCCACCAATTTCGACCGGCCTGCATGGTACCATACAGTGATTTCTTTAGGCGCATGACCCTCCCTGATCCTCTACCATCGAAACCTTCAGGAGGCCTAATATACATTTCCTCGTCAAGGTCGGCGTTGAGATAGGCTGAAGCAAAGTCTATTTGCCATATATTGTACCCGAGAGTGACCCAGACTGCGATTAGGATACGTAGCGATTCGAACCTCAGGACTGCCGCATAGGTTTCGAAGTAGTCGACTCCCTCTGTTTGCCTTCCTCCATTTACTACCAATCTCGCTTTCTCGTCGACTATACGTCCCGTTCCGTCGAGCTTGTGTGCGAACACCCATAGTGGGTTGAGGATGGTAGCTCCTTGAGGTGGGTCCTGGAGGGGTCCAAATACGTCAAATTCCTCCATTCTATCTTTCTCCTTTTTTACCGCGGGGAGCCATCTAGTTGAATCCTCCATTGCTGATGAATACGTTTTGGGGACCAGTGGGAGGCCAATCACATTTAGGGCTACATTAAACTCGCATCCTACCTCGTCAGGAAATCTTTCAGCTAACAGTGAGAAATGGGTAGCAAGGAGTCCTCGAGGCCTCTGGGTGCTTCTTGCCCAATCCTCCCCTGATCCTCTCGCCTGGTGTTCCCGGTCTATAAATTCGCGAGTATTGATAGCTTTGCTCGATGGAATTCTGACGCGACTGGACCGACGAAGCTCCTCAGTTAGCTCAGGTATTGGGTCTGGGATCGTCACTTCCAAATTGCCTGCCACATTCGGAGCTGTGGGAAGTTCTTCGGCATCATTTCTGACTTCGGCTGGAGGGAAGTTGTTTTCGTCTGTTTCCTCTCTCCCCTCCCCTCCAGCTGGAGGTAGAGGGTTCATCACTACTCGTTCGTCAAATTCTACATCTCTGCTGGAGACAATGCGGCCTGAGGACAGATATAACAGGTATACTCCTCTTTCCATATAGCCGACCATTCTCCCCTTAAAACCTCGCAGGTCTAGCTTCCCCAAATTCCCCCGTACAACCGTACCCCAAGCCATCGCCCCAAAGGGGCGTAAGTGGGCTACATCCATCTTCTTCCTGTACCAGAGCTCCGCTGGAATGAGGAAGCCCGTACGGGCAGCAGGGAGCAAGTTATCGGTATAAATGATATAGGCACACGCATAGGCCCAAAGGAAGGGTGGTAAGCCTGAGTCTTGGAGGATGGTGCGTACCCGGTCAAATGTAATTCCGTGTTTACGCTCAGCTACGCCATTTGCTGCAGAGGAGTATGGGGGAATAGTTTCAAGTTTGATTCCATTTTCGTCTGCCCACTGTTGCCACAGTACGCTGTTGAACTCCTTTCCTCCATCCACTCTGATGTTTACCATCTTCTTTCCAGTCTCATTTTCGGCTCTAGCTTTGTAGGATTTTATCGCTGCCAACGTGGTTGATGCTTCTTTATTGGCAAGGTAGAAGTCCCTCCCCATCGCCGAGTACCCATCCACGATCGGCATCGAGTAATAGTAGCCGCCAATAGCTCGTACTCGCATAGGACCTGTTAGGTCAACGTGGACCCGCTCCAGTCTTTGGGATTCCCGAGTTGTAACGGCATCGAAAGGGCGTCTCTTCGCCTGCCCTAACTGACAGCTGTCACACTTCTCCAACTTCTCGTTAACTGGTCCCATTACCACCAGGCCATCGACGAGACCCTTTTCTACCATCATCCTGATCCGTGAGAGCCCTGCATGGCCTAACCTACGGTGCCATGTTTTGAGATCAACAGGCTTATTCAATGACCTAGATTTCACCGCTAGTCCCAGAGGGCCTTTATTTTTCTCCTCCAAACGATATAAACCCCCGGACCCATAGCCCGTCAGGAAATGCTTCCCCGTAGTGTCAAAGAACTTTGCGATACCTTTTCCGAATAAGATCTGGTATCCTAATGCATCCATTTTGGAGATGGATACTAGGTTATAGGAGACGTCGGGAACGTGAAGAGCATTCTCGAAGTCGAGAATCACATCACCCTTATCATTTGTGAATGTCTTCCGCACCTTTCCATATCCCTCTATCTTCAGTGGTGTGGATGCCTCGGATGATCGAGCCTTTCTGGAACATGGGGTGTACGTGATGAAGTCCTCTCTCTTCCTAAAGAAGTGGTCTGATGCGCCTGTGTCTGCGTAGATCTCTTGTCCATTTCCGACGTCTGACATAGCAGCTAACCCGTAGTATTGGGTCAATTCTCCGACCTCAGGGAGTCCCTCAGGAATCAACTCAGTTGTGCTTGTTGTGGTGTTCGCAGATGAGTTTCCCAAGGAGGCTTCTTTCTTTCCCCTCCACCAGGCGGGGTACTGTCCTTCCTTCCCTCCACCCTTCCTAAAGCATTCCTCTGCAATGTGTCCTTGGCGCTGACAATTTCGGCATTTCTTCTCTGGGAATTTGACCACGTTTGCGTTCCCAGTGGTGGCCAGTTTCCTTTCTAGGGATTCAATACGTGAGGACAAGTATGAAACAGTGTTCGCTTGAGGTAGGCGATCTCCCGGGACAACGGCATCTGGTCGATTTTCAGATCGGGAATACTGGAAGGATATATGTTGGATAACCGATGAAGAGGAAAGGAAAGTTGTTTGATTTGCATTAATATTTTGCATAATCGTGTCGAAGGCCACAGTAGGGAATGCTGCCATTATGATTTCTCGAAAGACCTTGTCTGGAATATCATTTCCCATATCAATAGCTTCCTTTCGCAGTTCCCTGAGCGTGCGAAGAAACTCGTCCAGGGTCTCGGTTTCACGGTAGATATGGCTTCGGAGCCTCCTCATTGTGATTACTTTCCTCATGTCATCCTTCTGTCCAAATTCTTTGACTAGCGCACTGAACAGGTCCTTCGCGTCCAACTCATCAACCTCAGGTACCAAGGAGGGAAGATCTGCAATAAAGGACTCTATGATTCCCTTCGTCCTGTTATTTCGGAATGTCCACTCCATCGTAGAAGGCTTGTCAGAGAAGACGGGGGTGGATTCTTTGGTGGTTGGAGTATCGACCTTTTCAGAGGTTGGATTTGTGATTTTTCCGTCGATATAGCCGTCTAGCCCCTGATTCTTTAGGGATACTTTTATTCTTCTCTCGGTAGGCTTCCAGGCTACTCGAATCCCTCCATCAAATTTTTGGTCATCTGGAGTATCGGGAACGGGAGCGGGAATCCCTCCGTTACTTGTCATGTTGTTTCTAGGGGCTTTTTCCAGTCACTATTCAGGTTTATTCTTGCGTAGTTCAGCAGCGGGCGGGGCCCATAACCTGTAAGACTACAATAAGTATATGATCCTCAGAGACACACTAATACGTGTGAGTGACTCAGCTGCATTACCTGTAAGACTACAATAAGTATATGATCTATGATAGATAGTAAGTATTGTAGCTCAAGCAATATAATATATGATACTCACCCTCAGAGACACACTAATACGTGTGAGTGACTGAGGGTGATAGTCCGCTAGATATCGACGTATATATACGGTACTGTAAGGGGCTTGAAACGTGTTAGATATATCTAGCCGTCGGGGAAAATAAATAAATAGCAAATACGGAGTGAAACCCGAAGTCCGATCGGGACTCTTTCCCTTAATCTACATACTCTTGACATCCCAAAATCTCAAGGCCTACCAAACTCGGCCAGGCTTAGTATGCGCAGCCTCGAGCTCCAAGATTTTACAGTTAGTACTTTCGAATAGTAGCATAGCTCTAGCCTATATAAATTGTATTTACTATGGAGGATTGGTATGGGAGTAATAAAGTTAAGCACGCTGCCGTTAACCGGCGTTTATCCCGCGTTTGTTCCTAGGCTCGTTCCCCGCCTGTCTATGGAGGTCGACCAATTCATGGAATACATTACAGATATATAATCCTATTTCATCAAATTGTGATAGCTTGTATCCCGCCTGAAGCGGACCTGGCGCACTTAATTTTCACACACATAAAGTTTTCCGGAGATGATTTTGCGCTGTGCAGCTTGGTCCACGCCCTGAAGAGGCCTAAAGCGCGGAGCACTCTTGACAGCTCTGCAACCACCATTCAACTTTACAAGTTGACCCGGATCGATCTAGGATCAGCTGGGATCCCATGGAGTAGTCTGGTCAAACATCCTAACAAACGGCGTCTGTGATGCTCAGAGAGGAATAGTGATATTCCTTCCCCCAGGTACATCGTGATTGTTTTTCGTGTTCCAATATTTTTGTTCAATATTTGCTTTCCAGTTACACACGGGTATCATTATGCTAAGAAATAGTACGACTCGTTCACATATTATAGCTACGACACAAATTTCAACATCCCTTACGGCTAACGAGGACCATCTTCGTAATGTCCATTGCTTTCGGTTTTACCGGAAACTGATCGCAGACTGATCATTATTTTCAATAGATTTTTCTATGTACTCTCAATAGTTTTTTGATGTTGTACTAGGTGGTACCTAGAGCATCCTCAAGTATATTGCCTCCAAGTGACCCGCTAAAACACACCGGATTCTGGTCGGAATAGACTCCCCTTTACCCCATGCATGGTGTGATTCTAAGTTCTATAAAGCCCACAGATGTTTTTTCTCTTCTCGACCGTTCCCAACTCAAACATGTATCTCCAATATTTGTTATCTGCCGCCATCTTGTACGGCGCAAATAACGTCTACTCAGCTTCCTCGTTTTCCTCTATTGCCGAATCTTCCTCCGCCATCTCGTCAAATAACTCGTTCAATCGATCGGAAACGACTGCAAGTACAGCATCTGCTTCTCCCGCCAAAACTTCTACCGGCGTAATCACCACCACCAATGGCATCTCGGGCTCTTCTATCTCTGCCCCGAGTACCATTACTCTCGCACCAACTTCGACAACTGTAGTGGGAGAATCAACGCCCACGATTGGTGCCAGCGCCTCGTTCCCTGCTGTCGGATCTTTCCCCAGGGATTACTCACCTGCAGGGCTTGAGAAGTTGTGGGATGTCGTTAGTACTTAATCTCTTCTCTGTCTTTTCCATTGATTCTCAGTAATAAGGTCAGGTTGGTCCCGTTGAATCACCGCCTTTCACTACGACAGTAGTATCCCAAACGTCGGTCGTTCTACCTTCACCTCCGCCAGCCTTATATCCGTCGTTCTATTCCCCCGGTCCGAAGGATATCCTTCCTGACTTGAAGTTTCCCAAAGGATTTATTTTCGGTGTTGACACGGCGGCTTATCAAGTTGAAGGAGCCACGAAGGAAGAGGGTAAGGGTCCGAGTATCTGGGATTGGGTCAGTCGTCAGCCGGGGGCGATTGCGGATAATAGTACGGGTGAGTTTTCCATTGATAGTGGAGCTGAAATTATTCTCGTTCTGATATGCCACTGGCAGCGGACGTTGTAGATCTCCACTACTATCTGTACAAAGAGGATATTGCTCGAATTGCAGCATTAGGTGTCAACACTCACTCTTTCTCGTAAGTATTTGTTTCCATTGCTCGCACACACTTAGATACGATGTTTTTATGTATATCTCAGCATCTCTTGGCCACGGATATTCCCCTTTGGAACCGCCGATTCTCCTGTTAATCAACAAGGGTTAGATCATTATGCCGATGGTAAACTCTAGAGAAAAAGCCATCTTATATCACGTTGGGATAATTGACTTACGCCTCTTTCCAGTTATTGATTCGCATTTGAAAGCTAATATAACTCCTGTGGTAACACTCTGTGAGTCGATGATTGTTCGCGTGCGACCAACACTGAGTTTGTGGCGTTTAACTTCTAGTTCACTGGGACACTCCCCTGGCGCTCGAAGTATACTACGGCGGTTTCACTTCTCCTAATATCACCGATGATTTTCTCAAGTGAGTACCTCATATTCTGATCCCATCACTATCACTGATATTCGCATATCCTTAGTTATGCCAAGACTGTATTTACTGCATACAACGGATCAGTACATACTTGGTGAGTGCACAATTTTCAATGTTTTCTTCGTTTTCTAACCGAGACTTCCTGGGTCGTCAGGTATACATTTAATGAACCTCGCGTGTTTTGTGGCCAGGTTGGCAGTTATCCGTTCAGTATGCGACCTTCTTTCAAAGTTTATCTATAAATTGACTCCTGAGGTAGATTTGACATACGCTCCTGGTGTCAATATCTCCACTGCACCGTACCAATGCTCGTACAATCTATGTATGTACCCTTTCGCTACTATTAACAGTCATATCTCGCTCACCAAAATCCAACGTACACAGTGAAAGCCCATGCAGGTGCTGTCAAAGGTTTGTCTCTGAATTTATATCCTCTCTATTCCTGACATGATCTGTTTGTATCCAGCCTTTAGAGAAATGAAGATCACCGGCGAAATCGCTTTCAAGAGCGATGACTACATGTTTGTCTTTCTTTTTATCCTTCCGTGTCCCGTAATTAAACTCCTGACCACAGAGGAATTCCATGGCGTGCTAACAGCACCGACGATGTCGCTGCTGTAGAGCGCCATGCCGCATTTCAGATCGGCGTCTTTGCAGACCCAGTCTTTACTACAGGCGACTGGCCGCAAATTTTGAAAGACACATTGTCTCCGGAATATCTTCCGAGACTTACCGAGGAGGAACAGAAAGATATACTGGGTATGTCACTCGATTATCTCAGCGAGGTGTAAAGTCTCCTCACCGGCATATCCCATATGATATAGGCACTGCAGACTTTTTCGCCATCGACGCATATCGAACGTTCTACATCGCAGCTCCGCCAGATGGTCTCTCAGTGTGCATTAACAACTCGTCCCACCCAGATTGGCCTACTTGCAATCTCGAAACCCAATATGATTCAAACGCAGGATGGGCTGTAGGTCCTGCTGCGGATCCGCTGTCAGACTGGCTACAAGCTACGCCTCAGTTTCTCAGAGATTCGTTCAGCGAGTATCATAGGAGATGGCCTTCGCCCAAGATTGTATGTTATACCTGTCTTTCGCTTAACTATCATTGTGTAACGACGTTGACCATCTCCGACACTATTTCTAACAGTATTTCTCCGAGTTTGGATTCGCTGAGCCATTTGAAGGGGTTAGGACGCCTCCGGAGATATACCATATCACAGAAGATGTCGACCGTACTAGTGAGTGGTATTTTTGTGCTGTTACGAAATCGGTTTGCTTAATGTCCAACCAAGACTACTATATGACCTATCTTGGAGAGCTTCTCCTCTCGATACATGAAGATGGTATTCCTGTCCAAGGAGCTTTTGCTTGGGGTGAGTTAAACGAATTCAACCAGGCTACTCTTCCTTGTAGCTTACAAATCTGCTTCATACAGCGATGCTGGACAACGCTGAATGGAACAGCGGATTGAGTTCTCGGTGAGTTAATCGTGCTGTCCAAATTCGGTCCTCTGGTTCCTAATCTTTCGTCGCTACAGATTTGGTATTCAATTCGTCAACTATTCGACCCCAACACTGGAGCGAACCTACAAGAGGTCGGCGTTTGCACTTTGTGAGTGGTCTGAAGACCGTAATCCTCCAGACATTTCTAAACTACCCATGCAGCTGAGTTTTTCAAAGCTCATCTTCAAGACTGAATTTTATCAGACGCTTTAATTTTGTATTAGTATTACTACAGGGGACGATAGTGATTGTCGAGTTAATTATGTGTACAATATCGAACGTTCAAGAAGTGTATATGTGGTGGTCTATTGGATTCTTCTACAGATGAGGAGGGCTATTGGGGCGTTCTGGTGCGTATTTTGCCTGAATATGGTATAAGTGACACTGCGAATATTAAGGGCGATCGATGACTGTACCATCTCGTTTTCTTTCTGTTGAAAGCCGCATTTCTGGTAGAAGGCTACGATAACGAAGGAATGAGTTGGACTGAACAGGATACAAAAGAAAAAGAAAAAAACAAGGCGCACGTATATTAGAATCACTGCAATTAAGAATCGTTTTGTAGCATCCACTATTCTCACTGATGCATGTGAGAGCCTGGATAATCCTCAATCCCAACTTCTTTCCCTGTTGGTTCTTATCCACGGCGATGTCCTCGATATGTCCAACGCTGCCCAAGCCTCGCAGAAACTTGCGCTCGATAAAGACAGAACCCATGCCGACAATTCTGTCGCTTGATTTGTCAATAATGACTACAGGATAATATGTGGAGGCAGCAGAGCGCATGGCGTTGAATTGCGCGGCCCATGCTGCTTCGCCAGGGTCTGTGACGACGGTCAATACAGAAAGAACGTCGAGGTGTCCGCGTCGGTAATCTGTTGATGCTAAAGGGCGAATCTATGTAAACGGTCAATATGTTGAAAAGACTGTCGATGGAAGGGAATCATACATGGAGATCTGGATGAAGTTGGGCCTTGACTTCAGACGAAATGAGGTCGACGGAGAAAAGAAGGTCTAGGCTGGAGTCTGGCGGGGATTTGGCAGACATGATCAAAGAAAAGAGGAAGCAATAGTATCGTGGTCGTGATAGTTCATCTTATAGATGGCGTCGCCTTCTACAGTGAACGTTAGCACCGCCGCATCAGCGCCCGCGATTTCTTTTTTACACAGCTTTACACTCGCAGTGCATTATTTCCAAGATATTTGCTCAGCCTTCCTAGTAGGATTTAGTCCAATCAAATTTCGTGGTCTGTCCCGAACCAGTATGTAGACGGAAACTCCCAAAGATACGAAAAGAATACAAAGACAGTAAAGGAGGGGAATAAACAACATCCTTCGTCAATCTACTACGATTTCGGTACTGTCCCAATGCAATTCGATGGAGACTCTCCATGCGTGCCGTTTCCAACTCATACTAGAGGTCTCTACATGTCGAACACGAGGACATCCTCCCTCTTCAAACCACATGTACCTCTGCCGTAGGCCACAGCGAACAAAGATCGAATGGGGATGTGAGAGAATAGCGCTTGAGGTACTAGGTAGTAACAAATTTTCCAGCTGGTACGAAACACAATTATGCTTCAAGCTCAACTAGAGGTCCTCAACAGTAGTAGCAGACGAACACGATAAATCTTGGACAAAACGTGCCGTCGATTCATATCGCACTATCTACACATTCTACACGTCGCACCGTACAACCCTCCCATCCAACTGAGACCTCACTATGTCGGGGAAAGAACTCGAAAGTGCATACAAAGACATAATCGGAAAGTACTCTCAAGAATTGAACTTGACATACTCAATTACTCCTCCAGGTTGCGCTGTAAGAGTATCCGAGAGCGGCGGTTGACGGTTCAAAAGCTCAAAGACGCCGATCATATGAGGGAAATGTTCCAAAAGGTCCTTGGAGTTGAGGACTCGAGTCCTCCCCCTATTGTCACTCGTGGTCTCGAAATCCCACGATGGACTGAGATGTTTTCCTGGACGTGGAACTGCGCGGCCCACCGTGCCATTGGCCATATATACGGCTCGAAAAAGTTCGACTACGAGGACACTGCACTGATGATACGTTGCAAGTCTCGACCCAAGTCAGAAACCAGTTGGAACCCAGCCTTGTTTGCGGATGTCGAGTCCTACGAGTTCGTTCGTTTTATTATCGGGAATGGGATGGGATCTTTCATTCCATGAAAGTGATAGCTCGAAAAAGGAAGCGTGCTGAACAGATAACTTATGCGTTCCTCGGAAACAGTCATCGCGGAGTCTTATGGACTATCTCTCTGTTCGATGAGGTGGTCCCTCTTCTGGATGTGTGTATAGTTAGTAGCTCTCCTTCTCAGATCTTCGACAAGACATGCGGGCTGGGTCGAAGAAACGCATGGGTTTGCTCTCAATGGCTGGGTCGTGCGAAAGACTAGCGATATGAACGACGCAAACAGTGCTGTTGGGACGCTTTCGAAGCGTGGCACGACGTGGCATTGGACACAGCCCAGTGCTTCAGAGTGCCAAGAACACCAACTTGCCAAAGAGTACCGAAGCGTCTTCCAACTCGATGACCTTTGCTTTTCCTCTCAACGTCTGGAATGAGGAGCGGATGCGAACCTTCAGCATGTTATATATACAAAATACCGTAGCATACAAAAAGATGTGTATAACTTCACAAACCTCGTGGCTTCGATATTGCCAGCAGCTGTGCCAGCATATTTTGCATATTGTTGAGCTCTTCCTCGACTGATCGCATTCTATCGTCTAGTGTGAGGATTTTGCCCTGACGGTGGCACCACAATCAAAATACGAAGGGAAAGTAACGACAGAGGCTCACATACCTTGGTATAAGCAATATCCGGTATTTCCGAACCGGAATCCGCTGATGCGTAGCCGTCGTTGGCGCTGATTGCGCGAAGAACTCCGTCTGGGTCTTCGAACTCAAACTCATAAGAGGAGACCGGACGCTTGTGCCGGATTGGACTGGCCGCAGAAGAAGGATCGAGGAACTTCTGTGTGTCGGTATCGATCCTGATCGTCGGGCTCTAGAAGCGGCAGTAAGTGGTGACAGTCAGAATCAGCTCAGAAAATATAGCTCACTTTCGGAGCATTCCCACTCAGGCGACTCAGGCGCTTAGACTTGGAAAACCCATGATAATGCTTTCTTTGGTGAGCATGAGATGAACTCACTCGCACGCGTTGACTCAGATTGCCATAACGTTCCTTTGTCTCTTCTTTCTTCGCATTCCGTGTTTTGACTGATAGCCTGAGTCGCCTGAGCTCTTCCGTATTGGGCTGTACAGGAAGATCGTATGTGACCAAGTCTTTTGCAGGACCTGGTCCATGAGTATCGCCTTGAAGGGACTGATTAGGATCAGGCGTATACTCTTGCAATTGGACGTCCGGGTGTTCGTAAGAAATCTGAAGTACTCAGTAACAAAGTTGTCGGCTGCGTATTTTTGATCAACTCACCGAGCGGAAATGAGTATGCCAGTTGACGAAGATTCCATAACTGAAACATGATATCTGCAACGGTATGTCGAAGCGTTGTTGCCGCCAGCCCTCCGTAAGCATACTGTATCTTCTACCAAAGGCATATGCTATACTTTGCATACTGGTGACCATATCTTGAAATTCTCTTTCAGAGAGTACGAAATTGTACGCCGTTTCAATAATTTTTGTGTGGCGTTCAAGAAGTAGCATTAACAGGGGAAGCACCATCTAAAGTCAACTCAGTTCATGCCGCCCGAGATAGCTTTTAGCTTACCGCTTCACATCGTGAGGTACCCATAACGGCTCTCACGTCTTCAGGACCTACCATCCGATATCTTACGTTGATTAGATTGTTCAGCAAGCGAGCGTGAGTTTTTTGCATAAACTCTGTTCGATACGAAACCAGTTTCTGGAACTGGAACCGTAAATCTTCTTGTTGGTATTTGAGCGTGTCTGTGTTCAAGGAGTCGACTATATACCATATCTCAGGTAGGCAACCAGTGCGAAAATACGGACGCAAATGCTTGCGGTTTGGAGGAAGCATTCGTTTGGCATAACGATCAATCTTCTGTAAGGCATCCTTGATGGTGTTTTGATTCAGCATTAGTGTTTCACATTGTCCATACGATAAATTTACCAGACAACGTTCACGACAGCTAGAGTTCGCGCGCGCATTAGCTAGATGCAAGACTGGAAGTCAAAATGACATACTCAAGTGCACTTTGATACCATCCAGCAGCCGCGCTACCCGGTTCATTAATGAATTATCCTCCTGTTATTTGAGCTTGGAAAGCGTACTGTGCTAAGAAGACAGGAAGACTCCAATTTGAAGGACAGTGAGCCGTGAACCGGTTGACTTCGTCTATAGCGATGTATCCGCTTGCATCTGAATCGATGGCATCGCCAATCGTTGGTTGAACTGCAAAAGGTTGAGCATTATCCATTATATGATTCAAGATGGGCTCACTCACAAATGACTCGGCCGGTGAACCTGAGTGTCCACTGGTCTTTATGAACTTCCCCTGTCATTTTCCTGTGTTCCGAGAACTTTTGAACATAGTGGTGATGCAATGCTGAGAGATCACTAGATGAGTAATCGCGCAGGACCGGTCCACTCAAAGGGACGTACCATCGACAAAATGACGAGTCTTGCAGCTCAACCGCCAGTTCTGATGGTTTCGAATGAATGAGAACAGACACTAACGGGCAGACCACAGATTCTCACCATATCTGAATAGTTTGCGAAGTCAGCTTACATTGAATCCAGGCAGAGGGCAAGCGACGTACCTTTCCAGATTTGCCGAATATCTTCGTCATGGATGAGTTCGTGAGGGCCTGAGTCCAACTGTAAGAGATCCAATTAGACCGGGTCATTCTGTAAAGATTCTGTTCAATTATTGACTAGCCTTTGTAAGGATTGCATCGGTGTTGCGTTCCATCGTCTGTGCAAGGTCCTTTTGGGCGGTCTCCAATTGAAGCTTGAACATAGCCCTTAACGAAACCGGTGATTTACAGACAAGCAAAAGTAGCCTTGGAAGCACTTACTCGTTTGATTTAAGCTGGCTTGCTAAATCCTCTCTAAGAATTGATTTTAGCTGCGGAGTGACTTTCACCCCAAACTCTCGTTCTGTGATCTCATTTATGAAGGGGGTGCTCTAAGATAAGTTGTTTAAACAGTTGAGAACTTTGTTCGAAATCGAGGGGAGAACATTACTTGCTTGAAAGGCTTTCTCTTCACCGCCATAATCGTCTATCTGAGACTGCACACGTGCTTCTGCAGGTGTAAGAAGACTGATTGCTGCAATAACCGCATCCAGTTTTTGATTAAGCTCATCGGTTTTCTTGTCCACTTCATTGATTATCAAAGCGGAAACCTGAGTGAGAAGCCGTTGCAACTGGTCTTGGAAGTCCTTGAACGCTGTAATGAAGTCGGTTATCTGTGTTTTGTAGGTTGCTGATTTCATGGTATGGACTACGGATAATTATATTCAGGCTTGGAGGAATAGTGATGACATTTATGGGTTACCAATATGTCCATGTTTTCGGTAAAGACTTATAGGTTAAGGCGCATCAGCGATAGTCATCTTCTAGCAAACCCGGTACTCACTTCTGAAAATTGCCAAACTCATTCATCTTTCCTACGACCTGATAGAAGTTTTAGCCATTCACCGATAACGTAGTCTGCCTTGAATGAGTACCTGTTCGGCTAGCTCATGAAAATCCTCATAGGTTTTAAAATGTATTTTGAATACCACGTCACTATCACACAACGTGTACCAGAATTTTGTCTAGAATGGAATAAAATTTTTTGGCAAGCATCTTTCGAAATGTTACTCGCAATGGTAAAAACAACAACTCCCTAAATATGAAGAGCCAAATAGCAACTGAGTTATATGGAACAGATAATTTGACAAAAGGATGGATCATACCATATTCTTGTCGTTCTGACGTTGGTCCAACTCTTTCTGCACAATAACCTGCGAAAATAACAACAGACTCAGGCTGATGTAGCCTCTCAGCAAGATGTCCATGCTTACGACAAACACGGACTTCGCGATCTGGAATACAGCTTACATGGAGATATCTTCGATCAGAACAATGAACTTACAACAAACATTGGGACAAGCGGGGCAAGAGCATCAAAGAGTTGCGCTACGTCCTTAGCAGGCTCCAGCAGCGATTGGGCAACCTCTTTTCCATCCGTCCAAACAGGGCCTGAGATCATTGTTCAGCACTTCAGCAAGGTACGTATGACATTATACACACTTGCTGTGAATTGGTCCAAGGTCTCCTCCGCCTCTTTGAAATGTGTTGCTCCCCCCAAAGCGATTTTCTCTGCGCGCCAAACACCATTTAGGGAATTAGATAAAGCTACAGATATCCTCCACGTACTTATGACTTCGATAGATTGTTTATGGTGTGGATGCGGTGTATCCGTTTTGAGGCCTTCAGCGACAAAAACTGCAGGGGCAACATCCCGATCAAGCATCCTAGATTCATCTATCACTGATTGTCCATTCTTTTGGAGAGCTGGTTCTAAAGTATTCGGAGGTTGAGGTGGACTGGGATAGGCCACAGGAGGACCGTGATTGGCATGCAGCGGCGATTGTTCGTAAGGGTTTGGTAATCCTTCATAGCTAGGGTTTGATGTGACCTGGGGCTGAGACGAACTCGATTCAAAATACCATGCATCTGGTTGGGGACTCATACGCAGTGGGGCTGAAGATAGCATGTCGAACTGAGAGCAATGTGAAACCTAAACGGTCTACGCACCGTATATCCCCTGTGGGCCACTAGAAGATGGGGGGCTCGATACTATCTGTGATGCACTCGATGGTTCAGATCGCGGTAAAGGTGGCAGAGCTCGTGACCGAGATGCTTTGAAAGAGTTTGGATCGAAAGAGTCAACACTGCGAACAGCGGACAACTGTTGGGGATGGGGATTTTCACGACCATCTCCTGTAGACTTTTTTCTATTTCTGAAGAGATGAAGAGGTGACGAGAAAGCCTTCCGATGGTTTGGAGGGCGTTGCTCTTCATTGCTGAAGTCGAAATCGACAAATGAATCCATCGAAGTTGCGCTTTTGAGCGGTCGACTGCCATTCCCATAAGTACGGCTCATGATGGTTTATGGAAGGGTGAGAATCAGGAGACCATAATGGTTCCCTGAATTGAAAGGACTGAACGTGATAACGCGTGAAAACAGTAGCATTTCAATCATGATAACAATGGCGTCCTGTCATCAGGAGTGTCGAGATTTTCCTGCTGATGCAATTCAACAACACGGGAGAACGAAGAACACAGGAATAAAACAGCGGGGAAGTGATACATCAGTGGTTGCGCTGTCGACCAGAGATTGATTAAGTACATTGGACAAGTTGTGCCCCATTGATTTGGATAATGGCCTGTACATAAGACAGAACTACGAAGAGTGAGATGTACACCGCAAGTCTGGAGTGAGAAGGAGAAAATAAAACCCAGAAGGCTAAGGTGAAAACAGAGTCGCAAATCAGAGGCGGATTCTAAAGTGATGGCCAGTATCGGCAGAAGTATAGCGCCCTGTTTGGCCTGCTGTGCGCTACGCGGCGTTGCCCACTTTGATCATCGTTCGCATGCAAATCAGCAAATTGAAAAAAGTTTACTGCCATATTGAAGGTCATCGCAGGAGAGGAAGAGCTTTTCTGACAAATATCAGGGTAGTCTACCGTAATCATCGTGGTATAACTGATAATCGGTACAGTATTCGTGGTAGTCGTCTGTCAAGAGGTTTGCCACATGGCAAACCCACGTGATATGATTTGCCGCCATTGCCGATCACGACGCTTTTTCTAGACCCGCCTCTGATTTTGCAATTTACTGCATGTAAAGGGGGTTTCAGGCGAACTCTCTTACTGCCGGCCTTCGACACTCTTTCGAAAGACTCCGAGACCATGTGCCAGTCCCACTTATCTTCCACAAGCGCTTCCATCTAGAGCGCTGCTGTGTACGCGTTCTGGACCGCTATAAGCATTAGATTTTCCCTCGCTGTCCGGGTCGTATTTGCTTCACGCTCAATCAAATGTAGCCTCCAAGACGGCGTCTTCTTACTCTTTGATCAAATATCCTCAAACTAACGCCACGGTGTCTGATCGTATATCCTCCGGGATCTTTCAAAGGACAAGCACAAAGGGTGAGTAAACACTACTTACGGCTAATCACTTCTCTTATTCATTCTTTCATCCACAGATGCTTAGTGTTCGGCGAATAATACGAGATCCGAAGAAGCAGTTGGTGTAGGTTTTATGGAAGGAACAGAGTGATTATCTTCGAGCGTCCAATGTAGAGTTGGTGTAGAGCTGTGTAGAGCGGTGTGTTTCGCTTCAAGTTATGAGTATCAGTCGCAATAATTCTATTCACCCGATATCCGCATTGTCGAAACTCGAAAGGGTCGACTCGAGTCTGCACTGTCCAGCTTCTCCGAAGAGTATTGTCTATTTGGATTTTTCAACCTATCTCCCTGACCTGTGCTGGTGAGAATGAACAAGCATTCTCAGGATATGTCACAATGAAGAGGGGAGGCACTACGCTCTTATACGGCACCGAATTAATAAGGCATGATAGACCGCCCATAACGATAAGTGATTGAGTTGTACCAATCTCCAGGGGCATCATTTGTCCATGCTTCAAGGACTTGAAATAATTATAAAGCGCTAATTCAGTCCTTTGCAGAATCCCCTGTCCAAAAGGTCCATCCATACTTATACATGCCCCAAATGGCCATTCGTAGTCGGCGCTATTGGCGACTGCTGTTGGTAGGCTTTGGATTATGGATAGTGTCTACCAAACTACCTTCTCTCTTTCTCCGAATTTCCTTTTCTGCAAACACCATCACGCAGAACAACAAGAGGGACACCAGAGCTGATTGGAACTCAGAAAACGATGGATCGGAAGAGAAGATAATGCCCCTAGAGAGGAATGCATTCGAAGAGTATGCTCCTGCCAGAAAGGGCAGAGGACGACATACATTTCGACCGGATGGACTCGTCGCTGTCAATCCAAAAGGACCACATCCAATTTTTGAATTGGTCGATCGCGCGGAGAAAGCATGGAACGAAAAGTTGCGTAAAGCTAGTACATCTCTGGATGAAGCCATTGGTGAGTACAGACGAAGATATCGAAGGAATCCCCCCAAGGGCTTTGACAAGTGGTATGTTCCTTGTGTCTTTCTAGTCTCACGATGAAGAAGACTTTACTGAATAACACGCGCTTTGTAGGTGGGAATATGTTCAAAAGCATGATGTACAACTCCCGGACGAATACGACACGATTTACCATGATTTTGAACCTTTTTGGGGGTTGGAACCATCCTACTTACTTGGACTGCAAGCTGAACGGGAATTCAAGAAGGATACTTACACTATTGGCAGAAACGCAGATGGAAAACTCGATGTTGTCAAGACGTCATTCAATAGCGCGTATGATCAGTTGCTGTCGACCGCAAACAAAGTGTTGGACATTCTTCGCGATATTGAAGACGAGCTTCCTTCGTTTCGCGCAACATTCACTCCCCACGATGGTCCGAATCTGATGACAGATTTTGTGGTCAAAAGTACACTTTTGGAGGCAGCTAGCACGAATTCTTGTGAGCCACTAGTCATCTACTTTACAATTTGGATTCAAATTTGTTTGGGATAGACGTAGGCAGGGAGCAACTTCCACCAATCCATCACCTTGGATGGCTCTCCGCTTGCGGTCCAACCTCTCCTGCTCGCCGAATTGACTTCAACCTCGACGGGCCTCGGCCGCCGAAACCTAAAAAATCCTTTATCTACAATCACCGTCTAACGATGGACCCTTGCCTGAATCCGACTCTGCTCTGGGTGCACGGACAATTCGTGTCGCATAATATGGGACCCGATCCTTATCCCACTATGATTCCTGAATTCTCCTCTTGCAGTACTACTCTTCACCACAACCTCCGCTTTCCCACGCCTTATGGATGGGTCGAGGATGTCTTCCCTCGTTCTGATGATCCTGATTTCGCTGACAAAACTGATGAGCGCTTGCTCTGGCGGGGGACGAACACGGGTATTCATCATGGACCACGGACCCGCTGGGAGAGCGCACATAGAGACATACTCGTTAGAATCGTCAACGAAGTTAATGGAACCATCGACTTCCTCATGCCGCCCAATTTGGGTTATGAAGATCAACCAGTTGAGAACCCCAAAACAGCGCGGAGGGCGCGAATAAATCCAGCTATGATGGATGCAGCATTTGTTCGTGGACCATCGCAGTGCGAGGAACCAACATGTAGTCGTATGAAGCAGATATATGAGTACAAGCAAACGCAAAGCATGAAAGATGCAGGAAATTATAAGTACGTCCTCGATGTAAGCCACTTTTCCTTCTGGATAATCTCGTATTAATGACAGCCTATAGATTGATGGCAACGGCTGGTCTGGTCGTTTCAAACGTTTAATCACCTCAAACTCTTTGGTCTTCAAAACCACTATATACCCAGAGTGGTAATTCTGCCGTTCCTGAGCCTCTCTCGCGCTACCACTAACACTCGCTAGGTTCATAGATCGCGTAGAACCATGGGTGCACTACATTCCAGTCCAGGTCGACCTGTCGGATCTCTATGACTCGTTAATATTTTTCCGTGGGGACCCTAATGGCGAAGGTGCTCATGAAGAACTCGCACGGCAGATCGCATTGCAGGGTCGGGCTTGGAGTAAAAAATACTGGCGAAGAGAAGATATTATCGCGTATTTTTACAGGTATGTTCTGGATAGGATCATGCATGAACAACTGCCTACTTAAATTTCGTTTGCTGGCCACAGAATGCTCCTGGAATATGCGCGGCTCATGAGCCTTGACCGAGAGGCAATGACCTATCAAGGAGAAGGCGAACTACACATGGATCGATGGAGTAAAGGCGAAGCTCATGTTGATGACCCTCTATTGCACTGAAACCTGGGTGGACCAGGAACGAATAACTATTCACGAAACGACATTACCGATCTGCTAGCCATAGAGGAAACTCGATATATAGGTACATATACACATTGCGGTTAATAATTTACGTAGGACCTGAGGCAACCCAATCAGGTGTCTCTTCATTGCCAGAATAAAATAAGGCTGAGAGCGAGATGTGAACAACAACATGCAAAACGGAGAGCTAGACAGAAACAATTGAACATGCAAAACTTATGAGAAAGTAAGAAAAATAGAAGAACACCACGATAAATGGAAGGGAAAGACGAAAGCAACACGAAAAAGTATCGAGGAAATATGACGGAAGTGTGTTTTATGCACAAGGAAGCAGAAATAGTAGAACTCTGACATCAATGTATAAAGATTGTGAGAAAGGAACGAGGAGCCAAAGTATGCTTCTAGGATACTAAGATATGCAAAGTGGTGATAGATGATACAGACCAACTAAACGACTAAAGAACGAATCTGGTCCGGGTTAAAATCAAAGTCCTTGTATTTGAACGATGAGGAACTGTTTCTCATCACTGAATTGCTCGTCTATTATGCACAAGAGTAAGAAAAATTTATGAGGGAGGAACCTGCACAGAATCACCTTCTTTATCGTTATGGAAATTCTTCAAGAACATTAGGAGTTTTTCTTGATTTCGCCGTAAGATGTTTTCTATCTGCACGGGTTTCTTGGGATTCGCGACGAACACCTGCGAAGAAGGATCGTCGAGCGATCATTCAAAAGGTATTTTGAGGCATACCTTGAATACATGAAAGGCTTCGAACTGGATATTTTTGCTCTTGTCCCGCAAAAGATTCATCATCATCTTGAGATTGGCTTCGTTCGATATATATCGCGTCATAACATTGAAGTTTGCCCGATCAAGCAATATCTCCCCCAGCAGTTTGAGAGATTGGCGTTTAGTGACATAGTTCTCCGAAAGGATCAGAGTAGTGTAAGAGGAAAAGAACTTGGGAAATTATCAGGCACTCTTCGAAAACAGCGATGAACGGAGACATACCCGGTCATAATTCTTGTCTAGATAGTCGGCGACCATGGGCTTATGCCGTGTCAGAGTCTCTTTGAGATTCACGAAAGCATCACAAGAGATTCCAAATGTTGTCGTTTCGATGTAATGAGGAAAATTATAGAATCTGTTTCCAACGACACTAAGTTTCGCCACGCACAAAACACAGATACGGCCTAAATACTCACTTATCGGAATGTAACAGAATTTTTGCCAGTTGCTCATGTCTCAACATCTCTTTCAGAATCATACCCGTGTTCAACGCAATCTCTTCGTTCTCGTAACCAGCCAATGTAGAAAAGATCACCTCGGGCTTTCCGTATAGATATTCGACTGTTGGCCATCTTGTACCAATTTGCCGGCGCAAAAGGTTGTTGAAAATCTGTACCACATCTTTGCGCGACTCGAATTCAAACCGAGCAATGTTTTGGACGAGGAAATGTAACAGATCGGTGTTATAGGTTTCCTGTGCCAGCTGGGCGACTACTTCGGGGAGAGGATCTGAGGACGGCAGATCAGGGAGCGTCAAATTGCGACTAGAACAAGCTTACCACCGTCGCCATAAAGTAAAGCCTTGATCTGCTGTAAATTCTTCGAGCATTCCTCATTCGCCTATTTAGATGCTTCAATCAGAAGCGACTCGGGAGCAGATCAGTCAAAAAAGCCTATGTACCCTTCTTCTAGTCTCTGACCCGGGTGCGCCTGATTCCAGTCGTGGTATTGCATCGCGGAGGCCTCTGACGAGGTCTGGGGGCGTTCTCTGCTTTGTTTTGAAGAAGTTCATTGCAGAATGTGAAGAGGAGAGAGAAATAAAGGGAGTAGATTACACGAAACAGCGATTGACGATGAGAAGCCTGAAGGTGATTGTGGTAAGCAGTAAACCTTGTAATGCCGTTTTCAGTAATCAACTGCCGGCTGCTTCGTCATCCGAATATTACCCAAATCTAATCTCTTCACCTGCAATGCAGCAATTAACACAAGTTTTCATCTTTATTCGAGGAATTTTCTCAATCAATATTAGCCTACAGCCAAATAAAGGTTGTCCTCGTGGGTATATCTAAATTCCTTGCAACCTCTGTCAAATTCCTCCCACCATCAGTTCTTCGATACACAACTGCTCCCGCTGACCCAGCGACTCCTGCCGCAATGAGGAATTCATTACCCCCGTTAGTCTCCAGCCCAATTTCCATCCCTCGAATTTGATCTAGTCCGGTGAACACCTCCGTGATGAGCTTTAGCCCCTCATCAGGCTTCCCGGAGTTGACATGCTCAAAGATGGCGATGGCATCCCCGCGTGGGTCTTGTACACCGGTGTTCCGGTTTGACACGTAAATATACGCGGTCGGGAATTTCACAGTTGGATTAGGAATGAGTATCTCCGCCGCTGCCATCGCAGCTCCTGCTGGTAGACCAGAAGGAGTAATCACTTTGCTATCGATAATGTCCGAAGTTCCATTGGGAGGTACAGGGATTGGCTGGACGGTCAGAGTGGAAGCCAACTCATGGATGACGAAAATTCGATCCCCTAAGTTTAAATTGGGTTAGTGGAGGTAGTATTTTCGTCCAAGAACCGAGATGGTACCGAAAATCTTCATGTGTCGAGGGCCACTCTCTGAAGGCTGAGGAATAAGCCCGGTAATGTTCCAGTCTACTGGCTGGGCTGGTCCGCCATCTGGGGTTAACCTCCAAAGTTTATCGCCCCCCTTGAAGATTCATCAGAATTGATCAGATCAGCGAATACAAGTAGGTCTCACCAAGTCGGGTACAATAACTTCGCCTTCGTACTCATATGCCATGTGCGGGTGAGATACCCCACCTACAGGTGGCGGAAAGGTGATCGTAGGTGCGGAGTCATTGTCAAACGTCAAGAACGTGGAATCCGTAGGAAATATCCGCCCATTTCCTGAATCATAGTTCATGATGGCGACTTGTCCAGTAGACAAAGCTACTGTAAACGCAGGATCGCTCCCTCCAGAGGGTACACTATCGTGAGGACCAGATACCACTCCATCAGAGGTTGTAGTGTAAGATTGAAGCGCGCCCATGGGCGAAAGTTCGTTAGTTGCACTATAAAAAATGTGTGAACACAACCGCAAAAATCGATAAATAAACACAATGTCGCACTAGAAAATGCTAGAATTGGTAGGATGAGGGGTTATCCACGAAGTGTTGATACCAGCAGGGAATTTTGCGGCGACGTCGAGAGTGCCAGCAGACGAGTCAAACAAGTACGTAGCGATGAAAGTATTGTAACCGCCTGCTAAGATCGAAAACTTAACCATGATGAGCGGAATAAAGAGAGAGCCAGAGGTTGCATGACCAATTTATACTCTGGACGAGAAGCATGAGGGTCCGCTCGGAAATCGTCAGCTCACGGGGAAGGTGCTTCTTTCGGGCTCAATGCCGTACCCAGCATGGGGGACGAGAATCACGAGTTGGTGGCCATCGCATCATTGCAATCCATTTATAGTCAATTGCACACAGATTATGGGGAGTGGGTATTATATGACCTTCAAAGTCAACCTGCGATGGATTTCCGAAGATAAAAAAAAACGACATAAAGGTTGCATTAGGCCTATTCTGTGAATAGCATACTGAAAAGAGGGTAAGGGTCTTAATATTCTACAGCTTGCAAGATGTGCGTACTTTCTCAGAAATTGCTCCGTTTCAAACCCGTTGAACGATTGGAATTTCCCGTTTACATATTCCCCTGCGTTCTCTTCTTTCGGATCATCTCATTCTTCTCCTATGTCACCCTCGTCTTCATTCCACGCACTTGGGTCAAACTCTTCCCTTGACAAAAAACACCATTCGACTAGGGATAGCCGCGGAGGTTTAACGGTAGATGTTTTTTTCTTTGCTACCCAGTCACTCCTAAATGTCTCATCCTCGTACATGATCTACAAGAAAACAATTCCAGGGTGTCACAACTTGCAAATCCGGAAAAAAAAGCAGTTGATCAAAATCATACCTCCATACATCTATCACACTCCCCAGACCAAAGATTTGGGTTTCGTCCTTCCTCACTTCCAAGCCTAGTCTTGCCAGATTCCAGGACGCCAACCATTAGGTAGACAGTTTCGAGATTTTTGAGAGAAGCAAACGCTTGGGCGTAGTGAATCTGGTAAACATGCCTGAAATCACGAGTGTGAATATGATTGGAAGGCAACTCACCGGTAAACCTGTACCATCTTCATACCTAATCAATTTTGGGATCGGATGTTGAAATTCGGAGAAACAGCATGTATGGCAAAGCCCACACCATGTCCTTGTTTGCCGTAATGTCAAGACCTTCAGCATCGGGAATGCGCGGACTATGTATTGAGCAACGAGAGGTGAAGGCCAGTAAATATTTCGAATTTCGACCTCAATATTGTGTAATATAACTGAGCCGTTCGGAAACTTAGGAGGCACGACGTCGACCTTTGAGCAATCTATCCGGATTTTCCTCAAGCGCGTAAAGTCGTCGACATTCCATGACCGTGAATCTTCAGTCCATTGTATGAAGTGAATTTCTCTGGAAAGGCTCAGTTAAGAAGCACTAATTAATGATGGGAGGTGGATATGCTCACAGAGTCCAAGACCTCTTGATTTCTGTAAATGGCAGATACTCATCACACAAATCTTCATCGTGTTTCACGAGCAGAACTCTAAACCAGGCTTCAAGCGCCAACGTTCTCAAGATCTTCGATGCCAACGAAAGGGAAGAGAACAGTTGCCAAGAGGGTTTTGATGATTCAGTATCCTTGGTATTGAAGTTGGTATTCTGAGCAATGTAGAAGCCGAGTATTTCTCTCAACAATTCTGGGGGCAGCGTTTTGCTTCGTTGCGTAGAAACTACCACTAGCCGGCTATTCTACTGCCCATCGTCTATTTACAACGATACATAACAAACCTGAAGAAGGTATCACTCACCTCAGTTTCGGAGCTGGAACTAGAGTGCATTATTGCAAGAACTGATGTCGGCGGCGCTTATTATCCTATAACTAACTCCCCATCTCAACAAACGTCAACATCATCCTCTCAAGTCCAAACTCCGATAAGTAGAAAATATGATTGTCGGCTTGCCGACAGGGGACTAACAGCAACAACATCCAGGGGGAAAACCGCCCAAAGCAGCGATTATGCAGTCCTGCTTGTTTAATGGAGCGATACAAGCCCTAGAGAGAAATTTTGCGAGATAGAAAAAACAAAAAAAAAGGCTTACAACAGTACGTCCCATTCCAATGAGCAAAGGTTTGACACATTGCGCACATCGAGGTTTCACCAGATACGTTGAACTTCGTCGACGGTGTTGCCGTTAATCCAGTAGATGATACACACAGGATCAACACGTTGAATAGTTTAATGTTGTGGTTTTGAGCATTGTTTCGGTCTTGCTTCTTATGCGTACAAAATTCATTAATGAGGGAGGCTATCGAACTCGCTCTCTCTGTCGCGAGCTCATCCATGGTGGCAGATAGATGAAATTCATCACGACTATGATAATGAACTGTCGACAAAATATAGAAAGATTTTGGAACTGGAGAAAGTCGAAAACTTTTTTAACGAGGTAAAAGGATAGAGCAAACACTTTGGAGTAGAAATTGGGTTCCAAAACAGAATACTAAGTTTAAGAGTCCAAAGAAACAGATATTTGGAAAATCTGATAATCTACGCGTTGCCTCTTCATACCAAGCAGCAGTCTTTGAAGGTTTCATTGCAAGTTGTATCTTTATGAGATCCCCCAGAGAAGGCTTCAGGAGCGTTCTCCAAGTGTCGCTCGAAGCAAACGCGACACATGATCTAGTGCCATTGTTGGTTTCGACGAAGGTGAGTTCAACCCTTGGCCACTCCTGTTGGGCATCCACATAGGTAGCAGAGAAGCGGCCATCTATTCATGAGATAAAGGCGGAAGACCAACCGTGGCGGACGGTAATGACAACCCATAGCAAAAAGGTTGGTAAACACGTGTCAAGTCGTCTGATGCCTGAGTCATCCTCCAGCTTACCACTGCTCCGAGGGAAAGTGAAAATGCAAAGGCTACAGTATTGGATACGTAAACCCTATATTATCGCCCAACAATCACTCCACCTCTTCAAAAGTTCGTCGCATGGCTGCTCAGCAGCCACTGATCATATCCTCAAATGCTTTCCGTGCTTTCGCAATGTCGTGAGGAGAAAAGAAAACCCACAAGCAAATGCGATTACTCCAACTGCTTCCCCGTATCCTACTTCAGATACGAGCTTGAACTTCTTGCACATCACTTGCGGAAGCTACCGGCGCTTCTCAATCAGTTCATTATCTTCAGACTTTCGCCGCGACGGGCAAAGAACATTGCATATGCGGTGGTCCTCAATGAATTCTTTGTCTCTTCCTTGGCCAATTGAAATGAGACGCCCAACTTCTCGGCTTTCTGAACCTCCTGAATCGTTCTGGCATTTGCATCAAATTGGACCCGCTGTATAGCGATGAATTTAAGAAGCCAGCACATGCTCCTTCCTTGATGCTATCTAGGTATGACTTTTGTATATGTAGGACTAGGTCCTCATACTTCACTTGCCATGTGCAAATACCGTTCTTCTTATCTGAAGTCAGATTCTCAACACCGGGAACCAAAAACCGCCTTATATTGTAAGCACCTGCTTGTTCCAAGACTCATCATTCTATATATTCCTTATCGCTTCTTTCAATTATGCTTTTCAATAGTACCTATGCGGAGTTGCTTCCCATTCTACGGTGCCTGTAACACTACAGGTCTTCTTAGTATAAAAATGTACCCTCATCAACCCGATTTTTGAGATTCCCCTTCCTCCTATCCCCTCTTTCTAGCCGCTCAGCCCTGTTCAAGAATGGCGAGCACTCAGCCCGTTCCCGCCCGTCAGGACAGCGCTTTTATAGACGATATCGAAAAGAAGGAATCCTCGTCCGACGAGAAACTTGGCTATGTGGATACGGTCGGCTACGATGACGACGACGCACCGGGAGAGTTGCGTTTGAAGCAGGCAGAGGAACTCGAGGTATCATTTTTCCCTTCACTCTCTCAAATATACTACTCACCTTCTTGCCTACTCCAGGCTCGTCTAGCATCCGGAACGGCAGACGACAGCGAGTATCTTGTCAAGGACGCGCATGATATTTCCATCAAGGTGTTGAGTACTCGGTATATCCATTTGCCTTCTGTACAAATGTCATCTCACAACTCACGTCCTCGACAGTGATGATTACGAGCTCCCTGTTGTGACTTTTCGCATGATGTTCCTAGGTCTTGGCTTCTCCGCTTTCGGGTATACTAACTCTATCAAACTTTGTTATACATCTCTGAGTTTAATTTGGTCATAGGTCTGTTCTGGCACAGCTGTATTACTTCAAGCCCCAGACGCTGCTTGTCTCTGAAAGCTTCCTGTTGATCGTCATATACTTCATCGGTAAACTCTGGGAAAAAACGCTGCCTTCCCATGGTCTCTTCCGATTCATCAATCCCGGTCCTTTCAACATCAAAGAACATGGTATGCGCTCTCTGATCGCCTGATCCATTCTAAGATACTCAACCGGCTTCAGGTGCCGCTCTGATCATGGCATATACAGCAAGTGCTTCAGCGACCGCCATTCAGGTCATTTCCGTTCAGGATCTCTATTAGTGAGCTTTTTCGTCACATCATATTGGACAAAGTGATAAGAGCCTTTTCAAGTAACAATGAATTAAATCCTGGGATCGCTATCTTCACTCTCCTCGCCTCCCAGCTCATTGGGTATGCCTTTGCCGGCCTGCTACAGGAAGCTCTTGTCTACCCTTCAGTATGCTTCTGGCCTTCGGTAGGATTTTCTGTCGCGTTCAGCTATAACATTCGTCTGAACATTTCCTTCCTAGGTGATCACACCCGCGAACATATTTCAAGCGTCAGTCCCGCTTCATTTGACTTATTCCCAGACGTATTGACTATTACTTCCAGGCTTCACTTTGATGGTGGCTTGTCGAGCAAGCGGACTAAGATTTTCTGGGCTCTGTTTGCTTTTGTCTTTGTCTACGAGATTATTCCGCAGTGGATCTTCCCTCTCCTTACTGGAGTGAGCATTTTCTGCTTGGTCGACCATACTTCACCTGTAATGCGCAATGTTTTCGGAGGAGCTAGCAACAACGAGGGCTTGGGGGTATGTGCTCCGTGTCTTCTTTCAAAGAAATCTTTGACTGAGATGTTTGCGTCAAGCTCTTGGCTGTTTCGTTCGATTGGAACCTCATCACCTCGTTGAATCTTTACACTCCTTTATGGACACAGCTGAATCAGGATATTGGTATATTCCTCACCTACATCCTGATGTCTGCGGTGTACTACGGTAACATATGGCAAGGTCTTAAAGTGGGTTTTTTGTGTTTTCAGTGTCATAAAAAAGACTTTCTTGACATTGATCAAGTTTCCTTTCATGTCCCAAGCCATTTTCGACAGCGACGGTAATCAGTACAATCAGAGTGCCATTCTGACAAACAACTTGTTTGACCCTGTGAAATACGCTGAAGTTGGAGTAAGCTGTCGAAATTTCTTCGTTCCGTCGCCTTGTTCTCATATGATCCTTCAAAGCCGGCCTGGTTCTCGGCGACCAATGCACTATATTTTATCACCGCGAATCTTGCCATGGGTGCCACTATCACACACGTACTGTTCTTCTACTGGGATGAGCTCTTGCCCTTCTTCCGTGCATTAAACCCTTGGAACAAAACTGCTCATATCGAACATGACGAACACTATGTTGCTATGAAACGTTACGATAAAGTTCCTCGGTATTGGTATCTTTGCCTCTTGGCGATTGCATACGCTATGGCTCAGGTAGAATCATCCCTACGAACCTCACTTTCTCACGACTGACGCTTCCCGCCCTTGTACGCAGGCTACTGACTATACTGGTTTGTTTTCCGATTGAGGAGAAATTGCGATTACAGCTAAATACTTGATTACAAAGGACATTCAAATTTTGCCTGGTGGCAACTCACTGTTGTATGAGTGTTTCCGGCTGAGTATTACTGCGATCTAACTGATTAGTCCTAGATCCTGATCATCTCACTGTTCTTCACCACGGCCTATTGCACAACCTCTGCTATTCTTGGCTACAAGGAATTTAGCACACAACTCGATGGTTTCTACGGTATGATAGGTTCATACATGGCTCCCGGTGATCCCAGTACGTCTAGTCACTCAAATAATCCTTTGAACATCCGTTGACCTGTCGTAGTTTCAAACATGTATGCCGCACTTTATGGAAGTCAACCTACTGTCCAGGCCATCAAATTGCTTGGCGATCTGAAGCTTGGACAGTACCTCAAAATACCTCCCAAAGTCAACTTCCTTGTCCAGGTCATCGGTTGTATCGTCGTACGTTCGAACGCCCGCCAAATGCTATAAAATTGAGCTTAACATTGTACAGGGCGCACTCTTGAACTACGTTATGGAGCTCTCAATTGTAAAAAACCAGAGGGCAGCTTTGCTCACAATCGCCGGTACTCGTTTATGGTCGGGACAGAATGCACAGAGTTTCAACTCGAATGCTATCTCTTGGGGCGCTCTTGGACGTGAGATGTTCAGCCCAGGAAAGACCTACTACATGGTCCCCGTATCTCTTGCTATCGGTGCAATATTCCCTATCATCCAGTATGGACTTCACCGCAAGTGGCCCCGCAATGCGTTCCTCAAGAACTTCAACACCAGCGTCGTTCTACAATATTCAGCTGATCTATCTGGTATGAATCGATTTCTATTGTCAGTGAATAGAACTCACGGTGTCTTTGCGCAGTTGGAGTAAATACTCAAGTGAACACTTCCATGGTACTAGGTGTTGTCTCCCAGTGGTGGGTCCGTAAGAGGTATCCTCGCGCTTTCACCAAATGTAAGTTTATAAGTTATATACCCTGATTTTCATCGTTGTACTGATTTCTTCTTCCGTTATATAGACAATTACATCGTTGCTGGCGGTATGTTACTCTCTCCGTCGTTCATTGTGATCCTCGTTAATGATGGCTTTGATTCCGGCAGCTTTGGATGGAGGAACTCAGGTCATCTCATTTATCCTCAATTTAGCACTTTTTGGAGCTGCAGGTCCTGCTGTTCCTTTCCCTAATTGGTGGGGTAACGACCTCAAGTACTCGGCTGATAGGTGTTTGGCGCCTGCTTCATAGATGGACTTGCTCTTCTACTTTGGGTTTCGGGTGTTGGTTGGCTTACATTAACATTGGACACCGCGGCGCTGCGAGATACGCCCATTGTTTGTCTATCGCCTTGGCACAAGACTTGAATGAAGTTATATGTGTCTTATGTAGTATAATGTATGTTCGTATATATACCGTGTTTCAACAAGTATTTTCAACTCGTGCAACTGGTGGGTATCGGGAATTATACCCAAGAACTCGATCTGCTGGTCTTCCTCCGGCTTTCTAGGAGGGCGATGTGTTCAATGCACGGGTACTTAGAAAGTAAGGTCGATCCGTACTCCTTGGCAGTATTGGAAGGTACACGTTATAATGCCTCCGGTCGTGTTAGTCCCTCTCAAGTACCATTTGCTTAGGAATTATGCCTCTCGCTGCCTCGAAAGCGTTCCTCATAACATCCAGCGAATGGGCCTTCTGATTGCATAATCACCTCTGCATCGAATTATCAGGCTTGAAGAACTTGAATGTAGAAACCTCTACTACTATCTTGTAGTCGTAGCAATTCCCACCCCGGGTTTCGCTGCTCCGAGGGTACCCTTCCCTTTTGGATACTGTAGATGATAGCATATAGAAAGGGAGGGACCATAGAAGGTCGGTACCAAGCATTTGGGAGAAAGAACAGCCTACACTACGGCGCTCACCACTTGGACTTGACCTCATATCAGTCTCGTATCAGTCCCATATTCTCACAGATAACGCACCGGCTAAGCACCGGTATTGGTTCTTGACTTCCTCCTGAGATTCGAGGAATAAATGCTTTCCGCAACATACATGTAAGAGGGGAATACTGCAAAAGATGCATTTATCGCAACTCCCCAATGGCTACAACATATCCATACACTCAACCCAAGTTCTCCATCGCTTCCCTGTCTCTTGGCACGAACACTCACCACGACCTTCCTACAAAGTTTCGTGTGACCGCGACTTTAGGCTATAACGGCATTGAGATCTTCATACCAGACTTTGAAGACTTTGTCGATCAAGTCCGAGAGGGAAAGCACGCCTCGCTCTTCACTGAGCCTATGCTATCTCGTCCTTCCACTGAGCTAGACATTCCTTGTGCCACCGCGATCCACAACCTCTGCAACTCTCTCGGACTAGAAATTCCCCTACTTCAGCCCTTGAGGAATTTCGAGAACTTTCACTCACAGGATGATATTGATGTTCGCCTTGCAGAGGCTGAGCGATGGCTTAGAATAATGCCAGCGATGAAGTGTGGCTTGCTTCTCGTCTGCTCCAATCATATCCCTCCACCGTTTCCTATAACTGAAGATTACACCATGGACATGTATTACGACGCCCAGGTCGACGCGTTTCGCCAACTTGGTGCGTTAGCCGAGAAGTACGGCGTACGCATTGGCTATGAGCCACTGAGCTGGGGGACGGTTGTCAATGACTGGATGCAAGTATGGGACATCGTGAAACGCGTCAACCGCGAGAACGTTGGCGTTCTTTTAGATTCATTCAATACACTGTAAGCCTTCCTCGTTATTCTGATCTTCATTCTATTCATTTGTTTCCAAGTGGCAATCAATATGCTGACCCAGGTCAAGCATCTGCCATACGCAAAGGGCAGACGCTCGCAGCCATGCTCACCAATCTTGAAGAAATGGCCATGACCATCCCGGCAGAAAAAATATTTTTCTACCAAGTTGCTGACGCTGTTCGTCCCGCAGAGATATGTTATGATGATGATGTTATGCCTCGACGTATGAAATGGAGTCGTGCATGTAGGGTATTCCCATGCGAACCTGCTAGTCCAGCAACGAAAGCGACTACCCCGGATCCCGAAAACCCAGCATCAGGGTACTTGGGATTTCTACCTGTAACACAGATGACCTCTTTGTTACATCAGATGAGGTACCGGGGCTGGTGGTCACTGGAAGTGTTCAACAGTTCATTGCAGGAGAGCGACAAAGGATGTCCAGAGCGCCACGGCCGTCGCGGAATTGATGGCTTACGCGCACTGTGGGACGTCGTTAAATCTGATATGCTCTCTGGTGGTCTGGACATCAACGTGCAAGGACTGTTTAGCAGAGAAGGAACCACTCCGAGTCCTACAATGTCGACACCACCGCTTTCTTGTGGAAGCATCAGTGATGCAAGCGACTCGTCCACGCCGTCGAGTGATAGCGAGTTTGAGATTGAGCTTCCAGAAACACTCCACAGAATCGGCGGTCGCGAGAGAATGACCTCCGGATCCAGCAACGTTGTCATTGAGGAACTGAGGTTGAAAGAGAATCAGTGAAGTTTGGTTGAACATGTACATTACTTCTTACTACTACGAATTACGGCGATTCAATTTGAATATACTCTTGTAACAGATTGTCGGCATCATATGACAGCGTTATTTATTCAAATTTATGAAAAGCCATTAAACAATACGACACGAAAAAAACTTACGCTTTTCAGGATTTCGTCCTCACAAGAAGTCTGAGCCTTAGAAAATGATGATTGTGAAGACACATGGCCTTAAATCTCACCACTGAGGCTAGTCAGGCAGACTGGGACGCATCTGATATTTTAGAAACCATAGTGATCACAAGGAGTCTAGAGAACGTGTCAGTAGCGCGCGAGACGTAGAGTGATACACGTACAGCATCCTCCACCTGGTTGGGGAAAAAATGCATAAAGGTTCCCAGAGGTGCCGAATGATATATCACAATCCGGCGGTATCGATCAGAAGCCAAAGATAGCAGGAGCGCATCAAGGAGAATACATCAGATGCATTCGATGATTGTCGCTTTAGTCGTTGTTCAAATCAACCTGTGAAAGAACGACAGGAACCCTATTGTCTTTGATGAAAAGTGCATTGTCCCCCTTCATGCAACAACGCACTGTGTCGACTTCCCTGAATGTAGCGATGAGCGTATTCAATTTTATATAGGGCCCAAGATAGCGGAATAGAAAATGGATGCGACTTGTTGAGATGGAGATTATTTTTTTTTCAAGCATCTGAGTGGAAAGGGTATGGTGAGGGTTTATAAGAGATTGGTGATGTTTGATTTCGGATGTGCCCTAGCAGAATGTAGACCAACAGAAGTGATCAAAAACCTGTACCCAACTTGTTTCTGAGGAAGATCTTGTGCACGCTGTGTAAACATTTGACCCAGCGAACGACAGGAAAAAACATGTGCGTACGTTGGGGTCTTGAGAGATCGTGTTCAATGCCAGTGACCGACGCCGTTACAAGCAATTCAGTGTCAGATCTCCACTAACAAAGACGAAGGATTCATCAAGTTGATTGGTGACCTTTCTGTACCTCGTTTGACAGACGACTTGTCATTATTCCATGGTTCAGGTTCAAATTGGCGCTTATAAGCCACGCCTTCGAGCGGCTACTGATCGGATAATATGCAGGCGACCAACTACAACGGCCAACCGTCGAATGGAAGCGAGTCGAGTTCGAGCTGCCATATATTTGCGGTCCATCATTCAGAAGGGATACCGTGTCAACCGGAGTGGTGTGATATTTGTTACAACAGTTTGACCACCTCAACGGGTAGGCTACGACACGCAGAGCCCAATGATACATGGTTGTACAGTTTCAGGTCAGACACCAGCACCAGCACCTCGCCACCATTTGACCACCCCATCCTCGCCACCAGATACAAAAGCGCCCACGGAGCCAACGGCGGGAGCTCTTGGGCGCCATGACACCGACCAAACTTCACCGGCATCTTGTACAGTTGACACTGCTGCACGGGAAGCAATGTCCCATACTTTGATCGATTTGTCGGCGGATCTAGATAAGAGGGAGGAGGTTATAATGAGGGGGTATGACCGAAGGAAGAGAAAAAGTTATATCACTGCGAATTACTTCCAGAATCTTGTTCACTTACCCAGACAAGCCGAACCGACCATCCGGAGAAATGTCCGCACACAGCACCCAAGAAGAATGTCCACTAAATGTTGCAACAGCCCCTCCACTGCTTCCGGAGGATACGCGGACGTCATACAATATTAGACGTTTGTCTTCAGATGCACTCAAGAGAAGCTGAATTATAGGCAGTAAGTCCAGAAGGAGCCATCGAATAGGAGAGAAATTACCTACATTGCCATCGGGAGACCACGCTACGGAGCGGACAGACATTGCATGAGATGTGTATGTGTTTACAAAGGTATTCGATTCGACGTCAAAGATGAAAACATGCCCGATCTCTGAAGAGAGTGCGACGCGCTTGCCGTCTGGGCTCTAAAACACATAAGAATCGCTCAACAGCTCTTAAAGACGTGTAAAACAGACGCGTACATATGAACAGCACATTCCAAACTTATTTCTCCCCGAAAACACAGTCGAGATTTTTTGACCAAAGTTCTTGGGCTCCGCAGAACGTATAGTGAGATTTCCATGTCCTCCTGCTGATGCATAAGTCGATCCGGAAGGACTCAGAGATACAGACCAGGCTAGCGTTGGGAATTTCATTCAGAGGGTTATTCCCAATCTATGAAGCATAGCGAACTCACAAGGCTCTGCATTTCCCATGCCCTCCTCTCTCAAGAAGCTCTCAAAAGCTCCTTCTGACACTCCAGTCTCGAGATTCCATAGCGACGTCAAACCTTCAAGACTGTTGTATAGCGCATGCCGGCCGTCTGGGGATACTGATAGCGATACCAAGCCAAGTGTATGCGGCGAGGGAACTCGGTAATCTGTTGGTGAGTTTGGAGGTGAATGTGGTTCTCCTGAAGATGAAGACGATTGCCTAATAGATCCATCGGCTGATATGGACACTACAGTGTCGTTTTTTGTCCAAGAAACACCCCAGACGGCATCGGCGTGTGCTGCAAATGAGATAAAAACTTAGGTTGATTTAGGATCAAATTGAACTCAAGACACACCTTCGGAACAATCATGGGCATGCAAGAATGCTAGGCTCTAGAGTCCAGCATGAATATGATTGAAAAGAGCCAGGAGTTTATTTACCCACCATGGCGGTAAGAAGAGAAAACGCGCCAATCTTCGCGATTGATGACAGTCCAGTCACCAAGCCTGATCTGAGCTTAACGACGTTTTTGCTCTACTAATGGATGCAAATTTGCAGTACAAGTACAGAATGAATGTCTGGTATATAGTATGATGTGCTGAACGATAAAGAAAACTTGAGCTGACATTATTTTTAAGAGCTTAATGGCGCCGGATACACATTTACACCAAACAGCGCTGCCGGGGTCTGAAAACAGATAAGTAAACACCTAACGCTAGGTTCACCTTGAACGGAGGCACGAATTTTCTCCTTCATCTGACAAGCCAACGACATCCAGATTTCACGCAGCGCAGACGAGACGTAAACGATTCGTTGTGGCATTTTTCCATAGTTCGTTCGTATCAGGGGTCCACTCGCCAACGTCGCAGCTGGTGACTTTCCATCATCGATAGTGATATGGAGGCGATGCGCCTCATGTCTTCATTTGTCTGAACGTCGGTTGTGAATCGTTTTCGACATAATATCCTGGAGTAGTCGTTTCAGCGATTCCTCGTCCATGGAAGTATATCGATGGAGAAACACATCATTTAGGTAGATATGGCCAAAAATATCCAGGAGCACCATTGCAATTCCACTCTCCCGCAAAGGTTCAATGAGAATTGGAAAGTCCCGAAATATCGATGTGCAAAATTCTAGAAAGTATTGCATAGGTTCAGGTTCACCAGATATCGTCCGTGCAAGTATTCGGCAGAAACCTGCAAGGATTTCTGTCCTTGAGATACAAGAGACAGTGTCAAAAAAAATCAGGTTATTTTCTTGAATGAAATTTGAATACCTTTCGCAGTTCTGTAATAACGATACCAAACTCTGAAAAACTAACTCTATAGTCATGGATGAACAACCTGAGAGAAACGCACCAACCACGCCCCACCTCTTTCTGCCCAGTGCAATGAAATTCAACAATGTTACAACGGAGGGTAGTTGTAACGACTAAGCAGATTCTGAATGGTTGAATGTACGAAAAGCTCTTGAGATTGCACCTGAGAGAGAGCCGCAGTACGCACCAAATCAGCCATACGAGTTCTGTAAGTGCAGTTTGAACGTGATTTGTTAAAAGGTGCCCCGAAATTTGGAGAATAGCTAGCACAGAATCAATACCACTCAAACGGATTCTCCAAGCTGTAGACAAGAGTGTGGAAGACTTTGAAAGGGCATGTGTAAAGTCAAGTTGCAACGTGAAACATTCCGGAAGATCAAAATCCTCAGCTTTGGGCCAAAAGAGTATAAACGGCCACGAACCTAACTGGGCCCTAAAGTCGGCCGAGTCTGCATAGGATGCCAGAACCACTAAGGCTTCCTTACATTCCCAGAGCGTGAAAGATGGTCCAGCATTTCGTGTTTGCAAACGGATGAGCAATCCTTCAGCCGCGACAACGAGGAGAATGACAGTCAGAAACCCCGCATTGACAACAGTTTCAGCGGCTTCCCTCTCAGCAAGAATAAGGAGCTTGATAGCCTGAATCAATGAACGTGTGATCTGTCCTCTGCGAACAGATGATGAGGCTGAATACCCGTACGGATAGATTTGTGCACTGAGGACCGTACGGAAGCAAAGGGGTCTAGCCTGCAGTTTAGGGGGCATGATGAGATTAGAGTGATATTGACGGAAGTGGGATATAGACCTTGTATCTGGAAGACACGCCATCAATTCGAGTAAGAAAATCTGCATTTCACTCGGCTCCCATTTAGAAAGCACTTCAAAAAGGAGACGAGGGTCCCCCATTTCCAGCTGCATCATGACTCTGTTCAATGTGTGTTGTCGTATATCGTCCGGGTAGAAATCACGCCTGTGAATGAATCTAAATTAACACTCCGAATCAGTGATAACTGGGAGTTTGCATATACCTAGATAGCTCCAATATGTCACCCCACTCCAGCCTAGAAAGTCCACTGAGTAGAGCTGGAATGATTGGGTACGGCGATAACGAATATTTGCCATATACCACGACGCTCTCCTGGCCACTTGTTTGACTAGCAACCTGAGTTCTGATAGTGGACAACCGTCTCTGGATGATGAGCCAATCCGATCCGCGCAAGATCAGACTACCCACAGCCTTGATAAACTTTGCAGAAAGGGAGCCTTGGCCATAAGCTGAGCTCGACGAGGAGCTGCAGAACGATAGGCTGATGTTACTAGAGAAACTGGTAAGGTCCGATATTCTGGCTTCCATGTCGGTGGATAGTCAAGTCTGGGAGTCGGAAGAGTTAGATGAACGCTAGGGAATTGAGCTGGAGCCTCGGGAATCTCTAGTACTTGAACGACACCGCTTTTCGGCAGCTCCGCCGACCACAGCTCTGCCTTCAAAATAACTACTCGATTATATCTACGCATAATGCAGTCAGTCCGTGGACGACGTGTGTGATGCACCGAACTGTTTCCTGTGTGAGGCTTTTCCTTGTGACAGCAGCCTCTATCATAAAATCTATTCACCGTAGCACGGTGTTGTACTCGCGAAGCTTTATCCCAGTCCCAGGCCATAGCCTACGACTTTTTAGAGAATACCGGTTATCTAGAAATGGCCTCAGGAGTGAAGATGGCGCGTCAAGAACATAACGAACGCGCAGAGCTCAAATTCCGAATTATCACACTAAACAAACTGCAAAAACATGGATTCATAAACGTAGAAGACACTTTTCAGATGTGTCAGAGGGAGAAAGAGAGCAAGAGAGAAGAAAAGAGGCATTTATGTGAATATCAACCAAATTCTATCGTGGACCAGCGCCGCACAAATAAGTACAAACCCAGACCAGTCTCTATGGTCCCCCTCACATGAACCTGGTTGCTTCGCTTCGCTCGCAAGAACATATGTATGGAATTACTCCTAACTTCGATTCACTTTTCAGCCTTCAAAAGCTTGTCGATGACTGAACACTTATGCACTTCGAAATCTACAATGCTTAATCCTCGAAATTTCTTTTTCAAGATCCTGGCGTATCGCTAAAATACATTTTGGTTATCATACAATTGCTTCACTTCTGAAGATTTCTGATCAGTATATGATCAGTATATGTACTAAATATCGGAAATCGTGTTGTTAATCACCTATATCACCTATATCGCTCGAACATAGAGCTGTCTTTCCAATGCACTTGGGTTCATCCAAAAACCTCATGTCAGTGACCTCTGAGTCGGCCGTTTTCACTGGTTGGCTTCGACTAGGGGTACTGAATCTTCACTAGTCGCTTACACCAACTGGCCTATGAAAGGCAACATTAGGGAAAAAGAGCCTAACCATCCATAGTGTTGCAGTTGCAGTACTGGCCAGGCATAGAAAGCATCGTTTAAACAGCAAAAATTGGAACACTTCAGCCAGGACCTGAGAACGAGGAACATCGAGGAAATAGCAAATAATGCACAATTCTTTGCTATTTTTAAATGGTGACGCGTAGAGGTGGTGGTGCAGTGATGGTATTTGTCCATCCACGTTCTTTGGGACTTATCATGGCTCAAGCAATGAACAATTACTTCCAAGTTTCCTAATCGAAGGGGTTCGCCTGATTATCTTAAAGAATTCCTGTCATAGCGCATTGCTACTGGGGACCTCTCGGAGCACCCTCTAGACTCCTGGAAAGCTGGTGCATCCTGTTTCGTCAAGATGCAACTTCGTACAATCGCATGCCACGATCCAAATCTCCTCAATGCCGGGCTAGTTCAGCGTGCTCTCGTGTTACTTCTTCCCTAGCAACTCTGTGGGCCAGGGTTAGAGGGAAGAGACTCATTACAATACTATGATCCTACGGCAAAATTTGACCTTTGATCACACCAGCAGCAATTTAAAAAATACCCACAATTATCTTGCAGGATTGGTGTTCGGACATCCAAATTAAATTGCAACCGCATTTCAAACAACGCTCTGCCACTAGGTGACGTTGATGACATTTTCAGGCTTCCTGGGGGTACATGCGGGCTAGAGAACCATATCCTGGAAAATCAATGTTCGTTTCACGGTCATTGATCACCTCGGCGGGTCATTCGTACCACGGCCCTTCATAGTGAGTTCTGCTATAAAATCAGGAGAAATTCGCTCGGTTAAATCACTTGTTGAAAATATCGCTCAATTTTCAAGTCCTAGACCATATTCTGCACTATGAGATTGTCGTCTTCGTTCATCCTTTTCGCCCTTTCCGTCACTGCATGGGCCCAATCGACGACGACCAGCTCTTTCTTTGTGGCGTATGTCCCTCTGCGACTTTCTTGAAATGTTAGTCTTTCGAACTGACAATCAATTTATGTCAGATCCTCGAGTTCAAGCGCTCAAGTATTCCCGACCAGTTCATCGTCTGTCGGAACAGTTGGAACTATTTTTAGTAGCTCTGCCTCACCGACCACTTTCACCAGTATATCTAGCAGCGTCGCTTCTGTTGCCATTCCCTCGAGTTCTGCTATTTCGATCAGTAACGGTACCACCACTTCTTCTGCGGCCATTTTGAATGGTACAGGTACTAGTGTTGTGCCAACAACTAGTGGTAACACATTGACGTCGACCTTGGCTTTGAATGCGTCTTCTACTGATACCGGCTCTGCCACCAGCGAAACGACTACGAACTCTGCAGTCGGGAATGGAGCATACATGGTTCAGGCTCCGATATCGATGATCGTGATTGCTGGTGGATTGATCGCTGCTAGTGTCGCTGGGATGAATTAGCTGGGGAAAGGTTGGAGAGCGAGTTAGCTCTTCAGCGAGAATGGACCTTTACAAAATTTTCGATTTTTGTTATACAGTACTTACAGAGTTTAATGTTTACACTTGAATCATCCGTTCTGGGTATTCTTGAAGACTTACCGACCAAAATAAGTTATAAAACAAAGATATGTACTGAGTTCTACTTACTGGGGCTGAATATGTTCAACATATATGTGAAGAAATACCTTTGTCGTTCAGCAGGCTTGGGTGATTAGTCTCAGAAAGTTGCTCGAACGATATATATGTAGAGAGAGTACGCGGCGCCGTTGACAAGCCAACGATGGTCCCGTAAAGGAAACCTCCCCCCGGTCCCATACGGCAATACAAGAGCGATCGCATCCCTCGAGGAGGATAGTACATAGGCAGCTTAGCTCGACGACAAGATGGCAGCAAGGCTAGATATTGAGTAACTAGCCTAGCTGTGTAATCAAATAAAAAATGTTCTTAAGTCGGAGTGAATCGGTGTCAGAATCCCCGTCCGAGGCATCCGAGGCATCCTGGAATCATCCGAATAAAGCTGACTTCAAATTTCGGAAACACAGAGATCAAAAGGAAGCATGGTCGCTTAACTCTTCTGCGTGCAGGACCAATATCCGCAATCCGTACTTGCAGTAACTGATAATGACTCGCTTCGGAATCGCTCGACGAGAGTCAAACTAGTGTCTATTTGCGGTCTCCAGGCGGGTCCGAGAAGTACGTTATATGACCGCGGCTGGATTGCGGCATAGAATGAATTGTCTACCAATATAAGAAGCCACGTTATAGTTTTCTTAACTCTCAACAACCAGTCAGATGTGTCGATGAAAAATCCATTCCATCCTCCTCCCGCTCCTCCAGGTTCCAATGGAGGAGCTGAAATTCCAGAAGGCAGCGCATCGTAAAAATTTTTTCTAGCTGGTTTCCTCTGCTCATCTCTAATTTGCTTTCGTGTTCCAGTATTTTGTCATGCCTTTTCTTACATTGGCTTAGTCCACTTCTAGGAGCTGGCTTTTCAAGACCCTTGGAACAGGATGGTGCGTGGATCAAATTTACAATATGGCATTTCTCAATGGAATATTAGATCTATGGAGTCTACCCCATTCACGGTCAACGAGCCATCTTACCGACGAGCTGGAACGGAATTTCTACTCGACGCGCTCGGAAGATGAACGAGGCGACAACCTTTCATCTCGGAATGCGGATCAGGAAGTAAATTCCGAGGATAAAGAGAAGACGAATATTGATGTCGAAGAAGTGCAGGAGAAACCAGATAAATCCCGACTTCAGGTGTCTTTACCGAAAGTTCTGCATCGACAATTCTTTTGGCAGTGCTGGTACACAGGATTTTTGATTCTCATTGGCCGTGAGTGATGCGTTCAGGTCGCCCATCGAATTCAAATATCAACATCCAACTCACAGAAACTCTCACCACACTCACTCCTCTCGTTACAAAAGTTCTTCTTACGTGGTTGACCGACTCTTACGTGTTCTCTCATCTTTCACCTGCCCAACAATCCGAGGCCCCTTCTCTGGGGTTGACGAAGCCCCAAGGAATTGGGTATGGAGTGGGCATTGCAATAGGTTTATTCGTGATGCAGCAAGGAGCTAGCTTGGTGAGTGGGACTTGAACGATCGATTTTGAACGGAGACTCAATATCAACTGTATTTACATCAGATAAATGCACATTCCTCAAAATGTACGTGTCAATCGAAGCGCGAAACACGTGCGATAACTAATTGTTTGCTTCATATCTAGTTGCGATGAGCCTCGGACTATCCGTTAGAACAGCAGTGAGAACTACCTGCCCTTGTTCAATGTTTACCTGCCTTACATGTCCATATCTAGATCATCGGTTGTATTACACGGAAATCTCTTCGCCTTTCTGCGCGCGCGAGGCTCGAACATTCTAGTGGACAGATTCTTACGATGATTTCGACGGATTCAGACCGGGTTGACAAATTTTGTATATATGGACATCAGTGAGTAGTTGCTGTGAATTTTGTTTTGAAAGTGGTTTTATGAATTTTCCAGTCTTTGGATCGCACCGGCCCAGGTAAAATTTGTTCTATGCTTTGGTCATTTGTTCTAGATCTAGTTTCTGATTTTTCGCAGTTGAGCGTTACTGTTGCACTTCTTATTGCCACAGTCAGTCGTTCTTGCGGATATCTCTAATCTCTGATTCATGTTCTCACTTATGGTTTTAATCAACTTTAGCTGGGTTACTCTGCACTCGTTGGACTTGGAGTAAGATTTAATTATCGTCGTTCACGTGTGGTTGCTGATAAACGATTCCAGGTCCTGATCTTCAGCCTCCCGATTCAAACTGTCCTTGTTCTCATTATGATGAAGCAGCGACAAAAGGGAGTCAAGATCACGGATTCGAGGATTCGTTTGACCACGGAAGTTCTACAAGGGATACGACTTCTGAAGCTGTATGCATGGGAGAAGTTTTACGCGGGGAAGATTACGGAGTTGCGTAAAAGGGAACTGGAGACTATCAAAAACTCTCTGTAAGCCCTACGTTCTACTAAAACTCCTTTTCAACAGCATTGGGTGAATATATACTCATTACCGTCATCTTTCATAGATTTGCTACAGCAGGATTGATTGCGATGATGACTTTTATCCCAATATTAGCTTCCGTTTTGTCATTCGTACGTATAAATTATTGAAGTAAGAAGGTGTACATATTAACTACATCCTCAGATTACCTATGCTCTGACGGGGCACGACCTCGACGTCGCAACCATTTTCACGTCTCTGCAGTTTTTCAATGTACGTTCAGAACTCGTTCTCTCCTTTCCACACTTGTGCCTAACCTTTTCTCGTTTGATTAGATTATTCAACTACCGCTCATCATGCTTCCCGTAACCCTCGCTAGTCTCTCAGACCTTTTTGTTGCGATCACTCGTATTTCCGCCTTTTTAGTCGCGGAGGAACGTCCTGCGGCCTATGCGATCAAGCTGGATGAATATAGTGACAATGGAGTGGAATGTAAAGGCGACTTTGCCTGGGATGTTTCATCGGGAAATAGAGATTCGAAGGCTGAACAAACGGAGGATGTCGCTGCTACGTTGAACGTGAAAAAGGAAGAAGCTGAGAGAAAGCAGGAGAAGAAAGCGGAGAAACGGGCAAAAAGAGCGAAAGAAGAAGTCGACACTCTCATTCTACCGATGTCCGATCCCGGTCAACCTGTGCCTGACACTTTCCCGTCGGTCCCGCCAGAACCTCCCCCAGATCAACCATTTCAGTTGAAGGACTTGGATTTGACTATACGTAAAGGCGCTTTCGTGGCTATCGTAGGACGTGTTGGTTCCGGAAAGGTAAATTCTGCACTTCAATCATATCGAAATGATTTAATTCTTCTCCCATCTTTACGCACAGAGTTCAATCCTCCAAGCCCTGACTGGCGAAATGCGAAAATCGTCGGGTGAGGTTCGGTTCAGAGGATCTTTCGCGTATGTTCCGCAGAGCCCGTGGATTCAGAACGCTACTGTGAGGGATAATATTATGTTCGGGCAGCCAGAGAATATGTCAAGGTGCGACTCTCGGATGATCTGGAGTATAAAGCTGATACCAAGATATCAAAGACTGAATACCATCATTCATGCATGCAGCTTGACTCAAGATCTCGACGCCTTTCCGAATGGGATATATACTATCATCGGAGAGAAAGGGGTGAATATCAGTGGTGGGTATAGTTTTCCGTGCATCGAGAAATACGGCTGACAATATTGTTCGTAGGCGGACAAAAGGTAGCCCTTCATTCTGTTCGATGGTGACAACTTTGATGACGCGGGAGGATTCATTAGGCTCGTATATCGCTTGCTCGCGCGGCTTACTCAGGCTCGGACATAGTCCTCCTGGACGATCCTCTCTCGGCCGTCGATTCCCACGTCGGGCAGGATATCCTCCAAAATTGCCTTCTTTCAGGACCGCTCGCGGACAAAACGCGAATTCTAGTCACAAATGGCTTACACTTCCTCGACAAGACGGATTACATCTGTATTGTAGAAGAGGGGATCATCAAGGAAAGAGGAACGTATCAGGTATGTTTAGTGTACAAAGTTACTCCCTATGCTCCGTCTAATGTGGATATTGCTTCTCTAGGACCTGGTGAACACTAGCGACACGTTCGCCGGACTCATGAGTGCACATGCGCAGAATACGTCTGCAAGGGTTCTGGAAACTCCTGTCAAACGCGAATTTGATATAAAAAAACTCGTCGACGACCCTCTCATACAAGCGGAAGAGCGCAATATCGGTGCCGTTACCTGGGCCACCTATAAGCAATACTTTACTTTCTCTGGGGGGCTTGCCTGGGTCCCAGTCATATTTGTGCTGTTAGCCTTGGTGCAGTCCTGCCAAGGTAAATAAGCAAAAGTCATGTACATATGCCAGGAATTGACAGGCAATCTAGTCGCTACCACTCTACTTCTGGGATTTTGGACGGCTCACAGTATTCCCAACTTTGGCCAAAATGACTATATAGCATTGTACGCTAGCTTTGGTGAATTTCGATAATTTTCATTTGTCCATCTCCGCTGATATATCTTCTCCATAGGCGCGGGTCAAGCCTTATTTTCTTTTTTGCTCACCTGCGTTTTCGGGTGAGTCTGACAGCCCCGATCAAACAAGGACCTACTGAAAAATCTGTCGTATAGCTTAATCGGAATTCGTTCGAGTCTGAACTTGTTTGCGTCCGCGTTGAAGAAAGTTTTAATTTCTCCGGTGTCCTTTTTTGATACCACTCCTATTGGTGCCGTATCCATAGCAGCACGATTAGACTCGATACTGATTTTGGCTGTTCAAAAGGGCGCATATTGTCTCGACTCTCCAAAGATCAAGATAAGCTTGATACTGACCTCCCTTTGACTATGATGCAGGTTAGCCCTGCTTCTCGATATCATTTTCATGACTTTCTCTGACAGAAACAGTTTTTGACGACGGTTAGTTCAGTCATTGGTACCGTTGGTCTGGTGTTCTATACTTTTCCTTTGCTCGGAATCATATTTGCACCAATGGGCATATTGTATTGGTTCATGTCATCGTATTATCGACGATCGTCAGTCGAAGTCAAGCGGCTTGACTCTCTTGCTCGATCAAACTTTTACAGCTCCTTTTCAGGTAACGTCGCGAACTTTCATAAATCTCGGGAACCATTGTGTTGAATTAGCTTGCAGAAACTCTTACCGGAATCACGACTGTGCGCGCATATCGACTCCAAGTATGTTTTATCGTTGTCTTCCTTTCGAACAATTGCCTATCACTTTTCAGAATCGCTCAATGAAGACCGCTGAACTGGGACTTGACTTGGAGAATCGGGCCTACTACATCACTGTTTCTCTTCAGTGGTGGTTAATGATCCGACTGGAACTCTTTGCCAGCATCGTAATCTTGGGGATTGCTCTGTTCGCCGCTGGTTTCCGCAACTCAGTGAACCCTTCCAAAATTGGAGTGGTTCTGACGTATTCTTTGAGCGGCAAGTCACACTCTTCCTGTCTCTTCTTTCAACCAATCTAACTCGTCTTTGTTCATGGCTCAGTGACACAAGTTTTTTGTAAGTAACCCTATTCGTTGAAACAGTCTTTGACCTTGATCTCGAATGCATTCGTTGACTAGCTCAAATAATTCAAAGCTACACTCTACAAGAAATGAGCATGAATTCAGTCGAGCGCCTCTTAATTTACACGGAACTGCCTTCTGAAGAAGTTGAACTTACGAAACCACATGATGTCACTAACTGGCCTACTCAAGGAGAAATTGAGTTCAAAAATGTAGATATGGTGTACAGAGGAGGACTACCACTTGTACTCAAGTCCGTGACTTTTCACATAAAAGCGGGGGAAAAGGTACGCGGGCAATGTGCCATTCAAGCCATCTTGAAACGAGTTATTATAGGTAGCCATTGTTGGTCGAACAGGGGCTGGTGTGTTCCAATTGTGCTCGCTATTTTATTGATGACTTTATAAGTCGCACGTTAGGTAAAAGCTCCCTGTTACAGGCATTGTTCCGGTGAGTTGTGGACATATTCAACCGCTTGGCTGTGAAGGTCATCAATGTTCTTCAGCATAGTTGAAATTCAGCGCGGGAGCATCTCAATCGATGGAAGAGAGATTAGCGGCGTTGATTTGGAGACTTTGCGCACCAAGCTTGCCTTAGTACCCCAGGACAGTGTACTTTTCCTTGGGACTCTGAGACAGAACTTGTAGGTCTTGTTCTACTGCTGATGTCACAGTTGTCGCTAAACCTCACACCTTGCTAGGGATCCTCTTGGCATACGAACTGATGCAGAACTCATCGCGATACTGCAAAGTGCCTGTTTACTGCCCAAGGATATATCTCAAAACACTCTCGAACAGAAGTTTAGCCTGGACCATAATGTTGATGACGAAGGTGAGTAGAAATGGGATCATAATTCCAATCTTAGGCGCAAGAGCGATTGACTATGTCCTAAGGTTCGAATTTTAGCGCCGGCGAAAAGCAGCTGTTGGCATTATGCCGTGCATTAGTCAAAAATAGTAAAATCATCGTCCTTGTGAGTACATGATCGTGTTCGAAAACCACTTACCAATACTGATGCTAATTCAGGATGAAGCTACTAGTAGTGTTGACGCGGAAACTGACGCAAAAATTCAAGAGACGATTCAATCCGAGTTTGCTTCCTCCACGCTCTTATGCATTGCGCATCGTATACATACTATCGGTTAGTCCCTTGTTATTCTAATCTGATCTCAAGAATCCGACACTGTCTTTATCACAGTGCACTATGATCGTGTTCTTGTCATGGATTCGGGTAAGGTTGCACAATACGGTACTGTGCTCGAACTCTACGATTGCGGGAGCGATTCTATTTTCCGCTCTCTATGTGAAGAATCTGGGATATCAAGAACTGATATAGTTCGACTACGGGCAACCCGTGAGTGGTGACAAGAGTAGAATTATTTCTAGTGCTATGGCGTCAACATCTACAACCCAACTCGGAAAAAAATATGCCAGAATATCTTAGAACCTCCTCTAAGTCAACAGCATGCAATGATTGATCCTACAACATGAGCCGCCTGCCAATGAACTTCGTTTCTCACGGCGACAAGCAACCGTAACGAATGCCGTGTGTGGCCCAGGACATTCTGTAACTGCTTCTTTCTTAAAGTCAGTCTGAACATGTCCTGCCATTTTGGCTCAAGAGAACAGACTCGGGAGATTGTCATTCGAACCTGATTGTCTCTACCGACCAGGTGCACGCTGCCGGCATATACGCAGGTGTATCAGCAAGTAACAGAAATATCTCCCAAGTTATGATGCTTTTGACCCAGAGGAGGCGATTCGATAGATCTAAAGCCCATCTGTGTTCTCATAAAATCCATGGGATTACCGCACTGGTATCAACGGCGAAAGGAGGTATTACTAGAAGTGTTTCAAACATATAATTCATTTTACTTACTGAGACTATCCAATGTCACGATTGAAGATTGATGGTAACTTGAAAGCACTTAACCAATCCACGCAGAAAAGATGCTAGTAGATATAGTCAACAATGTCCTGGCTACTATCTATGTACATCCCATGACATGACTTAATATTAGAAAATATTGATAATTGCTGATCTTTTCTGTTCATGGCTGTAATCCAGAAGGCTATATGCTAGCAAAACCATGGACAATGGAGTTGTAGAATAATTTACACCTGTTTTCGAACTGCCTGCCCGGCTGTCAAAGGGCGGACTACAAAGAGGAACCACATTACAAGTGCAGCCAAAATCAGCATGAAAGTAGAGAAGAGAGAAGCTATAGAAACACAGAGTTATTTCTCGCCTCTCTTCCCCGCATTGAAACTGGGGGACTGGGATATACCTGCGGGAGATTGGGTGAGGAGTTTTATTTGGTTGAGACTGTGGGGCATGTCTTGGTGACTGCTGATAGTGCGTTGGGCTATGTGATCCTGATGCTCCTTGGACGATTGATGCAGAGAATGGAAGGCCGGCTCAGTTGGATGTTGCATCTCTACCGCTCAATGCTACTGTTAAGCACAGATAGCCTATCCCTAGTCCATCGCGAGCGACATGTTCCACGAAATCGATTCAGACTGTGCAAGTTGATAGTCTTGTGGAATGTAACGAACCGTGAGCTCGACAAGTGAGTAATTGCCATCTTTCTTGTATACATTACCAATCAACTGCATTTCGAATATGATGTCTGTGGAAATTTGGAGGCTATTGTGGCATTTCTGGAGAGCGGCGACACCAAGCATCTAACAATGATAAGATGGTCAACATTGAAGTAAGGGAGTTGTGCAAGCAGAGGCAAGCAACTCGCAAAATCTTTCAAAGTGGAGATGAAGGTCATATGGTATTGCTGAAGAGCTGTGGAGGGTATTGACTGCGTCTATCTTAGGAATTTATAAGAAATGAACATGTCTCGGAGTTGTTCTGCCAAGTGCCGTTCCCTCGTTGGCTCAGAGTTGATAGAATCGTTATTCGAGTTGGAGGGAAACTTAGCTACACTTAACGCCCCTAACACGCCTTCCCACGCACCGTAATTGGAAATCTTAGCTTGGTTAACCGCTAAACGTTTGCTACCGTTGCCTTCACTTCAACAAGCTATCTCATCCAGTCTCTTGAATCCTGTATTCAGCTATTTCAAAATATCAGATAGGATCGTTGTTGACTAAGGATAACCAATCAAGAGGTGAGTGAACTGCCTGGTGTCATTACCATACATAGCACCTACATAGCATTGAATAAATCCTTCATGGCGCTTATTATGTTAAATTTACAGTGAATCTATGAATATCACCACGCCGGATTCGTATCTACACGACGCGAAGACCAGGAAACGAAGACCTGGACGTCCGAAAGGCACCGGAAAGAAGGTCAAGGAAAGAATTCTTTCTCCCAAGAGGCCAGTGGGCCGACCTCGTAGGGACGGACTACCCTCTGGGTCAGTAACTGTCCGGGCTAAACGTGTTGTAATCCAACTTGACGATGACTGGAGCAAATCTTCGCAGAGCGAACCGGATACATTCTTGTCCTCGCTCGTCGTTGCACTTTCCGCTCTACCTCCTCCTGCATCATCGGGTCCAACTGCAGAAGAAGCCTTCGTCTCGCATCTGAACTCGCTTGCACCGACGTCAGCACACAACCAGCACTTACCAACGCTTTACTCTATACTCAAAACCTTCTGGCTGCCGACTTCGCCTGCGTACTTTTCCTTGACGGCGTCAGCGTCAGCCCGAACCTTATCCGACCATCGGTTCTTCTACTGGGACCCTCAACCACTTGTATTCAATGGGATCTCATGCCCGTCGTGCTCCTCCCCCCTGCATAATGAGGGCCGAATAAAACTAGGACCCTTGAAAATTTACGACGTCGAGCGGCCTTTCTTCATCATCGGTGCTGAATATGGTTGTAAAACCGAAGGAAAGAGTTTTGCCTCAACCGATCCCTCTATCCTTCGTGCACTGCCAGCCAAGCTTCGAGATGAACTTCCTGTCAAACTCGTGCATGCTGACAAAGATGTAGGTAGCGATGAGAACATATGGTGCTGGAAGCCTGCAGGAGTCAGCAAGACCCTGTGGAATCTAGTTTTGGGGTGCGTGAAGGGTGGATTAACGAAGGATATGATCGTTCAACTTATCAGAGATACTCAAAAGGGTGTTCAAGAGGTGGAAATAGCGGAACAATCGAGATCGTCCAATCCCAACGAGGGCTTCACGGATGCATACAGTGATGCTTGGACCGCAAACATTGCCACTGCTAATGAAGATGACGACGCTCAAACTCAGCAGCCAGATCCGCCGACTCAGTCTTACAACTCATATGATCAAACTAAATCTTCAACGTCTATATCCTATTTCCCTTCCACCTCCATCCGATTTAAGCCTTACGAGTATGGTCCGATTAGTACTTCTACTCAGGCTCTATCAGTCAGTGTGCCAGAGAACACTATTTTGCACACCGTAACGCCTCCTGCTCGACACCAATCATCCCAATCGTCAGCTTTGACTGCTGGGAGTTCTGCGATGGGACCAGATCATAGTCTTCCTCAACTGCAGACACCCTCTTCATCGTCGTCAAGGCTTTCGCCATCATCTCACACAGTCACTCCCATTTTAGCACATTCTTCTGTTGCTCCGCCTCCTGTGCCGTCCACATCTTCAACCGTACAGCGACCTTCAAACACTTACCCTCGTGTGCAGCAGCCACTCCTCTCGTCCTCATCAAACTCTATGAATACATTCAGTAAACATGTTTTCAATTATCCTACTTTGACGAACTACTCAGCACATGAGCCACAGTCACAAGGTCAGCATCAAACCCAGCATTCGCAGTCTCATTCCCAGGTACAGATTCATAATCCATATCAGCAAACTCATACAAGCTTGACTGCCGCTCATGATGTCTCTATGCACACTAACGGGCCCACACGCATGAGCGTAGTCGATTCGTCTCACAGTCACACCGACGGGATAAACCTAAATGGTCAGGCTTCTCCTGGTCCGTCCATGTCCACCTTATCAGGTGTGTCAATCTTTCATGGCTCCTCTTCTGCCAATCCCGGGCCTTCCTCTTCTTCCCCCACCCCTGTCCCCCCCGTCCCTATCTCAAATTCCGCTACTACTACCACCGCTACGCCGTTGTCCAATGCAAATGAGTCCGCCAAATCCCGTCAACGCAATCCACGTCACTGTTCGAAATGCGGCTCAACCTCGTGCAAAGGCAAAGGCGGGAGATCGTATTGTACGAATGTATGTAAGGATTGCGGGAAATATGATTGTCGCGGTAGGAATTCAAGAAGGCCAGAAAAGAACTGTAAAGATGGGTGGAGCAAGTGAGAACCATCTGCGTAGTAGGTAGGATCTTGGTTCTTACATGCGAGAAATGTATTGTTATATATATTTGCATACACACTACATAGCACATCATGTAACATATCGGTAACATGTTCAAATATTCAATCGAAGATATGAGCCATCCTTTGACTCATTGCATCGTCGGCCAAATCGACAAACTCACCATGGTACTGCACAATCGATTCCCAATCTAGAGGAGTTTACTCGAGTGGAAGAGGAACATGAACGGACAATACATACCTGGTCCCCACTTGACAGTCCAGATCCAGCGACAGACATCTCTCAACATCGCACGGTACATCATGATTGCCATCTGGCCTAGAAGCCACAAATGACCAGGTTCAACCATAAGCATATCTTCATGCCATGCGGACGTCGTGCGGATTATATGGGAGCATCCAAACTGTAGAAAAGTCCGACAGTTGTTAGTTATACGATTATATTCTCCAAATTCTGCAATAGCTTCGTTGAATATACGAATTATGTCTTCATGACTGCTGCTGGTCCAGCCGGATACAAAGAAATGATAGCGAGGTGAACCATTGGTTATGTCAATATCGCGATGGGGTCGGTGAAGGAAATACGGCCGAAACCCGGTAGCGCGATCTAGCCTTAACTCGTATTTGTTGGTCGTTGTGTATAGGACAAAGTGCCCGCACAATTTGAAGACCGGGATCGATACAAGAAGAGGTTCTCCGTACCTATGTCGTATAAGAGATAGAAGCAAGATCAACGAGACAGGAAGCTAACCTCTCTGCATTTTGACGCATGATTGCCCGTTCATGATAGTTCCAACGACAGCGCAAGTAGGTCGAGTATTCGTGATATCCCAGAAGTAATATGGAAGCACTCAGTGACACAATCTTGAGCTGCAGATGTTGCTCGTCCTCGATGTGAAGTAAAACAGTCACGAGTATGATGATGCTATTTCCCCAAGCCGTGAAAATCAACAAGTTGAATAAGATACACGCTGCTCGGCAAACGTTGGTGATATTGTCGACAGACCTACATGTCTGCCGATAAAGAAGCGTCTAATGAAAGCTGGCATGTACGACTTACTGAAGGGGAGGGAAATGGGCTGGACGCGTCCGATATATGAAGCCAATATATCCCAGCGTCAGAGAAACACTTGCGATGAATAAAGCATAACCCCACAGTCCAATCCATTGACTTGCAAGTGATGACCATTGATATGACCAAGGCAGAGGTACGATAAACATGAACGCAACTATGCAAATACTTGGAGTATAGTTGATAAGGCGTCCGCGGAAAGATTCTCGTGGATATTCTGGAGTCAAGGGTTCCAGATGTTCCATTAGGAGGTTGTTGGATAATAGAGTCTAGAAAATGAACAGGCTTGAAAGGTTGCTTACTTGTAACCGGGTCTACATTCCTGCATTTCCATAATTTTCGATGATAGCCATAACGATATTGCAGGCGATCAATTGATTCAAGGCCCTCCGCATGTTTTCTCAAGAAAAAATTTTTCTCGCTGTGTTTTTCTTGTTTCTGTTATCACTTGAACGGTGCGTCAACTCCATTTCAATGGACAGCTATTCCGAAAAACTCCACAACCCCAACAACGATCCACCTTTCTCAGCGAGTGGTTGGACAGATGCAACCGTGACCGTCGAGTTCCCAAGACAACAATTCCTTCCTGGACAGCTAATACCAAAGAATGAGCCCACTAAGATTCACGATTTCCTGTGTCGTGAACTTGCTGTCCCTAGACTCAACGACATCCACCGGTATCTCTGGATTGCAGGCTGGCAGGAGAGCATACACCCTCTCCATTGGCATCTCATGGTTAGACGGAGTATCATCATCACAGAAGATCCTGACATGCATTTGATCTGCACAGACTGGGCTATCTTCGTAAAACCCTTGCCCGTCTGTTTATTGTGTTATGATGATTATTATCAATACATCTCCAATCATGACAGTCTCTCTTTGGCTGCACGAGGCTTCCTTCGATCTTACGCCCGTCTGTTGGTACACGAAAGCGATTTCTTGCTCGCTAAGCAACATAATCTACTTCCCCAGGCTATGAAATGGGTAGACTGGCGCCCTCTCGCTCAAGAACTAGAGTTGATCTCCTCTGAGAGCGTTAACAAGCGTTACAGATACGGAGAATTGCGGTTGGCGAGGCTCAACTGGATATGCCGCGTGTGGCGCGGTCGTTTGATGTACTTTCGGTTGTACAGAAGCTACACTGCGTACTTTTCCAACCAGTTCAGAAGCCCCTTGGTCTTGTTCGCGTATACTACTATCATACACGCGGCGCTACAGACCATGCTGAACGTCGAGGGATTCCCAATGAGTGTGAAGATGTTGTATCAGCTATCATTTTGGTTCGGGGCGATCACGATTATCTGCGTCGTATTCTCAGGGTTGTTGCAAGTGGTATACTTTGTGATGGCGTTGTTGTATAATCTACAGGCGACTCTCAGGGCACCTAAACGATTCAAGAGTGATTGAGGCGAAATGTCAAGGGCAGTCGAATGCTTGCTAATATCATTGTATCCAATATTAGTTGTACATGCATGAAATAACGAATTGTCTATGCAAAAAGAAATTTATCCTTTCCACCAGTTGTCCATCTCGTAGCTCGCGTTAATACCCTACGATTGTTGAAATTAGCTTTATATCAATCTGGTGTGATTTCGGAAAGGGCTAACCATCGTAATGAACCCAACCAATCCCTGGTTGATCACACCTCCGAGCAGGTGCATCTTGAATACAGGGTTGTATTCACCTTCCGGACCGTGCGAGTCCTCGAAGATGTTGAGCGAATCGCGCCAGTTACGAGTACGCCCGCGAATGTCACGGATAGGGTTTTCAACATAAGGGTACATCTACAACGGCATCAATAACTTGTCGTGAGAGGAGGGTGCATTGAAAGAAATACCTTGTCAACCTGCATGTTGAGGTCGTCCTCAAAGAAAAACTGACCGACATGGGCAAGCTTTCCACCGTCGAACGTACCATTCGGATTCTCTGTCCAACTAGTGAAGACCTTTGTGTGAACGTGGGTGGCACGGCCAGTGTAGTAACCCGGGAAGATTGCTTTTTGGAGCCAGTCAGATGAGGCTATCTGCATTGAAAACCAGATATTATCTTACTCGTAAACCGAGCTACACCATGGGAATCCGTCTGCCAAGCACCCCGAAGCCATTGCTCATGGAAGTTGGTACGGGGGAAGGCAGACAAAAGACCTGAACGTTTTCCTCCGACCTGTGGCTGTTCATTGGCGAGATGAGGAGCAGGTTCAGGATGACCAGCGTAGTGACCGGTTGCGTTGGCTTGCCAAATATCAACAAGGACGTTGGGTAATGGCTTGCAGGTGTTGATGTCGATAACACCGATGTCGAGGTAAGTGAGGAGTCCGATCTGGTAGTCGGCGATGTTCTGGCGAATGGGATGTCCAGATCTGTGGTAATAGGGACCCTCAGTGACGATAGGAGCTGTGAGATGCATCTCAGATACTCCATTGACAAGACAGAAGGATGCTCACTTAAAACACAGCTATTGTTCTGAATTTCTGTTTCTTCTTCGACAACATTACAGGATAGTATCTCTTGCTTTTTATGCGAAGGCATACGTGAACCAGATGAATAAATTCCTGAAGAGAAAAGATCTTCATTCGTAGGTAAGGAAGGACTTCCGGCGCTTGGAATCGATGCAGGAGCAAATGCTGCCTGATTGAGCGGCAGCCCGGACAGAACCTGTTGCTGCCATGCACGTTTACGAGCAGCGGTGAATTCTCCAACAGCAGGAGCGCACTGCAATGTGAAGGTCAATGATAACAGTCGACATAGCGTGGTGGTACACCGTACATAATAAGCAGCCCTCTGTAAAGCTCTCTGTGTCTCGATTTCTGCGTCGGTCTTGGGCTCCTGATGAGCAGATACACCAGTGGCGCTGACGAGAGAGAGAAGTGAAATTAGAAAATGGGTGCAGACCATAGTAATCTGAAAGCGGGTCGAATAAAGTTACTTTGGGTTTTATATAGGTGAGTAGAGGCCATTGGAATCCGGACCAAAGAAAATACTCTGATTGGTGCTAATGACGGTCATCTGAGGGGGTGAGCCGATTGCGTCGTACAGAAGAAGCCATCAAAATTAATAACTAATTCTAGATCCGGAAGGTGGTAGGTACGACCTCACGTGACTTTCCGCCTTTAGGCGCACGTCGAGATTGATGCAGTCAGTGGTGGTGTATATATATCTTGTCGCTATTCATGTCGACTATCCCTGCTGTCTATATTCCTATTACTAGCATTCGACGACCGTGGACATCACCGTTCTCTCAATTTGCTCTCACTCTCACCACTGTCATCTATTCTTAAGATGCTATATTCTTGTTATCTTCAAACGATTGTCATCTCTGTAGGTTACATCGACATGTCATATAACGATTGCCTTCGGTCTGGACACCAGAAACTTTATTGATGCATTCTAAGTACGAATAATTGATGATAAGAAAACAAAATTGGTTCTTGATTGATCCTATAAATTCTAGACCATCGGTCTAGTAACGCTACTAGTTGTAGTCGATCTAGCAACTGCAAACATGTCCCAACCTGCTCAACGACATACCCCAACGATCTCCTTATTAATCCTGCCCGTCAGGCGGGGGAAGCTTGAGCCCATAATACTGCTATGGTGTATTGGGTTTGAGAGGGAATATCAACGATCCGTCTGCCATGACGGTCGCTGTCCAAAAGTTCGGCCTACATTATTCAAATAATATGCCCATTTGCTTCGACAGGCACGAGTCCTACTGGTAGTTGCAGGACGGGCCACGAGCACTTCTACCCCAGGAGACATCATCTCATAACGAAGACAAGAAAACGAAACTTGTCCTATTCTGAACCTCCTGGTTGTTCGCTAGCAAAGTAAGGTTCCTTCCTCCATTTACTCGTTCCAAGATAGCGACCCCACCAGTGGTAGTCGCTCCTGCAATAATATACGCGTCTCCCCCATCGTCCACTTGGCCTAAAGCCATACTTCGAATTTGCTGTAACCCTGTAGGGACTTGTGCAAGGAGGTTGAAGGAGTAACCTGCGCCTTCTGACTTTGAGGAAGAAGAGGCATCCCGATCGTGAAGCACGCTGGACCTCCTAATACGCTTCATGCGTTTCTCGTTTGTATTATTTATATTCGTGTTCGAGGTCGACACTGTCAAGGACGTTCCATTGACAAATTCGAAAATGGCAATGGTGTCGCCTTTGGGGTCAATGGTAGACCCAATATTGCGGTTACTAACGTAAATTAGAGGGTTGGGGAATCTATCTGTTGGTGTAGAGATCAAGAGTTCTGCGGCGGCGAATTTGGAGCCGGGAAGCGCATCCGCGGGATAGGTGCTGATGTTTGCGAGGAGAGGAGAGGTTGTGCTATTTGGTCCGAGTAGAATGCGTTGAGCTGTTAGAGTAGAAGTCGTTTCGGAGACAACGAAGAGTATGTCATCTATAGATAGAATTGAGGAACGTCAGATGGGGGGACATAACAGCACAAAAGATCGACAAGCTATGCTTAAGTGAAGCAACGTACTGCGTATAGCTAAACGGCGTGGACCAGAGCCAACATCTCTGTCGATCTGCCCTTGAACAGTGAAGCTGCTATTACTTGACGCATCATTCCTTCCAAGCCGCCAGATTTTGTCGGCACCCTAAAGACTCGAAAGGTCAACGTTTGGTCAGGCAGGAACAACAGAGCAGGTGAGAAACACATACGAGATCTGACACCAACACTTCGTCATTATACTCCAACGACATGTGGGGATTTGATTTTTCCCCTTGCGATATTGGGAAAGCAACACCAGAAGAATTGGTCGAAAGGAAATGTAAAGGGTCATTTGGGTCGGTTGAAATGAAAGAGCAGTTTGGAGAGCCAAACTAATGTAACGTTTTGGGCTAAATTAAGTTGATGACAGACGAAAATGACACTTACATTCATAGCAGATACTTCGCCTGTTGATAGAGGATTTGTGAAAGTTGGTCCAACACCTTGAGTTGTAATGGTATCAATTAGAGACACTGAAGTGTCGTTGTTGACTGTAAATGACTGGAGGTTCCCAATTGTTTGGACTTCGTTAACCGCACTGGGAGATACCATTAGCTTCTCGATATATACAGATGCTGGACACAAACAACATACTAAAGCACAGCTGGGTTTTGAGGATGACGAGCGATCCACGAAGGATTATCGCCTGTGAAGCTTTGCGCTGCTATCGATAGGCTGTTTGTCTCGTTATTGAAGACATAGGTAGAGATAAACCCGGGTACGGCGAATCCGCCTGCTAGTATAGTGTAGTTCACCATCGCGATGGACAATCGGTAGGCAGTGAGTGTCGTGAGGGAATGGACGTAGCAAGTCCACACAGAGGTCGCTGTATACGAAGGACGCGCGGATTGAAGAAGTTCAGAGGGTGTGAATTAGTGATGAGCACTGTTCAAGGCGTTTGTCGCGAAGTCGAAAAGGAAGGAGTAAAGAAAATATTTACTGCTCATTATATAGTGCATGTGCGCTTATTTCAACAATAAACCTTGTTCTCGAGAAGGATTAATACCTCACACTGCCTGCAAGGTCCCATAAGTTCCCGTGACATATGGGAAACTTATCTGAAACAAGCGCGAAATTTCAAGCGCATAAGATCCTGGACTTATTGGAGAACATATCCGGTATATATGTGACATGAGCTTTCCATATGTAGAAATAACTCATGCAGAACTTATGCGATATATATGACAAATAATAACGCAATAAAAACCAGATAAGACCAATGATCCTATGCCATAACTTGATGATAACAAGCTTTTCAGTTAACCCGTCGCATCGCGACGGGTAGTTATTCAAGTTGCTATAAAAATTGAGATATATATTTTTGTAAAAAGTGACACTGTTTTTATTGAAGACGGTAGATTCAAAAGTACTTCTGGATATACAATGTTCTTAGTTGTACATGTATCATTATCTGCCAAATGATATCAGAAATAAGTTTACATTTTTTAAAAACATGAAAGACTTGCCATCAGGAAAGAGAATTTTAACTCCACCTTTGGATGTACTTCTTGATAAAGCAACATATAGCTGACCATGGGTAAAAATTGAAGTTGAGAGGTTTAGTCCAACCTGTCTCACTGATTGACCTTGAGCTTTATTGATGGACATAGAAAATGCAAGTCAGACAGGAAACTGTCGATGTTGGAGAATGAATGGAAGATCCAGATCTGAAGGCTGTAAAGTGATGCATGGTATAAGAGCAGTGGTTCCTGCAGTATCACCACCCAATATCCTGACATGAAGCACTCTTGCTGTACAGTTGATAAGAATTGCTCAAGTGCCATTGCAGATACCTGCTCCAGGATCCAAATTCCACAGGACCATGATTGGAGCTCCTCCTTTTAGTTGAAGCTTTGATAGAGGAAGACCTGGTCCAGTTATTGAGCTTGGATATTCCACTGGATATGCTGTCTCATCTGTATTTTCATCTGCAATAGTTGTATCTGCACTATGGTAGGTGACTGTTATGATCGTGCACAAAGGGATTGTCGGGAATGATCACTGTCACGAAACAATCTTTTCATTATTCATTTCTTTTATTATTCTTTTTCCTTTTCTTTTATTTACTTACCTAATCACTGAGGCGCTTACACCAGCGCTCATTATATTCTCATTATCATTTAGGTTACACGCGTCAACCTTATTGTTCTCGCATTGTCGTTTCACTTAGGCGCGACTCTCTCATGCCTGTCAGCTCATTGACAGGATGATGTCATTATTGTTCCGCTTCCATGCTTCTTTTTATATTGCCTTATTGTTTACTCACCTAATACCTACAGCTTTACTTATGGATACGAGCGACTCTTATTGTAGATCCTCACGGTTACGGTGCGAGACATCTCTCACGGCTTCATATCCCATTAGTATATAAGACTTAGTATTTTGTAGTTATATTCCTTAGCTCTATTCTCGTCTATACTCCTCGGTAGCTAGACCTGTAGTTGGGTTGTTTTATCCTCATCACTTTTTCATCCTCTTGCTCATCGTCTATCATGTGATGCCTGGTTGTCTCTTGTGAGAGCTAGCGAGTCGCTGACACAAAGACCAAGAGGTCAAGATGGGGAACTAGGTGTCAACTTACTGTACTATATATACAAGTGTCTAGATGAGTAAGCAACAGCGCGGGAAGTAGATAGAAGTATGCAGAATGATGTAGAAGGATATGGAAGAATGTAGCTGGATCCAAATAGTAACAAAGATAAAGGAAGAAGGAGATATAGGAAAAATAAAGCAAGTACCGTATCCTGTATAGCACGTCACAACCTGTACTGTATATTTGAGAGAGGGTGCAGGACAGAAAGTGAGAACGAGAATGAGAATGAGAGTACAAAAGCCCAAATTGATCAACAAACCAAAATGACCTACAATCAGACATTAGAAGCAGAACTCAACAAATACATGAAAAGACCACTGAGATAGGTATGTATCATATTCTTATCTCTCGTCAAGGATATTCATGTGGAGACATTCATGTAAACTTGGATTTGGAGCCTCAATCCCTGAGCCTACCCCTGTTTCTTCCAGAGAAACTGCACTCTTGAAAGGGAGCTTGTTTGGTAAACTGCAGCTGGAGACTTGCATCCCATTTACCTGCTGTGATTCCTGAAAATCAGATAGGTATACAACACTTTCCTCCAGAGTTCTGACACCCCACTTATACCTCTGCCTGCTCAGAAATTCCAATGATTGCCCAATCTGCATCGCATTCACCAACAAACATTGCTCTGATCACTCCTCCCTTGCCCTCTTCCAGATTTCATGAGTGTTTGTTCTGCGAGTTGGCTGTTATGGGTACTTACGGGTCACATTTATATGATGAGAATCCAAAAAGTTCCCGGTTTGTTCACCCACTAATTAGACCCTTATGTGTGACCATGTCACATAAGTCCTGCCTTTGTTCCATCACTGTTCCTGAGAGTTCCCAAATATGTAACGCGTCAAGTCACAATAAGAAACCTGGTTTATGTGACCCTTACCTGGTTTTTCTTTGTTTCGGTTCCACATAATTATCGTCAAGTTATGGCATAGGATTATTGGTCTTATCTGGTTTTTATTGCGTCGCATAAGTTCTGCATGAGTTATTTCTACTTATGGAAAGCTCATGTCACATAATTACCGGATATGGATCTTATGCGCTTGAAATTTCGCGCTTGTTTCCGATAAGTTTCCCATATGTCACGGGAACTTATGGGACCTTGCATGCAGTGTCACTCCTTTCTTTCATCCGCTACTCGACGCGAGGTTGGTTAAGCTCGTGGTCGGTGGATGAGAATTGAAAAGAAGAATTCAGTGGTAAGAATATAGACAAATCTAGACGAACGGTAGTTTAACGCTTTACATCTCAATTTCCCGTGCACCGTCCTTGTCCACAACTTTGATTTTGTACTTCCCAGGACTAACGACTAGACGCTTAGCCACCTCATCGATACATCTCTTCAAGGTGACTAGTCCTTCTTCAAGTGTAGCCTCCGGATCATGGTACCTGCAGAGATAGAGAAGGGAATCGCAATTAGGTGAAAGAAGATCGCAGACAACATACCGGTCAAGCAAACTTAGAGCAAAGTAGCTACCGTACCCATGAGCACCAAAAGGAACCTCTGTCATCGTCCCAAGATAATCTATCCAGTACAGATGTGGTGTATCTGCTGTGACATCAAATCCACCGAGCATAAGATTCACAGAGTAGGGCTTTCTGGAGCGAAGGGATTGTGCGAGAGAACGACGAATCCATGATGCGGCCGCGGATGGTCGTAAGGAATAATTGTTTCGAATATGGAACAGACGGAGGTTGCGCTCAACGTATTCAGCGAATTGTAGAGTGTCACCTGGAAGTTGCATTTAGTTTTGTCACAAGAGACACTAATTTCGGAGGACATACCTGGCTCTCCAGAATAAGACATGAGTAGATGAGGGCTAACAACTTTGATCTTGTCTTCATCGGTCTTCATCTTTACGATGGACCGAGCAGCGGTAGTGTCTGAGGCGACGATAACATAGCCCTTTCCAGTGATAGCAAACGAAGTCTCCATGATAGATGAAAGTCGAGTCCGAGTCAAGTGCAGTAAGGATGCGCACGCGTTACGCGTCTTGACCTAACCCGAAAACTGTCCAAAAAAGGACCATTACGTAGTAACAGCTGTGACCGTGACACTCAACTCTAACTCTGAGTCCAAGTCTGGTCTAAGTCTTGACTCACAGACAAGATTATTTGAATCTCTGCTTCATGATCTCTGTAGACCCTTGAAATTCATCCACCAATATTCGGTGTATCAATCATCGCCGGATTTCAATCATGCGGTTCAGTGCGCCACGATCTCCATCTACTTCGCCAGAAAGAAGGTAAGGCTGACCATTAGGTATAATTGACTTGGGCGTTGAACTGGGCGTATTGCAGGTCAAGCACAAGAAAAAGTCGAGCCTCTTCGTCTCAAAGACGGCGTGCATCAACCTTTGGCCTAGCTTCTTCATCAGAATCCGACGTGGATGAAGTAGTAGACCTTGATTCCGACTCTGAAGAATCTGTTCCAGAATCATCCGACTCGGACTCCTTCTGCTATGGCTCTGAGAGCGAGGTTCCTCCCCTGCCTCCGTATGCGAGCTTTTGTCTCTCGAGTTATCCAAGTCTCAACACGTGTTTAGAAAACAGAAAAAGCTTTCTTCGCGTCCTTCACGAGAACAAAGTCAGATAGAAGACACAATTGCTGCTATTCGTTTACGAACACGACATCACGATCCGTACGAAGAATGGGAGAGAGAAATGAAGAAAGATTCGCTGGTGAGTTGTGAACTGGCGACTAGGCCGACTCAGGTGTCTAAACTATCCACCGATAGCGAGCTGCCCGCAAGAATTTCAATGATTCAGAAGCTCAGTTTCTCCAGTATCAGACTCAACGTCGGTTCGAAGATTCAAGACGCCTTGCAGCCGCGTTTAAACAGGATGAAATGCAACTGACACAGAAATTAGATGGTCTACGTCTCCAACAGCAAGCGCGGGAAAGGACTCTTCATGAGAAGTTGGCCGAACGTAACCAGAGACTGTGGAATAGGATCGAGACATCTATCAAGCTTGAGCAGGAAAAGGAGCAAGCAAAACTCAATGAGCTGCGACGGAACAGAGAGGAAGCGGAGAGAAGGCGGAAAGAAGAGGAAGAGAAGAGACGACAAGAAGAACAACGAAAGAAAGATGCAGAGGAGCAGAAAAGGCGGGAGGAAGAGGAAGCAAGAAGGAAAAATGAAGAAGAGGAGCGAAAGTTGCAGGAGGAGAAAGATATTGCAATACAAGAGGCCAAGGCACGAGAGCAAAGATTGAGAGCGGAGAAAGCTGCAGGTATGACAACATCCGAGGAGGACTGGAAAGAGGCGCGAAAAAACCTCCAGGTAAACTCTTGAACCCGCCGTTATAGTGACCCTATATTTACCTAGGCTCAGATTGTCAAGACACAAGGAACACGGCTTGTCAAAGCTACTGCAAACTTAAAACCCACTTGGAGTAGTGGACGGCGCGCTATAACAGCCAAGATCGGACAGCTGACGAACGACGCCGAAACGATCAACCGGGTGGTAAGCAAACTATTCCCTGCATAGCTCTCAAACTAATAGCATGTATAGTCCTCCCAACTTGTCGAAATTCTACTGCCTACACAGAGACCAATCCCTCCTCCGGTATACACCGCACTCCTTTCAGCCCTGGCCAAAGCCCTTATCCTACAAGCCGAAACTGAAATCACCGCCGAAAAGCGTTCCGCTATCCCCCTCGCACAAGTGGCATTCAATTGCCTCGAACAACTCGAAGGATTCTCCGAAGTCCTTTTCGCTAAGATCACACAGCGGATCGGACCTTGGGCTGTACCCTGTCCTACACCCGAGAAAGATTTTGACGACCGGCCCTGGAAGGACGACGCGGAAGTGATGCGAGTACACGGATATCGTTCGGGCGAAGGTGATGTCTTGGAAACGCAGTCGCAGTACACGGATCGTGTCAAGGGGGTAATACGGTTGTATTTCTCGGTGTTGAAGATCACACCAAGGAAGCATCCGTTGAAGAAGATGTTTCAGCTACCGAAATATTGGACGTGGATGGCTCGGTTGCTTGGGTCGAGAACGTTGCTAGCTATGCCGTTGGGAGCAGAAGTTCTTTACAGTAAGTTTGCGCTTCAGAGTCTGCCATTGTGGTCATTTGTTGACCAGATTCTCGCAGTTGCCCTTGAAGTGCTTGGAGCGGACGCCTTGCAGATATGGGGACATCAATTCGTGAAGATGCTTCGTTTGATCTATGATGCATCCACCGAGGGTTTGGGTGGAGGTAAAGTACTGGGCGGAACCTCCCCTGATGGAATCGCTGCTCGAGCTAGGGTTAAGCTGGAGGTGGAAAGCATCATTAAGGGAGGCCAATAGCCGCTGCTAGCTACTTTTCAGTGATTGACATTTGCGCGTGGGGCATTTTCACACCTCGTTTCGTTTTGCCGTTCTCACAGTTTCGTTTCCAGCTCGATCTACTCTCCGTTCTATTGTCTTGTATTCTATATCGTTTAATCGTATGGCTACAGCTTTTCGTTTTAGAACATGAGCCTTCGAAAATATCAATCTCCTTAATGAACTCATTTTTGTAGGTAGCACTTGTATCAATGCCCGAAACATCACAATTGATAGCCACATTACGAGGCAGTGGCTTCTTGTAGTACTGGCAGATGGAGAGGTAGTTGACATCCCATCGAGTCCCTAGAGTGGTCAGTGCATCACAATCAATACAAGTGAGGTCAGCCCTATTCACCTTTTCTCAATAGATGGTAGCAAGGATAGCGACACAAACCTTCCCGTTAACAGGGTCTATTCAGAATCATGTTCTAGTAGTTCGCAACTGCATCATCAGCCCTGCCATGGCTACCATAGAGCTAGGCATGAAAATCTGATACAGAAGCTCTTCAGAGCCTAGCCGCTTCTCCGCTGGAATATCCCTCACTGGCTGACTGTTCCTGTCAGTCCGAGATTACGAATGTCAAGTTTCAGCGAGCGCGAAGGGGTCAGAGATGACAATGCCATATTGGCGTGCTGTTTCGTTGGCAGAGCTTCACCACCTTCTCATTGTCAGCAATCTGAGGATCTTCATCGTCTTTGGCATTTTCGACCGAGTGGCTGAGGCCGATCGTTACACAGGCGTGAAGGCTCTATTCACTTCAGGTAGGTTTTTGAACTAAATTGATCAGTGCCTGCTCCGCCTGAGGTACACAATGCTAAGGCTACCCCAATATTGAGTCTGTCTATTCGCTGTGACGTTCCCGCCCGGGCTGTTAGTAGCTGTGAGTAGCTGTGGATACCATGCCTTGGTCGCTTGTTCCTTCCTCTCTAGCGAATCACAAACACACGCTAGTAACATGCGACTCCGCGATGTTAATTGACCATGGCATTTCTTAGTTGCTCAAACATCTGACGACCATTCAATCTACTACCAGCAGGCGCTTATACCAACTAAATCTTTTCTCAATGTATTCTAATCTCCTGCTGTTCAAGAATAACCACCTCGGAATCTGTCGCGGTGTACGTATAATATCGAAGTTAACGAGGTACATTTCATACATTCTCGTTCGTGTATTTGAACACCCTTCAAATTCTCACAGGTGTTGTTGAAAGTTAGAAGTGACGTATAAGTACAAGCATAATGTTGGTCCTCTCATCTTGCCAGAAAGTCACTGCACAGCGATAGGCTCTGCTGATCACAGATATGGTGCACGTCGTCACTCCCCCTCCGACAAACCCTAGTCGAGACGATATCATCTGGCTGTAGGCATCATAAGTATCTCATTATCTTCGCCAATACTAATCCTCTGTTCTAAGTGCGGGGCCACGTTTCATAGGCATCCTGTTCAACTGGTCGTTACTTGGAATTTTGACTACACAGTTATATATATACTACTTGAACTTTCCAAAGGATTCGCGAATAATCAAGGGTCTTGGTATGGATTTTTATGATCCTTGATCTTTGTTTTTTCATCTATTATACTGATTCGAAGAATATTTGGTGCGGTTGACAGTATGCATTATCTACCTTCTTGACTGGGCGCAGACGTGCTCGGCGACATACGATGCTTTCCAATGGTTTGTGTGGGGGTGGGGGGATGTGTCGGGACTTTACGATCTCTATTCGGGGTTCTTGAATATACCGATTCTCTCTAGTGTCATTGCTGCAATTGTTCAGGTGAGTCTTATTTCTATCCATACTACGGTAGAACTGATTGGCGAGGAAAATGCTGCAGATCTTCTTCGGGTGGCGAATCTGGAAATTTTCGCAATCGACTGTCATCTTCGGATTAGTTATACTCCTAGCGTTATTACAACTGGGTGGCGGGTTTGCCGTTGGAATAGTTGTACGTCTTTAGATCCGCCTCCTTCAAACGTTACGAATTTTCCTCCCCTGCTTATTTGTCCCTCTAGCTTTGGCAAGACTCGTCAGAAGTGTCACGCTCCAGCGCACTTGTTAGTGCAGTCGGAGTGAGATTGGCAGGAAGTGGATTTGTTGATACGGTGATTGCTGTTAGCATGACCTATTTCGTGAGTCCAAATCTTGATGATCCCTAGGAATTAATGCTCACGGACTCTTTGTGGTACTGTAGTTAGTACGGAGCAAAACACAGGCAATTGGGCATATGAATAGTGTCATAACTCGACGTGCGTACCTCCCTCCCTAGTTACTTCATGGGTACTTGCTGCTAATTCACTCATGCCAGTCATACGACTGACCATTGAAACTGGTACCCTCACTGCCATTGCAGCTATCATCGACCTCATTTTCTTTCTCAAAGAACATAACGGACTCCACCAGGTATCCGGTGTCATCCTGTGCAAATTATATAGCAATACTTTGCTCGTGCTGTTCAACAATAGAATGGTGCTTTCTACTCAAGCAAGCTCGAACTTCGCAGGCGACACCAACAACTTTTATCCTGAATCAAATGGTACTAATAGTGGTTCCGGGGCGTTGGAATCGTTCACACCAGCACCGGTGCAACTCCGTACAATAGGCTCAGCGACCTCGACATCTAAAGGGGTGTGGAGCATTGGTATTATTCGAGAATCTGGAGAGTTCGAAGGATAGCAGGGAATTTGTGAAACAAGCAAACAAGGATGTATCTCTGAATTGAATGATTCGTAGCTATTGAGTAAGAGTTTTCGCTGTTTTTGGTCGGGCCGTTTTGAATACAAGCTCCCCTCTGCCATCATTCCCACGCAGCGAACGCGCTTGATAGCAGCATGAGCAATAAAGATGGCAGTTCTGGGAGCCCCGTCGCAAGCAATCAAAGAATCACAAGCGTACTATGCGACCGGGCTTGAAAGTGAACTTGCGCCGTACGCGTCTGTGCTTGACATGAAACAATTCTGAACGTTCTAAACCCATCGCATCTATCATTCCCTGGATATCCGAAGACCTTCTGTGAAAGGCTGAACGTGTCTTATCGAATAAATCACAACATTGAATAAGTATTCACCGCGACATGTTTTCGCCCCCTTGTGCTCTGTACCTCATCGTATCCGAGTCGTATGGGATTCATATAGATCCATGTGATCTCTGCCAAGTCCTGAATAATCTCTGCTCATCTCATGCGGTCTCTACATCCTATCTCAGTCCTCCGGATCATCGAAGCTGTTCGTCTCATTTGTTTGTCTGGTCTCCATGTGAATACAAATCAGAAGATTATCTCCAAGCACTTCGACCAGCGTGAACACAGTCTGTTATAAGTATTCTCGTTGGCATAACATACCTTTCAAGGCCACAAAATGATTTCCAGCTTGGTCCTTTTTTCTGCGCTTGCCATTTTCTCTGCTTCCGGAACCCCATTGACTTCATCGAACCCGTTGGGACTGGGAGGGCAGTTTGATGTATTCGCGAGGGACGTGGCTATATCCTCTGGATGCTCTACCACGGGTACAGCGTCTTGTCACAATACTTCCGCCGTTTCGAATACATGCTGTTTCGAGGCTCCAGGGGTGAGTCACAGCCCATAGTACGTGAAGAATTCTTGATGAAAGCTGATTTCTTCCAGGGTCTTATTCTGCAAACTCAGGCAAGTACTTGTCCATTGTATACAGCTTTGTGATTGATCATTGTCGTCGGACATTGGTAGTTCTGGGATACTGATCCATCAACGGGTCCTAGCAATAGCTGGACTATCCATGGTGAGCTTCATTGTGGCTTTTACAAGCCCCCTATTGACGTGTTTCTGGGGCCAGGCTTGTGGCCAGATAAGTAAGCCTTATTGCCTTGGAGATTTGAATGTCGTCTGAATGATACTTCCCCTTGGCTCTCCATTTAAGTTGTGATGGGACATTCTCCGAGAATTGTGATCCTTCCAGAGACCAGACCGATATCACCTCGGTGACTTATTTGCTTGAACTATACAACAGCGGTATTGATTATCAATTTCAGCTGCTTGAATCCGCTGGTGCCTCTTCAACACTATCTTTCATGCAAACGGTGAGCCGTGGGTCACATTATAATTTCTCTTATGCCAACGTCTCTCTTTTCTTGGATCAGTATTGGAAGAATGATCCAGACGATGGCAGCGATGAAGAGCTCTGGTCGCATGAATGGGATACGCACGGCACTTGCTATAGCACCCTCCGCCCAGCATGTCTTCCGAGTGGAAGTTCCTCTGGTACAGATGTACGCTTCTCCCTTGTATCACCGTGTCCTCGCCTTCAAACTCACCATTCTCGGTTGACCATTCTATCTTCCAGGCTGTGGCATTTTACGAAACCGTCGTTCGATTATTCCAGGTACTACCTCAAAAATTCACACTTCCTGGTTTTTGACTCACCTCACTTGCAGACTCTCCCTACATACACATGGCTCGAGAACCAAGGCATTACACCCTCTTCTTCGACCACCCATACTCTCACATCGCTAGAGAACGCGCTCGCAGCGGAAGCTGGGGTCACGCCTATGCTAACATGCGATGGGAGCAACTTGAATCAGATTGCATGGTACTTCAACCTGAAAGGATCGATCATAGATGGGACGTTTGTACCTATCGGTGAGTTTTTGTAATACGAATTCATACGTATTACGATGAAAACGATTTTCGTTTGAAGATTCCCCCGAGGACAGCGACTGCCCTTCAAGCGGTATCGAGTATCCTTTGAAAACAGGATCTCCGGTCACCACTACTTCAGCCACCGGTACAAAAACGAGCACTACAACGGTATGTTTTACTTGCATCAACACTCCAACAAGCTGACCGACCGCATATCGCCTCGCTTTAGACTGGAACCGTAAGTTGAATCGAAACATCCATGATCAATTGGATTAACAGTTGTTCGATAATGTTAGTCTACGTCAACTGGGGTGAGTCTACGTTACAGCCCGCTAGCTCATGACAGCTTCCTGATTTCCTCTCGTGTTGAACAAAGACACCCGGATCATTACCCACAAAAGCAATGATTGTCGCAATTGACGGTGGTGCACAGGTTGGTGGATTGCTGACCCTCGGAACCTGGTCGACGCAGACTCTGGCAACCATGACTCTGGCTGGATCAACCTCAAGCTTCACCATGACTTCGTCTAAAGGCAGCTGTGGAGTCAGTGGTGGCGAGCTGACTTGTGGGAGTGGCGTTTCCGCAACTTCGTTCACTGCTGTGAGTAGATATCTTATTATATTCCTAGTTTCCTATTCTGCGGTCTTCTTCCTGCTATCTTTTCATTTATTTACTGGTACGGTTGCTTATACACAAGTAACATTACAGGTATCCTCTGGTGGAAACTTACTCCTGGCATCTGGCGGATCTACAGCGTTCTCAAGCACTGCAGTGCCAAATGGCGAAACTGTAGAAACAGTCTTCACGGGTTCCAGTAAAGCTCAGGCATATACACTTGCAATTGTATCGACTTGAACATAAGAGTGAAAGTATTTGTGAATATAAATAAATCAATTTGGGTTAAAGTGCATGTAGGGTAAGAGACTGGTCAGATTTGTTTGCCTGTAAGTTTACAGTGGTGGCCTACCAGCACACCAGGGACTGGTGGAGCAAGTCATCTTTGCAATAATCTTCTCACTTTCAATTGGCAGATTTCCTCCGAAGTTTTCAAGAGGAAGAAAAGATAGGTATTTGTCAGATCGCCACCATGAACGACAGCTTTCCCATGCAAACAACTTGAAAGCATAGCAATCGGTGCTAGTTTGATATAAGCTTGGACAACGGTCTACCGATCATAGGGAACCTAGCACGTTGTAAGCAAGGGTGGTATTGGTGCCATTCAGACCCTGGAGCGAAAAAGAAAAATTACATCAGAAAATAGACAATATTGTCAAGATTCCGAATGTTGAGAAGCTTGCAAAGAAAAATTCGACGTGTTTACTATTTTGTGGTCGGAATCTGCATTGCGACGCATATCATCAACGTCACATATCATCGATTGGTGTGTCGAGTATCATTAGCCTGAGACGACAGTCTGAAAAGAGCATTATCTGCTTGTTCTTTCCATCCAAGCGTTCAACAAGCCATTGCGGCTGCAGTTGTGCCAAAATTGTAAAGGACGCGATGCTTCGTTTGCCTGAATCTGGGACACATTACGGGGTGATATCATCCGCGAGTATACCGGGATGTCCCTCCAGTCCTTCCAAAGTCCCCAGCGCGGAAAGTTTTGGGATAAGATAGATCTTTGTTTGGATGAGCTAGACGTAGTGGTGGAGACACTTGTATGATGTTCGATGCTAATAGATGTGCTTTTACCTGGGGCGCAGCCGCACGGCTGGGTGGGCAACACACATGGAACACGGGTAAACTGAACTGGGAAAGGGAGGGTGGGAGCACGAAAAGAGGATCACGAGCAGGCGAGAGCGTCGATTGAAAGAAAGTAAGTACCCGCTCTCATCTTATCCTCTCAGATGAGAATATATATGCAAGTCGCGAATATTTATACGGAGGCGACTGATTACCAAAGGGAAGCAAACCCACAGTTACCCACTACCCACTCTCCATCTAAAAGTTATACCAGTTTTTTTTTTTCGTTGCAAAGAACTCGTCATGAACTATTTGTGGATCCTTTCCGTGTCAAGTACTACATATGACAAGAGTTATCATCCTATATCGAAACTGCGACCACCATCCCTTGGGTTTACATCTGACAAGCAGCGAAAAGCTCTGGGCCGGTACCGATCGTGTTGTTGACATCTAAGCGAGGGTAAGAACAAGATAAAAGCATAGAGAGAGAGAAAGACGTACATGCAAAAAAGTCCTCTACCGGAATCATATCTAGCAAGCCGCTACTGTTAGTGCCCAGAGGAAGAGACGTCTGCATCGGCTGACCGCCCCAGAGGACACGGAGGAAGAAGTTCGATGAGGTTGAGGTAGAATTAGAAGAGGATTTCTCGTATAGTTCGTAGACGATTTCGGACCCCCTGCAAATCGGAGAAAAAAAAGATAGAAATTAGCACGGAAACATAAATAACTGGATCTTGCAAGCACTGACGTCCCAGGCCAAACCATTTCCGAAATTTGCATGATTCCCAACAGCGGTCCCAACGAGTCATCGTGAGCGACATTGTGGAAGTACTTAACCTCACTCGTTCCCGCTATCTGTTCCTTGAGATGGCCAACCAGCTCTAATACCCATGCACCGTAGCTCAGGGCACTGAAGAGTGTTGAGTTGAATGCGTCACGGTAGTAGTATGAATACTCGTAGTTGCCGAGACGAAAGACGGTGTCGGCTAAAGGTTGGCTGATACATAAAGATGTGTCGTTAACACTGCATGGAAGGGGTTTAGAGTCACATTGCTTTGCGGAGAGGTTGTCGTAGTAGCTATACGACAAAATCAATAATACGGAATTGACGACAAGTTAAGGATACTCACTGATCAAAACTCGTATGCCATCCTGCGTTATCATTCTCAGCAATACCCGACACAGCATCTAGTTCTTCGTAAAGCTCTGCACCATCAACCAAATGTTCCGTCCAATTAGTGCTGCCTGTGGTATACGCAGTGAAGATGGAATCGGCTACAGGACAGCTATATGACGGTGACAACGAATCGAACGCGTCTGCCTGAATGAGAACAGCGACATCAGATGAATCAGGGAAAAGTCCATGAAGGAGTCCTCCGGAGACTTGACTTGTTATCGGGTTGGACGTCACGCGAAGTTTGAACGTGTTGGTATCGAGGGTAGTGGAAAGGTTGAGCCGTTGAGCGTATACTGAACGTAAGTCAGCTCCGTGTGTGTATGAGTCGTTGATACCGCCTGCGGTTATTTGCGGGAAAGCACAGTTGCTACCAACGAATCCTGGTCCAACACTATTCGTGAAAGGATTTTCTGGATTCGTGTAACCGGACCACTGCACCACAGTCGGGTCTCTTGTGACCCCCACTGTGCCTTTTCCATAATAAACCGGACCCTCGCCAGTGCAATCCCAAGTTATGTCCTCCTTGAAGAACGTATTCGGCGCGTATGGAGTACGTTTATGGTGTCGTTGGATAACCTCAATGTACTTGAGCGTGTAGTCTGACGACGGAGTCTGGTACTCTCGAGTCCTCACATGGGGCATATTACACCAATTGTAGATTCCATATTCCGAGTCTGGCGTTATGGACGAGTTGAATATGCCTGGTGCGCCGGTGCCGTTGAGGACAAAAGTAAGATTGTTGAGGTTCGTGAGTTTGGCAGGGTAATGCACGACGTTTGTCGCAGAAGAGAGGCTAAGGAGACTGAGCGTGAGGCCAAAAAGCGAGTAAATCCTCATGATCAGCTGTAAGGGCAACTTTTACTGTTGGAAACGTCTGGGTAACGGCGGAGGAGGGTACGACCAGTATTTATACCGAGCGCGAACAGCTGTTGAAAGCTAATTGAAAGCTCGAAAATAGCCATCGCCATCACTGTTGAGCAAGTCATGTACGTAAATACGCTAGATTTCAGCCTCCCCCACGTTTGACGAATTCCGAATATCTGCTGCTATGTATAACCAAGCAGATAACAAGACGATAAAGAATCACTGATTGTTCGGCTATTTACCGTTTTCGCAATGCCGCTAATCACTTACATTGAACATCCCCCATTGAACAATCTGAAACGTGCAACAGCGACATCAATGGATTTACATACAGAACTTACAACATCGTTCGGCGAAGAAAACGCAATGTGCTGCTCCGTCTTGTGACCATGAGCTCGTATAAAATAAACCTACCTCCAGTACTCAGTCCCCAGACAAGCTTGGTAATTTAATATGGTCCTCCGCAAGTGCTACTGGCGTCCTCGTGTTCTCTTCCTCCTGACTTCCGGCGTATGTGCTGGCGTGACCTTTGGATTGGTAGCCTCTCCATCCGAGCCCGTGTCAGTACAACAAAGTCTTGCCCAAGCCGCATTAACAGAGATCTTGCAACGAGGAGCACCAATCCTCGGTAAGTTCGTACATTTTGTTTTGATCCTATTCTGGAGTCGTTCTCCGTAGGGTTTGACACAGGCTGCGACCCCGCCTTGAACGCGACATGCGATTGGATGGCAAAGATACCAGATGACACGGAGTTGGTTCATATGAGTATTCCCGGAACACATGATTCATCTACCTGTGCGTATCTTCCAACCTGATGCTCTGACTGTAATTTTCATCTCTCTATATATATTAGGGAACTATACTCAAGCCACACAAAATTCCCTCCTTGGATACACTGGACCGTAGGTCTCAACTGTTTTTCTTACTCCTTCGCTCCTGACCCTCTCAAATACCGTGTAGAATCGAGCCAGCAGAATACTTCCAATGCCAAGAACACTCCTACTTTCAGATGCTTGAAGGTGGTATCCGTGTCTTCGACCTCCGAGTTGCACTGAATCCGGGAAATGGAACTATTGGATTTTATCACTGTGTGTAACAGACGCAACACAGAGATTGAACACCCCCCCCCTTCTGATTGTACCCTCGTCCTTCCAGCACAGGCCCTACTCGCACCAGACACACGTTTGGAGGACGTCTTGTTCGGGTTCTACTACTGGCTCGACGCTCATCCAACCGAAGCCGTATTTCTTTCCATCAACTACGAAGGCGGAACAGGAACCCAAGATACCTTGGCCTTCCAAGAACAGCTGTACGATATCCTTAGCGGAGATTTAGCGACGAAGTATTGGGTGCAAGTTAATGGCACAGTGAGTTTCTTTCTTTGTAAAAAGAAAACATAGTTGCTGACAACCTTAATTAATATTACACACCATCCTTCTGAATTACGACTCATTTCTACGCTTTAGCTAGGAACCCTAGGCGAAGCTCGAGGAAAACTCACCCTTCTGCAACGGTTCGATTACAGTCTTCTTCCTAACACCTCAGAATACAGTAAACGCTTCGGAATCCATCTCGACCCCGAAGACTGGCACGATAATGATCCTAATATCACGTTAGTGTATAATACGGTTAACGGGACGGAACAGATTGCTTATATAGAAGTAAGCAAGGTGCTTTTTTTTTTTTTCCTTCGAACTTTTTTCGTAATACACAAACTAATCTGTATCATGTCTCACACAGGATTACTACGAGATGGACGGCCTCCCCTCAAGCGCTGGTGCCGCAGAGAATATCCAATGGAAGTACAACGCGACTATTGCCCATCTGCAAGATGCTATCAACCCCGACTTGCATCCGGACCAGTTGTACATCACTTTTGCGAGTTCCGAACATGATACGAACGGGGAGACACCTAGGGTGCGTCTGATCATCTTTTTCCTCGCCAACTTTCTTTTTGTTAACTGATTACATACGCGGTAGATCATGGCACTCGGAAATGGGTCAGACGTTCCAGGTGTGAATCAGAAAATTCTTCCCTGGTTGCAGGAGAATAAAGGGAAGAGATTCGGAATCGTTAGTGAGTATTCTACTTTCGTATATCTGTAAATAATGCTGACACGGTTCGCTTCGTCCTCTTTTCTTATTAACAGTGCTCGACTTTTTCGACTCTGTACCTGGTGTGGTGGAGGCTATCATCAATGCTTAAACACGTTAGAATTCACGTAATACATTATACGCCCTTCTCTGTCTTTGGTCCAACCCAGTTATCGACGTTCATTTTGTTTGAAATTGTTTATCTACAAAATACAGGTGAAGCTTTCACTAAGATTTCTTGCTTTCTACCCTTTCGGGCTGCATACGCGCTCGAGTTTCTACGAATCGTGAGATTTCATTCTTTACACAGTGGCGTGTGCGCTGTCGTGTGGTGGCTGAACAGTGGAGGGAGGAGGGAATATCATTAGCAAAGAATAATGTTAAGACTCGAGAGGAATTGGGATGCTCGCAGGAGGTGCCTGAACAAAACGAACGAGATGAAATATGGATTACTCACCGCATCAGTGATACCCAAAACACGCGCAAGGGCGTTGAATTCTGCAGCCGTAGGTTTGACTGTGCCAGTGCAGACTACGTTCCGGACAGAGATTGTGATTAGATCAATCGTTCAAAATAGACCAGAGCGGGAAAAACCGCGAAAGATGGTGAAAAGGGCTGAAAGAATCGGAAGAAGACGAAAGGAAAAGAGTGGCTTGCTCACCGTCGATAACATGTTGCTCAGGCTTGTTGATCTTGGCAGCGATTTGTGAATAAGACATCCCTATATCCCCCAGAAAGATAACAGAGAAAGTTTATCAGGATCCTTGTTCATATCGATGTTGATATGAACAAGAACAAAGTTCGATATCTGATCTATTCACGATCGCGAGGTTATGAACAACAAAAGAAACTCACCAGTCCTAGTCTTAGCGGCGTTCAAAGCAGCACATTGGGGATCGGGAGCCATCGCGAGTTATTTAGGTGTTAGTATTTGGTGGTGTCAACGGAAGAGGGTCTTTCGCAAAAGAAGCAATCTCGCAGCCGCTTTTATAATGCCCAAATGAAGGTCCGAGCCTTCGGTTCGATGTAGGTGCGTGGGTGCAGTCAAGTCCTCTTCTTAAATGAAGAAGGATAGTAACATAACTCGACGATATCCCAAGGTCGTCGACCTCGAGGACTTATCAAATCACAACGCCCATAAATCTAGCACATATCGATACAGTCAAGGCCCAAACCTTGACAGCAGTCATATCGTACAGAACACTAAAACACTATGCAATCCCAGTCCTTCAAATGAGAGAAATCAGGATACCCGGATCGGTACTTAAACGGCGCGGAACTGCTCTCTCAGCCGTTCGAGAGCCTTTCCCAATTCGTTTCTTCCACGGCCGTCAGCACCGATACCCCAGAATGCGTCTTTGTCTGAATCCTAGAGAACAGAAGTAACTTGAAATTCCCATGCACGTCGTTCGTGTAAAGTATATAACTCACCTCGACGAGTTCCGCATTGCCTGTGGCTAGAAGCTCATTCATTAGATCTGGGTGTTGAGTAAATTTGTGGTAGAGGGTGTCGTCCATCTACATGTATACAATATGGTCAATTCGAGGGTGACGGTATAAATGTCGAACGTGTATGTATACCTTCTCCACGTTGGTCTTCTTCCAATCAGGCCTTACTTCCGACTGAAACTTGCGCGCTTCAGAAAAAGCTTCACTAGGGCGTTCGCCGCATGTTCTAATGTGCTCTGCGACGCGAGGTCGGTGCCCCTGAAACTGAAGTACAATAAATGCGATGGGTGAATTTTAGTACGAAATCTTTTGCTATCGATCGCAAGCACACATACTTTCAACGATTGAAACAGATGCTCGCTAGTCGGGTACCTTTTCCCCTTATAAACAACCGAATGAGGAGAAAAGTTCGTGAACCCATAATGAGGATTATGTTTGTGGTAGAAAAGAATTTGTGGACGCGAAAGTACCGCTACTGCCATTGTCGTCGGCCTCTGCCCATGAGCATTGGGGGTTATATTATTCCTCGTCGCCGAATTATGAGGCTTCCAAACTGCAGGCGAATTGGGTGGAGTGTGAGGCGTCATCGACATGCGATTGAAAGTGGCTACAGCGGTAGTGAGAGCGTCGCTGGGCTTGAGACTGGCACGGCGACTTTGATAGCGGGAAGATGAGTGTGCAGCGTCGGGAGAGTGATGATGTTGATCGTGGTTACTGGGAAGGTCTTGTGTAGACCGAGAACGTGTTGAATTTACCACCGTGGCACCAATGACACGAGGCCTCTCGGAGAGAGACTTACTTCGTTGAACCGTCGCTGAGATATCTCCTTCGTCTCCATCGCCGACATCAGCAATGTCAAGGATCTGGTGGGTTTCCCACTGTTCAGGTGGCACATGCGAGGTCACGAAGACTGTGCGGCGGCGACGTTCTTCCAACTCTATCCGATATTCCTTCGCTCCGTCGTTCGTGACGGCAGAAGACATAGAGGTATGTGAGCTATTCGCACTGTAGCCAGAGGAATAATACGGCGCCGATGCAGTAGCTGTAGCTCGAGAGATGATGATAGAAGGCATGCTGAGCACGAGTTCAACGTTTGGAGTGAAGATATGAAAATTTCACTTACTCAACTAAACAAGAGATGAACGATCGCTTCTAGAGGCAAAATTGAAGGCAAGTTGGGAGCGAGAAGCTGCGAAGTGTTGTTGAGCTGCTGCTGCCGAAGATATAGAGGTATCTTGGCGCTTAGAGGCAATGATCATGAAGTCCAAGTGTCCCTGTTCCTTTTTTCAGATTGAAAACAGGTGTCTGAGTATATTATCATAGATCTAGGTTGCAGCAGTCAAAACGCCACATTTTATACAGGCGGCGAGTCAATCTACACACCTCAAGCTTCCCGCGTGCTCCTGGCTAACTGAACATGGTCTGCATGGTCCAAGGATTGCGGGGCCGGGCAATGTCAGGGCAGCCGTGCACGTGCTACATAGGAGTTTCTGCTCAGCTTTCTGGGTTTAACGAAACGGAATACATCGCCAGAAAACTACACCAGGCCCTGAAGTTCACTACATTGCAAGATTTAGAACGCCCTTTATTTGCTTCTTGCTAAAAGGCGCCAGGCGAATGATCATATCTTGTTGCTTTCAACGTGTCGCATGGGATGAAATTCAAGACTCGATCGATATCGTGGACAGCAGCAACCTTCACGCTCCGTGAAGCTGGCTGTGCGGAAATGCAGGAGATACTTGATGTCGACTTCATTATCACTCCCGCGCACAAAATGCTATCGCTAGCGTACACGAAGAGGGCATACGGAACAGCAGAGGATGAAGAAAGCGGTGCAACACACAGTTCAAAAACTGATTTCTCGCCACCCAATGCAATCTCTAACATATCTTCAGCTTTTTCCTACCGATGCCCATGATTGTCGACGACTTCAGCCTCAAGCATCCAGATAATCGCCATCGTAAACGATCTTCACGGATTCTTCCACTGGATTCTTCCGACCCTATGTACATCCAAGGTGTGTTACCCAGCGGAGCGCCAAAGTACTGTTACTCATATCTGTTTTTGTAGTAGAGAGACTATTCTCAAAGAACTGGCGCCATGGACAAAAACCCAAGCCGATAGTTCGGGCGGTGTTCAAGATACTTTCTCCCGATGAAAGTCTTGAATTGTACGCCATCTACAAGTGAGTGGTATGATGCTCACTTATGCTCTCATATTCTGACATCTTGCCTACCTGCAGATCGCAAATCCAAGCATGCAACCTACTTTCCAGGTTCAAGAAGGGAGCCAATGAGCAATTGTGTTTTCACGGCACTCAGCGCTCTTGCGCATTAGGTGATGATAATAGCCAGGTGTTTCTTTGCAACTCTGCGGAATGTCCAATATGTTGTATCATCCGCGGTTCATTCGATGTCTCGAAATGTGGTATGTTTCCTCTTATGGCTTGGTAATTTTCTAGATATGATTCATTTTGTATATTCTTAGGTAGTGCGCACTCATTCAAAAGGTAGGTCGGGCGTACTATGCACTCTTCAGCTGCAATTGCTGATCATCTATTCAGATTTGGTGCCGGGATCTATACGACTTCTTGTTCATCCAGTAAGCCAACTTCCTCGTCATGCAATGTTTTATGCTTTTCCCGTTGACTCAGTCGTACTTATTTAGAAGCAGACGATTATTACTCTCCTGGACGATCGAGACAGCAACATCCTGGTGACCTGCGTGTATTACTTCTCAATCGGGTCGTTGTAGGGAAACCTCACAATCGCCGCCACAATGCTCCTCACATGAACCAACCACCTTCAGGTCATCACTCGGTATGTCGTGTTCCGCTGCAGTTACAAGTCATCGCTTACCCCCTTATTTCAGGTCGTAGGTCTTCCCGGAGTGGATCTCAATTACGAAGAAACCGTGGTTTATTGCAACGACGCCATTCGTCCCGCGTATCTAGTCGTGTATGGGCCTCAGAGTCTCGCCGACCAGCCTGTGAAAGTGCAGAAGGACTCGCTGTCGCCTCCTTCACTGAACCAGAAACCAATGACACGGAGCTCTTCTAATAAAGCACATGCATTGCTTTCGGCGTTGTTCAAAACGCCGTTGGCTCCATAACCTTCACTGTTTGCCTGTATATTTATATCTAATTTAGCAAACCGACATAATTATATATCACTTTTACGCATTCGTCGTATCTTCAGGACAACCGTATATCCTGGAGCACGCAGGATCTATACGTCGTATGTCCGTTCTCGATTAAATAATGATCGTTTCAATACAAGTTTCTCAGTAGATGCTCGGAAACGTGCTTTGTTCGATTTTCACGTCAACGCAAAAGCGAAATCTTGAATAACGATGCGAAATGGCTTGTAAGATTGCTTAATCAGTACCTTTTGTATCTGTGCTCCCGGGCTCCTTCAAGGCTGCCTATACAAATCACCAGACAAACCTGCAAAATTGCGGGGGTTAATTTCGCCGTCGACCAAGTCACAAAAGCTTATGAAGGTAGAAGGCAACGCGGTACTGTCCAATCCCAGTATGGTATACACGCCTTATCCACATTTTCTCAACGTACACGAACGTTGACCACGCAATTCGATTCCCCGTGGACCTCTACCAGCCTACAACTCAACACGGAGAAGCAGTGTGTTTAATCCACGCTCCGATTTAAATATCCGGTTCATCATTTCTGCTTTATCCCCTTACACCACTATCTATCATTTCCCCAGCCTCATCATCGCTAGCGGGCGTAGCGTCGCAAAGTGGTTTGAGTACTACAGTCTGATAAATTTCAAGACTCATGGCTGCTTCTGTTGCATCTCATCTCCCATTAGCGCTGTCCTTGTTGCATACTGTGGCAACGCAGTATCCAGGATTGACCAAGTCCCAGCCGACTACGAATGTTAATACCGCTCCTACGGCGCCTTCCGCACCCGCACCTGCAGCCACGTTCTCTATTGCTCTACCTGGATCCGGATCTGGGACTGGCAATGGAAGTGGTTCAAGTTCAGGTCAAACAACTTCAACTGCGGGAACGACATCAGGAGCTGGAGCGCCAATGGCAACTCCTCCAACAAATTCGAATAATTCTGCCCAATGCGAGGTGGGTTGATTTTCATGATTGATTCCGATTCCGATTTTTCTGAACCCTGACTGTTTAAAATGAATCAGCATTGCCATTTAAAGCCCAAGTACCACGACGGCGTCAAAACACATTCTTATTGTTCGAAGAGCTGCGCCGTCAATGCAAAACTTGCAAACGGGAACCAGAAGGTATCTCATGGACATCAACATGGAAGTTCTACTCCACCTAGTAACTGTGATGTACGTTCGGTAGTCTTGTTCTTTGTCTATTCGTCAGTTAAAGGCCTTGGTTGTATAGTTTTGCCACAATCGGCCCAAATTTCCTGGACATCCTTTCTGTAGCAAGGCCTGCGCGAAGAATGCCAGTTCGAGTTCGTATACGGGCGGGAACCCGCAAGGTCAGTCAATACTGTAACAGGGAAAAAATAAACGGAAGTTTAACTTATAACCCCCCCTAGGAACTTGTCAAGCTCCAGGATGCTCTAAGCCAACTCATGTCAATAAAGACGGAACATGTGGCGATTACTGTTCATTGTCTCACAAAACGTAGGCCCCATCTCAATCTCTGAATTTCAGAATTTTTTTCGCTCATTTTCGGTTTTTTACAGTCTTGGAGAGACTCTTTGCATCATGTGTCTTAAGGCCGCTAAACAAACGAACTCACACTTTTGTAGTAAAGCTTGTGCGGACAATGCAGAAATGAAGGGTCCGATGATTCTGGAAGTTCCTGCAGGACACGTCACTTTCAGAGATGGTACCATTCATATTTTGACAATTCGTCTTGGTCTCTTTCTGATTTTCCGTGGCTATGTAGTCGCTGATCAGTTCAAGACTTCCTGGAGACACGTTGGAACGAAATGTCCCACAGTGAAACGTATCTACAAGATCGTCTCCCCACAGTCGTCACTTGCAGCGTACAATGCATATAAATCCTCAGTTGAAGCTAGAGGGCAATTTGCTACCAATGGACGAAGTGCAGGAAATGAAAATCGACGATGGCATGGGACAAAGCGCGAGTGTCATCTCGGGGACAAAGGGCACACACAATTCTGTGGTTCACAGACATGTTCATTGTGTTGCATTGTAAAGACGTCCTTCGATCTGAGTCTTTTTGGAAAAAAGACCGGATGGGGAAGGTGAGTATAGAAACTCCATGGCAGGGATATGAGTATACCCGCTCATGCCATCTCGTTTAGGTTTGGCAAAGGGATTTATACATCCTCGACATCATCCAAGTAAGGCTGTTTCTGAGATCCTGTCGTATGTACGAATTCATCATCATTAGATCCAACGATTATTCTACCAACGAATGTCGCTCTTCGCTCAAGGCGATTCTGTTGAACAAAGTCATTGTCGGGAAAGGATGTAAGTTAATACAAGATAACGTTTCCCTCACAACGCCTCCTCAGGGATATGATTCCGTGAGTTGCTTCTGAATGTCCTCCTTCAATGTCTGATGCCTTGTTAAATAGGTACTTGCGGAAAAAGGTGGAAGTTTGAACTATGATGAACTAGTCGTATACACGAACGACGCTATTCGACCGTCGTTTCTCGTTATGTATGAGGCTTGATCGGGGAGAGTCCCTTTGATACTTGTATGCTAGTAGAAAGTGATTGAATGACATTTATTACATCTCACTGTCAGCCGGGTCCTGAGACGCAAGAATGTTGTACTTAACGAGGTCGCGACCACATGGAGTGGAGGAACATGACGGTATCTGCAAGCTGAAGGAGAACACATCTGTATTCAGATATAGATCCCATGAGAACACCCGCAGCGAAGACCAAATTCCGAGGGAAGCCGAGCTTTCCATGACCTAGTACTAGGTTTATGATGATAACCCAGGAACCCGGAAGCGCTCCTGCAAAACCCTGCCCGCCTTAAGGGTTCTAGAGTATGCTATGTTTTCGGCCTAAAGTACGCTTATTCGGACAGGGCGGTTAAGTGGTAGTCAAAAATCGCTAAGAATTCGCTAAACCTGATTAGATTCAGTAGTACTCTTAAAAATTTTGTTACGTTTACATCCGCCACACCCTTCAAAATCCGGCTTCAAGTACGCTATATGTGGACAAGGACTGTCTTCTGTCCGGCCTTAAGTACGCTAATTTTGGCCAACCCCGGACGAGTAAAACGCCAAAATTGGGTCCTCGAATACGCTAATTCGGGCGGGGTTCTGATAACCCCCTTCGCTTTGTGACACTCCACGTCAGTAGAGACGACCGATAGGAGAGATATTGTCGCCGATAATTGCCGAGCGAGTGTCCAGCAAAGGTCTAGCAAAGTATTGGTCCCGATGCAGGGCGAAGGAATTAGTTTTTAATTACGGGCCAAGAGTATCATACGTATTTCTTCCATGATTTCTTTGAATTTATCTTCCCCGATGACTTCCTTGAAGCAATAACTTCAAGCGCCAACGAGCATATGGTGTGCTTGACGCAGTCTATGCTTTTTCATATTGTTGTTAGTCCTGATCGTAATTAACTTGTATACTGAGCACCTCAGCATTCAATTAGATGATACGGATCGCTGATATGGATAACATAGTCTGAGGTTATTTTACTCATGAAATACTTCCAATTATCCCTAGTACCTGGCCAAAGAGAGGGATCTTGTCTGACCTTCTGTGTTAGCCTCCATTCGTTCTTGATATTGTATCGTCGTTCAACATGAAAGGAAGCTCTTTGGATGAAGCAGCTGAACCCGCGGGTCCAACGGCTCTTTTCGAAGGGCTGACATGTGGAGCACTGGTTTAAGATCTCAGATAGGCAGACTCAGAGTTATTTACAAAGGTAATTCCGAAAGCCATGTCCTTATTCCAACTTTCAACACCCTTGGTAGGCCCTAATTTTCTTCTTCCTCTAATCGATATACTTCAACAATTCTACCTAGTCCATCGTCTTTATCAAGATCAAAAGTTAGATTTGCTGGTCATATCTATCTGTCGATTGTTAAGTGTGTATCAAGAACATTGTGTACACGTATCGCTCTTTACGCCTTTCCAGCCCCTCCAGCAAAACTCATTCAGTCAACCTTCGAAGATTCAAAGTTCACTCTCAGTCTATACTATCCATTTTAGATTGTCTGCTAATTGATGCTGACTATCTACGTCTCTCAGACCTGAAGTTCGAATTGTCCTCACCCATACCTCCTCGTTCCGCGTTGCAAATCAATGCCATGTTTTTCTTATCTCCAATATACGTATCCTCCATGCTCTTGCTGCTTTCGATGCTCCTGGTGGTTGAAGCGGCTCCTGTGGTTCGCAATCAATCTTCAGGACTCCGCCGTAAGCTGCTAAATTCTAATATTCACTCTCCTGCTTCTGATTTTCTATGTGGCCGCAGTTCCAAAGCAACCTTTACAACGCCCAACTGACCCAGTTGATTCCGTTGTTGAACCAAAGCCAAGTGCATTCTTCATTCGTGATATCTAACAGATACGTACTTGCTAACCCTTTGGCAAATTAGACCTTGTGAAAATCCCAGTTATGCTCATGCGGGAACGGCTCACACCATCAAATATAGTTTTTATTGTTCGACCGAAAACAATGTATGCACGTGTATCTGGAACCGATGCTCATCTGGAAACTTTGGCTCTGAACATTGGAAGCAAGCGGTATCAACCCCAATTGTCAACTTCTGGCCAATGGAAGATACAATCTCGTGCACTTCACGACGCCGAATTAGGGTTACCATTAGGATATGTCTCGGTCGAGTCACAAGAGGGCTTGAACAGATTCTTCGACAACATGGTACTTCCTGGATCTCCCCAGTCGACGACGCCTCTGATACTTGTGGACTATATATTACACCAAGTGGAGAAATTTCCATCTGTCAAGGAAGTGCATATTAATCTTACCATGGAGGGGGAATGGTTGCCTTTTTACTTGAATTACTTACAGCAGGGAGCTACTAGAGAAAATGGAATAATTAAAGGGGAGGAATTGACCAAGGTTTACCTGACAATTATGGCACAAGAGCAGTTTATGACAAAAGAGTTAGCGGAAATCATGAAAACAAGAGAATATGCGAAATCCTTAGCGGCACATGGTATAGAACAAAAGTAATGGTAGCTGATAACTTCTATAGGTACATAAATTTGTGCTTCTACTTCCCTCCATAATCATTTACTCAATCCGTGTTGCATTGTACCATGCTCTGACCCTCTGATTTTGCTTGTCTCCACCTCTTTGATTTTCACGAATTTGTTATCCGACCCACCTTGATACACATTCGAACTGGACCTCCTAGACCCTGTACACCTCTAATTGGTATCGTCGTCAGGTGAGAGTCGGAGTGAAAGTTCCAAGTGAAGACAGCTCTGTTAAAAACAGCCAACGCGACAATGCGATGGGCATACCGACTGAAAGTGCCATTGGAGATTCAAAGGATAGAAGTTAGATTATACTGGCGAGGTCCGATGCCTGAACGACCAGTTTACCATACTGTATACATTGTCTTCCTTTCATACAGTCATCCATTGGAGCACACATCCATACTAGATTGTAGAGCAACCAGAAAGCTGGAGTATGCTGGATTCGAAATTTACAGTTGGATGACATTGGTAGTAGAGCTGGGTTTGGCAATACGGGTAATGATCTCTTGCAGACCAAACGCAGGCTAGCTATAGTAGTCGCTTGCAGAAATGACTTGAAATAAAACTACCACCACTATCCTATCCACCAACGTGGGGTAACAGCCGCCAGTGTAGTATGTTATATGAAGAAGTTGATATATATTCTTCAATTTCTTGGAGCACCATTCGTACCATCCTTCGGAACATCCCTTGCAACAGCCTCGTGAACGAGGACGACCATATCTCTTTCTCTGTCACCGTATCGTAGCTTGTGCAAAGAGAGAAAGGTAAATAAGTCTGGCAGCAGTCGTTAGAGAGCAGGGGAGAATTAGAAGACCAATCCATTCCTAGGGTCGTAGTGGCGACAAAAGGCGTGTCGGTCTCAGCACTCAATAGCCATGCGAGGTGACGAGCTAGAGGGTCCTTCTAATCTTTGCTCTCAGTTTTCGCAGACGACGATGACAAAAAAGGTGTCGATGATAGTGTATGATATATGGTAGTGCTGGGCGAGCACGAATCCGATGGGTTACCTCGCTCTATGCGCAACAAAGACTCGGACAACACAGATTTGCAGTCAATCGTTCGATCCATGTTTAAAAATCCTTATTGATGAAAAGTTCTTGTATCTAGAACAGAGTATAAGAATTGCACTAAGGGAATAGACTTAAGGCAGAGTAACTTCGGGTGTTGACACTTTGAACACTGTTAGAAATCACCCTGATACCTCTGATCTCACTATATGTACATCTGGTTGTCTAGGAACATCCTACAATACCGAGCTAAAGAAGTTTGAGCGACTGGGACCAGTCTGGATTTTTCTTGACAGCTAAGATTCAACTCAAGTATATGTAGGCCTATTATGCAGGAAAGCCATGCTAGGGGGAATGAATAAAGAATGTTATATGATTTTTTATCGAATTTATGTTGATTTTCTAGTAACCGACATCAGGAAGAGCTCCAGTAGAAGTTTTCCTGGCCTCTCTCCTTTAACCTTTCTTTGGACCATTTCCATTTCCCCTCTTCATACCCTCTTTCATCCCAATCCCAGCCTTGCGCATCCCATCAAGGACATGCCCTCGAATGGAGAAGTGTCCTGGCCCATGTACACCTCTGATTGGTATTGTCAAGTCTCTCATCCTGTTCAGCGCCTTAGAATCTAGTGAAGAGTGGGTTGGCGCGTCAATTGTTTCGTGATGATCTGACGAAACAATCAACATGTTTACAGGGTCTACAGCCCCATCTAAAACAGCCAATGCGGCAACGGCGACGGGTATACCAACCGAGCGGGCCATGGCGGATTCATAGTACCTCTCTTCAGGGTTCTCACTGATCAGTGTCTCTGAATGGTTTGGAATGTGGGAGTAAGAGCCATAGATGACCAATGAGGAGGTATGTATTTCTTCTTCAATTTCTCCAGACCAGCATTCATCTCCTTTGGTAGTAGTCTTGCAGGTGTCCCTCAGAGCATCCCTCATATCATCTCGAAAGACAGAACCCACAGCATCCCTAGTAACAACCTCGTGCACAAGCACGACCATATCCCTCTCCCCGTCGCTGTATTGGAGTTTGTGCGATAGAATGAGGGTAAACAGGTCTAGCGGAGTCGTTGGAAAGGAGGGGAGAATTGGAAGACCGATCCATTTCTGGGTCATATTGGTGACTGGAGGCGTGCCGGTATCTGCACTCAATAACCACGCGAGGGGATGGGCTAGAGGGTCCTTCTCATCTTTGCTCTCAGTCTTCGCAGACGACGATGTCAAATAAGATGTTGATGATAGTGACGGGCGAGCACGAATCTGATCGATTACCTCTCTCCATGCGTGTTCGAGCGCTTGAGCTTTGTCGTTCCAGGATAGAGATGTATCTAACAGCAACCGAGATTCGGACGTCAACAGAGACTTGCAGTCAATCGTTCGATCCATGTCCAAAAATCCTTGTTGATGGAAATGGGACATGAGCGTTGAGAAGCCTTTGTATCTAGAACAGAGTATAAGGATTGCACGAAGGAAACGCGTTGGACTTGCACATACCTCAAAGTGCCTCTCAACACAGTCTTCGTACCTTCCGGTAACCCATACATCTCTGCATAAGGTAACGAGTCCCTGTTTGGTAAACCCTCAAGCAGCCCTTGAAGCTTACGCAACTCCTCATCGTGCTCGCATTTTCCAAAATCAATTTCGGGAAACATATTCTCTTGTGATAAAATTCCACTGCCTTCACCAGGAAACCCAACTCCCGGTACCTCGACGATACTACCTCGAGTCTTATACCTCGCACCATTCAATGCAGCAGTCAACACACCGCGGGGGCTCCAGCTGAATTTGTACGACAATGGACCGGCAGGAGGATATCCTAAGTTTTTGCCTTTTCCTATCTTGATATGCGTGTGCTCTGAAGATCGAAGCAACCTAGGCTCCGGCAGCCCTCCGCAAAAACTCACAAAACTCAACACCTCCTTCCCTTCCTCCTTCAGCCTCTCCAACATGGATATAGCAGAAACGTGGTCTATCCCTGGATCTAGCCCAATTTCGTTCAACAATAACACATTCGCCTTTTGTGCCGCGCGATCTAGACTTCTCATTTCTGGTAAGATGTAGGATGCTGTGATGAGATGTGTTTGTTGAACGATGCAGATTTTTGCGAGTGAAGGGTGGAGCGGGGCTGGGAGGAGACTTGGTGACAAGAACTCGGTAAGGATTGTATATATATTGAGCGAAGGCTAAAGAGGAAAGGAAGTACCTTATCACAACATCGACATCACCGACTAGCTTGCTGACTTCACCATCTTTAGCTGGGTTACCTACGTCAAGTTGCCGGAACGTTACCATCCCACTATCAAAATTCCCAGCAATCTTCGTTACGCCCTCCAACTTCTCCAACTCTCCCTGTTCTTTTCCCGCGACGACCAGTTCTACATCTTTACCCTTGACAATCCTTTCTGAAATCCACCGAATAGCAGGCCCAGCGACCATACCCGAGCCCAGAAGGAGTATTCGTTTAGGTTTGTTGGGATGTTTTGGTCGGAGAGGCAAAGGTGGGAGAGAGGAGGAGGGTGGCGTTGACATTGAGGATGCAGGGATCGAGGTGGAGGATGGCGGGAAAGAAGAAACCGACAGAGAAGACATCGTTCTTTTCGATCCCTTCAGACTTCCTGGGGAACCTCCAACCTTGGCGCGATATAAGCCAACCTTCGCACCTAAAAACCCTTCCTCGGCGAACCGGCCTGCGAGTCGACCTCGCGAGGTGATAGTAGCTCGCTGGAGCGCATCATCAACTTCTTTCTCAAGTTCCTCCTGCTTCCGTTCCTGTTCTGCTTTTCCTGCCTCATTGGAAGTGACGTTTGATTCGACTTCGGACGCATACCGCCTCACGATGCCCCACAGATACTCCCTCAATCCGTTCGAAAAATGGTTCGAAGCGTCGATGGGCAGAGAAGCGGGGAGGATGTCGACCGATTGAATGTATATCGGGTGGTTTGGCAGTTCTGATTTCAGGTTAGATTCCATGTTGGACGAATCGGATGTAGTAGCCGAATGCTTCAAAGTGTTCGGGTCCGAAGCAGAAGAAGTGCTTGAGAGAGAAGGTAACTCCATCCTGTAGAAAGGCTGGCTAAGCGTCGTCGCGTGCGTCACAAATTCGAGGCCACCCTGTGTACGACATGAGAAACCGTTATCTGAGAAGAACATAACAACAGAAACGAATCAATGTTGTTGAGACTGGGGAATTCGTGATGGAACCCGGCAGAAAAAATGAAGAAGATACTGTGACGGAAAGAATGAAAGAATAGAAGAAACAGACTCACATACGGATCACAGCTGATATCACCTACAACTGCAAACCTTCCCTCCCTCTTGTCTTCAGCCATCCTCCCGATAAGTTTCCCAGTCTCCTTAACACCCTCCTCAGTCATCATCCTGGGATACCCTGGCGCCCAGCCAGCTCCATTCAGCAAGAGCGTAAGGAACGGCGCGATACGAGAAGAAAAGACTGATGCGTACGAGGATGGGGATGCGTGATAGTTTGAACGAGAGTAAGATGGAATAAAGGTGGTTGAGGAGGGAGACAAATCGAGAGGATCCAAAGAGTCCTTGTGAATGAGATAATGCTCGGGCTTGACGTGGACGATGAATAGTTTATCCAAATTTACTTGTTTACCCTGTAGCGTATGCTGATGTACAAGGTCATGGAGTTCATTCACCTCGACGAATTGATGAGGGAGCTCGGCGAGCATGGACAGGCAACCGCGGGAGACGTTGCCTGATCTGCAGAGGAGTGAGTCAGCAAATATCAAAGAACGTTGAGAGTAGAACGTAAAAACGCTGAAAGATGTAGAGCGAGATTAACGCGTCATGCGACGAAGCAAACCAATCGAATCGACACGAAATGCAGGAGCAACGGGTACAAGGAATCTGCATCCGAGTATGACTCAAAACTCACCCAGTAACGCCAATAACACATGGCCCAAACTCCTTTCCTGTCCCGTCCTTCATAGCCCTTATCATTCCTCCAACGACATCTCTCAACGCTCTCCTAAGTTCAACTACACTTGGTAGCGGAGCGTCTAGCTGGGGAGCAGATGGTAAGGTGTACGGGTAAGGTACATCTAGATTCGATATTGAAGCCATTTGCCCCCGGGAGTCATGTTCGTCTGATGAACTCGAAGAAGTTGACATTAGGGAACCCAAAATTTTTGGGAAGGGCAGATGTGGCAACGGTGTCCATAGGAAAGGCGTCCTAATTCCGTACTCGCGGAGAAAATATTCGCCTAGTGTGTAGAGAGAGAGAAGAGTACCCGCGAGACCGGCATGAAAGCCGAAAGCGAGAGTACGTTTACCAGATGATGAGGATGTGAGGAGTTCATAGTCGATTAGAGTTGGGAGAAGCGACTCCGAGTGTCCCGAGGATGAAGTAGGGGGAGAGAGACACGCGGCGTCCAGTTCGTTCTCCAAAAACCGGTTGAGCAGCGGCATGTTATATTCCTGCCCTTTGGCGGTATGAGAGAACATCAGATACGTTCTCGGGACCTTCCCATTCATATTTCCTGGAGTTCCTACAGCATCACACATGACCTCCTCGATACCAACCTCCTTGATACCAATCAGCACATGCGCATCGCTCAAACTTTCTGTGACCTTTGCTCCTGCTTCAGCGTAAGCAGAATCGGAGAAGATACGCTTCTGTGACGGTTGAATGTGAATTTCGAGTGGGAATGGGAGAGAGGATGGAATAGACAAATCTCGACTGTCGCGTTTACTGGTGCTACTGCATTCGGATTGGGATTGTTCGGAAAGGGTGGTATTATGTGACTGTGGGCCGGGACTGAATTTGAAGTTCGGCCTAAGTATGAGAGACAAGTCGAAAGGATCAGAGAGGGAATGTGAATGTCGTCTGTCTCTGTGAAGCTGCTGCGACTCTGAGCCGCTAAAGCTATCATGACCTTGAGCTCGTCTATAACTCTCATTCGCAACCTTCAAAACACATTTCACATCGTCCGGCGTAAGCGGTGCTCGACGTTCCCAAATTCTTAGAGGATCTTCGCGTCGGATGCCAATTATCAATGGTGTGTGATGAGTTGAGCTGGAATGAGGAGTTTGTAATGAGACAACATTTGTCCTTGCTACTGAGAACCAGATTGAACGACAAAAGTGTTGATTGGGCACAGCCGAGCGCGCCATTCGAATTGCCGGACTCGTTCCACTCGTTCTGGTTGACGACGACAGTCTAAAGGGGACAATCATGGCGGTTGCTTGCTGTCAGAACGATATACAGTAGCACAGAAGCCGCGGACAGTGATAGCGTGGTCAGAGCTGAGGTTTGGAGACTGTACGGATTGAAAAGTCGTCTACGACTAGGTGTTGTCTGGTATTATGTGATGATCTCAGTTTAAAGGTGATATTCTAGTTCGGTGTGTGGTTATTAGCGTCCTAGTTACTTGTCGATCCGTGGCATATACGTTCGTTCAGCACACAATCGACGCGTTTAGACGAAAGCGTAGTCACGAAAATATTGCACGTACGACGAAGTGTACATGCGGTAGCTGCAGAGGAGAAGGACGTAGCGGGTAAAATGCAGTAAAGTGCAGTATAAAAGAAAGACTGTCGACGGTTGCTGTCAGAAAATGTTGAGATCCGACCGGAATCCGAGTTGGTTCCGCCCGAAATCAATCACAACGACAATTTCGTGACAATTTAACAGATCCATCTTCCTCTGCCACTACCATCATAGCAATGTTCAAGGAAATCATTCACTACATATCGAATCTACAATTACATTTCAAAAAACTGATTAATCTTAAATTTCTATGCTCATTATATGAACAAGTGATGCCTTGCAATGCTGCGAATGAAGCAAAACTTTTCAAAAATTTTGCAACTTCATTGACATGGGATGTCTTTGAGTTTGACAGTATTATTACAGAACTTGTTTCATACTCATTGATACATATACACAATGAGGAGCTGGACACAATTCATCCATTTGTTCACCAATGACATGTTGTCAATTCAATGCAAACAAAAAGAACCTACAAGGAATGGAGGGTGTTATGGGCAATAGCACTGCAGAGGATATCTTAGCAAGATCATCAATTTGTGCAAAGTCTATCACCTTATTGCATAGCTTGAGACACTTTGTTGACAGTGACTATGTAGTTACATTAACAATTGGAAATTTATGGAAAGTTCTTGGGAAATATGAACAAACTTTGACCTATGGAGGACTTTACTGAAGCTAATGCAAGAACAGTCTTGGGACTGGACACGATAGCACTCTGATTTAAATGGGACAAGTAGCATTTATACTCAAGAAACTGGGTAGATACAATGAAGTACTGCAATTGGAGCACCCTTTGCTTGAAATTACATGTCCTTCAATCCTTCTCAAAGACAATGAGAGTAACATCATCTCTATATTCACAAGGTTCTAATGCCTTTGCATACTTCTCCGCATCCACTCCAGCAATTAGGTTACTTAGAATTCCTATTTTCTTCACACCTTGCCCAGTCTACATTGATTTTATGCCCCGAGAACAGCATCAAAATCAAGATTTCTACCCAACACAAGTAAAGCAACCACATCTGCAACACACTTTTTCTGGGGGACAGCTGCAAGTGATTTGTGGTCACAATATATCCTAAGAATATCTTCTATACCATCAGTGTAAATCAGGAAGGTATATTTCCTTTTGTTATCAAGAGGTCCGAGAAACTTCATATCAGGCTCGCAGGTGATATAAGGAGGTGTTTTACAACCAGCCTAGACATTGCGTAAAACTTCATCCATCGCTGGATTTGAAGATCTTGGTAGCTAGGTCTCGATGAACCTTAAACAGATAGTCTCCCATTGCTAGAAAGATGGAAAACATATGAGCAGTTGAGCTCAGTGAACAGAATATTGATGAATCGCCTCGAGTGAGCTGAAGTATACCAAATATCCTTGGATCTAAATCTGACCAATTCCATTTGTTGTCTTGGGGTCCCTCGTTTCCAATCCCAGACATTATCATTGTAGGTTCGACGAGGATTGAGAGCAATGTCCATGTACTCTTTGTAATTGTGAGCATTGTGACACTTGAATTCATCAAGCAGCTTCCATTTTCTTGCGTCCATTCGGTTTGCCACAGTTAATGCTATATCAAACACATCACACTGGGTGCAAAAATCAATAAATTATACTATTTATGGATAACTTTTGGTGAAATTTTCTAGAAACTTACAGGGATTTAAACAGAAGTTTACACTATGTTACCATTTTCTATATAAGTTTTGAGTAACTCCCCTGTAAGTTTATAAGAAGGCATAAAACTTATGTACTTTTGCGTCCAGTGTCAACTCCATCAGTATCTTGAGTCAACATGAATCAACAATTCTCGCCAACAGTGGAGTCCCCAATACCCAACATCCAGCATAGATTTCGCTGGTTATCAAAAAGCATCCCCGCCACAGTAGAGCCATGAAGAGCACGTAAAATCACATCTCTGGTGTCCGAAACTCCTCTTGCAATTTCATCATCGGACACCTCCGTTCCGAGAACAGGGCATACATCGATGAGGTCCTCACCGATATCATGGTCAAGCTGTACAAGTGTACGGGAGATGAGCTCGCCAATTATCAACTTGATATCGTCGGTTGTCTGATCCTTGATCTGAACTTTGGATAATTCGATCTTCATTCGTTTCGGAAACTCGAGCGACACATAGGATAAAGACGTGCTGCCAAAGTGACCTGAGATACAGCGTCAACAACTGTATCGCAAGGAAGTCAATATGTGATTCCCACTATCGAAGACACATAACAATGTGTAGAAACCTGCGTCAACTTCCCAGCGGTCTACTGACCATCGGTCTTCACTTTTGGTCAGAATCTCTCTGTCGAAAGAGAAAGATATAGAATGTACGCCGGGTACCTTCCTAGCAGTCGAACAGGATGAAATGAAGGCTTTTCGTTGATTGAGACGAATTTTGGATGCGAATCTTTGGATCCTGGACAGCAAGGTTGTAAACGGTATTATCTAATTGAGCTCTCCTAGCTCATATTCTCTCTCTAATAATCTCAAGAGTTCCTCCCTCATGTCTCATCCCTACTTTAGTTGCAACCGTATGCCATCTCGTGGACTCTGTATCTATCACACAATCAGAACCTCACAAAAAAACTCCTTCCGCTTTCTGGAGCATGTTCATCGAGTCTCCTCATTCATTGTGCGGAAGCGTTTCTCGACGAGCTATAACGTACGATTTTCCGCTCGCCTTCCCATACAGTCTACAAGGAGCGTGGAATCGAGGGTAGGGAATAAATCTGACTGGTACAACAAGACGATGAGAACTTGACAAGGTCCTAGTAAAAAAGGAAGAGTAGTCAGGCCAGAGGTCGCGGTGATGACGAAATGGAAGGAGCCAAGGTGAGTCCAGCGGGTGAGAACAAGTGGGGAGGTTATATGTCCCGCTCAGACGACCGGTTAGTGTTTACCGGATGCGCTGTTCTACTATCCGTCTCCACTACAACTAGGAAGATCGGTATAACAGGGTGATGAGAACGTAATGAAAACCTGTAAGAGTCGACGAAGGTGGTACAGAATGGTACAACGTCAAAGCTTCTGACGAAAATCCTGGGTGAATGTGCGTTGAATGATGAGACCGGTACCGACGATACTGTTAACATTACGTGAAGAAATCCACGTCACCGCTTCCGAGCTGCTGAAAATATCTCTACTGCACGTCGTTTGTGGGAGAAAAAACTGATATGGAGCCACTTGAAACACCATGTAATATCAATGTAATGAATTTCGCTGTATAGTTCACTTGTGAATGCGTGAATAATGTAGGAGATTGAGAAGAATGAACGGCCGCGGGACAGGACGATGTGTACCTGCTGCGCGCCGAACGCGACATGTATTTTGATGGCCATTCTACACAAGAGTACATAGATACAGTACTGAGTAAGCCGGTGTGCAGAGACTGCCCAATGCCACAGGATCACAGACGACGACCACGACGACCACCCTAGAAAAATGAGTAACAGAGTCAGAACCATGTCATAGATTTAAAGTCGATAAGACACACCTTGCGACGAGTAGAGTCGGTCGGAACTGGAGTGACATCCTCAATACGACCGATACGCATACCAGCGCGAGCAAGGGCACGAAGGGCGCTCTGAGCACCAGGCCCAGGAGTCTTCGTCCCAGTACCCCCTGTAGCACGAAGCTTGACATGTAAAGCGGTGATACCGACCTCGCGGCAGCGAGTAGCCACGTCCTGGGCAGCCAACATTGCAGCATAGGGTGAAGATTCGTCACGGTCGGCTTTTACTTTCATTCCACCTACGTTTCAAAGAGATGATAGATTGGATTACACCGAATAAGAGGTATTCGTACGAACCAGTGACTCGAGAGATTGTTTCTTTACCCGACAGATCAGTGACGTGGACAAAGGTATCATTGAATGAAGCAAAGATATGGGCAACGCCAAATACGAGTTCGCCTTCCGCGACCTGTGGGCCTAAAGACACAGTGTTCTCTTCTTTGACCACTTTTCCTTTCTTGGGGGCCTAAGAATAAGTTAGATTCGGGTTCTGATCAAATTATGTTCCACTGTCATCTAAACACAAATCATGCAATCCAGCCATTCCATCGGTCGAAACAGTAACAAATCCATGAAAACACAGTTGCAGATCAACAAGGTCATCGAGATGCTGAAGATTTACCATTTTGACTTTGTTGGAAGATGCTTTTGTGTCGAATCCGAGATTATCAACACCTCAATCCGATTGAGAAAAATCAAGCACGTGCTGCGTATCTGCCGCCGGCTTGACGCACATCAAATCCAGGAACGTTGTGAAGCCCAGCGATCTGAACTCTTTTCGATCATTGAAAGAATTAGATTTTTGCGGTAAGCTCGAGACAAATAATTCGAAGTCGATGATGCAACGTTCATACTTCACGGTGATCTTCTACTGTGTAGTAGCTAGAGCAAGCTTGTCTTTATTGGTGGTTCTTTGTGCGAAAAAGTCGGGTATATAGTATAGTATGTCAATACACAAATACTCGAATTCAAAATTTAGTACTTCGGCTTTGCGAAAGAAATCCGGTCAATAAAAATCTCAGGCTGGGCGTTTAGACTCCGAGTATCTATCCATGGATCTCCTCGGTATGTACGTGTCAAGCTGGGATAAGATCGTGAGCAGTATTAAACACCTAGCAAGATGCAATGATACATCTTCTGGAGACATCTAAGTACTCATCAGAGATATCTGCGTAGTGGTAGACGGGGTCCTGCGGAGCTAGGCTCCGACTTCCATTGTACGATCAAGGCGCACCTATAACAAACACGAAGCATTTTCAAAATGGTGAGTAAGCGCCGTATTGATACAACGGCGCTCATTAGCCCCCTTTGGTAATATCTTCCGAGGCGTAACATTACGGGTCAACCGGCCGGCACTTTATAGAGAACGAGTTAAGCCACGGAAATTGCACGAGACCTCACAAGCCCAGCTTTCTGAGCTCTATAGAATATTCAAGACAATGTTAAGGTGTCGGCTTGTAAGATGAATACTACCATGAATATACGTAGTGCGAAAGGGTGGGCGCATGATCGTCCAATGCAATCCGTTTCAAGAAGAGTTTCAGGTGTTGTCATTTGATACCACTAGTGAACAATTTTACTGGGCTGCCACCGTCTCTCCCCGTTTCTCAAGTTTTGCCTTCCAACAGCCTCTGCAGTGAGCAAGGTCACTCACCAAAGCCTTGCCCGGCTTGCAGGAGCGCCATACTCCGAGACTCTTTGCGGTATCAACTTTAAGAAAATATCTGCACCATCGATAGGCGTCAATCTGGGTATGGATAATGTTTTATATAGCGCCGATCCTGATTGTCGGCGTTTGTATTATGAATGTAGATCTACTCGCTATAGGAGTTCTCTGTATGGAGCTCTTCCTCTTTCTTCTCGAGTTCTTCCGGACCCGAACGCAAATACTCACAAAACAAACACAGAGACCGCCGACGATTGTCAAAAATGAACAAACAGACCCTGGAATTCTTTATGGACATAACTACGAACACTTGTCTAGCTTCCTCTCGGGCTCGCCACGGAGCGATCATTTGCGAACTTGCTGACTGGACGATCTTTCATTAGCTCAAGAACCTTGAGCTTAGATATAATGCGAGTACCCATAATATATGCGTTCGAGCTCGTCCTATAGCTATTGAGCGGGGGCTGTGGACTCGACTGACCTCTTGGAAAAATTCTGGAATCTTTCAAATCACTGCTTATACCATACTTACCAATGTTGTACAGCAATACTTGATTTGAGCGTAACGCTCGATAATCGTAGAGTCCGTTGATGGCCAGGTTGTCACTGCATTAGCGTAGCGACTTTGTAAGCCACGTGGTAAAATCAGTAACTGGCAGGTTCGCCCTGACACAGGATCCGCCAATCCCGTATGCTTTTATAACTTTCTTGAATAACCATGGTTGAAACATTCACTGAAACTCCTCTTTATCTCGCACCTGAACTTTCAGCGGACGAAATGTCTTTAGGATCATCTATTGTTACACCCCAAAAGTTCATCTTCAAGGAGCCCACTAAACAGCTTCGGAGAGGTAAAGCGTGCTTGAACTGCAGGTGAGGCTTTCTTGATATCAAATAAAACCCACGAGCTCAACGATTCCCTACCAGGTTTCACAAGATCGTGAGTCCTTCGTGTCAACTAGTTTCGCGGTAGCGTCGTATTCATGATCATTGAGAAATGTGATGGAGTGAAGCCAGTTTGTGGATCATGTACGCGTCTTCCTCGCGAAGAGGATTGTGAATACGCTGGTGGACCTTCTAGGACAAAGGAGCTAGAACAACGGGTGACGCGTCTCAAAGCACGCGTTCGTGAATTAGAAAGCCCTGAAATAACCGGTTCTGGGCTAGCGGATTCCTACTTCACTATGGATACGGGAGGTCTGCTTTCACTGCCAGGGTCTGTGGCTCACTCTAACTCTGGTGATTATGCAATTTTGTCCAGTTGCGGAAAAGTATTCACTTTCATAACTTGTAGATCATTCTAGTTCCTCTCCTCGCTCTAATTATGACCCGCTACTTGGTTCACCCGTGAGTTTGTCACATATGTTATATGAGGGTTTGAGCTTACACATGGTCTATGTAGGAGCCCTCCGTTTCTATCATCACTATGCTGTAAGTCTCGGCAGATCGTAGGGGGCAGCATTCTAATTCTATACCAGGCTAAATAACTTCCTTCCTTCCGCCACGCAATTTGGATTTTTCCTCCATCTTGAGCGTTTCAGGTCTGCTGCCCTCCTAAAAGCTCCCTTCGGTGATAGCTCAAGGCCTTCCCCTGCCTTGCTGAACACGACCTATTTGTGGGGCGCACATCTTTCTCCGGTCGATGCCCTTCGTTCGAACGAAACTGTCTTCCTTAATAGAGCCCTCCAACAAGTTTCTATCGAAATTCCAAGCGCTATTCATTCTGCCCAGATCATGCACACAGTTCAGGCTGAGGTCCTACTCTCAACGTATTTCTTTCGAAAGAACCAATTACTGGAGGCCGAATTTCATCTGAACGGTGCTGTTTCTCTCGCACAGTCTGCGGGACTACACCAGATTCGGTCTGACAGAGTTTTCTCTTCGCCAGTGGTAAGCGTACTCCTGGAGACTGAGATGTTCTTACCTCCACCACGCGATGTGATAGAAGAAGGCGAGCGTATCAACGGTTTTTGGGCCGTGTATTGTCTCCATAGACTTATTTCGATCACCCTGGGCAATGCATCCCAATGTTTTGGCGGTCTGGATACCCCTTCTCTAGAGATTGATACACCCTGGCCTCGAGATTACGACCTTGTGAGCAGTTTTCCACACAGGTAACCGGAATTAGCTAACCTCAGGGCGTGACCGTAGGGCTTATACAACGGCGGAATATTTAGACATTCCACGATAGACTGCTTCATTCATGATCCCAGTCCAGCTTCTTCCCTGCTTTTCAATTCGAGCTTGTACGCCAAAGCGGTCGTTGTGCTTCACACTGTGACTTCCCTGACCCATAGATTCAACCGTGGTGAGTTCAGTCGATCGCTGATGTAGTCGACAAATGTTCATTATTCTTCCAGGAATTGAAACAGAAGATGGTTATGTAGCTTTCATCAACGAGTGCCTTTTGCTCGAGAACCTGATTATACAGTTTCATTCATCCCTCCCTTCGTTGGAAATCGAGAACTTTCTTGATTATTCCATCACTCCCCCATTGCCTTCAAATTCAAAGACCTCCCTCGTGGTTACTCACGTCCTGATCTCCTGTGCCTGTATGCAGATCCAGAGAATATTCTCCTTCTGTGGAGTTTCAGGCGCTTTAGAACGTTGCATTAACACAGCGCAAGAGATTATACGCACCCTCGGCGACGAGAACCATTTAGGTTTACCTCATCTAAATCCCATCGTGGGAACGCTTTGTGCTATGGCGTGTAGTATTTTTGGAGAGGTATTATCACGAACAGAGATGCACGGGGACTGGAATATTGATAACGCAGGGACAATATCTGGAAATTCTGACCAAATCGATGCTGTCGTTTTACGACACGGGCTAGAGGCGGGAATGACCACGATGTCAGTACTCGCAATGGACAGTCCGCTGATGAGTGAGTGACTACTACCTTAATACTATTGATCTGAACTAACCTGTCCCATAGAATACCAGATGAACAAACTTCAAAATACTTATTTCCCATGACATCCAAGATATCTTTCCAGTGCTGTATCTTCTTTCTAATACTGTATTCTCGTTCTTCGCCTTATTCCTGGTTTTCTTCTCACTAACTTCTTGCATACCCATAATCGTTTCCTTATTCCATCATGCAAATACTGTATTTTTACTTCGAGAATGTCTCCTTGTGTATCGCTATCACATTTTACCTCCGTCTATACGAGAAATGCTTTCCTCCCCTTTTATGATATCAGACCGGACGCTCAAATTCATTCACGCGAACAGATATCAATTGGATGATCGATTATCATGAGGTACCTAAAGGGAAATAAGGGTTTGTTAGGTTGTACAAAACATAAATATCGCCAAGTATCCCTGATAACTTGACCTGAAGTCATCAGAAACGTCTAATCATCCTCAATAACGAACATTTCTAATCGGTCTAGATAATGTCGGTTCATCTGCAAGCTCATCCTCGTCTAACCAAGCATATGGAGCAGTTTGACATGTAAAATAGGCGGCATTGTCCTCCGGGCTATCAAACCCATCATCGCGCTCGAGGACTGGGAATCTGGGAGGCTGCATGTTTCCTCGGGAAGGGTGATCGACGGACCAAGTGGACTTCTTTGTAGTGACATGCACTAACCGCGGTGGAGTCGGAAGAGGATTGGAGATAGGGACCGGGATTTTTGGTAATGGCAAAGGCTTAGATGGGATTGGCTTCTTGATTTTGCTACGATCAAGCTGCCTTTGCTTTCTGTCTATCTCAGCACGAAGTTGAACAATTTGTGCTTGGTGCTCTGCAAGCTGGCTAGAGATATATGGTTTTATCTCATTGTCTATTGTAGAAAATGTGAAAACGATATACCTGCGCAATGCTTGTTCCATGATCGTAGCTTCAGCCTCCCTCCTCGTGGCAGAGTCCTGGACTGTTTTCTCCCATTCACGAGCAGCCCTTTCTAATATTTTGATCTTCCTCCGATCCTGATTTCTTCTTTGCTTGAGCTGTTGATACTGCTCTAACGCATCTCGAGCTCGGCGAAGAGGGCTTTGCTTGATGAGGATTGCAAGTTAGCATCACAAGAAATTGCACAACGCTGAAACACACCTCATCAAGTGTTCGCGCTGCAAGCCATGTGTCTACACGAATGCGGAGGCGCAAGATCTCTTCTTCCGACGAATCATAACCCAGGATTAATTGCTTGAGGAGGTCGACTTCTTCCTTGTCGTCGTTAGAGGAACACTCGACGTGGAGCTTGCGTATTTCGCTAGGGAGATATAGTTTGCGGCATAGGGGACATTTTGTTGGGAAAACTTGATGGAGGCATCTAAAGCACCATCAGTTGAAATGTAGCCTCATAAAGGTATTGTAAACTCACTCGGCGCAAAAGACATGCCCTTCTCGGTCAAAAACATCAGCCTTGATGGACGAAAGAACCCAGATCTGAAGAACTTACCGCAGTCAATAATATGAGGTGACCTCTGTGTGCTATCCCATTCAAATGGCTCTAAGCAGATATCACAGGAGCTGGATGGATCAACGACTAGCATTTGAGTCCAAAGTTTGGAAGGGTTCAAGAACAAGGAGGAGTTGTGGCACGGTCATCTTTTGAGGAGCATTGTGACTTAGACGAAGAAGGCCTTGAGGCGAGAGCGTTTCCTCCGCAAGGCAGCCCATGCTCGAAACACTGCAAAGCGACTGGTAAGCGCCGCCATTCTTTGATCAATACATGGGCGCCTTTTGGGATTTCAATCTTGCCTCCCCAACCCTGAAATCTATTCACCGTGGCATGGTGTTGTGCTCGCGAAGCTTTATTCCAATCCTAGTTCGTAACCTGTGATTTTCCAGAGAATATTGGGTATCTAAAAATGAACTCAGGAGTGAAGATGGGATTTGGGTTTGCAGATTGCAGAGAGATGGGAAGGAACTGCGTTTCTGAGGGCAATCGATGTCCGAACAGCAGACATAGTTGGAAAGTAGGAAAAAGAATAATAGAAATTCACAAAACGCGACGCGTTAAGAACATAACGAATGCACAGAGTTCAGATTTTCGAATTATCACACTATAAAAAACAAGGATTCGCCAACATAAAAGACCCGTTCACGATGTGTCAGAAGGAGAAAGAGAGAGAGATAGAGAAGAAACGATGCATTCATGTGAATATCAACTAAATTCTATCGTGGACCAGCGCCGCACAAACAAGTATAAATCCAGACCAGTCTCTTATGGTCCTCGCCTGCTTGCTTCGCTTCGCTCGCAATAACTACACAATGGTTGTAACGTAGCTCCCATGGCCAAGTGCCTCCAAGCGATTTCCTCTCTCTCAATATGACAGAGACCACTGAAGTCTTTTGGGAATTTTACAGTTGGTGGATGGTCGCGATTGGGTCGCCGGTTCGAATCCGTATATCCATCCACAGGGTTATGGTCCCCAAAGAATCGGTCTATACTTGTTCGCGGTACCTCAGGCTGTCTTTGTTCTTATCCTGTATTTTTACGCTCGACTTTTATCTGCTGCATACACAAAGATCATAATTATAATCCATCGGGAAAATAATGGGAGTCGCTAAATTCGTCATTCATATAAGCACCTGGGTCGAAGCCTGGACATTCCTCAATCCCATAATCAGTCGTAAATAGCTATATTCAGTAGAAATTGACGCTACGTCTTTTCCGAAACGATTGCGACCCCTACTTCAAGATGGTTGAAATCATCAGATATATAAATAATGGTCATTCAGATCGGTAAGTGTTACTAGTGTACACTATTTATGAAATTATCCATGTAGTTCTTCGTTGTTTTCAGCTCCTCGCATGTGAATATGTCGCACCGTCTGACCAACGCGTTCATGCCAGTAACGAGATGCTTCACGAAGGCAGCCCTCAATAGTCGGTGCAGCTAATTTCTGTGCCGACCTGGATACCTGGGGGGATATCCGTGATGTCGTAGTTGTACCTATGGGTAGAACATTTTTGAGTCCGAGTTCATGGTGTCGCAAAGCGACAGTCACAAAGCGATCAAACATCACAACGAACTCACCAGATGTAATGGCCTCCCTCAGGGCTTCCGTAGTTCAATCGGATGCGGCTACACTGTATCCCAGTAAACATTCGTCAAATTATATACTTATCGCTTTGACGAGGAAATTTACACACAGGTTGCTCGAGGTTGCATGCATCTGCACCACCATTAGGCGGGCAGTTGTCTAGATTGGCCGGGTTGCCTGGATCAGTGATGCGACGTTCGAGGTTCGAAGTCGAAGCAGCAGAGGCGACTGCAAAGAATACGGCGATGGTGACAAAAGAATAAAACTGCATCTTGGTCGAAATTCGAGGAGGGTCAAGCAGACTCGAGAGAAATAGAGGCTCACAACTCAGAGGGTAGTGACTCTGCTTTGAGCTTGATTTGTTCATTGACTTTTATCTGGGTATCCTTGCTAAACTTGGAACCATGGAATGAGGTTCACTGAGCTTGGTACAGCGGTTGGATAGTAATCTACTCAGGTCTTATTTCTGTACTGGAATGTGGCATAAGTGGCCGCGCAAGCAGACTGGATCTTGAAGTCATCAAAATACATCATAAGACTTGACAGGAGAAGATTAATCGCCTCTGCCTCGATGGGCAATGCAGTCAACTCCTGTCGGCAACAACATTGCCTCCACATATGCTCCACATTGACTGCTACGACCATGCTCGTCTGTTGTAGAAAATATGATTTTACTTAATCTACTCTAGTTACTGTTTGCTGGATACTTGGGGTTGCCCAGCCTCGATCAATCTTTAGATAGAAATTTAGGCAATGCACGAGGCCTGGATCATTCATTTTGGTATGAACTGAGATCGGAACTTCCAATTGCACTCGCAATTAGAGGTCTGGGCTAGCCCCAGTTGTGAATTCGTCTTATGTGCTAACCCCTAACGCGCCACAGAAGCAGGACCATAGCCACCAAATGATGCTGTAAGTCTCAAAGTCCCATGGCCAAAAGTAAAAATTGGAGAATGTGTATATGACTTGGCGTATACTCTGTAAACCGGGATTTCACTTGAACGTTCTGAATGTCAACTTTTGCCAGCCTCACATTGCAATCTGAAGCACTTGATCGTGAACAATACTTAGGACATCCCGCCGCTGAAGGGCTTTCCCAGATTTTTTTTCTGGATAGACGATCATCTCGGGATGCAGCAATTTCTTCTCCACAATATAAAAGACCCAATTACAAAATTGTGCTTTGATTAATATACAGGGAGGATCCACTTGACCACTTCGAAGGCTCTGCAAGCTGGTGACATGCATTTGGAGCTGTCGGCGAGGAGTAACCGCCTAAGGGTCTATTCAGTTTTTTTTTTTTTCAGTTTACAGTGTACTTTTTATTGCGATCGGAGTTGCGCACCTGCCTATTTTAGATGCTAAACACAGCTTTGACTCTTTGTCATCAGTCCTTCATACCCTAAGCCTGATAAGTGGGCCAAGAAACACGAAGTATACTGCGAACACGTCTTTGTCTGGAGTGTTGCAACTATTGACCACTATGTATATGTTCGTTCAACCCGGTTCGTCACTGCATTTGTTGCACACTGCAACGAAGCAACGAATATTCAAAGATTAAATGCGAAGGCAATACGCAAGCCTTGGCTCTCAAGTGCAAGCCATCAACTCCGAACGGAGCATGGCAACCGAATGATACTTGCCGAGTAGCCTTCGTATACTGATTAGTACCAAGCTACTTATATCTAGCCAGTCTCTTTGAGCAGCAACGACAGCTACGGATTGTCATGTAATGAGAGTATCCACAATACAGTGACGCCCTAAATGTTCGATCACTACACCAGGCGGCAGGGCATTCACTGACATGATATTGTATATGTACACGGGCTGAGTGGCGTTATCATTTCGAGAGCTTGAAACGAAATTCTGAGAGTTGGACTCCAAATAATATTCAATCGACACAATAGGTCGACACTGCATCCGGATTCGACTCCACCCCATGAGCCTCTGAAGGCACGTTGTTGTTGGTACCAAACCTGGCATCTGGTACTACTAGAGGGTATAAAAGAATCTGAGAAATAGCAGAAGAAAAGCCAGAGTCAACCTCTACTGTTTTCTTTGCCTTGTACCAAGAGACAACATCGAACCGTTCTCGACCAAAATGCAATTCTCTACCACCCTTGTCGCTCTTACTGCCTTTGTCGCAGCTGCTTCCGCTGCCTCGACCTCGAACCTCGAGCGTCGTATCACCGATCCCGGTAACCCCGCCAACTTGATCAACTGCCCGCCTGGGGGTGGTGCAGACGCGTGCAACCTTGAGAAGCCTGTAAGCCCCTTCATACTAAAAAGATATTTAAATTGGTATTGACGCTACGTGATTCAGTGCAGCCGCATCCGAGTCAACTATGGTAGCCCCCAGGGAGGTCATTACATCTGGTTCGCGTTGTTTATTCATAATTTACAATGGTCAATGATCCTGAACGCACCAGGTACAACTACGATATCACCGACATCCCCACTGGAGTCGAGATTGGCACAGAAGATAGCTGCACTGACTATTGAATGTTGACAAACGTCTGTCCTGTCTGACAGATACAGATGAAGGAGCCAGAAGCGAAACATAATCTTTGTGAATGATGTACATATCTCCTGTATTATCGGCATAAGAGCAGTTAATTATGCTTTCAAGGACAGTCGCGGCAGTAACTCAGAATTCAGTAGCAAGCGTTCTTGGAGAATCGCGATGAACAGGCCAGGAAAAACAGTAAAGCTAGAATATCAAGACAGAACGGGCATAGAGATGCTGCGTTGTGTTGCGCACGAATCTAGAAAAAGCGGTTCATAGAGGCGGGACATTAAGAGAGCGACATTGTGATCCAACGCCTCCACTGATCGTGGCACAATAACACTTCTCTTCGCCAGTCCTGCACATGCGAGAAAGCAATGCAAGCAGAACCTGTTAAGGTGCAGTGTAGGCAGTATAGCAATAGTCATTTTATATTTTTTTGAATACTTTGAATATAGAGTAGAAAATACTGTCTTCAATATGGCGTTAGCGGAGGGACACACAAGCAAGAATGAATGAAGAAGCTCACATGGCTTAAGCCTCCATGTTTACCGTGCTCGACAGACAACCTCCCCGTCTAACTTCATCTGTAGGGCCTCTCTGGCTTCCAACCATTGATATTCTTTATTTCTCGTCCTGACGACCGCAACTTCTCCCATACCCAGTGGAGGCACTGAGCCCGCTCTTCTGCCACTACACAATCTCCTGATCTCTCCCAAGTTCATAAAAACCTTTTTGCTCGATTTGCTAACCAACTCCATATTTCTGAGAACTGGTAAATCGTTTCTGTACTTGAGATCAGCCCAGATTCGTCGCTGAGGCTCTGGTACTTGGTTAAACTCTATAGGGTCTGGAGAGGTAATGGTTCCCCTGGTTATATTAGAGATGAAGCCGGCGCGAAGGAGAATGGAGAGAATCCCGAGGTTCTGTGTATTGTGCTCAACGAAGATTTTGGCGTGGCGCGCACGAAAGGCGTTTTGAACATGTGAGCAGAGATCGTGGGGGAGCATTCAGCTTCAGTATGAATTGGTGCAGAGCGGATTTTTAGAGGCGCCGTTTCGCGAAGAAAAACTTATCTGGGCGGAAGAACAAGAACAATGCCGCCGGCTTTGAGCACGTCACCCTAACCTTAGCGCACCTTCTTCTCAATGTCAGTCACAACCGACGGCCCTGAAGCCCAAAACGAACTTTTCAAGTCTGATAAATCCCTCGTTGAGAAGAACAGTATTATTCTTCGCGACGCAGATCTCCCAGAGCGCCTTAAAAGGGCTTCATATCGACTGCAATACCCGCCGTCGTATGCATTGGTCGGCGTCTACCGCCTTTGTACAGACAAGAACTTGTACATTCCTGTATGGCAAAAATGTCAGCACGGCACAGTGAGGGGTGCTGCAGTAGGCTTGGTCTGGGTCAGCCTCTGCCGTTCAGTGTTCCGAAGGATGCATAGTCAACTACTCACGCATAGGCGTTCTTCACGTTTGGGATCCAGAAAAAATTCATAGAGGTTTTCCTTGCCAAGTAAGCTTTGCAATTCAAAATACCAAGCTCCACGTTCTTAAGTATGGTCTTTCAGTTCGCCCAAAGTAACTGGCCTTACTACGGACACTGTCTTTGGTTATCCTGTTCCTTTCAACGTTCATACATGTGCGTCCGGATGTCCAATTTCTGTTCCATCTTATTAACTTGCTATATCAGATGCCGTCGCTCTTCTTATTGGCCAACAAATGACCTACATACTTCGGTTCTTCCTCTCTCGGAATATTCGTATTGCACGAGACCGTGCTTGGAACCAAACTGTCATATCGCGCGGGAAGGGCGAGGACTTCTGGCAACCATATGTTGAAGAGTGGGATCTACCACCGAAGGTAACTCATACCACAGCCTGGTACGAGAAAGCGTTCAATGGCTGGCTTCTGTTCATGTTGAGGAAAGGTTTGTGTTTATAATAGTGTCATTTTAGGAGACCGATTCGACTGTTCCATGAACCTTACAGCTCTCCTCTTACCATTTAACTTTTATCCTCTTATTGGAATCGTCATCTCGGCATGGTTTAAGGGAATGACTACTGCTCGAATTTTACATCGACGGGTGCGTTGCTGAGATCACTTGAAACCTGACGCCTAAATTATATGATACAGTACTTCGAAGCGAAAAAAATGACTTCAACTGAGATTACGGTCTTCATGGAGGAACACAAATGGGATTACCGAAGTGCGCTCAAAAACCCCAGTGTTGATTCCTATTAACTATTCATCCTTTGATTTCAGCATTTGGATTCGCCGCCGCTCTTCTTGAAGGTCTCCCTATTATCGGCTTAGTGTTCACGATTTCTAACAGAATTGGTGCAGCCATGTGGGCTTTTGGTGAGTACTGACCGCTTGACTAGTGATACTCGACTCAGATTAACATCATTTTGATACAGATTTGGAAAAGAGACAGCATTACGTGGCGGAGAAGAAACAGGCCTTAATGGCGGTGAAGGATTAAGACATGATTCAAGTGATGACAGAAGCTATGTATCCGTCGCTGCCACAGAGCTCGAATAACAAGAATGGAACCTCCACGGCGTAACCGTAAGCACTGTATCTAATTTCCCATGTTATGCATGCACCTACTACCTATACGTGAGCTCGTTGATATCAGGGCTTAATAGATTATGATTACAGTAAGTACTTGCTTTGGGTTTGACTTCGCCGCAGGCAAGGTCTCGGGTGACTCTGGAAGTTGTCTTGTCAAGAGGCTCAGTATCCTATCCAAAAAGACCACTAAATCACGATACTTCCTGTTCAAACCACTTTCGCTGTAGCCTTGATATCCATGAATGGGGTTTGACTATCGTTATGGACACGTCCGCGTCTCCAATAATTCTAGACAGTCTACCTCAAATTAAGACCATCCCCTCACCCGTGCGTGTATTTCCGCAGCCGACCGTCGATGGTAACGCCCCTATAGCATCAAGTAAGCTTGCTTCCCCTAGTCTTTTTGTCGCTGTGGATGGACGATGGGAGGGGAGTCGTTAAGCTCACTTCTTGGTGCAATTCGGAAGCACAGGACACTAGCTAATAACTTGAGCTGGCTATGCGCCGCAGCTACCTCATGCTCTTGGTGGGTATCAGATGGTATTAATGGAACTTGTCTAAGGACATCGAGTGTCGGACGAATAAGTCAAAGACAAGCTTTGTCGCAAGACTTATACGAAATCACTTCTGCAATCACCCTTATGCACGCCTTGAACATCGTGTTTGGTAATATACGACCACAGAACATCATGATCGACAAGGAAAACATGCAAAATTAAATAAATTTTGATTTGTGTGCACAACAACCAATAGGACGCTAGAGTTCATCGTCGAACCGGTGCTAGCTATGTAACTACTGACAGGTCTAGAGTACCATACAGAAATTTCATCGTTTGATCCGATTCACTGGTATCTTTGCCTCTCACCACCATGAGGCCAAACTCCTACTTGTTCCAGCAGACGACTCCTCATGGTGGTCGGGGCTTATTTGCCACAATGCTCATTCCCAAGGACACTTTACTTATCTCTACTTTGCCATACGCTTCAGTCGTTTATCGGAGGTACCGCAAAGAAGTATGCGCTCAATGCTTCTCCTACACCTACGACTCCAATCAGAATACCTGGAAAGTCAAACACGAAGTCGATGGTAGCTCTTCATATTTTTGCAGCGAAATATGCAAGAATGACTGGCAATCTACTCAGAATGTCGACGGTCTGATGGCTAAAGTGAACGCGGCTCTCGATGGACTGGAAAGGACTATGAAAAAACAATTTGCAAGGGAATCGGAGAATGTATTATCTTCTGTATCCATCGCGACTTTTACTATGGCAGAGATAACTTCTGCATGGAAGACAGCAGAAGGAACTTCGATAAACGCGGTTTTGAAGGAACCTTTAGACGAGTTAGAACTGGACACTGCACGTTTTCTGGCCTCAGCAATCATTCGTAGACACCTAGAAATCACTTATCCTTCTTCAAATGAACTTACTGCCGGCTCTTGGTCCCACGTTCTGGAACTACAGGACAACGAGTTAACGTATACTCAAGCCAGACCTTACGCTCTCGCATCACACCTCGGCGTCTATCTCTTCCTACGAAATGCACTCTGGTTCAGTGTTCCGATTCTTCGGCCTTATTTGCAAACATCCGAAATCGTCCGAGCTCTCCTTGCTCGCGATCAAGGCAATGCCTTCGGGCTTTTTGAAGTTGTTGGGGACAGCGAGATGTTAGGGTATGCGATCTTCAGCTCAGGATCGTATTTTAACCATGGTATGTTATCAATCTGTTCGTAAAAATCAATAGCGAATCACTTATGGCAGACTGTTCTCCCAATGTGCGCAAAGAGCGGCAAGGACGATCAATGGTCTTCTACACCAAGCGAGACGTACAACAAAATGAAGAGCTGTGTATAAACTATATCGATATCGAGGACGTCGTTAGTGTAAGACGACAGTCATTAGCCAAGGACTGGTTTTTCGATTGCTTGTGCCAACGATGCGGCTTAGAGTCAGTTAACTAAGTAGAACATCCATATTTGTAGACTTCCTAGACCTGCTATAGATATCGTTTACACCTATAGAAGATGGAATTCTGTGTCTGTTGTCTGATGATCTGCTGGTGAATTCGGAAGGAGGGGCCCTCTGCAGGTGATAACGATTACATTGGCTATGAAAGCGACAATAATAACTAATAAGATATCGAAAACAGAAGTACGAAAGCATGTCAGATCCTGTACAAAATGCAAGGTTATGAAGATGGAGATGCGAGCACATGAATACAAATAATGAGGGTATAGATAACCTTTCAAAGTCTTTTCTGGTGTAGAGCTTCGAGGGCAGCATGTGTACGCATATGTAATGCATTCTAACCATGAATGTCAATTGAGACGAGATTTGGTAAATAAGGATTCACGAACCTCTAAGCTGTATCTACCTTTCCTTCCTGAAGGCCCCACCTCAAGGTGTTTCCCTTTGTCAACGAAGAATTGCAAATAAGCCAGGTCGGTGTTTGGTGGAAATTGAGTTACACACCTGAAAGCACAAGATCAAAATGCTTCGTAGCGCCTGCAATGTCATCCTGACAAGCCAACAAGCGGCCCAACTCATAATCTATATAACCACTGTCAAAATGGGAGTACTCAATCATAAATTCCGGCACTCACGAGCTTGATACACAAGTTGATGATCGAATTCGATTTTTGGTCCATGTTCAAAGACTCCGTAAAATGCTGCTTCTGATTCCCTCGCCACTTGATCTTGTGGAACATTGGAGACTTGACCTGAGTCTACTTCTGCGTCGGGGTCCTATGAAGATGATCGTCAATGCGTTTCGGTGACATGAAAGGTGTAGGAAGACTCACTGGATATGCCACGTATCGTTTACAAACGCCCTCCAACAGCTTTGCCAAACAGTAATCGTCCCAAAATCCTTTCCCGTTAAAGTACTTTCTAGTATTGTCTTTGCACTTGTCTAGTGCCACCAAGGTCCGGTTAACTTCAGGTATCATCTTAGTCTCCACGACGTTCCTAGGCGCATGAGCAATGGCGAGAGCAAGATATGCTAATTCCAGCATAGGAAGTGCCAGTCTTCGATCTTGTGAGATATATTTCCGGGCTTTCCGAGCGACGAATTTCTACAGAAAGAATGGAGACTATGAATGACAACGTTGCACGGATACGTTAACTTCGTACCTCAAGAGGAATACTCTTGCCTGCGATCTTCTGCCGGAGCCCAGGGACTTGTTCTATGAGTTTCGTTGCCTCTTCTCGCATTGTCGTTGGTGTACGGGCCTTTTCATTGATTGAATCCGCTTTTGGTTCAGATTCCAATTCTTCCCCGCGTTCGAGGGCATCGGCGAGTTCCAGCAGACTAACAGCCATTCCATATGAGTAGATTGATTTGGACCACTAGTTAGACAGAATGAGTGTCCTATACTAACACATGAAAGTTCGAGCCCGGAAGACTATGCTCACCGTGGCTTCCTCCTGCAAAACTTCCCAAGCCTCCAAACTACCTCGTATATGCCACAGTGCCATACGCGCTATAGCGATCTCCCAAAAAGAGATATGATGTAGATTCCGGTACTGCGTCTGTACCTCCATTGCACGAGTATAATAGCCAATCGCTCGTAATGGTTGAGATCTTGCCAATGAAGCACGGCCGGCCCCAAAAAGGAAGAACACACCTGGACATTGGTTCATGTCAGGTGAATATAAAGTCAGCTGGGACGAGAAAACATACCATCTGGATAACGCTTTAAATTCCAGTTGATAATCTTTTGTGCCAATCCAACGTCTACGCCATCGAATGTGAAACTAGAAAGTACAAGGTGGAAGATCAGAAGTGCCATATCACAGATAGTCCGCCTGACGCCCTCCTGTGCTATAGCAAAACAAGCTTGAGATTTCATCTCTGCTAACAAGCCGAGCGACGGAAAACTTTACCCGCAGATACCCCTGGTTCATCACTGTCTTTCGACCAGCCTCCTGCCCGACCTAAAAGCACTAGAGCCTCTGCACGATCACCCTTGTACCCAAACATCTCTATGATTGTTAATAGTTTCGTAGGCAGGAGGGATAAGATCAATGATGACATTCCAGCACCAAGATATACTCCAGATCGAAAATGAACATCTACAGAGGGATCTTCCGTAGGCCCACCATTGGCAACAGACTCCGCATCCATCGTATTAATGTATCTGTGAAGAGTGCGGTAAACCTGAATAGTGGTCCGCATATTCAAGCTGTGGAATGCACTCAGTCAATGAGCATATTTGTATTTCACAAGCTTGCCCACGTTTCTTTAATAAATGCCAGCCAATCGCCGGAATACACGATACCAAGAAGTGCCTGGAGAAGTGGGAGTCAGGAAAGAGACTAAAGAAGAGACTGCAAGGGCGCACTTTTTCAAAAAGGCTTTCAGCGTAAACTAGCTCCGCATGCCGTTCTACATCTGTCATACTTCTAATGAAGCCAACACCAGTCGTGTTCAGAGACGACATGACATAACCAGCTAATCTTGAGGTGAAGAACGCTGCTTTCTTTCGATGTTGTGTAGCAATGAGGTTACCCTGCTTCGTGTGTTCTATTCCAGATAGGATGTCCTACATTTAGATTCCGAATAGTAACGAATATAAGATTTGCAGCGATAAGCTTACCTCGTCAGCGTACGACATCAATGCTTTGACACATTGTATAAGTCCATAGCCAGTGGCAAAGTATAATCTTTCTCTATCACATTGAGGACCATTAGGACAAGCTCAGAGAAGATTACTATTCGCATACTTGTTCACGTCACTTTTGTTGCAGTAGTCCTCTGACTCCACCATATGCGACGCGAGGAACAGTTCCAACGCATAGCTGATCCCTGGGATATCTTTGAGCGATTGATCTGGTCTGTACGGATATTGAACCGGGGGAGGTGAAGTCAAGACGGACTTGAATGAAGGAATGTCTAATTTCTCGATATCCGTTCCAGCTATGGAAGTAGCTGGAGTAAATGTACCAGTCGTACTTCCGGGAGTGGTGGTTGCCTCTCTACTGGCCTCTTTGGCAGTAAACATAATTTTGTCGAATTCAGACATGGAAGGGTAAGAACAAAAGGGCTAAGAAAGCAACTTGGTTCATTTGTTGTGATTTCGGTCATTCGGGAACCCAGGTCACCAAAATGGGCTGCGAATCACAAATTTAAGCTGTTGCTATCATTTTCCCCACTTGCTTCCCCTTGTTGTGGATCAACGAGCGGTGGGCCTACTGACGCGACTTAATAAACCTACAGTCTTCAAACCCTTGTCATCTACTTGTTGTATCCATGGCGTGCGTTAGGACGTAGCGCGCCTGGCTGTTCCTCACAAGGTCACAAGTACTCCGCGCCATTTTCACTTCCTTACAGTGTACGTCCTGTCTGGTAGTGTCGAGCAATTTGGCGCAACTATACTGTGAGCTCGGAGGGCATTTAGCCATCCTTTACGCTTCATTTCTCAAGCAAAACTTCGAAACCTCCAATTCAACAGAATCCCTGACTGCGCCGAAAGCTGAGTTCCCAACTGCGTAGCCGCACCGAGCTGAGATCAAAGCACGACACCACTATACTGATTTATGAATTCCGGAATCAAGTCTAGAACATGGTTCTCAGCGAGATCCGAAGTTGATGATGCTTGAACTTCCGCAATTCGAAAGAAAATCCACTGAGATGCGAAGCACCATCATTATAAGGTGGAGTTATGAATGAAAGGCTAGACCGAATGTATCTACGAGATACTCTGAATGCTTCTTTACAGATCAACGAAAGTTACAGGCTTGCTGTATGATATGATACCAGCGATACATGATTGACACTTGTGCGGAAAAGGAGTGGATGCGTGGTGTAGGAGAGGACTGACATGATGGAGGGCTTCGACTGGACTGGATAAGTAATTATTAGTATTTTTACCGTCTCATGCGTTGCTTTTCTGGGAGAATGATTATGATTGGGTCGTAGTAAAAGCCTCGAAGACTCCTCACCGACATTTGAGTACCTCTTTCCTTGAACCTATGATTACTCAGAAGTCTAGACTCCTCGAGTCGCTCGCCGAGTAGAATTAGTGTCCCCTTATACCCATATATTCTCATGTTTGATATCTTATGAATGGGGGTTCTGAGGTTCTACTAGTAGAAGAGCTTCACGTTAATTATCAGCGAGAAGCTACGGGTCAAGGACGGACATCGGTATATTGGTATGATAGTAAGGTTTGTGGGTATAGAACAGGCTTGTACCGCGAGTTATAGGCATGGTATACGCGGTTGTGCACTCCGCAATGAGTCGAAAGTCATGGCCTAGAAATGAGATAAGTAATGTACTGAGCTTCTTTACAACTCTCACCCTGTCCTTGCTTGGCTATGAACATTTTAGTTTGGCTCTTCCTGCCATTACTGCGATCACTTTTCGAAATCTAATCTCTTCGTTGGTTTTTCCACGAACAGCGAAAGAAGATGAAGATTTAGATGCATTTTTAGGACTAGTGTAGCGCGAAGATTTCGCTCTTCCGGAATGCATGGAGTGTTACTCAAAAGCTGTAGATAGCACAAGATATTACTGTTCAATTTTGTAGAACGCTAGCATCATCAAATATGTCTTGATAATGCAAGCAGTAAATTTACCTCTAGCGCACGAAGTTGATGTATTCAAAATCAACGTCTTTCGAATCAATTGTCAGTAACCGCACCTTGAAATGCATCCTCTAAAAAGGGTAGATATCATTTGTGGACAGTCTTCAGAAGGTATAAGCATAGATTTGGCACACGACACTTCAAGACGCCTTGCTTTGTCCACACTGAAATGTAGCATTGACAGAACCTCTACTAAGACCCACAGTTCACACTGAATAGGAATTCGGGCAGAAATTGCAACTTTACCCTTTCCGTGAGGAATTGAAAACACGCATTTACAACGTGTTTATAAACCATTATCGAATAGTAAGATGAATTCCATTGGAATCCAACAGATATCACACGTCCAGTCCGAATGACATGGGAAGTCTAATTCGGAGGACGGAAGTGAGGAAAAGAAAACTGTACAAGATCAGTTTGCTCCTCGGCAATGAGAGAAAAGAAGGTACCCATTTATCAAGGTGGCAAGGTTAGAAATACGGAACGTCGAGGCATTCAGAAGGAATCGGTACACTCGCTTCAGAGGTACCACTAAATGCACAACACCTGCGGCATGAGGTTCTACAACTGGAATTTCAACATGAGCCAAAAGACTATTAAGGGCGAACAAACCTTATAGCTAAATTAGGAGTCAATCAAGCCAGCTCAGTTCAAGGATCTATAACGCGAGCCAATAGTGAACGCTTGGAGAAGGCGCAAAAGCCTCTGGGGAAAGGTAGGAAAGAGGTACGGTGCCATGTATTCTTGATATAGTCGCAGAGAAAGTCAGACATGAGTCGTTTCATTGGCCATATTTCCTCATTGTTCGAACGAGTGCCATAGATAAAATTTTCGGAGAGCACGAATTATTTTAATGACATGTCCAGAACTCCTCAGCAGTGGGGTAATGTTTCCAAAATGTCGTTGCAACTCAAAACAGAGTAAAGTTTACTTTGTGAACATGCGTATAACCTTGGCCGAAATGTGAAGGAAGAAGATGGAACCAATAAAGACAAGAGACAGGACAAGAACAATGAAGGGGTCACTGTAGGAGATAGAGCTCAGAACTTTGATATGTCATAAAGGGGGCCACCGCTCACACTCTTAACCCTGGTGAATCGTCCGTATATAGCTTCAGCATTGTGTTCGAAGAGCCTCCTGCACCTGCAGCCCGAGCAGAGTTGGGTTTGGCGGTCTGGCTACCCGTTGCTCGTCGCCTGTAGAGGAAGGGTTATAGATGAGTATGCCAAATCGTGACATAGTTGATACAGAACACACCGTATTTGAGCGCCAGGGGGCTTGGCCACGGAAGATGTAGTGGAACGAGTGGCGGGAGACCGAGAACTATCAGAGTCAGACTTTTAAGAACAGTCAGCCTGCGCTCAGACAGGATGTTTGATTGAGATTGCAATTACTGACCATAGTTTGGTACACAGTACAGGATGAGGTATCTGGAAGGAGCTGGGAAAATAACTTGGAGCTTGCTGGCACGTCGAGCGCTAATTAGTCGCAGTCATGTGATACTGACACGTTTCCGGTCGTTAACGCTCAACGCGTCGAAAGAGTTGTTTTCACTGTGACTCAGATCGGTTCGTTCTTGGCTCGGTAGTAAGTAGCTACTGCGCCATCTCAGTAATACCTCTGACTACTAGCATTTAAATCCCTCAGTTGAATGAATGCTCGTACCGTTGCGGTCAGTATTTGAGCTCGGAATGGCGCGAAGAACTGAATTAAAGTTCTGTTCTGGTTTTACCCGTCTGCCCTCAGTTGTTGGTCCCCAAGTTTATACTGGTCCGGACGAGCCTATATATATATATGGGTAGAGGCTGACGACGATACGTCCTGGACGATTCAAGATGTTCTAATTAATACATATCTACAACCAAAATCGCTAGAAACAAATGCCCCAAGCTGTATCCGACAAGCATCCATTGCTTCGGGTCCAGATAGCGTTTTAAAACTGAGGATGTTCGCCTAATTATTCAAGTACTTACAATGACCTCTGAGCAATTCTAAACTGATTCTGTATCACGTGGTGACCGCCTTCTTGTTCTTGAACTTCGAAAACCTTAACCCAAAGTTTGTTACATTTGGCTGTAGTACCATACTTATTGGTGACCCGAATGAGTCCGAGTGTCTCTGATGGCTTTTTACGATCTTGTACAGCTATTTTGCCTCAAGACGTAGTCCTGTTTCCTACCTAACCGAAAAACGTATTTTATGGTGTGGCAACTTTGACATATCTTCAATCAATACTTACTCTCAAACTCCAGGATCAATGACATTATTACAACATGGGTTCGTGTACCTACAAACATATCATCCAGCCAAAGTTCGTTTCTTTGCATCTGTACATCGTGCCCGGACCGAATCCGAATACGGTGGAGAAAAAGAAATATCCAAGCGATCACGGACATCGCCTTATCTTCAACCAGTGTGGACAGAGGTGAAGCCTAGGAAGGCCGAATTGAAGAACATTGACTGGTTCTGGACACACAGAATACAGAACCAATGGAATCATTTCACAAATGAAGAATTCGGCATCTATCTCTGTATGTTGATGTCCGACACTCCGACACGATCTGATTCTGTATGATTGAGGAAAGCGACGTGACATGGTTCATTTCGTCTCGCTCGCTTACTTTCGCCTCGTGTCCTAAATCGAGGCTTCGCTCTTTTGGGATGGTTCCAAAGGAACCATTAGAAGGCACGTGTTGACATACCCGTCGCAGCTTATATTCCGCTTCGCATTCCTATCGAATGGCTTTCACAAGTGCCTACATATCTGGCTCCCGGTCAGACTCTTCCGGTACCAACCATTCCCTTCTCCATCGATGTTCAGCCTTGGTCCAGGCTCAGTATGCGACGTGTGCCTCGAATCCTTCGGTGCTGATTTGAAGGCACCGTGCTCCATCTCATGGTAGACGCTTAATGTCCTTTCATCTCCCAACTCTTTGTCCTGACGTTTGTCTAGCGGACATGTATTTTGCGCTGACTGTCTTCATCATATTACACGTCAAACTTGTCCTTTGTGTCGAGTTGCCTTTGACCCTCGATCGATAGTTAGACTTCATGTCGATTTGGATAGTGTCAAAACAGCGTCTGCAGGTTCTGGTAACGCAAGTGATTGTTCGTCTGCTGAGCAAGAGGCCCGCTCCCTTCACGAGAGGATTGCTGCAGTTGCCAATGCTGGCACAACTGAAGCCAATCTCCGCTCGCTGATATCCGAATGCAAGTCCTTTCTCTCAAGCCAACCTCGAAATTTGGTACGTGCTGTCTATTACCTACATCAAACGATAATCAAGTTATGGACATCGTTTTCCAGTTTCAGGATTTGCGTGTTAGCCTTCGCATGATCGCGTATCTTTGTGAAGTGAAGAGCACGTTGAGATCACAGAACCAGGCAGTTGATTCGTTCAGAGAGCAACTTGAAGGGAGCCGAGCAGAATATGATGAACTTCAGGTGCGGTTGTTGGAATTGGATGGTGCCAGGAAAGATGCTGTTATCGCAAGAAGAAAAGTAGAAGCGGAGAAAAAAGAAGTACAAGCGACTGCCGTGCAACGAGAGCTGGAACTCACGCAAAAGGTATCGGAGATGCAGAATAAGTACATTGATCTTTTAGAGTGAGTTTCCACGTTTCTTCCCCTTTATCTTTGACTAATGCCTTATGTTCTTGTTAGACAAGTAAGTGCTACTTAACTCAAGATTCTATCTTGTTTCCTAAAGTATTTTAGCTCAACCAGCAAAAGGCCTTGAATGACGGACTGCGAGACGAACTCCACTGTCTTTCGGGTTCATTCTACAAGGAACACCCAGACTACCAACGCCAGACAAGGTCTAGTCTTGATTCATCGCGAGCCTCTGAGGAGCGTCTTGACCGCTCAGAGCTGAAAGGGCTCGATGTCCCCGAACAAGAGTTCATGATATCCCCTCTACCTGAATTCACGAGCAATGCGCTCGCAGCAGATAACTTTGTCAGTCTTCCTGATGACGATGATTCCGTTGGCAGTTCCCCGCATTCATACGGCTACGCGCCTGTATCTCAGAACACACCGGATGAGGTACCTTCCGATCCACCAACAGCTCCCGTGACACCGAGTTTGCTCTCCTTAACTGCGCCAAGGTTCGACGAGGCTAGTCACAGAGCTTCACGTTCACATTCCTTTTCAAGTCGCTCTTCAATTCCTACTCGTCCTGCTTCACCAGTCGTTCGCCCTATTGAGGACACCTTGCCCTTAACGGTTCCCAACCCTTCAGAGCGTAATAGCCTGTTACGAAATCACTTACATGATTTACTCACTGACACCCCTCCCAATGTGTCTTCTTCTCTGCCTAACTCGGTGGACCACCATTCTTCATATGATAAGGCTGCAAATTCAAGTCATCGTTCGTCTCCTCGTCGATCAATGCCTTCTCGTTCACTAGAAACATCTGCTGCTTCATTATCTCCCGCACCTATTCCTATTCCCTCAGTCCAGCCAACTACTTCGATCACAATCGCAAGTTCAATACATTCTAATAGTAGCTTGTCGCAAAGACCAGCACTATCCCGAGCTAGTAGTCATGCTGTTGCTATGGAGAACGCTCAGCGAGAGAAGAGGAAGTCGGAGAAGACTTTGGATGTATCGGATGGTTTGCGAGAACCAGTGAATCCTGAGTCGTCGATTCAATCTGCGTCGCCAAGGATTAAACAATCTAGCTCTCCGCGCCCTCAGGCGTCATTCCCTGACTCGGAGCGATCTAGACAACACCAACCTGGTCGTCGTTCTCCGACTACACCGAATGCTTCTCGCGATAATGAACAACATCCTTCGTTGAGTCCTCCTATCACACGTCATGTCCCATCTGAGCCTGAACGAACATTCACTACTTCACGCCCGATTGGGATTTCTCATTCTGGTAGACGAGAGTTATCGCGCTCTTTGAAAACCCATGAGAGTGATTTAAATTCTTCATCATATTTTGTGTCCAGCTCTATTGGTCGATCTTCTGCGATGTCCACCCCTTTTAAGACTGGGCGCCCCTCGAAGGAGCGGGATACTTATCAATATGCTTCCTCGATAGGTAACACTGGCAAGGATAAGGTCCATCTTGCCACTATGACTGCTACTGCAGGTTTAGTTTGAATCTTTTCGCTTTTTTCTTTTTTTTTTCACGACATCCCTTCTCAATGTATGTTATGTTATTGTGCCCTTCTCTATGGCACCTTCTGCACTGTTATTGCAAGATTAGACAATGGATTCGCCTTCACTTCCACTGTATGTATTATTACTTCGTTCCTGAGGAACGATTTCCCTTTGCATCCACATAACATTCATCCATGCTATCTGTACTACCACTTACACAGTTTAAAAACTGTATGCGTCATTTATGTATATTTTTGTATATTTTACTCACCCCCCGTGGAATAATAAAATCATGTCTCAAAACACATTTTTATTCACGCTTTTAGATAGATTTTGCTTCATCTGGTTAGGTCGAGAGTGAAAGGATATTTGCGAAAGAGGTTGTAGAGTAGCGGCACTAAGACCCCCCCCCCCCCACAAAGATAAGCTGTAAGATCCGTCCCAGCTCAAAATGAAAACGAGTGGGGCGGAAATTCAATTAAGAACGTTTGTTCAAACACAATCGAGGACTGGACGCAGAGTCTATGGCCACTCAGTTGGAAGGTTTGATTTTCTCTTGCGCGCCAAACAAGTGGAAAGAAAGACCTGGTCAGAAATTTCAAAGATCAATATCACTTCAACCAGCCATGAAACTGTTCGAAATCGAGATGCGTCTTGATGAAACTTTTGAAGCAGAGACTTTTTTAAAAAAAAACTCTACATATGCACGCACGATGATGGATGCACCCAATTATACGGACGAACAGAGTGATACAGATACCATATCATGCTGATTAACATTTTAAAGTCGCTGAGTGCGAAATTATATGCGTATGTAGGCCCCTGACCTCCTGTGGACAATGGTCGGACTTTCGATTCAGGATGCTCCATGATGAATGTAAGCCTGGCCTTCCAGACAAGGAAGTTTGAAAGCGACTCGATAGGCCCGGATCTTCTTGTGTGCGAGTCGGGTTTGAGCGTTGAAGAACATCTGATAGGTTTAGGGAGTGATAGCGGATATAAGTATAACCCAAAGATTCATGGGTATGAGCAACTGTGGAATGGGGATGGATTGTGAATAGTACTACAAGATGAGAAATCCGAGTGGTAAGTTAGGAAGACTGATTGCCTATTGTGCAAAATAAGCCCAAGGGAGAAGAAAAACAGATCATTTGTTAGTCGACCCGCATCTCAAACCAGCACCGCAAAACTGGGCCAACAATATCCATACTAGTACCTGAGAGAAAAGAAGATAGTGATCAGCGTTGATGCACATGGGTCGGTCGGAAAAACCAACATACTAAAGCGACTAAAATACTCAAACACATAATCTTCTTGTTCCTCCACCACATTTGTCTTCGGACGCTTCTCGCTCCTCGTCTGAATGCAGTAGCTTGTCCAGCCATGACATCGGTCTTGTCAACTAAGAGTTCAATTCGCTCCCCCCGACTAAGAATCTGTTCGACGTTCTGGACCATGATATCTTTGACTTGATTGAGTTCTGCTTGAGCACGAGCGATTTCGTCAACCGGTGGAGCAGTATTATAGGTATTCATCAGATTGGCTATGGTAGGGGCGAACGTTCCTTGTAGTCCATATGCTGGTAATTGTGGGTCGTTGAGAGAAGAAGAAGAGGGTGCTTCGAGAAACTGAATAGTTTTCAGACAGCCAAATATAGAGACGTCAGGTGAAATTTCACACCTTTCTCTGTAATTCCGCGAGGAATGCGAACGGCATTCTCCTATAAAACTGTTAATCAAGTTCAGTTCCTTTTCATTGACAGATCGTCTACGCACCTGCCTGCGGAGTCATCTGCCATTACAAGATAGGTGAACCCGCCCTCAGAAACATAGTGGAATAGATATTGTTCCCAAACATATGTAAGTTTGCTTGGAGTCTTTGTTCAACAAAGGGGAACCATATAAGTGTATTAAGGAATGGCCAACCTATTATTTGGGGGAATTTTAGAAAGAATAGTTTGAGTTGCTAAAATGAATTAGATTTTACAAAATTTATGACTCTTTCTAGGCAGACAGACCTTGAGAGAAATCCCGACTACCAGCTTTATGTTCAGCAAGTATTGTAGAGCCTTGAGCGATGAGAGCGTGTATCTAAGTCAGATTAGAATAAATAATGAGTAGGATTAAAGACTGGAGACTTGCCAAGGACATCAGTGCAAGAGGACAACGCAGGAACAATGCGGCGGTGCGTGGGAAAACCGCAGCGGCGGCACATGATGCCATCAAACTTCTATTTATAACTACAACGTGATCTCAAAATCGTATATATACCGACTGTCTTCGTGCTCCCGTTTCTTCCTTTCAACCATGTCTTCTCCTAATGCCGCTCCTGCCAAGGCACCTTTGAGCGCTCAGCCACAGGCCGCTCAGACAATGAGTAAATATTGGTATCTTGATGTCTTTATGTTGTTAATTCGTCTTTCACTGTAGGTGTTACCAATGTTCCTTCTATAACTTGCCAGGATGTTGAGCACGGTGCTTGCAAGCATAATCACGGCAAGGGCGGCCTAGTCTCCCGTCTACGTGGTGGTGGTGCAGGCAAAGACTGCTTCTTAGGAATTATTGCATGCTTCGTGTGCTGTGAGTGCTGCGAGGGTTGCTGTGACTGCATTGGCGATATCATTTGTGCGGTTTCTTTCTAATCTTGCTCGTCATTGTGTATTGATAGGTTCTTTCTTCTAGGCTGCCCTTGTGAGATGTGTTGCTAACTTGCGTCTCTCATACCCAAGCCGTACCAAAAATTGACACGGACTTTTGTTCCTATGTTGTATTCGCCAGCATATATATGTATCAATTGTGTTGCTTTTACTGTTCCCTCTCACGTTTACGAATGATATTACACGTTCCAGATTACGTCCAGTTGTAGTCGTGTATTCGCAGACACAAATGAATAAATTGACATGAGGCTACAGCATTTTTGAACCAGGTGTCGGTCATTTAACAAGACCGGTGCTTCGTTGCAGTGCAAAATAGGTCTCCGCTCGTCTGCGGGGCAGTTCGTACGCCACCGCTAGTTTTCCATCGTCAACATTATTTTTCCCTGTCTACTTCCCACTCCGGTCCGTGATTGCTCTTTAATCAATACCCTGAACATCAAACCGCAATTCGAATTTCAGATTATCGACCTACAGCTCGTCTTCATGGTCCCCTCTAGAAGGCTTCAAAAAACGACAACTTGCCAATGCATGCGATATCTGATGATCAAAAAAGTCACTTTTAGCCCCACAAATGCCCGGGAACATCTGTTCAAACCGCAGAGCGTTTTGTGAGGCTGTCCTCTCACTCATTTTGAGACGTCGATAATATGGGACAATAGTTTTCTCGATGAATTACATTTACACAGGGATTCTGAATGTACTTGGTCGATGGTTTATTTTGAAGAAAGTGTGTCTGTGATTGTATTTTTTCGAGAATAAAACATTGATTTGAACTTGTTGGAAGGAATTTGTAGAAGAAGAAAGGTAAAAGGTGAAAAAGAAAGAAAAGAATGTGTTCGCGTTTCTTTCAAGTCATTTCTTGGTGCATATGTCTCTAATAAAGGATTCGGAAATTCGGAAATGGTGTTTCAAATATCTAGGGATCAATCCCAAAAAAAAAAGAAAAAATCTCTGCGGTAAGACCATTCATCAATCCATCCATCATCTATCAACCCTCGGAAGTCGTGCAACTCTATACGAATATTTTCACCATCAACACAAAGGGTTGGGGTTCTAAAAGACACTTGAGATAATTTTAAATTTTGCGGAAACTCCAATGTCTAATCTCTAATATATCTTATCAGTACTTTCAAAAAATCCCTTGGTAACCCTCAAGATCCTTGGGGGTGGCAGGAAAGCTTTGAAAAAAAATTTTTTTGGGGAAAGATAGATGGTCAACTTGCAACTTGCATGAGTATATTAAATACCCACAATCACAATTCCGAGATATCGAGAGTTTTTTTTTTTTTGTTCGTTATCATGAAATCCACTGTGCGAGTTGTATATGATATGAATAACATATATTCCTAATTTTGGTGAAAGGTCAAGGTTGGAGGCGATGAGTGTTAGAAAGGAATATACCTCCGAAGGAGAGACGATAGGGTTTGAAAGGTCAGAGTTTTTGGGATGTCTTTTTTCAGTTCAGTGTCAGGCATGTATTAGCAGTATTATGGATTCACTTTTGTGCACATATTCTTCAACTTATCCACTATCTATCTATATTTCTCCTTTGATGACAAAAAAAAAAACTACACAAACCCAACCCAGGACCTCCCCCCTTTGATAATTCCCTGACTCTGACCTCCTCAATGATCTAATTTAGTAAACCCTGTATCCTGTATTCTTGAGAAACACAATTACACACATGTCCCCCCCTTCCTGCATTTGAGTTACCTTTGAGCCATGGACTTTGAAATGGGTTGGTTACATAGTTGGTCTGTTGTATTTCCGCTGGGAGCTCAGCTCGGTATTCACATGACCTTGCGCGGGGGGTCAATTGGCTCTGGTAACGCTCATCGTCTACTGCACTCGACTCTCCAAACACAACCTTGGGACGCCCCCCGGCTTCAAATCCTTTCTTGCTCCACATAAGTATTTTTCAAAAATTTGCGGTGTCAGTGTTATAAATACAGGAGATTTGAATGTACGCAGTGCTGTTTACAACGGAAGCCGATGCAAAAAAGAAGGAAGAGCAGGTTGGAAGAATAAAAAGATACACAAGTTGTATTTGTATGCAAAGCAGATCGAGAACGAAATTAAGCAGAGAGGATAAAAATCAGTATTGGAATACATGTGTCCAAATGCCCTCCCCCAGTGTACACCATAATCAACGACCATGAACGGAATGAGATTTGTACCATATAGGTTTTTGTATGAACAGACATAGATCGCAATTGTCATCTATACAAATTCGCATCCACTTCATTGCCATTATTATCAAAACTAAATGATCTCAAAAACAAATTATGAGAGGCCCTGGGAGTAGGCGCAGCGAAAGACGGAATGGGTTCAGGTGCATAACCACTATCGTAGTCATCGTCTTCGTTCAATTCCAAGCCTAAAGCATTGAGATTTGCCACAGGAGTTCTGGTGTTGGAATTGTTGCAAGTGCGGGGATTTGATGCACGGCTTGCACTGCTAGGGCCACTAGAGCCACTAGGTACCATAGGCACTGCAGGGGCAGAGTTGTATTCGTTAAAAGCGGGACGAGGGGGTGCGCTGCCAAGTGCGGGAGGGGGGTGCCCGAAATAAGGTAGCGCAGGCAAGGGATTGGGATTGGGGATGGCATCGAGGGTTGGTAACGGTGGGGGACGATGGTCTCTGGATTGACCATGATTGCGGTTGTTGTCACTGGTATTGACAGGAACGGAATTGTATCGCTGGTTGACCGGTCTTGCACCCGTAGTACTCACCGTTCCAGCAGATTGGTTCACTTGGCCATGGAGCGTAGATCGAGTATTAGATGCAACGGGTGTTTCGGAGGTGTAGTTCACGTTGGCGTAATTGTTCGACTGTAATTCAGGTCTAGCAGAGGAACTAACGACAGAAGCTGAGAATCCATTGGTGCCGTCAGTAGGAGGAGGTCGATTCGAATTTGTATTTGCATTGACAGGAATAATGGGTAAGAACGCTCTGGGATCACCCACCGGTATCTCCTGCGAAGATGCAAGACTGGTACGATATTGCGCATGCTCAGGGAACCCACGCAGATTGGCCATCACATCACTCGCGTTGGATTGTCTTCGGGAGGAATTAGCTGTTGTAACTGTACCCCAAGTGTTTGTTTCGCTGGGAACTGCCGAAGCTCGACGGTCAGCAGATTGTTGTGCTTGGGGTTGAGAGGAAGAATGAAGGGGGTCTTCCATCAAGTCGCGAAGGCGATTGGCGAGACCTTCGGGGGGGATAGTTTGTGCTGTGGTCTGTGGTGTTCTGTGCCTCGATGGCTGCTGAATTTCACTGGAAGTGGTTGCTATGACGGTGGTAGGGGGCACTATGGATTGAGCCCCGGCGTTGAACCTCACTGACCGGGGAAGGGGAGCAGAAACAGGTGGACCGGGAGTTGCTCCTACCCTCGCACTGAACCCACTGTTCAATCCTTCCATGTATCCATTGACAAAAGCCGCATGAGGATCGACTTCACGCTTTTCCTCGAAAGATTCATCTACCAGACCCAAACCCGTAAAACCAGCCATGTCTTCTCTTCCCGCACCCTCTCTTGTCGTCTGTGACTGCTCTTCCCTACGATGTGTTCTAGACTTGGACTTGTGTCGACGACGATGTTTGCGAGATGGATCTTCCACTGGAGCACTTGCTGGTGGAGGAACTGAAGCTGAGGCGTATCCATTAACGTATGTCGATTGTGAACCAGCTTGAGGCCATTGTTGGTTGGCACTGAGCGGTACGTAGATTCTATCATTTTCAAGAGCGCCTGCAACGATTCTGTGTCTTCGAGAGGGTGAAGAGCGCGATGCATATTGCTGTGCCTGAGAAACGGCAGAGTCGAGCACGATAGGAAGTGCTTCCGGTGGTTTGGAGGAGACACGAGGGCGAGTGCTTATTGGTGGAATTGGTGGGGGATAAGTTTGAATGGGTACATAGTTGGCAGGAGGTTCCGCATGATGTTGAGAATAGCCTCGAGGTTCAGAGCTTTGAGCAAACGCAAGATGCCGGTTAGTGTCTCTTGAACGAGAAGCGCCAGCACCGGCCGAAGAAATTCCAACATCAGATGAATACCCATCCCGACCACGACGATCATATATAGATGCTTCTATCGCTGCAGCAACCTGCTCAGCTTCGGCAGACGAACTTCGTATATCCCCTGCCAGTGTAGCGTATCGTTCGATAGGAATAACCACCGGGGGAGCTGGTAAAGGATTGTGTCGCAACACATCATTCTCTGGGGTGTAGTTTGATGTCCTTGCCTTTCCTTTTCCCTTGTCTGGCTTACTAAATTCTAGACGGTTAAGTTGGTTGCGCAGACTTTGAACTTCTGATTGTGATTGTTGTAGAGTGCTATGAGAGCAACAGTGTCAAAAAGCAACGTTGATGCGAGATTTGAGGAGCTACTTACGCTTCGAGTTCCTCGATAGTAGTGGAATAACTCGCCTCCATTGCAAGTCCCATATCACGATCGTGTACATTACTGCGCTGGAGATGCATGAGTGAACTCTCCAGTCTCTTAATCCTGTATCTATCATCTGCCTTTCTCTCCCTTAGCTTCTGAAAATCAGCTTGTACTTTTTTGAGTTGCATCAGAGAAGGACTCTAAGTGATGAACTGGGAAAAATGTTGACCAACGACAAGAACATAGTGACTGACCTCCGTCCTTTGTAGCCAGAGTTCTACTTCTTCCAGAACATCAACGACCTCCACTTCATCGTCCCAAGCTAAAATCAATTTCTGGATAATTGCGCTGTCGTCGTCACCTGGAGGCGCATCCATATGTAATTTCTTAATGGAATCTCTATTGAACCGTTTTCGACAGAGCGGACATGTCGCTGTTGCAGTCCGCTCCAGACATTCTTTGCAGAAAATATGCCCGCAGGCTGAAAAGCAGATTACTGGGGACACAAAAGCTGTTAGATGCCCTAAAAAAACTCACGAATTGCATACGGCTCCTTCAATGTGGTCTCCTCCTGCCAGGAGTATGGGTCCAAGCACACATCGCAGCAGCTCGACGGGTGGACGATAAGCATAAGAGCATTCCGGAGAGCAGTGGAGGTGAAAGGAAGGTTGTTTGTGCGCCACCTCAAGTTTTTGAACAATTCATAAACACGAGGCAGAAGTAAATCTGCAGCTGACAGAAAAGGAAACCGTTGTATTTTAACTAACAGCCACAGGGCCGAACAGTGTTTTACGCTGCCGGAAACTCTACTTTGCTAGTCGACCAATACAATCCACCATTTCCCGTCAACATTGGAAACATAGTCTCTGGATTGGGAGGAATTATCGCTCTTGGTTCACGTCTACAATCAATGAACTGGATTCTAATCCATCGTAAAGCCGGGGCTCCTGCTATCGCAGCGTCGAGACTCCCCCATGGCATCTTGAGGGGATCCAGCGCGAAAGAAGTATTGGACAAGCTAAAGCCAAGTATAAGGTGTGTCACTTCAGCTGCCTTTGAGTTTTCAAAAAAGCGAGATAATCCTGAGATTAACTCGCAGTTGTTGTCGAGGAAGCCTGAAAGCCCTGCAGATATCCCAAGTCGCCTTAAAGAAGGTAATTGGTCGAGATATATCATATCTGGAGAAATAGGATTGTATTCAGAAATTCGACGAAACAAGCTGATCCCTTACCGACTGGAGGACCGTTCGTAGAAATTAGATCAAACCAAAGTTCTTCCAGCGCTGGTCGAACAGACTCGTGGTATAGCAAAGGTCCCCATGAAAGCTCCGACAATGGCGAATGCAGCGAACACCGCATAACCGCAAGTTTCCGAAGTCGTTCGAGGCTGAGAATTGGTCGAATAGCACACATCCACTCGAAGAACGTCTTCTCGTCCTCAATCCACTCAAGCTTGCATGCCGTCACGAACAACACCAATTCCGACGGCATCATCTTTCCTGCATCTTTGCAAGGGATTATACTCGGCCGGGTCAGTTCCAAAGTGATATTGGAATAACCCCTGCCCCGCAAGCTCAAATACGTCAAGAAGGGTGAAATATTGATTGTTGTATTCAACAGCTCAGGCAGATCAATGAAATGAAGGACTAAGGATGTCAAGGAAGGGCGTCTGAACATGGCTTTGAGTACATCCTGCAATGACTGGGGTAATTCTTTCCATAGTGTTGGAAGTGAAGAATTGAATGCGGCTTTCCATGCGAAGCATGTTATATCGGTGAGAGAATCGATGATATCGATGAGAGCGGGATCCAGCTGTGTCCAGCTGGCCCCGGAATCCAGGACAGATAATGATCGGATACTCGAGACGAGGTGAGGTGATGATTTAAGGAGTTTCTGTGTCCCATAAGCTGAACGCTGATATCGTTTAGTACCCTCTGGCTTCGAGCAGGTTATGGTGATGTGCGAGAGGAGATATCGCTGACAGATCGAGGTGAAAGAAGAGCGGACGAGAGATAAGGACTTCACTGTCGCCTTGTCCTTGCTGGCGAGAAGCTCGTGGATGATTGCTTCAGTGATATCTACTGGCAGAACAAGCATTGAGCGTGATGGGAGGGATTCTAGCTCTGGGTGCATAGGGCAAAGCTGAACACTCCCAATCCGGCGTATGCCGGGTTACGACAAGGGCTTAGGAGCGCAATTCTCATTTGACTAAATCTACAAACCACGAAGCATTGTCGATATGCTTTCCTCGGGTTGTACTAGCTTTTTGCGGAATTTGTTTACTTTTGTTAATTTCTGTCAGGTGGAATGGAAACGTTTGACATGATTCCCTGATAGTGAGTTGATTTCTGGTTGAATATCTTAACAGCCTACATGGAAGACCGGTGGAACTGGGGAAATATCTGGTAAAATTAAGTCGCGATTCGCACAACAAGACAGGTACATCATTTTAAAGAGAGAGATTTCGTATTTCTTGCACCCTAGAGCTACCAACTATGTCAATTCCACCGTGGAGTCCATATCCGCCTGTTAGTAGGGATGAAACTTCAGCAATCACGTATCAGAGCAGCCTGCACGGTTCCGTTACTGTACCTGACCCCTACAGCGCCCTCGAGGTGCCCTTCGATGATAGCGAAGAGACCAAAGTAGGTCGAAAGCTGTTAATCCTGTATTCCTCACTCTCAACTCTGGGATTAGGCCTTTGTTCTCGCACAACGCAAATTTGCACGGACTTATCTAGACGCTATTCCTGATAGGCAAGTACTTAATCCGAAGCGCCCTCTGGATCCATCATCAACTTACACTGTTGATGATTGACAGGGAACCGTGGTTGGAGACGTTGAAAAAGAGCTGGGACTACGAGCGATTCACTGTTCCGAAACATGAAAGCGATGGATATACCTACTTCGAATACAACAATGGTCTTCAATCTCAGTTGTCTCTGCGCCGTGTCAAATCAGGTGAAGAGGACACCATCCTTACCGATTCTGGACCCGGCGGTGAACTCTTCTTTGATCCCAACCTACTCTCGCTGGATGGAAATGCGGCGTTGACTGGCTCCGTGATGAGCCCGTGTGGAAAATACTGGGCTTACGGTGTTTCTGAGCATGTTCGTGCATCTTTGCTTTAGAAAACGAGCTTGTCTTTATAGTATTTGCATGGAGCCAGGGATCTGACTGGATGTCAATATACGTTCGAAAGACATCGTCGCCGCATCAGCCGTCACAAGAGAAAGGCAAGGACCCTGGAAGGATGGACGACGTTGTTCGATACTCTCGTTTCTTCATTGTATATTGGACGAGTGACAGCAAAGGTGTGAGCTCCCCGTAGCTGATCATCAGACGGGGACGCTTAAATTATCCTAGGTTTCTTTTATTCGAGATATCCTCCGGAAGATGACGAGGGAAAAGGCAATGCACCCGCTCAAAACTGCAAGGTGAGATTCATGTTATACCGTGCCAGTGCCGCTCTTGATTTTAGAAATCACCAGGTCTTTTATCATCGCCTTGGGGAGAAACAAGATGATGACACTCTTGTCTAGTAAGTCCGACATTAGACGTAGTTATCAATCTTTTCTTCGGAAGACTCATGAAATTCTAAGCGAGGACCCTGCGCATCCGTTTTGGCTCTGGGCCTTGCAGCTTTCTCCAAGGTCAGTGCTGTCTTCAGTGTTCATACGACCTACCTTTTAATGGACTGGAAATGTAGTGGCCGATATGCCCTCCTGACTGCAAGTGTGAGTTTCTAGTCTGTATCATATCCAATCGCTTTTAATTCTCTACGAAATAGCGTGATGCAAGCCATACCCAACTCACCAAAATTGCTGATCTGAGCTCGACCGATATTCGAACAGGTGTGAAGTGGCTCACCCTCCACGACAAATGGGAAGCTAGATTTCTTATGTTCGTGTTTTCGCCTTGCTTGACGACTCCAATTCGTATTCTTACAACCAAGGATGTATGCATACATAGAGTTGGAGACGATGATTCGAAAATCTATTTCATGACAAACTTCGAAGCGAAGAACTACCGACTAGCAACATTTGACCTCCGACATCCAGATACAGGATTCAAAACACTTATACCTGAAGATCCCGCCGCGCTTCTCATAGCAGCAAGCATCTACTCAACTGACAAGCTTGTGCTCGTCTATCTTCATAATGCCAGTCATGAGATTCATGTCCACGATCTCAACACGGGGAGACCGCTCCGGCGAATTTTTGGGGATCTCATCGGGCAGTTCTCGCTTTCGGGGCGGCGTGGAGATAACGATATGTTTGTCTTTTATAGTGGTTTCACCTCTCCTGGCACAGTGTATCGGCAAGTTTTTTTTTCTCGTTACTGCCCGGTTCATTGCCTGAGGTGGTGAACATCGAATAGGTATAGGTTCGATGAAGACGGTAGCGAAGGCTCGCCATTCCGTGCCATCCAGGTTCCGGGCCTGGATTTAGACGATTTCATAACAGAATCGGTGTGTACACTGTATCCCTCTCTTCTGTGACTGAACATAGTATGTAGGTGTTTTATCCATCCAAGGACGGGACTTTGTGAGTGTTTTAGTGAGGTTTAAAGGTACTCGGGCTGACAATCTTAGGATTCATATGTTCATTACCCGATTAAAGAACACACTCATCGACGGAACTTCTCCTGTATATATGTATGGTTACGGCGGGTTTGCACTGGCAATGCTGCCGACCTTCTCTGTCTCGACGCTTTTGTTTTGTAAAATCTACCGAGCGATGTACGTGGTGCCTAACATACGGTGAATTGAATCTATCATGTCACGCTGGACTATAACCTGATTTATCATTCAGCGGAGGTTCTGAATTTGGAGAATCATGGCATCGGGACGTGAGCCTGCACTGCTAGAGTGTACAAACAAGTCTTACTCAGGATGTTCTTCAGGGAATGTTGGATAAGAAGCAGAACGTATTCGACGACTTCAACGCGGCTACGGAATGGCTTGTAGCGAATAAGTATGCGAAAAAAGATACTGTGGCCATTCGAGGGGGGTCTAACGGAGGTTTGATTGTTTATGACTTCCTGAAATTTCAATCTTCATCAGGTATTCTACAGGAGTCTTGACGACCGCATGCACGAATCAAGCGCCTGAGCTCTACCGTTGTGCTATCACTATTGGCGGTATCATCGACATGCTCAGAGTTCGTTATTTCCATCCTTCACTATGATGAATAATCTCGTTATTCCTAGTTATCTTCCTCAGTTTCCGAAGTTCACGTTCGGCGCTCTATGGCGCTCAGAATATGGTGATGTAAGATCCAGTATCTGCTGGTCCGAGTTGATCTAACCCTCCGTAGCCTGAAGATCCGGAGGCTTTCGACTTCATTTATAAGTCAATCAAATTCTTCTAAAAATTGTTTTGCTGCTTCAACCTCTGTAGATATTCGCCTTATCATAACATCCCTTCCGGGGATGTAGTCATGCCAGCTATGATGTTCTTTACTGCTGCGTATGATGATCGAGTCTCGCCTCTACATAGTGAGTCCAGGAGACTGGAAACCGAAAGAGTGCTAATATACATCAAGCATTCAAGCACGTCGCTGCTTTACAACACGCTTTTCCTGATGGTCCAAACTCGACCTTGATGCGCATTGATCTCAACACTGGACATTACGCTGGCAAGGTTTGAATATGTCTACATCTTGAAGTCAGACACACATCCCTGATCATATATTTCTTAGAGTACACAGAAGATGCTTGAAGAAACTGCTGACGAATACAGGTGCTACGTTCTCTGCTTGTCACTTATACTTTGGCTCATCTCGATCCAGTTTCATTGGAAAATCTATGGAATTGACTATGCACGTTCACAATGAACGCTCGTCGAAGCAATGGTCTTGCGTCGTGGGTTAATAGGACGCTTCAATCTCTCGCGTCCAGAATTTTAGCCGCAGAATAGCATACTATAGTAGTACATGTTTTCATGTCAAATCATCATCAAGTAGCTCGTTTACGGAACATTAAACCAGCAGTTTGGTTCGGAGCAGGTGTAAATGTATACCACTTATCTGCCGGTCGTACACCCTCGTGCTCCAGTTTGACGTCGTATGTCATTAAGACGTGCGCAAGCATAGTCTTGAGTAACGATGATACGAGAAACCGACCGGGGCTGCAGCATCAATAAATAACCATAGAGCTATCCGAAGGAGGTCTGCGCGACTCACCAGGCATGCCTTCCATTTCCAAACATCATATAGGTGGGTCCCACTGAGACTATCTGGTATCGAACAGGATCGTCCTGTTCTTCCCTTAGTCTAGCAAACCTGAACCCGTCGAATTCATTTGGATTGGGATAGTATCTCTGTGCGAGCAATACTCTCTGTCATAGTGTGCGCTAATGGAGATGAAAGCTATACTTACAGCGTCGTGGTGGATCGCATAGCCTGGAGCGATTATAGTATTCCCTGCAAAAACCGTGGTCCCGTTGGAGAACGTGAAATCTTTCAGAACCTTGCGTGGCATGCTCGCTAAACATCTGAGGACTGAGGCCTTGAGAGGGTTGAAAATGACGTACATTTACCACCGGCTCGAAGACGTAGAGATTCTTTGATGAAACTGTCGAGTTTGTACATCTTGCTGATAGAATCTTTGGTTATACCTTCCTCTTTAACAACTGCTTCTATCTCGTCTCGCAGTTCCGGGATATACGATGGAAATGTGGCTATATCGAAAAGTGCTTGTGTCAGAGCCTGGGAGGTTTCAGAAAGTCGACCAATTTTACAGTAAATTGTATGGTACTCACCATAGATGCAGGCCGGTACGCCGCGAACATAGTTGCTAGCAGTCTGATCGTGATTGCCTTCACAGATTTGTTACTTTCTGGTGCTTTCTCTATCAACCAAGTAAGAAGATCGTTCTGACAACGCTCTGATTAAATTATCGAACACTGTACCGGGTGAATTACTTACCGGTTTACCAGGCCAATCTTCGCCCAAAAGTTGTTCCTGCTTGAGCCTTTCTTCGACAAGAGGCGAAATGTGTTCCATTGCACGCCTCAAAGTTTTAGGGATGTAGGAGTCAAGCAATTTGGAGACAATTCTACAATACTATGGAGTGGGTACTCTTGCTAGAGCTCAACAGGCTTACGGTTTGAGGAGATCGGGTGTGAAACCCATGACGAGAGCAGTCTTGACAAGATCATCAGAGTATGTATCATTGATTTCATTATAGTCCGAATTATTACCTGTGGATCAAGTTGAATCAGCCTCAATAGGAGTAGTGCTGAAAGTAGTACGAAATTCGAACATACAAAGTGAAGGTCCAACAAACAATCTGTTGACAACTCTAAGCACCACAAACTTTCCAGTCAGCCAGGCTGGGAAGCTTGTCCAGTCTTATATGAATTAGTAAGTAGAATTCTGAAGGAATATAATCGACTTCTCACCATCAGTCAGAGGTACAAGTTCAGAAAATGCGGTGGTGACCTCTTCCTGGATTTCAGGAAAACGACCACCCAAGTCTCGTGTCAGAGAAAGATGGACGTATCTAAAGTGGTAAGGGTTTTCCAGAATGTGTGGCTCCATCGTATGGTCAGTTTGCATGCCCTTGATACTATCCCCTTCAGAAATGAAAATGAAATGCGAGGAAGGGCCAAATACCTCCTTGATAGAACCGTACAGAGACAATTGATCATCGCCCGCTTTGCGGACATCCTCGATTAAATCTTGGCCAGATATGACAAATGTCATCTGGAACAAAGTAGGGATTGCGAACAACTTTCCATAATGCTAGTGTTAGGATACATCAGCCAGCTACATGGAAAGGTAGCGATTAACAGGATCCTGACCTGCTCATAACCCTCTTGAATAAAATCGCGAGTGCCGAGCAGAAGTTGGAAGAATCCAATCACAGTTCCAATCGTTCCTGTGGGCCCAACAAAGATCACGTTCTTGTACTACATGACAAGGTTGGCGTGAGTAGGCATGTCATTTAGACTCGAAAATAACCATAGTCCATGCCTTCAGCTTTGTGGATCTATCATCAACAACGCTGCGAGCTATAAGGAGGCATAGTAGCGCTATACATAATGCGAGCCAAGAGGATGCTGAAGGCATAGATGGCATATTGATGGGGACAGTAGGAAGTCAGGCATGCGCATGTTGTGAAGTTCAATCTCCGCTATAAATATTGAACACATTCCAGTCAAAATCGACAATGGAATGGGAAGATATGGGAAATTTCGCAGATAGATGAAAATTTGAGAAGACACAATCAAAAATTTCCATATATAGAAATAATATTTCCTGTTAAGAGATACTTTACGGAAATTTTATGTCCCAACCTGACAGGAACAACAAATTTTTGTTTACAAGACCAGAGAAGGCCCTAATTACATTCTAGGTTAAACGTGTAAAATAATGGCAGCTAGTATGTAACCATCAAACTAGAACAGCACGTCAGCATTTTCTCCGTCAAAATCATCTCTATAATACATAATGATATAGATCAGCTGTTATACCAAGAGTGAGAAAGTTTCTATTTTTTTTGTTTTGCATGGAGGCCTTAGGGCACTGGACTCGGGTAACTCACAAATTTGCTGTTATTTTCAAGAACCAATCTCGGTTAAAAGAACAATTGAATGAACCACCTAATGCTTGCAATACAAGCCCTCTTCTTGGTTCTACAACCACGAGGTCATGATCATGAATTCATGGTCGATACCGCTGTAGCTAATATCTTATATACTTATCGCGCAGAAACTCCGTCAACAGACTGCCGTGGTAACGACGAAGGATAATTGTCCCATCATAATCTCCAATACCGGCAGAGTTCATAGAGTCAAGCCATATCCCAAATGTGAGGGTCAAAGAACAGAAAACCCACACATAACCTAGGAGTCGCGTGGTAGGGGAGCTCCTGAGACCAATCTTTCTGCCAAAGCAGATAACGATGTCTTCGAAGGTAATTGTCGCTGCTTGTGAAAGAAAGAACCAGACCGGCCTTGTATCAAATGAAGTAACATGAATAAGTCCCGAGAGAAAGAAAGCGATGTAGAGTTGTGTATACGAAGACGCTACACTCCCCTTGGAGAATCGAAATACGCGCTGAGCAGCGAACTTTCCATGTGAAGAAACGACCTGAACAAAAGACGTATTGTAAGCATGCGATAGAATTTCTTGACCTATGGAATTGAACATACCCTTCGTAACTGTTGATGCCAAACTCTCCTAGGAGATATAGTCAAAGATGATTGAGGAATGAAACAAGAAATGAATGCATACCCCCACCATCGGCGGACAGTATATGCGTCCGAAAGCGTTCCAAAAAAATCAGGCCACGTATCGGGCTCTGACAATCCAGTACCCACGAGCAACAAAGCTATGATAAGAAGGTAGACTTCGATAGAAGATTTGAGTCTGAAAAAGAATAGACTAGTGGCCCAGAATTGCCAAAGAATCGATCTTTGGTAGAAAGTGGACGCGCGCTTCGAGAAGCCATCGTCTATAAATGTGAGGAGGAACGCGATATCATTGCTGATTATTGCCACGACCAAGGAAAGGAGCCGAGATCGAAGGAATTCGCGTCGAGAAATGTGGGGACGAGGGGGGATAATGGATGTATGGGCCCAACCTACTCCTCGAGGAGAGCACAACAACTGCAAAGTCCACTTCAGACGAGCCCAAATCCCTGCATTCACGATTGCATCTCGTTGCCCTATTTGCCGAAATTCACGTTGGATATCTGTGAGAAGGATGTAGTCTGAAGCGATGAGGGTTTCGATGATGACGTTTGCCCGAACTGAATCCTCAGAAAGTTCGTTGAAATAACAGTAACCGTTGAGAGCTACAACTGGCAAGAAGAACAACCATCGATGCGGCGAAGGTCGAACAACCATCCCCAACGTAGATATGGCCTTTGACAAGGCAGCGAGGATGTGAAGGTACATGACTGGCGAAACCCAGCGGAACCTAGCGAAACCTGAGGCTCACAAGATCCAAAGCCTAGGCCGGAGTAAGCATGAAGACTGACCTTCAACCTGGACAAATTTCGCCATGCTCATGGAGGACCCCCAACTCCCTGAGAGGCCCGATCCTCAAAAGTCGATGTTTACCCCCACTTTCTTGAGTCCCACGCTTTCTGAACTCAGATTTGGAGTTTTTTCCCCCAAATTCACGATTATAACCTTGGTAAAAGTGGTCATTCTTATTCTAACCCGCTTCCAAACATCAGGCATCTTGGAGGACTGTCGGGGTCCTGACCACGCGCGCGCGCGTGTAATTTTCATTAGGCGTTGACAGGTAACACGATTCTATTTCTATACTTTTCCATAGAGAGCAGCAATGACAAGTGTTAAAAAAAAGCCTCATGATAAGATTTAGATTGCGTTGCATTTCTCCTGTCTGTTGGGCGGAGTTAATTGAAAGAGATGGTCCTGGCGTCCGCATTTCCAAAGCGACAGTGGCATGGCGATATTTCCTTCCACTTACCTGATCCTCCCCATACTGGTGGCACTGGTCATTCTTACAAGAAACAAAATCAAGGAGAGCTACATAAATGTGCTCGCTGTAGCTTACAGCTATGACATGATGTCGTCCAGCTTCAAACCCGGAGAAAACGCATTTCGTTTTCATCTCTTCGGAGTATGTTTATCTCATCCCATCCATTCTCTGTATGTTCACATTCAAGAAATAGAATTTCGTCATTGGAGTGAGAGGTCAGGAAGCCCGCAAGATGTTTTTCAGCCAAAGGCACTTCAGTACTACTGAAGGATACAAAATGTTCAGTAAAGCAGTCCCTGTATGTGATCAACTTCAATAAGTTCCATCGCTGAAATTTTCATTCGTAGGTGCCAGAGTTGGCCAAAACGTTAGTTTCTGCAGAAGAGGAACATGGGCTGTCCTTCAAGAAGCAGCTAGAAGTTCTTGTGAACAGAAAGCGGCTCACTGCGAGTAAGTGAATACATTGAGGTGCTGTAAGTGCGCTTCAACTCAAATTTTACCCAACAGTTATTTCAACTATGCTCTGTGATACGCAGACAGTCGTGGCATCTTGGAAGGATGAAGGATCAATCGATCCGTTCGACAGAATCAACGACGTATATACAAGTTCACACCTTTGTTTCGCTCAAGACTGAACTTTCACACAGATCACCTTTCTGGTGTTTGCCCATATGGTTACTAGTAGTGACTTTGTCTCCGAAACTAGGGATTTCTCTCGATTTCAAGATCAGTTCTTTACTCAACTTCGAAACAACACTCCCGCGATGATTTTCATGCCCTGGTTCTATCGTAGAGCTCAGCATGAGAAAGAGGTTGCTGTGACTTCCCTCTTCGCAAAGCTTACCACGTACATCGAGGCCCGAGAAAAATCAAAAGCTTTGGCTTCCGAGCCCATCGACCTTCTACTTAACCACGGACTGAACACTCATGATATCATACAGTTCATCCTCGGATTTCTGTTCGGGGGTGTTTATAATACAACCAAAGCAAGTACGCTTCTAAAATCAATTCTTCATGTCTTCTTGCTGTAATCTCATTTCAACCCTTCGGTCAGTCTCTTGGATACTCATCTATATCTCAATTCATCCTCAGTGGAAGTCTGCTATCCGTTTCGAGGTAGACGGTGCTCTCACCGGGACTTCCGTTGACTCCTCAAAGCCGCTTCATAGTCAACTTGCTGATGTCACGACCGAGGCTTGGGAGAATTCAATGCCTACGCTCGACCTCATCATCTCCGAGACTTTCCGCTTGGTTATGAATCAAACGGTTCTTCGGCGGAACATGGGCGAAGACGTGAAGCTACCTGGTGGACAAGGACACATCTCAAACGGCACATTTGTGGTCTACAGTCATGCAGATGCCCATTTGAAGTCCGAAACATATACTGAGCCTTGGGCATTCAAACCTGACCGTTTCAAGGATGGAAAACAAAAAGTTACAAACGACTTTCTAGGATGGGGTGCTGGTGAGTGATGCATTCCTTAAGCTGATACCATCGAGTTTGCGGACTGCCCAGTAGGGAGACACCGGTGCGTAGGGATGAGGATTGCAAAATTGACAATCAAAATCATCGTCTGTCTGTTCGTGATGACCTATGACTATGATATTACCAGGAAGAAGCGAAAATTCAGCTCAGCAGCGACAATACCGATTCCTGATCATAACAAGGTCAATGATGTGAGCGAGATAGCACGTCAGGCTATGAATGATTAACCAACGCCTTGAGCTTAGGCACGTCCCAAGGGCGAATCTATTATTCTCAAGTACAAACGTATCGTCGTGTAAAACATTGATGAATGTGTATCGTAGGAACTAGGCAGGAATATGTCACAGAATCAGAACATTCGAGAAAACTCAAGCCAAGGAAGGTAGAATGACAGAAAATCACTCGCGCCATCAAGTGGAGCTTATCGTGATCGCACCAGTTGGCCACTGAGTAAAATGTATCATAGATAGGGAAAAAGCTGAGTCAAAGCTAGTTTAGCTGAGATATCTTAGTTGACATATTGCTTGGAAGGTAGCAATGTAGCGCCTGAGGATTCCATCCTGCTACCTGTCACCCTAAATCATTACTGTCGTGAATATGTACAATATATCACTGATAGGCCCATGAGAATAGGTATTAATCTACCTGGAATCTCGGCGGATCATCCGTTCATGCTAAGCACTTGGTGAGTTCTGCATCAAGTTAGGACAAGTCAGGACAAAAGAGACCTCCACATAGGTTCCGACACTTAAAAGTAGCTACATACTTTTGTTCATTGTGTTGCAATCAGAAATTTCCATTTATAGAAATAAAGTTTCCCAATAAGGATATTTATGAATGTTATACTCCTTAATTGGAAATCTGACCCCCTACTAATTTACCTACGAGGTACTTAGTTTGGTTTGAATTCTATGTACAGAACCGCGCAGGACCAAAAAACCAATCTTTCCCATACTTGAATATTCTTGCATATCGACTGTCATTAAATGAATATTCAATTTGTTCTGTAATGATGCAAATGAGATAAGGTAGCATGACCAGGACGTGGTTAAAAAACAGTGACAAGTCCAGAATGTCAATGAGTGAATGTGACCTTACCGGATTGTTCGGGGTTATCAGTCACATGGAGTGCAAAATATCTATATGAGTTCGCTCCTTCCTTCAAATCGCTTCCTATACCACCACCATCTTACAACTGCGCCAGAACCACCATGTCCAATACCAACAAAGTTCAAATTGTCCGCAAATTTCATGACCTCCTGAATGACGGCAAGCTCGACGAGGCTCATGAATATCTTGCTCACGACTTGACTGCGCACACCACTGCGCACATTGACGCAGGCGCTGCTCCGATGAGCAAGGCGGATGTTCTTGAATCTCATCAAGGTATCCACCAAGAGTTGGAAGCCAAGGTCAGCATTTTTTTTTCTCTCTCCATCTTAGAGAACCCAGCCAACGATATTGTTACTCTTCAGACAGTCATTACCGACGCCAAGGAGATCGATGGAAACGTTGTCGTTGTGGTGCGCTGACTGAGCGATGCCTCGTATCGGGCTTTCGAGTCTCATTGTATTTGATTAGGGTAAAACTCACCTCAAACACGATATTAAGTATAAGATTTCCCTTTCGCTCAGGCTCATTTCCTCCGTAGTGCTAATGCTGTTTCTTGTGTCAGGGAGGTTCCGTTCAGAGCAGTCTACGAGTTCAGCGGCAATAAGATTGGCACTGTGAAGTTCGAGACGGATACCGAACACAAGACTAAGGCTTTTAACATTTAGGTGCATCGCCGATACACCGTCGATACTTTCAAAGCTTGGACTAGGTTATTTGATCAGGATTAGGAAAATGTTTGGAAAATGTTCGAAAAAAATATTGTGATGTCGTTTGTATATTGTACATGCTAGTATCAGTGTATGGAAGTAACTTGACTCAGAAATCGTGAATACGGACAAATCTTGAGTCACAAAAGATCGACCGATGACAGAAGCCGTCAAATGCTCTGAAGTGTAGATAGGATAAATATCATAAGCTTACAGACATTCCAGCTGTCCCTAGTCGGTGCCTATCGCAGCATTATATATGTATCGGAGAACCTTTGGTTGGAGGCAAAGGCACTATTTGTTTGGCGCTACATAGCAATATTGTACAGTATACGGTAAACTGGTTGTTCGGGAATCGCCTCGCTAGTATAATTTTGTCCTATCCTATCCTAGTACATACCCAACTATTTGGATATCGTATATCTGTTCAGAATACTTGCCTGGAGCTACTGACTCTTTCCATACACCCTGCCAACACCGGCGCCGTGCAACCAGGGTCCAGGATTGCATCTTCAGAATTTTAGTATCCAACCGACCCTGACAGTTTTCGTTCACAAGACCCAGCCTACATATTTCCTCATATTCCACCATTCGAACTTGAAGAATGGTACAGGAAAAATCCGACGTTTGACAGAAGGTATGCTACTAACATTCGTTCGGAAAGCTCGCCATTTGATAGAGTTTCCATCTCTTGAATGAAAGAATATCATGTTCTATCCTCCCTGTCATCCATGAATGGCTAAGTTGTCGCAACATTGGGAAAAATCTTCGAGCAACTGAAATAATTCCATCGCGCGCGCAAAATTGCAATAAGTAACTCCAAGGATGGTATTTCGTTTGTGTTTTTGTTTTTGCTGGGTAGAAAGATGATGAAACTCGGTTATTGAGGTCTCAGGAAAAGTTCACGCCTCAAATCACGTATAAAAGATGGAAAGATAATCCCCAATGATAAATTATATCACTTCACAAACCATGGAGACTTCTACTCAGAAGAAGGCTGGCTCGCTCACCATCGTTGGTACCGGCATCGAGAGCATCGGACAAATGACTCTCCAAACCTTGTCCTACATCGAGGCAGCCGACAAAGTCTTCTACTGTGTCATAGACCCCGCTACTGAGGCATTCATCCTCACGAAGAACAAGAATAGCGTCGACTTGTATCAGTACTACGACAACGGCAAATCCAGGATGGATACATACACCCAAATGTCTGAGGTAAGACGCCCTCGGCTCCTTGCCTGATGCCTTGTTTGAAGCTGACCGGGACATCTTCAATAGCTAATGCTCAGGGAAGTTCGTCAGGGTCTTGATACCGTTGGAGTCTTCTACGGACACCCAGGTGTATTCGTGAACCCTTCACTTCGCGCACTCGCTATCGCCAAGAGCGAGGGATACAAGGCGAGGATGCTCCCAGGAGTATCCGCAGAGGACTGCCTTTATGCAGACTTGTGCATTGATCCTTCGAACCCTGGCTGTCTGACTTACGAAGCATCCGACTTCCTCATTAGGGAGAGGCCGGCTAACATCTACAGTCACTTCATTCTTTTCCAAGTCGGATGTGTCGGTATCGCCGACTTCAACTTCGGTGGATTTGAAGTGTGTTGTTCCCTCTCCATCGCGAACCTTACCTTTGAGAATTTACTCTCTTTCTTAGAACTCCAAATTTGGAGTCCTCGTTGACCGTCTCGAGGAGGAATACGGCAATGACCATCCTGTAGTGCACTACATCGCTGCTATGCTCCCTCACGAGGAACCCATTACTGACAAGTGGACTGTTGGCCAACTTCGTGAACCTGAGGTCTATAAACGTGTCGGCGGTGTTTCTACCTTCTACATCCCGCCCAAGGAGCGAAAGGATATCAACCCGGACATCATTCGTCAGCTCGAATTCCTACCTGAGGGTAAGGTTCCGGACAAGCGCACCCAGATTTACCCCCCCAACGAATGGGAACACGAGGTACCGACTCTCCCTGCCTACGGGCCAAACGAAAACGCTGCCATCGCTCTATTGAATGATCACACTCCTCCGGAACAGTACCAGCCTCTCGCCACTTCTAAAGCCATGACCGACATCATGATCAAGTTGGCGTTGGACCCCAAGGCGCTTGCGGAATACAAGGCCGACCACCGAGCTTTCGCTCAATCTGTACCGGACTTGACGGCGAACGAGAGGATTGCTTTGGAGATGGGAGACTCTTGGGCTTTCCGTTGCGCTATGAAGGACATGCCTACTTCTCTCCTGGAGAACGCCAAGCAGTCCGTCGAGGAGGCTTCCAAGCAAGGCTTCCCGTGGATCATTGTCACTGGTATTGTCGGCGTTGTGGGGTCGGTCGTCAGCAGTGCTTGATCGCCTCGCTTCAGCTGGTAGCTGATTATAATAAATTGAATCAACGTACTCATATGTAAAGGAAATTTTGGTGTCTTGTTATTGTACGAGTAGTTCACGGATACACTGTTACTTATCTTGAATGTAAAATTGCGAGTCAAATGTCCCTACTGAAATCTTTTGCTGTGTTGCTCACTAGAAGTGCGATCATGATATGTCCGTCATGGTGTACTGTCTTCAAATTTGTGAGCTGGATAGCTTGATAAGTTCGAAAGCACTAGCGCCCGCGTTCCCAGTATTAGGAAGGACCGGTGGATAGTTTCAAGAAAACGGTGATAGTACAATCTTGTATCACGCATACCACTAAGGATTTAGATATCTACAGACGTGTTAAGTATTTCGTCTCGATCATTCATTTTTACAATTTTTTCGAGTTCACGATCTGTACGAATTCTGGCTTTAAGGAAGCACCTCCCACAAGGAATCCATCGACATCGGGGAGGGTAGCTAGGGCGCAATTTAGAACCACATGCATGGGGAATATGTGAAAGCAGGATGAACTCACAAAGTTCTCGGCAGTTCGCGGCGTTAACGCTGCCTCCGTAGATAATTCTAGTAGACCCAGCCACAGCAAACGAGACAGCCGTGGAGAGATATGATCGGATATCTTTGTGAGCTTCCTGTGCTTGCTGAGGAGTAGCGACTTTGCCAGTTCCGATGGCCCATACGGGTTCGTAGGCGATGACGATTTTGCTTGAAATCGGGATGAGAACGAACCTAAGATGCTCAGTGATATAAGACCTTACCTCCAATCGTTCTCTTTTAGCACATCTACGACAGCTTTAAGTTGCTCCTCGCAGACCTTTGCGGTCTCTCCGGCCTCACGTTCCTTGAGTGTCTCACCGATGCAGAGTATAATGTTGAGTCCTTTGTCGAGAGCAGCACGAGTCTTTTGCGCGACAATTTCCGAAGATTCATGGAAGATTGTTCGGCGCTCGGAATGTCCTTTGAGAGAGTGCGAAGAAGACATGAGTTTCAACGAGTTTATCATAATCGGCAAACGCACCGAGGATAACATAGGGTATCTCAGAATCTACCAATTGTGCAGGACTACATGAGGCTTATGAGCTCAAGGCTTATAACGCTCGCGATTCGACTTGATAGTATATAGCACCAGATCGCTAACCTAATCTCTCCAGTAAAAGCACCAGAATCTTTAAAGTAGCAATTTTGAGCAGCGACTTTGATGTCCTTTCGGATAGACTCTTTGACAGGAATGAGATATAAAGCTGGAGGCGATACAACGACCTCTATATATGCACATAGATGTGACAGTTGGTTGAGTGTCGAAGAGAAGTAGCTGAGATTTGCGGACGTACCGGTAGCAGGATCAAGCTCTGCTTCGTTCAACAGCTTAACCAGGGCTACTTTGTCTTTCCGGCTGGCCGGGTTCATTTTAAAGTTGCCTCCGACGAAGAATTGGCGTGCCATTGAAACAGAATTAAAGATAAACGATGGAGGTAAGGCAAAGGTAGCTTGAAGTTGCAACCTTTATCGATAGCCTGACCGCATCATTCCCGCCAAATTTATTCCCACGACCCTTGGATTCATGATGATTTTTAGTTTGCGATAACGATCCCCTTCGCTCGCTTTTATTTCTACGTTCACTCCTACTTTACCACTTTCAACTATCCTTGTATGCTCAAAAAGAATCGATGGAATTTCTCCTAGTCTTGTTGGATCGGCATCAACGTACGGCTGGAAAACAATAGTCTGAAGCCTCGAAAACTCAGAATTCGGCCAAATCGAAGTGAGTTAAGGGGATTTCATTTGCTCTTTTCTGTCAAAGACCTATATCTCAAACCTCTCTGAGGTACAATTCTACGTTCTGCTGTACTTAATAGGTGATCTCGACTATGTCTGTCGATTTGGTCGTAAACATTGAATGGTACCTCTGTCCCGCGGGCCACATACAGAATTGTCAAAATTGGTCGTAGCGGTCACCAGAATGGATTCAAACCGTCGGTTGTTAACTGAAACTGGGGCGGCTGGTATCCAGGCGGTTCACTCCCGGTTCAGTCATCTTAATTGACAAATTCATATAGAACGAGTGCGTGATGTTTTTCCTTGTTTGAGCCGAGGCACATATATTATAACTACCTCGCTGATAATTGTTTCTCAGACGTGCACAACTGACAACACCAGTAGCGAGTACATCGTCCAAATTCTGTTGTGATCTGCTGTTCCTCTGAGGATGAAGTTCTACAACCCGTTACACCCTCCTCCTGCTCCTCCTGCGTTTGGCAAAGACACTATCCTACCAGAACCCAAAGAATCGTCAGTCATTCTCTATTTCTACATTGACTCATCGCTGTCTGATACGCGTTGATATCACAGTCTGCTCTCTCGACTCGTATTCCAATGGTTGTCTTCGTTTCTTGCTGTAGGATTCTCGCGGCCTCTAGAGAAGGATGGTGAGTGATATAAGCGCTCAATTTATTACAGTTTGTTTAAGTGATTCAGATCTCTGGCAACTACCCTCTGCACGCCTCACCGCGAATGTCACTGATAGGATCGAGACGAATTTCTTTCAACGGTGTCCTCCTGACCATAGGCCTCGTCACTTACGCCAAAAACTCCGTCAACCTTGGGAAGCGGAAGTGCCGGACACGAATTCAGGACAGGAGGATAGCAAGAACGAAAACAAAACGGACGAGGGCTCGTCCGATACAAAACATCCCCACCAGAAGAAGGCCAAGGCGTCGAAGAACAGGAATTATGAACCTAAATACGACTCGTCATTACTGCAAGCCATATATCAGACTTTCAAGGCCGAATGGTGGACTTCCGGGATGCTCAAGCTTATTTCAGGTCATTCCATCATCCTTGCTGTGGTCTGTTCTCAGACCCTCATTTTCTTCGTCTGATCCTGTACTCTAGACACACTAAAAACCACAACCCCTCTCGTTAACAAAGTTATTCTTACTTGGCTTACGGATTCGTTCATATACTACAAAGCTACACCATCAGAGAGAACTGAGCTTGGATTAACTTCGGCACCGCGTGGTATCGGGTATGGAATCGGACTTGCGTTTGCGTTGTTTGTTATGCAAGGTAACGTACCTTTCCATTGTTGAATTTACAGAATGCGATTCATGTTTGCTTTAGAGAGTGCTAGTTTGGTAAGAGATAATACTTCACATTACAATTTTACCGATTGTTTACCGGTTCTTGTAGATGACGAATCATTACATGCAGAGTATGTGTTTCGATCAATTGAACAAAGGTCTCTTCATTAATGGGGTTCTACCTATGAACAGTAAGCATGTCCAACGGATTAGCTATCAGAACAGGTGTAAGCCACAGTGTTGCTCCCTCGACCCACGTTTGAACATCTTGCCGCAGATTATCGGGAATATATTCCGCAAATCTTTGCGTCTCTCTGGGCGTGCAAGAAACCAGCATAGTGTTGGACAGGTATTTCATTTGTTCATATTAATCCCTGCTCCATGCTAAAACTGATGTAGATAACCACAATGATCTCCACTGACGCTACCAGGTTGGACACGTTCTCCGCTAACGTTCATAAGTATGTTTCTATTGACCTATCTTCCGTATCCTCATCTAACATCAAGATCTTCTAAGCCTATGGGTATCCCCGATCCAGATAGCCATCGGTATTGGACTTCTCATCGCAAATGTCAGTATTCCCATTCACACCTAAAAACATGACAATGAATTGACATAGTCTTTTGCGTTTTGACACAGTTGGGATATTCCGCTCTTGTTGGATTGGGTGTAAGTATAGGATGCTCGTTCCGTTTTGTATGCGGTTATGTCTGATGATCATCTGGATTTAGGTGCTCCTCTTGGGCTTCCCTTTGCAGATTCTCTGCCTCCGGATAATGTTCATGAATCGAAGAAAAGGAGTAAAGGTCACGGATAATAGAGTCCGTCTTACGACTGAGGTATGGATAAAAACCTCATTTATGTGATTGGACCCTCCTGTATTGAGTGTTGCTGCTCATCCAGGTTTTGCAAGGCATTCGCCTCATCAAAGCATATGCCTGGGAAGGATTTTATGTCTCTCAGATTTACAACTTTCGAAAGCAGGAAGTAGCAAGGATTCGGACAGCCTCGTGAGTATAATGTTTCTCATCATTCAGTGTTTGCCTAGCGCTGACTTTTACAATCCAGCATCGCGCGTGCAGTCCTAATCGCACTAGTTACTTTTATTCCAGTACTTGCCTCTGTTCTTTCTTTTGTAAGCCCATATCATGTATAGGACCAGATCGATTCACTAATCAAAAATCTTAGATCACTTATGCTTTAAGCGGCCATGACCTCAATGTTGCCATCATCTTCAGTTCTTTGCAGTTCTTCAATGTCAGTTTGGGATTCGTTCCATGCTGCTGACTCTGATTTACGATTGGTTCACATAGATCATCCGGGCACCCCTCGTCTTCTTCCCGATTGTGCTCTCTGCGTTGTCCGACTTCCTCGTTGCCATGGGTAGAATCGGAAAATTTCTGAAAGCGGAAGAACTTGCGGAGCCCTACACTATCGATTTTGAGCGTAAGCATGCTGTGGAAGTTGATGGCGATTTTAGCTGGGAAACTGCAGGAAAAATAGCAGAGCCAAAGTTCGAGAGGGGCGGGAAACACGGTCATGTAATAAAAGACCAAGTTGACGTAGCCGGCGGAAAATCCGAGAAAGATACTAAATCATTCAAGAGTATTTCAAAAAGCAATGGAAACGAAAGCCTTCCCATCACCGTTAAGGATGTCAGAAAAGCAAAGCAAGACACTGATGATGCTACCACCAAGGAAGAAGAGGAACCCTTCGCCCTGAAAAACCTAAAATTCAATATTCCAAAAGGTTCCTTCGTCGCCATAGTGGGAACTGTGGGCTCGGGAAAGGTAAAACTTGAACTTTCAGTTACCCTTCATTATCGTTCAACTATTCGTTGTTTACCTAGAGCTCAATTTTAAATGCTCTGATTGGCGAAATGCGGCGAACTCGAGGAGAAGTTGTGTTTGGCGGAACCGTGTCCTATGTTCCACAGACTCCATGGATTAGGAATGCTACACTAAAAGAGAATGTACTCTTTGGGTTGGATGAAGATGAGACAAAGTAGGTGTTGTTCATGACCAAGTCAGGGACATGCACAATCATGATCATGCCAATATTCTAGGTTCAAAGAGGTTATGCGCGCATGCAATCTGGAGCATGATTTAGAACTACTCCCGCACGGCGAGTATACTGAGATCGGAGAGAAGGGTATTAATTTAAGTGGTGCGTGTACCGGCAAACTGTTTACGAATTACTCCTCACCTCATATCAGGTGGACAGAAGGTGGCACCAGCTCCATACCGTTATCACTCTGGCTGAAATTAATCCGTAGGCACGGGTATCGTTGGCGAGGGCGGCTTACTCGGATTCAGATATCGTGCTTCTGGATGACCCCCTGTCCGCTGTGGACTCCTACGTCGGCAAATATATTTTAACAAACTGCTTCTTGAGCGGGCCACTAGCAGACAGGACACGAATTTTAGTTACACATGCTTTGCATGTTCTTGACAAGACGGACTACATCTTCGTGGTTGACCAGGGAGAAATCAAAGAGCGCGGTACATTTCAGGTATGAGACCAATGTTTACGCCGTGCACGATGCTTCATGGATGTCTACAGATGCTCATGTCAACGAATGGCTTGTTCACGAGGATCATGGATGACTATGGAAGTTTAGATCATGAGAAGGAGACAGATACCGACAAGGAAATGACTAAGGACGAAACTGTGGACCCCACATCAGTCGACAAGGCCGCGAATGCTGCGCTTATGCAGATGGAAGAGCGCAACGTTGGGGCGGTCGGCTTTGAAACGTATTCGAAATACCTCAAATTTGCCGGAGGGATTTGGTGGGCACCTTTCATACTTCTCCTGTTAACTTTGACACAAGGCGCGCAAGGTGCGTTAGTCGACTGTCTCCATCGAAGAATTCACTCATAGTTACAATATGTAGTCGGAAATAACTTGTTCTTGGGATTTTGGACTGCAGAAAGTATTCCTGGCTTTGGGCAAGCTCAGTATATGGCTGTTTATGCGGCACTTGGTACGTGATTCGTAGGTGTTGAAATATCAAGCTAACGTGCGATAGGTTTTGCGCAAGCGCTGTTCACGTTTCTGCTGTCCTTTTCATTTGCGTGAGTTCTATATTCACGTGAAGGGGATAAATTCCAAGATGCTCGTTTCCTGCAGTATTGCTGGTCTTATAGCGAGTCTCAATCTCTTCCAAACAGCCTTACGCCACGTCCTACGATCCCCAATTTCCTTCTTCGACACTACACCCATGGGTGAGACAGAAGAATCATTCTCAGTGTGCTTCTCAACTGAGAAATTTTTGATAGGTCGAATTGTATCTCGTTTGTCGAAAGATCAAGATACTCTAGACTCCGCACTTACAATGACATTGATGCAATTCCTGAATACATTCAGCTCTGTCCTGGGCACTGTTGCTCTCGTTTTCTACACTTTTCCTCTTCTAGGGATCATCTTTGCACCTATGACGGTGTTTTATTATTTTATTTCCATCTACTATCGAAGGTCATCGGTGGAAACAAAACGGTTAGATTCTTTAATGCGTTCAGCACTATATAGCTCTTACTCAGGTAATCTAATCCTACTCTAAACCGTGCAGATCTCACACAATACCTCACCATAGAAACTCTGACTGGTCTGTCTACCATTCGTGCATACCGTGAACAGGTGTGTGTCACACCTGAATGCTTCGTATCCTTCTAAACAGATGCCATAGGCGCGATCAGTTGTGGATGCTCAAAATGGTCTGGATTTGGAGAATCGGGCATACTATATGACCATATCCATCCAGCGTTGGCTGTCCATTCGATTAGACTTGTTAGGAAATATCTTGATTTTGGGCATCGCCCTGTTCGCCGCTGGATTTAGAGCAACAGTGAATCCATCAAAGATTGGTGTTGTCCTTTCGTACACATTGAGCAGTAAGTCATAAAGTTATTCTGCACGCTCGAGCGAGGTTCTGACCTTTCTTCGATTCCAGTAACTCAAATATTCTGTAAGCTTCCTATCGTCCACTGAGTTCCGTTTCCCTTTGTTCATCAAGATCTCTCCTTGTAGCAGAAATGGTCAGCCAATACGCTCAGAGCGAACAGGTAGTGTTCTTTCTGGATACCAGCCCTAAACCGTGCACTCACGCTATGTGAGCAGAACATGAATGCTGTGGAACGTATCTTGGTATATGCTGAAATACCGAGTGAGGGTGATCCAGTTACTCCTCACGATCCCCCTCCGTCGTGGCCTGATACTGGCTGTATCAAATTCAGTGACGTCCAGCTAGCTTATCGTAAAGGACTTCCCCTCGTTTTGAATGGTGTCTCCTTCGAGGTTCACCCAGGGGAGAAGGTGTGCAGTATCATCAATAATCCATTTGTATCTGTGATACTCAGTCTGCGTGCAGATTGGCATAGTCGGAAGAACCGGTGCTGGTACGATGTCAATGCTCTAGAAAGTGACTGACTGACTGACTGACATTATACAATAACTTAGGTAAAAGTTCCCTTATCCAGGCACTGCTTCGGTACGAGACTTATCTGATCTCGAGCCAGTGCATCGCTCACCTTTAAACAATCAGGATGGTCGAACTGGAGGGAGGTAAAATTGAGATCGATGGCTTCAATACCCGGGAAATTGGTCTTGATATTCTGAGAGGGAAGCTAGCTTTAGTGCCTCAGGATAGTGTTCTTTTCCTTGGAACGCTGCGCGAGAATCTGTAATGTATCTTCTATGATTTCCGATTATCCTCGCGTTTTTAATTTTCGATAGGGATCCAATGGGCACTTGCACTGATGCTGAGCTGATATCTGCACTGCAACGAGTTTGGTTGTTGCCGCGCGACGGGATGAAGGATTCCGTTGCTGAAGCGAAATTCAGCTTGGATGCCACAGTTGGTGACGAAGGCAAGCGTTTGACCTAAGATCATTATGTACAAATTGATTGACCAATACCGAAAGGTTCTAATTTCAGTGCAGGAGAAAAGCAGCTTTTAGCTATGTGTAGAGCACTTGTCAAGAACAGCCGGATTATCATTCTGGTATCGTAACGTTTTTTGCATCCCTTCATTACTAACCATCCTGTTGATCTCCAGGATGAAGCGACAAGTAGTGTCGACATGGAGACAGATGCTCAACTACAGAGAACGATCCAGACAGAGTTCTCGACCTCTACTCTTCTCTGTATAGCTCATCGCTTGAATACCATAGGTAATGCCGTATACCCAGAGCTCATTTATGCCGTTGTTTGAACTCATGCATGTAGCATACTACGACCGTATCATCGTTATGGACGCCGGACAAGTGGCGGAATTCGATACAGTGCTGAACTTGTTCGACCGCGAAGACTCGATTTTCAGATCTCTCTGCAATGAAGCCAACTTACAACGTTCAGATATCCTACGCATACGAGCTAGTTATGGAGATACAACTCCGGTAGAGATACCCGTTATGCTTAAGGCTGAGTAGACTTTCAAGCCGAATAATACTGTAGACGTCGATTTGATTGCTTATGAGAACTTGATAAATGCACTGCAATGTATCTGGTGAAAAACCGTTCTATTGCCCGAATATAGGGTGCATTCATGGTCTAAAGGTGTAGTATGTATGAATATATACCGTTAAATCAGAAAACAGAAGAGGTGTAATTGCTACAGCAGGATCCGCTCCGACCATTCAACAACTCTGCAAACCAAAGCAAACGGAGAGGAAAAACACAAAAGAAACACGGACAAGCAGCAGTTGCACGTAAGAAGAAGAACGAGAGCTAGCAGCTCTCTATAAAACTTATGTAAAACGCAAGTGAGAAAGCGAACGACGATTAAGCTGGTAGGAAAGATTAACCGCCTCGGGTAGTGGATACGGAGCGGCGACGAAGCAAGGTATATGTACAGGTGTTTGCAGAAGCAGGGAAATGGCGGTGACGCATCAAAAGTCCAGGCAATGGGTACAACGGAAAGAAAGATAAAAATCGGGAGGAAATATTATGAGGCAATATTAAGTATCCAAAACTGAGATAAAAAGGGAAAAAAGCAATCCCCGGTCGAAGTAAACAATTAATAACGACTTGGTGAAGGGGATCGTGCTAGACGAGACCTCGGGCTCACAGACCCTGCACGAGAGCTACGAAAAGGTTTGACCGAAGAGATGTCATCATCTGGGTTCCTAGGCGGAATCCAGCGTTCATGCATCTCTTGCTTCTCCTCTGAGATAGAGCGGGTCATTTTAGGTGGGGATGATAGTGAAAGGCGACGAGGCCTAGTCGGGACTGGTGGCGCAGGTGTTTGAGATCGTAGTTGTTGGGGCGACGGCGTCGGTAGGCGCATTGGGCCGGGCGTTTGTGATCGTAAAGATGGCGTGTGGGATCGTACAGGATAAGCAGGCGTGGATGGTCGTGAAGCATGCATTGACGTAGATCTTGCGTGAAGTGAATTATATCGTGAGAGCGTAGAAGCAGATACAGGTGTTGCAGAAGGCGGAGGGGACATCGCTCGTGTCCGAGATTCCGAAGGAGGAGGGCTTGGTATCGTGCCTAGCGTGCTGGCCAAAGCTTTGACACGACTAACCTCGGTCCTCAGCGATGTGCATTCCTGGGCCTTTTGACTGTACTCTCGGCGCTGGAAATACTTACGTTAGCAGCTGTATTATACACAAAACATAACGGCATGGACTCACTTGACTGAAAATTTTGGAACACAGTCAAGGAAGAAAAAGTCAATAGAGCGCTCATGGAACAGAAGAAGATCAGCATACCGGTGAAGCTCCGATTCGAGGTTTTTGTTTGCCTTTTCTAATTCCTCCAACTTGAGTTTGAGATTTTGCTCAAGACTTTTGGCGGTCTTACTGGCCTCAGCGTGGTTCGTGAGAATGGCCCGCAATAAGGCAGCACTAAGATAGAGCGAACATGACTGAAGAAAAACGATCAGTACGGGGATCAGAAAGAAGTAGTCAGAAATTTTACCTGATCGTCTAGCTTGGAAGCGGACTTGAGCCATTGCTCGAGTTCGTGATGGAGGGAATTGAGCTCTTCAACGGAGCATCTTTTAGCTGCGACTTTGGCGACTTTGTCCTCCAAACGTCGAGCTTCGTCTCGCGTACGCGAGTGACCACCTTCAGGAAATAATAACTTTTCCTCCCTCCTGGACCATAGATCAGCGGCCGACTCGTTTGAAGATATATCAAGAGATTTGGGAAGGCGTCGTGGCGTGTTCCATCCACTAGAGGAAAAGTCCGTACGAATTAAACGAACAGCGTCGATTGTAAATTGTTCTCGACAAAAAGGACAGACAGGTGAAAGTCGCGGGGAGGTCTTTTCCACTATACTATTGCAACAGCTGGCACACAATATATGTCCTACGAGGGAGATGATCAGCGATGTTTTTTTTTTCTTTCGAGATCCCAGGAAAGTTTTTTTCTTTCTTTAGTTGACTCACCACAAGGTATTGTGTGAGGAAGGCACTGGGAAGAAAATTCCTCTGCGCATACGTCGCAATACGAGCCTGGAAGAAGCGTTAGCATAGTAATAGCATAGAAAAGCCTCAGAGGAGGTGAAGGTAGTGAAGAAAAGGTTGGCAATTTTGCCCTCAACCCTACTACAGATGATGATTAAATAGAAAGAGACGAATGCCGGATCTGGCGCAGTGCCGAAATGTACAGCGCCGATTACCAATTCGTTAAAATAAAATAAAAAAGGTACCGTGTGCTTTTTGAATTGACTGGCTCTTGGTTTAATCTTGATTCCTCCTTCTTGTTCTACGCTTTCAGTCCAGCTCGGCTTTGAACTTGAATGATCTGGGCCTCATTTCCAGCATCCGTCCCAGAGCTCAGCTTTGTTCCAGCAACGTTGAAGTTTTATCAGATTCGGACCAATTCATCAGGGCGTAGGGTTCAAATCTTCACGGGGAAGAGCGTTATTCGCAGTCATTTTGGTCGCTCGGGGTACCCGTTCTTCCTTCCCGAAAGCAGTGTGCATGCCTCACAAAGACTTGCAAGACTCATACAAAGTCATCTCCGTTCGTTATTCTATTGTTGCTGCTTACAAAGGATCTCTCTCTCAAGTTTAGCCCTTTGACACCGAATCTCCCCTTCCATTAAAACATTGAGAACGTTCAGTTTCCGATGGAACGATGACTTATGAAAGGCGTACGTCCGAGTATGTCCTCAGCCCTTCTTCCAGTCTCTATTGCTATACGATCCCTTGCGATCCCTGCTCCACCGATATCTACATACCCCAGATACACCGGAACGGAACACATCCACACGTTTGAGTAAACCGTATGAATCGCTTTTTGAGCTCCATAATATTAACAATGGTATTTCTGCATGAACAAGAATCATTTGCTCGATCGTCAAACCTTTAGATCCACTTGTGGATGATCACTCCTCTAACGACTGTAGGCGCGTCCCCCCCTTGTATTTTGACTCCGCGGAATTGATCACATACGAATGCGATCGAGATTGTGAATTGCACTCAAAGGTTTTCGCCATCGCAGCCACGTTTCGGTCTTCCTGATTCCACTTTCATTGTCAATCTCGTTAATCTCGCACCTTTGGACCCTTGATGACCCCCCGCTGTCTTTTTGAACTTACCAGGATCGTCGTCCTTCGATTTCGATTGACGGTGGAACACGAAACCAATGTTCGAGGCTTAGGTTGATCTATCAAGGACAAAGGAGTCATTACATACATACTCGGATCGACCAACGGAGGTCGGGAAAGTGCTACCTCTTGACTCCACATATCCACAGCGGAGCAGCTTTACATAGTGCTGCAACACCAAGGTAGGGGGCGGAATTACCCGAACATGCCGATACATAAACGCAACATTGTCACTAGACGGATAATTTTTCAATGACAGAAATTCCTGTAATATTGCAATTATCGTGAACAATCATGGTGAGAATTGCAAGAGGACTTTCAAAATGAAATGCGCGAGGCGAAAATAATTGCGACGATGGGCTAGATAGTGGCACAATGTTGAATGTGGCGACAACGTTATTGACTGCGATAAAATGCGCCTGGAAGGGATCTACATTTCCAAGCGAGATTGAAAGGAATGAACACGAAATTCTCTTGAATGCTCTGCCGTTCAACTCTGTCGAACTGGCTTAAAAGCACAGCTAGGGTTCAATTGATTTCACTGAATGTTCGAAGCAACGCGTGAAACATTTGAACTACTTGAAGGTCAGAGAATGAGGCAGCAACACTCCATTATGTGTCAAGACGTTAGGAAGCCCACTTTCGAGAACTTTCGAGAGCACACGGGCAGGTGAATTCCAAACTCTAGGATACTTTAATCGCCACGAAGTCGAGGTTCAAACGAGTTATGAGGGACATTTATACACCAATGAAGGCCTTGCGAGAGCTTGTTTGGGATGTTCGAAGAGTACGAACAAATTTTCTTCTTATTTCCGTGTCGATGCCTTCGTGTACTTGAATACATATGTACTAGTGCCAGTGCTTCCCACTCAGAGCCTCAAGGTGGTTGCGCTCCTGGTTTCCGGTACTAGGCTCTGCTTGGCTTGATTTTCCTGGTGAGATAGAGACCTTCCACTTCATAGCTGGGCAATTAGGCCATAAATATCGGGTTCTAGTTTTCCAGATCCATGTTATCGCAATTTTCCAGAACACTCAAGGCACTTACCGGAAGCTGTAGGCATCATAGCACTTGCACTCCCGAGTTTCAAACGTGAACAAGGGTGTAGCATGAGACAGAGAGAGATGACACGAGTATGCTTCTTATCAATTGATTTCACGTTTATCATCGCGATTTGAATAAAGGGTTCGAGTCGGGGATAAGTTACATTGACGGCGAAGAATCTCAAGCCTGTAATCTAGATTCTCAATGATACGTGTCTCCGTTATTGTAGAGATACTTTCAGGCAGAGCCATCGTCCCATATGAGCATCAGAAGCTTTGGTACAATAACGAAACGAAATTTGGTTTCCATTGACGCGTCGCGACGCGACGTGCAGAAGATCGTGGGTAATCTATCTGTGGCCTTTCCGCTCCGCTCCGGCTGCGCCTTGCACCATCAACTCCCCGAATGAGGAGGCAAAGTCTCATGTGAACTCCCTTTAGCTTTCTCACTAACCATGCCGAGCGAAAAACTACGTTCGACCTTTGGTAGTATACCTACCAAGGTGGATGGTATACCTAATCCTGCCACAGCGTCAACAACTGTGCATCAGAATCGTCGTAGACTCAGCTTTCAACGCCTTCTCGTTTGCCTTGTAGCAGTGTATGGCCTGATTTTTGCAAACAAAGCCATGCGAAATACTTTTCTCACTTACAACGATCTAAAAGGTCACTTGCAGAAGCCATTGATGGGTAGAACAGCGGAGAAATACTTCTTGTAAGCGACTTGTCTTCTTCATTGTTGTTGAAAGTAGATGTTTTCTGTTCGTAGAGAAGTTCCTAACGAGGAAAGCTGCATCCAAGCCTCTCGTCAATACACTGCTGAACCACATCGAGCTGGGTCTGATGGTGATTTGCAGACGGCTAAAGACTTTCTTGCCCTCCTTCAGAGTGAACTTGGGATCAAACCTCCCCCAGAGGCACCGATTTTCCCTGCTGGTTCGACTCATTCTCGCCATGCCACTTTGATGATACCCAAGGCCTATGTTCCTTATGCTTGGATCGACACATATTATCCCGTAATGAACACTCCTTTGGAGAGAAATCTTCTGGCCCTGGATGCGGAAGGCAAGGTTCTTTGGGAAGCAGACCTCGAAGAGCATGCCGAGGAAGAAGACCCTGAAGCACACAAATTCAGCAATGCTGTTCCAACATTTCATGGTCTCAGTAAAGGAGCCGACGTCTCTGGCAAGGTATCGTCTGTAAATTTCCACGTTTTGTTCTCATATTAACCAAATCTCCACATGTAGCTAGTATATGCGAATTACGGATTGATCGAGGTACGTGTTCTTTATCTATACATCCCCTCTGGTGCTGAGTATACATCCAGGACTATAATGCTCTTGTCGAACAAGGTCAGTCAACTTTCGCCTCAAACATGTGGACCACATGCCCTAGCTGATTTTACATCCTCCAGGCGTTAACATCACTGGCGCTATCGTGCTTACTCGCTATGGAGGTAACTTTCGTGGCATTAAGGTGAACTATTCGCCCAGTGCTCATGTGGTGTAATATGGCGATGTTGACCAGCTTCTAGGTTCAAAGAGCCCAAGAATTAGGTGCAGCTGGGGTCCTTATCTACAGTGATGTACGCGACGACGGAACTGTCACTGTTGAAAACGGCTACAAACCGTAAGTCGAGTCTTCTATCTGAATGCGATGATAGACCAATTATTAATACTAGATATCCTCATGGCCCTGCTCGTAATCCCAAGGCTGTTCAACGAGGAAGTGTACAATTTTTATCTATGTATCCTGGAGATCCTACCACACCAGGAACCCCAGCATACGAAAATGCTACTCGTACCGAAGGCCTTAATAAGCCTCAAATCCCCAGTTTGCCTATATCCCAAGAAAATGGCGAGAAGCTACTCAAACTTGCAAAGGATGGTTGGAATGGAACCATCAGACTGAACAACCAAGGTAAGTATCGTCGTATTGTTCGGATCTATCTAAACGGGTACTAGTTGATGAGAAGGTCATGCCTATCTGGAATACTATGGCGATTATACCTGGATATATCAAAGATGAAGTAGTCATGCTTGGGAATCATCGGGATGGTATGCTACCTAGATCACTCGAGCGAGATTGACATTTAAAATCCGTTTTCCCCCTAGCCTGGGTCCGTACACCATTTGCTTCTGCTTTCATTCACAGTCTTTACGACGTGTAGGTCATGGGCGCCGCTGATCCCACCAGCGGAACTGCTTCTATCCATGAGACCATTCGGGGTTTAGGTGCACTCATGAAAAAGGGATGGAAACCTTTGCGGAGTATTCTAATTGCTAGCTGGGATGCGGAAGAGGTATGCATGCGTGAATATCTTGCCTTATCTCTACTTATCATCTTCATAGTATGGTCTTATTGGAAGTACCGAGTGGGGCGAAGACTTTACCACGTTCATCGACAAACATGTTGTCGCATACCTCAACCTTGGTTGGTACCGTTCCCGTTTCTGACCGTTTTATAACTCTTTCCTTCGAAATGTAGATGGTTCAGCCAGCGGTTCTCGGTTCTCGGTCCAGGCGTCGCCTTCCCTTGCCCATTTAGTCTATGGCGCTGCTCTAGATGTTCCTCATCCGACTGATACAAACAAGACTCTTTGGGACGCAACTCATGATGCCGGGAATTACTTTGGTGCTAGAGAGGATGGCAACATCGTGTTGGATGCTGAGGCTGCCGCCATTCGCGAAGCTTCAATTCATGCTCAAGATGAACTCGGCGTCGGAGTCCTCGGTTCCGGTAGCGATTACACCATCTTTTTGCAGAGGATTGGAGTGCGTGAGCATTTATTTACTGTTGTCAACTGAAATGACTATCTGCATACTCAGGTCGCAAGTATGAATCACGGTTTTAGTAGTACCCCGACTGATCCGGTGTATCATTACCACTCTGTGTACGATAGCGAGAGGTGGGAGGAGATATACGCTGATCCAGGTTTCTACCGACATGTAGGACATCTTGTACTTCGGTTTATTTTCATGCTTGATCATGTTTCAGGTTGCCGTCGCAAAACATCTCGGACTCGTCGCTCTTCGCCTGGCTGGATCCGCCGTTCTTCCATTGAATACCACACACTACGCATATGAACTTGAAAGCTACCTGGACAAGTTTGTCTCGTCAATGTAGAATTTTCGCTTGAGGGCTGATCTGTCGCAATAGGATTGAAGCCCATGTGCACGCACAGTCCATGGAGGTGGAAGTAGACTTAACACCCCTCCGCACGTCGATCCGCGCCCTCCAAGCTGCTAGTCAAGCACTTGACTATGAGAAATTCATTGTCGAACGCGAGTTAAAGAAGATTCTCAAGAAATGGCACAAGAAAGGTTCTAAAATTCGGAAATTGCGCAAAAAGGCCCGGAAAGCGTATTGCAGAATGTTGAAGAAAGTTTTCGGCAAAGAGTGTCATTCTCACCATCTCTTAGAAGAATCTCATGGAATCCTGCGCGAGGGGAATGGATCAGAACATTCGAATCTTGATGCTGACTCTCATATTGGCCCTCGTACTGAGGCGGCACGGTATCACTCCAACCCCAACGCTATTCTCGACCCTGAAAGGCGAGAGCACCATAGAGAACGCCTAGAGTTGATGCACGGCTTTGTCATTCACTCTGGCATTGAGCTGCCTTTTCGTGGTGAACATATTTGTGTAAAATCTCCTGGTCGACCCCAATTCCCTATCCCAAGAATTTGGAAGGTGATCAAACGGATTCGTGCTGTCAACCAAAAACTGGTGGCATTTGAGAGAGGCTTCATTTCTGAGGGTGGTTTACCGTCCCGCGAATGGTATAAGCATCTTGGTGTTGCCCCTGGACGATGGTTGGGTTTGTATTCTTTTTTTTTTTTTGAGGAAATTCGTAATCATTTTTACTCGAACTACCTGTACTTTAGGATACGGGGCTACTACACTACCTGCACTTACAGAATCCATTACCCTCGACAAGAATTCAACGCTGGCGAAATACGAAGCCGGACGTCTTCAAACCCTGGTGGATAAGCTTGTGGAAACGATTCGTGTGTAGATACGATTCGAATAGTGTATAGTTCCCCTCAGCAACCTCCGGCAGTATCGATAGAATCTTTTGCGAAAACTTTCTCTTTTCTTTTCTGGGAAGAAACCCACATGAAACGAATGCGATTCATGTTAAGACCGAATTGGTATTTTACTTTTTCGGGATCAAACCATCGGAACCTCATCCACAAGATGAGCGGACGGAAAGGAAAGAAGGTCAAAATCTTACGGGAAGTACAAAAACGCAGTGAAGAACCTATGAACACTACCTCATGCTAACATGTCTCCACAGTTTCATGAATTATCATCAGGCTAGATAATAAGTGAAGTTATGGGCAAAGTGGATACATGGCGTGTGGGGAACTTTTCTCACCAAGACGTCCATAGGCCTGAATAACAAGCATTATTGTAGGCATGTTGTGGAAGGGAAGATCGTGCTACCTATTGTACCATAGGAGGGCTTTTTTTCTCATTTTCCCTGAGTAACCAGTACATGGGTCAGTATAATCACCCCCTTGTGTTAGACTTGTGTGTTCCATTATTGGACAGTACATCGTAAACTCGTTGTTCGGGAATCGGACCTCGCGGATAATTGATATCCTAATCGATACTAACCTATCCTGTAGCTTCAAATGAGCTTGAGCGACATTTACAGTATCAATCGGCTAAGTAGTTGTACTCAGTCTTGAGTATAGCGGGTATCTCTACCAGAGTTGTATTTCCATAACTAACTCGTATGCGTAGGATATCAGAGCGTTGTACGTTGGCTTCATTGCAGAGAGATCTGAAAATCGAGTCTTCGCGGTCGAACAAGTTCAGCACTGTATCGAATTCCGCCACTTGTCCGGCGTCCATAACGATGATACGGTCGTAGTATGCTACATGCATGAGTTCAAACAACGGCATAAATGAGCTCTGGGTATACGGCATTACCTATGGTATTCAAGCGATGAGCTATACAGAGAAGAGTAGAGGTCGAGAACTCTGTCTGGATCGTTCTCTGTAGTTGAGCATCTGTCTCCATGTCGACACTACTTGTCGCTTCATCCTGGAGATCAACAGGATGGTTAGTAATGAAGGGATGCAAAAAACGTTACGATACCAGAATGATAATCCGGCTGTTCTTGACAAGTGCTCTACACATAGCTAAAAGCTGCTTTTCTCCTGCACTGAAATTAGAACCTTTCGGTATTGGTCAATCAATTTGTACATAATGATCTTAGGTCAAACGCTTGCCTTCGTCACCAACTGTGGCATCCAAGCTGAATTTCGCTTCAGCAACGGAATCCTTCATCCCGTCGCGCGGCAACAACCAAACTCGTTGCAGTGCAGATATCAGCTCAGCATCAGTGCAAGTGCCCATTGGATCCCTATCGAAAATTAAAAACGCGAGGATAATCGGAAATCATAGAAGATACATTACAGATTCTCGCGCAGCGTTCCAAGGAAAAGAACACTATCCTGAGGCACTAAAGCTAGCTTCCCTCTCAGAATATCAAGACCAATTTCCCGGGTATTGAAGCCATCGATCTCAATTTTCCCTCCCTCCAGTTCGACCATCCTGATTGTTCAAAGGTGAGCGATGCACTGGCTCGAGATCAGATAAGTCTCGTACCGAAGCAGTGCCTGGATAAGGGAACTTTTACCTAAGTTATTGTATAATGTCAGTCAGTCACTTTCTAGAGCATTGACATCGTACCAGCACCGGTTCTTCCGACTATGCCAATCTGCACGCAGACTGAGTATCAGAGATACAAATGGATTATTGATGATACTGCACACCTTCTCCCCTGGGTGAACCTCGAAGGAGACACCATTCAAAACGAGGGGAAGTCCTTTACGATAAGCTAGCTGGACGTCACTGAATTTGATACAGCCAGTATCAGGCCACGACGGAGGCGGATCGTGAGGAGTAACTGAATCACCCTCACTCGGTATTTCAGCATATACCAAGATACGTTCCACAGCATTCATGTTCTGCTCACATAGCGTGAGTGCACGGTTTGGGGCTGGTATCCAGAAAGAACACTACCTGTTCGCTCTGAGCGTATTGGCTGACCATTTCTGCTACAAGGAGAGATCTTGATGAACAAAGGGAAACGGAACTCAGTGGACGATAGGAAGCTTACAGAATATTTGAGTTACTGGAATCGAAGAAAGGTCAGAACCTCGCTCGAGCGTGCAGAATAACTTTATGACTTACTGCTCAATGTGTACGAAAGGACAACACCAATCTTTGATGGATTCACTGTTGCTCTAAATCCAGCGGCGAACAGGGCGATGCCCAAAATCAAGATATTTCCTAACAAGTCTAATCGAATGGACAGCCAACGCTGGATGGATATGGTCATATAGTATGCCCGATTCTCCAAATCCAGACCATTTTGAGCATCCACAACTGATCGCGCCTATGGCATCTGTTTAGAAGGATACGAAGCATTCAGGTGTGACACACACCTGTTCACGGTATGCACGAATGGTAGACAGACCAGTCAGAGTTTCTATGGTGAGGTATTGTGTGAGATCTGCACGGTTTAGAGTAGGATTAGATTACCTGAGTAGGAGCTATATAGTGCTGAACGCATTAAAGAATCTAACCGTTTTGTTTCCACCGATGACCTTCGATAGTAGATGGAAATAAAATAATAAAACACCGTCATAGGTGCAAAGATGATCCCTAGAAGAGGAAAATTGTAGAAAAGGAGAGCAACAGTGCCTAGGACCGAACTGAAGGTATACAGTACTTGCATCAAAGTCATCGCAAGCACACTCTCTAGAGTATCTTGATCTTTCGACAAACGAGATACAATTCGACCTATCAGAAATTTCTCAGTTAGAAAGCACACTGAGAATTATTCTTCTATCTCACCCATGGGTGTAGTGTCGAAGAAGGCAATTGGGGATCGTAGGACGTGGCGTAAGGCTGTTTGGAAGAGATTGAGACTCGCTATAAGGCCGGCAATGCTATAGGAAGTGAGCGTTCTATAATCATCCCATTCTAGCAAATGACGTGAAACTCAGGCAAATGAGAAGGACAACAAAGACATGAACAGCGCTCGAGCAAAACATGTACCACGTTATCCTGGATATTTCAACTCCCAAACTCTCGCTTACCAAGTACCGCATAAACAACTATATACTGAGCTTGGCCAAAGCTAGGAATACTGTTTGCAGTCCAAAACCCCAGAAATAAGTTATTCACGACTACAAAATATAGCAATGAGTGGAACTCTCTGTGAAAGCCAGGACTGACGCACCTTGCGCGCTCTGTGTTAGAATTAACAGAAGGATGAAAGGCGTCCACCAAATTCCTCCAGCGAATTTGAGATATTTTGAATACATCCCAACACCAACAGCCCCTACGTTCCGTTCTTCTGTTTGCATAAGAGCAGCATTTGCAGCCTTGTCGACCGATGAGGGATCCACCATCTTATTCCTTGTCGCTTCCTTGTCGGTGTTTCTCTCCTCCTCCTCCTCCTCGTTATCCAAGCTACCATATTCATCTATCATCCGCGTGAAATGGCCATTGATGGAGACGAGTGTCTGTGACTACCTATGAGATATTGTAAATTCCACAAGCACGGGGGACATACCTGGAACGTCCCGCGCTCTATGATTTTACCGTGGTCACACACGAAGATGTAATCTGTCTTGTCTAGAACATGCAAAGCATGCGTAACCAAGATCCGCGTCTTGTCTGCTAATGGACCACTCAGAAAGCAGTTCGTCAAGATGGATTTGCCAACATAGGGGTCAACAGCGGAGAGAGGGTCATCCAGAAGGACTATATCTGACTGTGAGTAAGCCGCCCTCGCTAACGATACTCGAGCCTATGGAGTAAGACTTCAACCTAAGTAATGTGGAAGGATGGTAGTGTCACCTTCTTTCCGCCTATATTAGGAGGTGATTAGGGGTTTGGAAAAGTTCAACTGGTACACGCACTACTCAGATTGATACCCTTCTCTCCAATCTCTGTATACTCGCCATGCGGTAGCAGTTCTAGATCATGCTCTGAATTGTATGCGCGCATAACCTCATCGAACCTACGACAAGATTTAGCCTCTGCCTTGCAGCAAGTTCCCAGCACTGATTTCAATCATATGCCGAAGTTTAACTAAGTGGTGCAAGTTAACCCACTATTTTCCTCATGTGTGTACGTGACTGGTAGCAAGAAAATATATATATAAGATAGACTTGGAGAAATATGCAAATATGCATATAAATAAGATGGTTGTGTGGTCTTCTAGAAATGGTAAATACCATATGTCAGTTCATCCTAGGATTAAAATATCAAATATTCCTTGCAAAGAAATGATCTGGAAAACCAACTTGTACAATTCCAATCCCCATTATTATACTCTGAAGTCATATACAATGTAGCATCTCTTAGTAGTTTGCTGAGAAGCTCAACAAACTCTTTGCATCATTCTCTTTCCAAATCCTTTAAGAGGTATGACAATTTATATTGCTGAGCCAAAATCAGGCGGAAATCTACTACTCGATCAATTATCAATAGAAATTTATCGAAATTTATTGAATGTTTTTACTGTTTTAAATTAGAAGCACTTGAGTCCAATGCACAAAGTACTGGAGGCCAATGATTAATCGCTGGAGACCAACAATCAGTTCCCAGAGATCAACAATCAATTGCCGGACATGCATCACATGCATCAATCGGAGTGTATGGAATTTTGAACAAAATCTGCCATCATATGTACAGGTTAGACTCTCCTCTCATGGCTCGCGGCTTTGATGGCCTTGACTTCCATGCATGCAAGAGGAAAAATAAACTAGCAGTCATTAAAGCAGTAGCATATGTAAATATTATCGGCCATGATTTGACATCAATACTATCGCGAGTGATCCCTCCCGCAGTTCCATCGCATCGGCTTAGTTTATCATTTATCTACTTCCCATTCTACTACATTTTGAAATCAGTTTGACTATCTACTTATCTGCCTCCGTTTCTTATTCGATTAGCCGTTTCGGACTCTTAATTATATCTATCTTTACCTATCGCCCACCTCAGTCGTTTCCACCTTACTGTGAGATGCCTGAGGTGAGCTCTATACCTTCTTTGATACTCTCCGTACCTTTACTGATTACTTCACATAGTATTGATTACCTATATTCTTAACAAGTAGTGTACCGACTCAATACAGTCGTTTCCACCTTACTGTGAGACGCCTGAGTATTGATTACCTATATTCTTAACAAATACTATGGTTGGTAGGGATCTTTCTTATTACTATGAAAATCATCAATAACTTGGTAATTACTCAACATTCAAAAAAAACTAAATTCACAGTTCAATTTGTAGTGCACACAAGGTGTTATTCCCAGCACCTTGTCTGTTTTGAGATGACTGTTTGAGTGTCAGGCAATGACCAATGAGCATCAAGGATCTTTCACACCCAGGTTACAAAAAGTCACACTAGTGCCATTGAACGGCAGTCTGTCAGTGCCCAAGGTCTCTGCAAGCAGAGATCTTGAAGTACGTAGAGCCTCTTGAAGAAAAATATAGGATCCAGTTTACCATGACCCTTTGTTCAGCTTCCTCATGGGCTTTTTTCTGGGGTTGGATACCCTTAAGTCAATTGAGAAGTGTTCTGTAAGGAATATCAAATTTGCATGAAGCATCTCATGGAGTGTATTTTGGGTTTGTTGATTCAAATAAATCTTACTTTGCCTCCTGAAGGTGCTCCTCTACTTTGTTGTTGAGTATCTGTGGCTTAAGTATTTTGCTATGAAGGTGTTTGGGCTTAGGCATTGTGGCAAATGCAAGAGGCCGTTACTGCTGTACCATGTCATGTTGCCTGAGATGCTAGGTATCATGCTTGAGCCCTCGTTTACCTTCATTTCTTCATTCGAGCCTCAAAATAAGATGGAACACTTGAAAAATTAGCCAGTCAGTCTATAGAACTTGCTCAGTATGCCGGTGTACACTGTTGGATTACAAGTCAATGGATTGTTTGGTTCCTTACATATAATTGTAGAATCATGCTGAAATCGATTAAACATATATGCATTTATGTTTTTGTCTGTTCGATATCTGGTCTGATGAGTAGATAGTCGATTAGAATACTGTAGCTATAGCATCTATGGAAAATCCGAAGTGCTAAGATTAATCCAAACGCTCAGAATCAAGTACTTTCCCGAAAGTAAAAGTTCCCTAGTATCAAGCAAAATCACTTAGACGCCGGGTAAGTCAGCGCACATTTTTTGAACCGGGATTGCGCCTTACCACTGTATGTGCGCGCGGGTAACCTGGCCGAAATACATGATACGGTTGAATGCTTGTCATGTACGGGATCGCCTATTAACTACGCCAGAGCGTGGAATGCGACCTTGGAGGTTTGAGATATAATTCTTTGACAAGAAGGTGAAAATCTATACTGGTCTTGACCGGACAAAAATATTTAGCAGGACTGAGGAAATGGCGTTGATCTCGGTCTAGTGTATAGGAATGATATTTATGATGTATCTTTCGATGCTTCAAGGAAGGATATCGAAGGAGCATGATCTTCGAGATGCTTGATCTGCACTGGAACTGGCTGCTTCGTGCGGTTTGGGTCTCTAGATTAATTGAGAAGATCTGCCTCCTGCAGAAGAAAAACGCAAGTACACTGTATAGCAGCCGATAGAATTAATACGTGTGGCAGTGCACATTATTTCCATCACAGCACTTGCGAGCGACCCTGTCAAGGACGGTGGACATCAAAAGCCTTCAAACCAGCAGAACAGCCGTTCCAGCATGCACTAGTGCGGAACAACGATACCCTAGATCACAATGTTCAAAACTCTGCTTACTCCTCTACGGGCCAAGTTCGACTTGTCACCGCGGTCTCCGACGAACCGGAATGCTCCTCCGCCTCCTGAGGACGATGAGCTGGCACCAGAGGATTTTGCGAGGGATGTACTGATAGAGCTTATGAGGAACTCTGTGGAGAATTTGAAGCAGGCGGATTCGAGGAAGCAAAAGATAGAGGTGTGTTGAGTCAATACCAATATTGACTTGCTGTGCTGTCGAACTTGCTGATTGATTGTACAGGTATTGGCTGAAATACAACGAATACTACAGCACGAACCTCAAACTAAAGACGTCTTCCGTGAACTGGACGGTTTCCTTGTCCTCACCAGTGTCCTTTCGACAGTTCAACACTTGGATTCCGGTCCTATCGTCGAGCCAGAAGAGCAAGTTCTTATTGACGTGATTGAATGCACTCGACTTGTATTCACCGTCGCCTCAGACGCATTAACAGACCATCCCCAGAACTCGGAATATTTCAAGATATATGTCGGCTATGACTCGCTGTCTAGTGCGCTAAATGAGCTTATTGATAACACCAAGACAGCCGACGAAACCCTTGGATTCCTCCTCTCTTTTGCTGTATCTGATTTCACTGCTTTACCTGGTCTGTTCTCCGGTCTTCGTGTCCACAGTTCGACTGCGGAATCGGATGACTTCGACGCGACTTTAGGCGACTTCGAGCCCGGACTTTCAACAGCAACTATCACTCGTCCAGAAGCTATATATATCCTCTGGAGCTTTATTTCACCCAAAACCTACGCGACCTTGAAGGTTTTCGAGATTCTAGCAGGCGCTAGTCATCGAAATCGCGCGATACTGAGTGTTCCGGAAATCATACACCCTTTGCTAGAGCACCTAGAGCATCTTGCTCCTGTCAAGGAAAAGAAGAAGGAGAAAGCAGTAGCACAGAAACTAACCAAGAAACTACTGGAAATGGGGGCATCACCTAACATTGCGAGAGGATTATTCCAGCGCGCTATCAAGGGCGATGGGATGCTGGATATGGATTCGTTGGAGTTGATCAGAGCTGGGATGAAGTCACGCTGGCTGGAACATTTTTCGTTCCGTGGTTCCGCTGGGATGGTACTTAAACAGGACGGTGTCAAGGCGTTGCCGGTTACTGGCTTCACTTTCATGGTGAGTATGAACTCTTTGTTGTGTCTTATCATGCTAAAATGATATATAGATCTGGCTCTGGATAGAAAGACTTCCTCAACCTGATGCCTCTCATCTGCTGTTTTCGGCCAACCTCTCATCTCTGTCAGAACCGTCTGCCAGTGAAAGCTTAATATCCCTCAAGCTTCATCACGGCGGCAAACTCAAAATGTATTCTTCCGGAAGCAAACAAACGGTAGAATTTACGCAGGCGCGTATCCTTCGAGCCAAATGGACACATATCACGCTGGTACATTATCCTGGACGTGATCGATATTCGAATCCTAGTATTCGTGTGTCAGGTTTCTCACTCTGCCTTGTGCAATTCCCTGATAGTCAGTATTTTAGGTTTATTCATAGATGGTGTCCTCTCCGATACGATTAATTGGCAATATCCCAAAATGTCTTCTTCGTCGTCGTCCTCCCGGTCCTCCATCGAGTACATACTCGGTGATAATTCAAAAGGTGCTATGATGAACTGGTGTTTTGCTTCTTGTTACATGGTGGCTCTTCCACTTGGTAAGTGCTTGTCTATCTCTCCTTCATCATCTGTCGCTCATGCTTTACCTCAGCCGACGATATTCCCCGATTTATTCACCACCTCGGTCCACGCTACTTCGGCAGTTTCCAAGACACGAATCTAGCCAAATTTCTGACATACGAAGCGTCTACGTCTCTCAACATGTTCATCTCCAACATCCAAATCGCCAATGCCGCTGCCTCCTCAATGCAATATCAACCTCAACCTCACAATTCCCTCCCCTCTTTATCTTTATTATCCCCACCATCGTCCGCCGCTCTCCTCTCGCCTTCAACCCTTAGCCCTGTTAGTCCAGCTACCCCACTATCAGCCAATCCCAACACACCTTTATCTCCCGGTATAATGATGGCTCACAGCCCAACTGGACCTTCTTCAATACTCAAAGCTGTAAAAGAAGGAATCGGGATTGGGTTACCGGAGAGTGCAATCGTGTTCGCGTTAAGTCCGTTGAGTATTGAGGAGTCGGCGGTGGTAGAGGGTCGGAAGGTACCGGCGCTGGGTGGGGGAGGAATAGCGGGAAGTGGAGTAGCAGGGGGTGGGGGAGTGGGAGGAAATGGGCAAAGGAGTGGATTGGTCAGTGCACAGAGGAGTGCACAGAGGAGTGCATATGGAATTGGGAATGGGCTAGCGAGCGCACAGAGGAGTGGGTTTGTGAATGGGGGGAATGGACAGAAGAGCGGGTATGAGAACGGGAACGGGAACCCCGACCCAGCTTTCTCAGGAAGAGACTTTATCGTGAACGGAGACGTTTACGTAATGAAAGCTAAGTGTTTGGATAATGCTCTTTGGAGGGTCGGTGGAGCGGCTGTCGCCTTGAGATTAGTCCAAGTTGCGAAGGTATGTATGATGTCTTTTTTCAAACTCATATTGTTCTACAATTCTGCTGACCTTCTCCATTTTTGACGATGAATAGAGTCCGCATGAGCTCTCCCGAGCACTTGGCGTTGTAACGGATGGAATGAAGAACAGTTGGCAGAATTCGGAAGATATTGAACGGTTACGTGCGTTTGTTTCTACACATTTCTTCTTGTGCAACTGTCTTTGCGCCTCTGTTCCGTGCCCTTGCTCAGTAAGTTGACTTGACTTCTTTCATATCAGGCGGTTACGACATTCTTGCGGATACCCTTCGTTCCAAGGCTGATATGGTAAACATGACCAGCTTTGAAACAATCTTTGAGTTTCTGGGCCTGAATTTTCGGTCTCCCGAGTACGTGATTTCCTCCTCCCCTCGCCGTTCATCACGTCGAAGTAAATCCTCATCATCGTTAACGTTCTTCCCATCCAGCCAATCGACCATCGTTAACGTCGTAGCATATCGAGCTCTCGCACTCGACTTTGAATTATGGTCTCACACCCGCGAAGACATCCAACGTGTCCATCTCGAACATTTTCTCACTCTGCTCGAGTCGAGTCGATACAAGCGATTCAACATCAAGCAGCGGTTTGTCAAAATAGGGCTAGTTCGAAGATTGCTATTTGTGCTACAGACGGATTGGTATAGCCAGGGTTCATATGCTCAGGATTTTGAGCATTCAGAATCTGGGAGTAGTAGCTCGTCAAGTTTGACGTTCCTCATGGACGCGCTCAAGGCTGGTGCGAAGGCGCTGTGGACGAAAGACGACGCGATCAAGCCGTTGGTGTCGTATTTGGCTGCTAATTTACAGGAAGGTGAGTCATAGAATTAGCGTGTTTTCTCTGAACTTTCCTCATACTTTTCGTTTTGTTTCAGATGCTTTGGCAGGCTCTCCTCGTTCCATTATCTCCCGATTCGACTACAAAGATGGGCGCGAAAAAGCTGAACAAGTCCTTGTCATCCTAACCTCCATACTGTGTGACCCCTTGTGTTATACCAAATTTGTTTCTGCACTACCCATCACCCGTATCTGCCTCCTACTCCTCGGAGATAAACCCTCAGCGCTCGTAGGCGCTCAGATCCTCACCATCATTGGGATCAGTATCTGCACCTCCTTCTCTTTCGTGCGCAAATTCGAGCTAATATCGGGGTGGAATGTGCTCAAGACGGTGTTGCCATCTTGCTGGGGGTCAGAGGTTAATACTGTGGCGTTTGATATTCTCCTGGGTCGTTTACTAGCTAATGGAGAAAGGGGTGCTGAGCCTGCAGAGTATGTTGTCAGTTGCCCGCAAATGGTGCCCATCATACTTTCAGCGTTGAAGGCAGGGTTAAGTGCAGTTGCCAAGAATTGTGAGATGGTAGATGATGTAGAAGGTATGTCCCGTTAATTGTGTTATTCATGCGGAGGTGTTTTTTCTTACCGGTTCATATCTGCAGAGCTGAGCGAATACAGATGGACCACAGAGTCGACGATGGAGGAACTCGTCGAAAATCTTCTAAGCCTTCATGCTTCAAGTGGCACGTTCCGCATGGTCTTCCAGTCTCAGCAAACCACCCAGCTGTACATTGCTGCTTACAAGGGGTTCGTGGATAAAATTACAAACGCTTCACAAGTAAGTGCAAGAGTAATCCGTATGATGGAGAAGTTATCGCATTTCGGGCTTGCTCTGGCGCTTGATAATGCAGTAGCTGGTAATCAAAAGCGCGAGGTATGCTGTATTTTATCACTTTCCAGATGATAGATCAGATCACTGACCACACCGCTATAGATCCTGGATGTCTTACAATCAGCCGAAGGAGTACTCAATCCCCGTGCGGAGAAGACTAATATTGATCCCAATCTGGTTCAAGATACTCGTTCTGTCCGACAACGATTTGCCTCCGCTCGATTCAGCATGCAAGTAGGCGAACGCACCGTCGTCAAAACGGTGAACAGAATGATTGAATGGCGTCAGACTATCCGAGTTTCTGAGCGGAAACGGCTGCGTAAGAATATCCTCGATCTGTAAGACAACACTTCCACTTCCAGTTCTTTGACCACAGGTTATTAATCGATCTTGTAGTCGGGAAACCCGTCGACAAGTGTCACGTCTATATGAATGGACACTTATTTTGACTGCTGAACGCGGGATTTGGGCTAATCAAGAACTACGTCAATGGCGGTTGGATGAAACCGAGGGTCCTCATAGAATTAGGTGATATATCACACTCTAGCCCTGACCGCGATCTAATAAGTTCCTACCACAGAAAAAAGCTAGAGCTCGAGAACAACAAATCTATGAACGCCCGTGCTGAAGAACATCACCGTATCCGAGATGTCGTGGTTCCGGAGACGGACAACGGCTCTGCTGTTACTGTCGAAGTCCCACCTTGGGCGGAGAGTTATGAGATATCTTCAACGGATATGGAAGGTAATTTTGGAATCTCTGATCTTCTGTTTTTGCTCATCGTCATGCTGAAGATCGACAACTGGCGGAAGATATTACGGAAGATAAACATCGTAGAGTACGACATGAACTGGAGCCTGGAGATGTCATTGAATCTGTGGGTACCGTGGCAAGGATTGCTGGTGTGGATTCCTCTCGTGAGCAACGTCAGGTTGATAATTCATGAAACTTGATTGAATCCTGCTACAGCCGGGTTGCTTATTATCGGCCGGACACACATATACATGCTTGATGGATTAGTGGAAAGTGAGGATGGAGAAGTAATTGACGCTCATGACGCACCCAAATCTTTGTTCTTTGTACCTGGGAGCATCGTTGAGCTAGATGGGCCGCAGAGGGCACAGAGATGGTATGTCCTCTAACCTCATGCCTTATACGCGGATAAATTCATTGATCGCAGGTCTCATGAACAAATTGCGACGTTCAGTAACAAAACGTTCTTGTTCCGGGATGTAGCGTAAGTAAACTTTGCCAAATTCTACATCAAACCCTTTCTTATTTTCCTATAGGCTTGAGATATACTTCAAAGATAGTCGTTCGTTGCTGGTTGTCTTTATTGATAAACAAAAGCGTTCGGAAATCGATCAGCGTTTGACCTCCATTACCATCCGTCTCTCTGAGTCTGCTCATACCCCGGGATTGTTACGAACTCCCCTATTCGGGATTAGTGCCCGAGTTCTATCCGGATTATGGACAGATGAGCTTTCCACTGCTCAACGCAAATGGCAAGCACGAGAAATAAGCAATGTGAGATGATTGTCAGTATTTCTTCCGTAATAGAGAATCTGATTATGGGTATTTTGAAAGTTCACGTATCTCTGTGTTCTGAACCAGATCTCAGGTAGAACACCCAGTGACGCCACACAATATCCCGTTTTCCGTGGGTTGATATTCACTTGACGTGAACGTTATGCTCATGATCTCTTTGACAGCATGGGTTTTACAAGATTATACTTCGTCCACTCTAGACTTGTCAGATCCCGAAACATTCAGAGAGTACGATGTTTTCATCACTGTTAAGACTTCTTTTGATTCGCCGTTCCTAGCCTCACAAAACCAATGGGAGCTCAGACTGCGCTGCGACGAGAGGCCGCTGAAACACGTTATATTAATCTGGAAAGCGTGGGTGAGAAGCCATTTCACTACGGCACACATTTCAGCTCTTCTATGATTGTCTGTCACTTCCTGATACGAATGTCACCGTTCACGAACATGTTCAAGACTTTGCAAGGGGGAGATTGGGATCTACCTGATCGTCTTTTCAGGCGGGTTGCCTTACCTTTCAAGCCCTTTCCATAATTAATAGCGTCCATTAGTGATGTTGCTCGGGCATACGAATCTGCGGCTCGCGATGTCAGAGGTGATGTTCGAGAACTCATCCCCGAGTTCTTCAATTGCCCAGAGTACGAGCGATTTCTTCCTTAGTGCTTTTCCAACCACAACTGGCATTTTCAGGTTCCTTGAAAATTCCTCAAATCTTGATTTCGGGGTACAACAAAATACCGGCGAGCGGATACATGACGTGAAGTTGCCACCTTGGGCAAAACGGGATCCACTGCTGTTCATCATCATGAATCGTAGAGTGAGTATAAACAAACTGCTTGTAGAATATACCCGTGATAACGGTTCATCATTCAGGCTTTGGAAAGTACATATGTTAGCGAGAACCTTCCTGCGTGGATTGACTTGATTTGGGGACACAAACAACGAGATCCTGCGGCTTTGAACGTTTTCCACCCTCTTTCATATGAAGGGTCCATCGGTCCGTCCGCAACGCCATGATCAAGTTTTTCCCTCTATTAATGTTGACGACAGACCTGGACTCGATCACCGATGAACTGGAACGCGAAGCCACAGTTGGCATTATCCATAATTGTATGGCTTGTTCATGACCCAACTTTGCTCGCCACTAATCTATGCTATGTACAGTCGGACAAACACCCCGAAAACTCTTCACAGCTCCACATCCTCATCGCTATAATCACGGTCTTCCCACTTTGCCTATCGGGACGCTGCATGGCGTAGAAGAAGACGCACATCTTCTTGTACAAGGTAGCAGATGCCTTAAAGGTGAGTGTACGATTTGATCGTTGGAGCGGACAGCTCATGGAGCGTGACAGACTTGGGTCCCAATGTCCCGGTCAGTAACCTGGTCTTGGACATGATTGGGGAAAAGATCCTACCTTGTCCAGCAGGCGTTTTGTTCGTCCCGTCACATCCGCACGAGCAGATTGAGTGGGCCACATCTCGTACCGGCGCTAAAGAAGTGCGGGTAGTAGTAGACCACAAAGTCGTACAAGTGATTGAAGGTTCCTTTTGCTCATGCGCTGCTTTCGCGGATTCGAATAATCTGATCACTGGCTCAAGTGACCATACGGTTAGGTTATGGACATTGACACGCGGAGGTGGAAACCTACCTCTGAGTGTCTCGTCGGCGCACATCATGCGTATACATACAGACGAAGTTGTCAGTGTCGCATCTTCTCGGGCGTGGTCTGTAATAGTGAGCGGGTCGCGAGATGGAAGCGCGGCGCTGTGGGATCTCAATAGGGCAGTGTATGTTCAATCCATCTGGCATGGGGAGGGAGGAGAGATGTCCGAGGTTTCATTAATTGACATCAACGAAAGCACGGTACGGATGCTTTCTTTGAGACTCATCGCCATCCCTTATCGCCATCCCTTACATGCGCTTCTAGGGCTATATTGCGACTTGTTCGCGGCTGAAACTGTGCCTACACACTATCAATGCTCACCTCATCGCGGTATTAGATTTGACGAAGTTATCCAATCACAATGCTCTACAACCTACCATCACCGCCATCGCTTTCCATGAGCGCGAATACTCGTATCTCGGGGTCTTCGCGACGGGCGACTCAGATGGAACTATCACTTTAAGAACATGGAGTGCTGATAATACCCCAGAAGGTGAAAAGGCTCGTTGGGACTTTGTAACACTACGCTCGATGAAGGTACGGGCACCTGTGGGCAGAGGTATCACACCTTCTCCTGCAGTAACTGCATTGAAGTTCCTTGGGTACGTGTTGTCGACTGGCAATAGAAACCTCTATTCATATTTTCTTCCAGTGAAAGCTTGTGTCATGGAGAAGATACAGGGAAATCGTTCGTCTGGAGTTTACCTGACTAATACCTATTTATTTATGTATTCTCTATATTTGCTATGTGTATATTAAGTCATTGCTTTCAATGTTTGCAAATAAATGGCTGCTACTGCTCCCTTCTCATTGGACAACTCAACATAGCAAGGAGGCTATTAAAAGTAGTGCCAATGTCCATTACCATCACTAGCACCATAGACCTTTCACACTTTGTGGAAGACTACCTTCTTATGTGTATCATTTTTTTACATGATTACTGTTGCCCTCGAGGAGAGGTTTCCTCCGCAGATGAGAAATTGTTTCCCATTTTGGGGTGCTCGTGATGGCTTGCTGTCACTGTATATAGATAGGTTTGCATTATGTTTCTTGACATAGATATCGGCCTAATACTCAAAGGCGAATATCTGTCTCCTATAATCACACGAACTCCAGAACAATCTGTGAAAATCGCAGTATGTCTGCATCCTTGGTCCTGGCTGGGTGGAAATATGCATGACCCGTTGAGTATAAATATTCATGATTTTCAAGCTCCTCTGTTCATAACTTCCAGTGTGCTGGACGTTGTTGTGCAGTCCTTGAGGAACACAGGCTACCATGTCTTTCGATACAATTCTCGAGGTACAGGTGGCTCTTCTGGCTGGCCATCACTCAGTGGCTTCACAGAGGGAAGAGATTTAGAAGCTGTTGTGGAGTGGTCGCTACAATATTTACAGAGTCTTCTAACATCGAGCGCGATGGAAATCAGCGATGTGACGATAGTGGTGCGGTCTATTCCTATATTTCAATTAGATGCCCCTACTGACATGCTCTTCGTCCAGGGTTACTCTCATGGATCTTTAATCGCTTCTCTCTATCCTCGTAACACAAAAATGAAGACATCCCACATCCTTATCTCCTATCCACTTGGCCCTCGTAGCTATCTTACCCTTTTTTGCTCTTCTACCTATGTTTCCAAACTACGAGAACTCATACTCAGTCAAGATTCAAATATACTTATAATCTACGGTGACCAGGACGAATTTACTAGTGTCAAGAGGTATGGAAGCTGGGCGAAGGAACTTGCAGAGTTAGAAAAAGAATCGCCTCGAGAACCGAGCCGAACGTCCGGACAGGACAATCTACTAGAGCAAAGTCAGCGAGGCTTGACCGTGTGCTGTCGTTCCGGCGCATCGCATTTTTGGAGGGGTAGACATGGAGTGTGGTTGGCCGAGGCAGTAACAAAATGGCTGCATTAATCTGCGTATATCTGCGTATTTCTTTTTCCATATCGTTCCAGGTTGTTATGTGATGACAGAGCAAGTGGAGAAAGTAAAGCATCAAAATTGAGGAAGTAGGCTCAGTCAAATTAAGTTGATATTAAAACTAAAGTTTTACCTACTTGCTATTGTATCTTTTATACTTTGTGTTATCTTTGATACTGCAAAGCTACTACCTAATATAGCTTGATCACAATAGGCCACCATTTCCAATGTCATGAAGGTACTACCTAAAGTAGTCAGCTGCATAACAGAAGAAAAGATAATGATGCAGATAGGAGATGGATTAACAAATAAGTATGAAAGAAAGAATAAATTCTGGAATAGGCCCAATGAGATATTGAAGAGTTCTTTGCAAGGTAAATTCTCCACAAAGAGAAAAGAGAAAGATTAAGATGCAGAAGAGGAGGAAATAGTACTGTAAAGTTGTTGTGGATCGTTAGAGACTGAGGCGGAGAGAGAATCTTCGCGTTTCGTATGTATCCGAGTTCGATATCCACCTGTAAATTTAGTGTAAGTATCGCTACAGAAATAGATCTTACCTTCGAGATCGTATCAAAACAGAGCGAGTCGATATTTGTTAACGATCTAATCAATGGACAGTAGTAGAGCAAGTCGATACTAAGACAACCGAAATGTACTTACCGATAGCAGAGCAAAGTCAATGCTATAAAGTGAAGTTGAGTGAGCACAGATAGTGAGAGTTAAGAGGGTAGAATCAAAGGTGCCATTCCCTTCTACATACGGTATCTTAAGCACCTAACACTTCGTAGAATAGCAGATAACCTTCCTGACTCTTCTACCTGAGTCAAGTTGCATTGACTCCTTCTTAGTTGTTTCCAAACAGAGAATGAAACATTTGAGCAAACCGACGCAAGATTGAGATGATAAGATTCTTCTCACCAAGTCCATCAACGTCGAGCAGAACACGTACCTTAGAAATCAATAACAAAAGTACAGCTTCGCTAAAGTTTTATCTTCCTGTTATTGTACTTGACTGCAATACGATGACTGACAACCAACAGCGAGAGACTAATCGAATACGCCTGTGCCGTCTTGCTTTCTCGTTCGTGGGCTACGCACAAGCAGGTATGAGCGATGGGTCCTTGGGTGGTCTGTGTATTTTTTGTACCTGTGCCAATTCTACGTTAATCTCAACATTAAAGCTCAATTGGACTCTATTCAATCTCATTATGGATTGACCTTCACCGTCGTGTCACTGATATTTCTCGCCAATGCTGCAGGTTGTCTCTAGCATATTGATGATATATACAACTCTAATCTCCATATGCTGCAGGTTGGTTAGTCGCAAGCTTTCTCAATGTCTACCTTCTGCGCTACCTCGACCTTTGGAGGACGCTAGTCGTAGGTTGTGGTCACTTTGGCACAGCATAGTCACTCATGTGGATGTACAGATTGCGTCGATTGTCAATATCATCGGATCTGCGATGATAGTCGCATCTCCTCCATTCCCCGTTTTCATCGTTGCCCTGTTTTTTATCGGAATAGGCGCATGCATTTATGATGCTAGTTTTGCCGCTTACACTGCTCATTTCGACGAAGGGCCCGCAATGTCTTTGCTTTTTGCAGCCTTCGGAGTGCGCTTGTCCTCCTGTTATCATTATCATTTTATTTACTCTGTGGGCTACTAGGTCGGCGCCCTCATTGCACCGCTAGTCGTTGTTGCCATGCTCGACAACAACATTCCTTGGAGTATATACTATTATGTGCCTATGGGAATATCTATACTCAACATCCCTCTTCTTTGGCTCATATATGGGAACTACCGCTTTCCAGAGGGGGAAAATGCGCCAAAAGGTGCTTTTAAAGGACTTGTCCTCGTCGTTCGCAACCCCACTGTACTGACCGGTGGGTTGTTGACTACTCTGGTACGTATTCGGTCTGTCACTCATGTTACGCATGGAGTAACTCTTGGTTTAGTCAATGGCCTCTGGAGAGATCCTTACCAGCTGGATGGTGTCTTTCATGACGGATATTCGTCACGGTAATGGTGCTACAATGCGATACGTCCTCAGTGGATACTGGGTAGGCCTGGTTCTAGGACGCTTAGTTCTCGCACCTGCAACTTCCCGCATTGGCCCTCGAATTGCACTCGCAATCTATGGTATTTTCGCTATCGGTCTGCTTGCAGTACTACAGTTTGTCGACAACATTCCCGCCAATGCCGTTGCTGCAGCATTCATTGGGTTTTTCCAAGCGTGAGTTTTGTATCCGAGTTCCTTCCGACATGACATTCTAATTTGTATTACTACTTCAGGCCGTCTACACCGATGATTATCTCCCTCTCGTCGAAATGGGTACCTTCCTCGCTCATCGGTCCAGCCATATCTGTCTTGACTGCGTCCGGTCTCGTAGGATCAGCGCTTGGTCCTCTGTGCGTTGGGTTCGTTAATTCGGCGGGTGGGCTGAGGTATCTACCTAGCATTATAATGGGTGCTATTGCGGTGACCTTTGGCGTGTGGTTTCTAGCACCGAGTGCTCCTTGGAGGAAGGGAAGAGTTGAAAACGATTCAATTCAGACTCAGGAAACGAGTCAGAATGCATCACAACCATCTTCGAGTAATTATCCATCCCTCGCTTCTTCCAACTAATTTCAGCTCCTCATTGTGTCAGCGGAATCGTATCCCACAGATGCACAACGCCGTTCTTTGGCTGGAAATGAATGCATGCGGCAGCTTACAATGTAGAATACTACACATTTTTCCGCTTGTGTAGTACCCTTCCTGCCCTCCGTTTATACATAAATCAGAGCCTCAGGTTACCAATTCAAGGTTTATTTTACAACCGAACCTTATGCAACCTACATGCTAAATTCTAACGCTTAGATCTTCTTGAACAAAGTTCGATCTAATAGTGCATTTTCTTACACCAAGACCGAGATCCCGCTGGTGCCGTGAATCGAAACACCACAAAATGGACATAACCCGCTACAGTGCTTAGAAGAGAAATTCCGACGGGGATAAACACTTACTGGTGGGATTGGTGAATGAATCAGCAACAGAAAGCTGAGTGAATCGAGAAGCTTGACCTGGCATTCTTAAGCATGCTCGTAACCAGCATTTTGCCGTGTTATTTCAGGCCTCATAATGACGCTTGGCCTTCGTTTAATTCGACCGCGACTGTTACAACGCTCCCCTGTTCTCTCGGTCTTCCGAAGCTTCAAGACACTATTTTCGACATCTGTCATCTACGATACCACAGACAAAGCAACAAAGCCCTCTGCGACCGATGAACTAAGCCAGATTGCTCATCGTGAGTCTTACTGGCATAAAATTCCAGTCTGGAAGGACGTCACAGAATCCGAATTTCTGGATTATAGCTGGCAGGTGAGATTTATAAACTAACTCGCTCGAATGAATTGTTCAGCTTACCACCGTCCCTTCTTTAGGTTGCAAATACTGTCCAAGGGAAAGACAAATTAGCCAAGTTTCTCTATACTGTCCTCCCGGAGGATATCCCTCATGATGAAGACGCACCTGAGCCATTGCGCCTCATCCGGACGCGAGATATGTTTGTTCAGGACGTCTTAGGTGGAATTTCCCTTGCCCCGATGTCTATACGTATCACGCCACATATCATGAGCGTGATTGATTGGGCGAAGCCACTTTCAGACCCAATTCGACGCCAGTTTATCCCCTTAAGATCGTCTTTTGTTCAAGATCATCCGAAGCTTCAGCTGGATTCGCTAAATGAAACAGGAGATTCTCCAACGCCAGGCCTAGTCCATCGGTATCATGATAAAGCCCTCTTCCTAGGTGAATCGTTTCTCCGAGGTGTAACAAACAGAGGCTAATTTGATTTTTAGCTGTCTCTGTTTGCCCTGTGTATTGCCGATTCTGTACCCGCTCCTACTCTGTAGGTGGACCCACAGAAGAAGTATCTACAAAAAAATCCTTCTCGCCTACTCGTCGCCGCTGGGAGCGCATGTTCGAATACATCGAACAAACACCACAGCTGTCCGACATCGTCGTGTCCGGTGGGGATGGTTATTACATCCCCTCAGAACATCTCATCAGTATCACTGAACGCTTGCTCTCGATCCCGCACATCCGTCGCATTCGTATTGCCAGCAAAGGCCTGGCGGTGTGTCCTTCACGTATACTGACTCCAGGAGATGCATGGACGAAGAACCTCATCGATGCTTCAATGACTGCACGACGGATGGGTAAATCGGTGGCATTGCATACTCACTTCAATCATCCGTCGGAGATGACATGGATTACTCGGTTGGCGGCGCAGAAGCTGTACGAAGAGGGAGTTATGGTGCGGAACCAAACTGTTTTGTTGCGTGGTGTAAATGACGATGTCGGGACAATGAAGAAGCTGGTCAGGAATTTAGTTGACAATAATATCATTCCAGTGAGCATGCTTCTTCTTTCAAGGCCCTCATTGCTTACTTGTTGGTTCAGTACTATGTGTATCAAGGTGATATGGTCTCTGGGGTGGAGGACCTACGGACGCCGCTTTCAACGATACTTGAAATTGAACGGCATATTCGTGGATCAATTGCTGGTTTTGCTACCCCAAATTTTGTCGTTGATCTTCCTGGAGGTGGTGGTAAGCGTCTCGCTGCATCGTATGACACCTATGATCGTTCTACTGGGGTGTCAACTTATATTCTTCCAGGGAAGAATGGAGGCAAGAATAGAGTTTTTACATACCACGATCCGCTGTAGTAAGGATTGTAAATCTGTACACTCATGAAGAAAGTCGAGTTAGTTATAAATCAGTCCCAAATTTGTTGACAAAAGAATCAGGAACTGAGACTGCAGTCGTTCCTGGGTTCAAAAAATGTTGAAGGTCGAAGTTGATTTTGCGGATGCAGATAGAGGAATTGTGAATCATGGACCCACTCATTTGAATATTGATAAATCTTGTGAAAGGTGTTGTTTTCATTAGGCAATGCTCTTCTCGCAAGCAGCACCGCCAGCCCACTCCGGCTTCATTCGTCATGCCCGTGTTGGTTTGCGCTCGTAATGATAAGCGTTGTATCGTTGAACCTACACACCTAACACAAATAAAAGACGACTCATGGAACAATGGGTGGTCTCTCAACTGTGTCGCGCATCAGACAGACGATGATGATGTCCTCTGAGGAGTTGAAGAATACTAGACGCTCTCTAGATATCTATTCGTTTTTTCATTACACGGGCATTATTCGAGCACCTTCGCCAGTCCGGGAACACTGACGAGACTATCATTCAGATTCATATACCTCCTTTTATGTCTACTCCTTTCCGACGGTCAAGTAGAGCATGTGCACCCTAGGGATATAGGTTTCGCGTGCATAAAATCGATGTTCAACTAGTGGTTCCATTCGGTGGTCGCTACCTAACTCCACGGGTATTCTCGGATTGTTGATTCGCTAATTGGCGCTTGGCAGGCTGTGTAGAGTGTTGAGAAAGCGTAGATGTGGAACATCAAGTGCGGATACCTCCCGTTTATCTCTTCCCCTCTTTCGACTTGTATCTCTATAATTGTGAACGATCTCAAAAAGTGTTAAATGACACGTACCGTGGCACTCCAAAATCTTCCATTTGACGATTCGCAGGAGAGGTGATTGCATTGAGAAGAGTTGTACAAGTTATACAAGAAGTCAGATTGAAGCTGGTCGTTGCGGTTCCCTTGCCGGTTAGCAATGTGGAGAAATCGCGAAACTTCAAGTTTATGGTACAATGGTCAGTCAAAAATCTTCTTTTGGACAAGGTGTGGGTGCACCTGGAATATGCACAACTCGTCGAAAATTGTTCAGGCGTGCTCCTTGACTATGCCGACGCGTCGACTCTATACCAGAGCTGGTGAAAATCGAACTGAGGGTTTAGAGTCGTGACAGAGGGGAATCATTTCCCTTAAGCTCATCGTATATCGCGTACTCGATGAAGGCATAGGTTTGTGAAAAGCAGAGCGTTGAGGGCAGGCTCGTTGGGTTATCGAATAAGAATCCTGGTAGGAGAAGAATTAGGCAAACACATATAATCATTCTGTTACATCAACAAATCAACCATTGATGATCTGATACACCGTATCAATTCCGTAACAGCGTCCCAACTACAAGTAACTCCCAAGTTCTCAACAAAAAAACTTCGAGTCCTCTACTCTCCTAATCGCAAGCTAACATTAGCCAACTCCCCTGTGAAGCCATTCAACCCAATGATATACGACGGTGCAGCGAAAGACATATTAACAACTTGCATGTACTCGCCCCAAATATCCAAATTTGACGTCCAATACAAAGGACTCGAAGACTCTGAGGAAGACCGATTCAGCAGAGCATATGTGTAATTTACCGTTGCGTGAATCTCCACAGATGTGAATACATCTGGGGGAATATCGACGCCGAGAGGGTACCGCAGATTCGTGGACGGGTCTTTGAAGGAGAGAGAGTCCAGATAAAGGACAGAGTCAAGTCCAACGAACAACGGAGGTGAACTGGAACTTGAAGCAGTACTCGGAGGCTTGACGCTGAACGACAATGTATACGGCGGTCCCACCGTCTCGAAAGACGTCTCAAGCGGAAACTCTGAGATTGTATCATAGTTGAATACCACCGCGTCCTGTGCCAACCCAGTCGCCCGATTGAGATTCTGACCGGGAGCAGCGGCATTCAACACAGGATATACTTCCTCAAATTCTTCTTGTGTCAATCCGCTCTCTCTTACCCCCGACCCAGCCCATGTCTTCTCACCAAACACCGCCAGACTTTGCGCTAGTTGGTAATACACCTCCAGGGGTGTCGTAGCATTATTTCCCCAGTCATTCCATAGAGCCATTATGGATCCACGGAGAAGTGGATTGTCGATAGAGGTATTGTTCGTTGGGTCGGTCGCGGAAAAGATGTTCGGGGCCCAGCCTTGACCGCCGGGTGCGCCTGACCAGAGTTGAGTGACGTTGAGAGTCCAGGGGAACTGGCCACCGTCAGAGAATTTACCGTCGAGATAGAGAAAGACTTGATCAGAATTGATAATGCTATAACCTTGATCCATGAGCTGGACGGGGATCGAGCCGCCGGGAAACCACCAATGTTGGATAGTGACATTGGTATTGATGGATTCAGTGGCACTAGGCTCGTTCGTGCCCCAGATCCGAATAGATTTGTGGTCACTTATACTCGAGAAGTATTCGTACATCTCATTGACGAAAGAGATATAATCATTCGCTAGAGACGCAGAGTATTCATCTGCTCCGATGGATATCTCCGATGACGAAAACCATGGCAGGACTTCGTCCCAGATAGTCTTAAGCGTGGGTATAGTTTCAGGGTAGGAAAGGTTAAGGAGATCAGGAGTCCCTGAAATCATAAGCTCTGGTTTCCACTTTGTTATTACCAGCGAATGCGCGGGAGTATCGATTTCAGGAATTATCGTTACTCCGTGATTCGAGCAGGCCGTTTGGAGAGTGGTAAAATGATCTTGAGTCCAACTTTCGTTCAGTTCTGGAACAAGATCAAAGATCGGCGAGTTGGAGGAAGGCTGGAAGCGGAATCCGGTGTAGAGGTCCCGCCAATCAGCGCCGTAGAGAAAGTCAGGGTTATAGATGAAGTCCGAGGCATGGAGATGGAATTCGTTGATCTTGAAGAACGAAGCGTAAGTGCACAGGTCAGCTAAAAGGTTAGATGTTGAATAATGCGGTATGCACATTGCCTGCTCGAATTACACGTACCTAAGAACGGAATTTCGAACCAGTGTCTTCCTGCGTCGAGCATAAAACCTCGAATTTCCCAACCAGGGTTATCTTCGCCTAAGCCAGTAGGGATACTGGCGGAATTGGATCCATTAGCAATCGAAACCACGACTTGTTGCAACAAAGTCCGAGTTCCTACAAGGGGGTATTCCATTGAATCAACGATACAGAGCAAGCGCTGGACGAAAGTCCATACCCCACCAAGCACCAATTACCTCAACACCTCGAATAGTATACACCTTTTCTGTGATCTCAAACTCGTATCCTTCTCCCGTAGATTTGCCGTTGAACAGCGTCAGATTAGAGGAGTTTGAAGGTCCCAATGTCAAGAACACCGTAGACGAAGTAGCATCAGACGATATATTCCCCGGTCCCATCTGAACTTGGGAGATATTGGTGAGCCCAATAATCGAAATGAGATCTTCACGAAACGTCTTCGCAAAGTCGAATAAAGTTATCCCAGAACCACCACTAGAAACATTTGCAAATTTCGAATCGACGACGATTTTGATGTTTGTATCAACGATAAAGTTGGAGTTGGAGTTAGAACTCGCAGGTGTAAAAGATTTTATAGATGGTATCTGTGCTAACACTGGTTGTACGTGTTGCACGGTACGAAGCAGCAGCGCTGTTGATACGAAGTAAAATGCAGTATTAAACGACCAGAGCATCTCAATGATGTTCAGGAGAAAGTAATAGTGTGCCGTGAAAGGTAGATTAGCGACATATCTAGATGCATCAGACGACCGGGCCATGAGGGATGGGCGAGAAGCAACTTTCTTTATCTTATCTATGCTATAAATCGCGGAGGATACTTCAACCTTAGTCAGCACATCACCCCTCTTTGCGATCCATTTTGCCAGAGTTAACCCACGACTAGAGATCGCGACTCTGAAATTAAAGAATTCAGATGAGCGCAGAAAATGGTCGAATGTCGAACAAGTAGAAGTGCCACTGGCTCCAGGAGTCAGGAAGGAGATAGTGGTGTATGAAGCTGCAGCCTGCGTGGCTGAGAAGAGCGAAAGATTAGAAATATATCAGAGATTTATCTAGTTGATGTTGTTCGAAATTTGAACGTTGTCGAGCAACTGATGGCGTGAGAATGAAAGCGACAAGCCACGCGTTTGTTGTTCTGATATACACTTTCCAGGAACTTTCACCGCTTACTCGTCGTTCGCCGAGTCCTCGACGCGTTTTTGGCGCTCTTTCGGGTGAGTTTGGGAGTATTTTGTATACTTCAGTCCAATGTTGATGATGTGTGCTCGAAAGCCCTCCCAAAGTAACTGATAAAGTTAATCATTTAATGAGTGAATAGCCTCGGATTTTTGATTAGGACCGCGTTTTCAAGCTATCAATTCGTTCAACTTCAGTAGTAGCTGACTACAGCCAGGCTATAGCGCATATTCATTCTCGTTTGCCAACCACAATCCACTTTCCCATCCAATGTCGACCGTAGGGAACAATCGAAGTACGACTGGTTCAACGACTAATCGTCGGTCGATGTCGTCTATTCCAATGCCAAACTTACAGGCTTCGCTGTCGTCCAATGCTGCTCTTGCTAGAAGTACCTCTGCACGACGTATTTCAACCCCCGGAGGAGCAGGACAAGGAAAACGTGCACCTAACGACGTCTCATCGAATTCTCATTCATTATCCACTTCCAACTCGACTCCCATAGCCAACAAATTGACGGCAAGTAACCTCAGCAGCCTCAGTAGCTCTGTACCAAGGCCACGAGCAGCGCAATCGATCGTCTCTAGCCGACGATCTGTAGCTGGTGCACGACCCAAAGCTGCTCAAGAAAGACCTCAATCGTTGTACGCTAAACCAGCTCAGACCGAGCCACCAACCCCAGCGACTCTGTCCAACGACATGTCTACTTCGACCACAACGCCCACTAAGCCTCGACCACGCGTAACTTCCGCTGTATCGAGCATGGTCGCTACACCCACGCCGTCGCGTACTCGAGTGCTGTCGACGCCAGGAACGCCAAGCTCTATCGCCAAAGCAGTAAAGGCAACAAGTTCGAATTCTCCCACTATCAGTCTCACGTCACCTTCACCTATGCCCACTCCTGCACGCCCTTCTGCTTCTACCACTTCTCCTTCCGTTTCTGCCCTCCAACGAACACCCCAGCGTTCAATCAGCGCCCGTATGTCATCGCAAGGGACACCCACGTCGGCCCCCAAAAAGTCGTCTCCAGCAAGATCCCAGTCGGATTCTGTCCAACTGGTGGCAAAAGCCAAAACTTCCCCGCAGCATCACTACGGCATTTCCTCGTTATCTTCTGCAAGTCTTTTTTCTCCAGAAAACTCCATACCACTTGTTCCAGTCGGTCCAGCCTCCACTGTTCCATCAATGTGGACTGCTGGCGAGGATTCATTGGACGGTGATTTCTCCATGGATCTAGACATGATTACCGAAGAAGAAAACTCTGTTACTCTTCTCGGAGGCGACTCTGAACTGGTGCCGCTTCTCAACCAAATTAATACACTTCACACCCGAAAAATTACGTCGTATAAACGTCTTTTGGAACGTGCACAGCATAGTAGTGCGGCTCAACTACACGCACTACAAGCTGAAGTGCGGATGCTGAGAGAGCAGTTACAGAACGAAGGTGGCGCAGGAGGAAGAAGAAAAGCTGGGCTGCTCATCGGAAATGGCAACGGAGATGAGCTAGACAACTTACTTGACGGTGGTGGGTATCTCTGTAGTAACTGTGGTGGACCAGGTGGAAAGGGTAAAAGAAAGTATTGGGCCGGATGGAGAGGGTTTGAATCTGACGACGAGGACGAAGACATCGACGATGGTGATGGAGGCGAACTAGTGGCAGCGCTACGTGGATTAGGCCGTGACGCTTCTGGAAAATACGTATTTGATGAGCAGCGGGTACGGAAGGTTGTCAAAAGAATGGGAAGAGAGGCTAGAGGGAGATTGATTGGGATTATACTTGATGGTAAGTCTTTTTCATTACTTTGTCAAGGTCACATTTCCTCATCCACTTGATGCAGCTTCTCATCCAGGCGACGCGTCTCTCCAAGTGCTTCTCCTTCAAAAGTACCTCAAATCTACATATGACGTCCTTGGAAACCTCTCACCACCTCTCGCTCTTCGAGTCCTCCTACATTTCCCCGTAACCGACGTCGTCCTACGGCTGAGTCTCGTATCAAAAAAATGGAACAAGATCATTCACCATTATACATTCTGGCGATATCACTGCTACCACCTTACGCGTACAGATCCCGTTCCCATCCAATCCCCTCTACCCCCTCCCAGAGGACCCGGAGATGCAGGATGGTTCCCCTTGTACAAAAGCTTACACCATTTACAGAAAAACCTCGCAGAAGGATTGGCTCAGTCGATCTTGTTTCTGCATGGTCACACTAATCATGTTACAACCCTCACGCTGAGAGGGAGAAGACTTATCAGTGGGAGTTATGATGAAAGTATACGATTTTGGGAGCTGCCGGAACGAGGTGTGGGTGTGGGTATGTCCAGGGCTGCTATTGAGAATGACATTATCGATGGTAGTAGCGTCGAGGGAGAGAAGGGAAGAAAGGGTGGAGGAGAGCCGAAGACGGAAGGAGTGAAAGAGGCTTTGAAGGCGGCGGAGTGTAAGAAAGTTCTGAAAGTTGGAAAGGTGGTTAGTTGTGTTGATTGGTTGATTGAGGAGGGTATGCCTGTTTTCCAGTGATATCTCTAAACGTGGAATCTGACGACGACTGTTTATAGAGGTTTTCGTAGTGGGGTTCCATGATGTGGGAAGGGTCCACCTCTTCTCTTCGCTCACTTACACTCCACTGCAACAACTCGCTGGACATTTGAACGGTATTCGAGCGGTTGCCTTGACTTCGAAGAACCTGGTATCTGCTGGTAAGTAGTTTCTCATCCTCTATGTTGATATTCTTTTTTTAACTATCCTGCGTAGGCGCCGATAAAGCTCTCGTCTGCTGGGACTGGCGTGCCGGAACCAAGATAGTGCGATTCGGACAGCAAACAACTGTGAATATTGGTGTTCAGCTTATAGCTGGTGCGACTAAAGAGGAAGGAGAAAGGGTGGTAAGTGTGACGATTGATGGAGTTGTTCGGGTGTTTAGTATCCGTGAGTATATCCTTGGCGGTTTTCGTTATAGTTTCGTTCAATTAGTTGACATGTGGATCTGTCTTTTCTTTTTCAGAACGAAGGGAAATGATCTCCCAATTCAAGCTTTCCGAACTTGGAGGCACTGATCCTTTCCTGAATGCGAAACTATTCAATGTTGGGGCTGCACCGAATAATATGCTGCAGTGGTTTGCCGCGAAAGGTTCTCAGATGACTGTAAGTGCGAAATTTTCTGGATCCTTTCGACGAATTTTCTTCTATCGTTCCTGACTTTGCCTATGTGTAAAGTGTGCTACGAAATCCGTCATCCTCCACCTCCAGTGGCAGGAAGACTCAGAGACCAGTACTCCCGGAGTGGAAGTGACGACGAACGGGAGTAACCCCAACACCGCCGCCAAATCCAAAGAATCCCTTACTGTTAGATCACCTCTCGCATCCTCGACTGCTGCTTCTCTTAAGTCACCCACTCGCTCACCGTCGGTACTTTCCCTTGCCTCAAGTACAACACAAAACCAGAATCAGACTCCCACTCGTTCTCGTACCTCCTCATCATTTTCCCGTTCCACATCTTCCTCCTCTATCACCGGAAGTGCATCACGACGCCCTTCGCTGCTTGGTAGCATTTCCACGGGCCCAGGTGCTGGAAGTGGGAGACTCAGTGTCAGTGGGCGACGTACGCCATCGACTCCGTTGAGTCCTAATTCTAGGACGGTTACTCCGACGACGGCATCATCACTGGGTTCACTAGGTGCTAGTGTACTGGGTACTAGTACAGTGCGATTCGGGCAACGCGCCGCGATACTTACGGCCCCACCCAAACTGGTGGCATTGGTAGAAACCCCTGACGTCGCAGTTGGCGCGGTTGATCCGAGGAAGAAGAGAGTAGTCACTGCTACGAGGTTTAGTTCGAGGGTTGGAGCCGATCGAAGGGTCAGTAACTTATTTTCTTGCATTTCAATACTGATGCGTCCTCTCGGCCTGACATTTTGTTTTATAGATATTCATGTCCATCCACCAAGATAAGCCTGCAAAATCCCTAAGAAAGAAGTCTTCGAAATTGAACCAAGATGATGATGGCGGGGAAGACGACGGAGAAGACGACTCCGACTCTGACTCGGATTTACACCACATCATTACTGGAACTAAATTCACCGAATCTGGCACTGGCGAAAAATACGTTCCGTATTCTGGTGTGGATATTGATACGAATTGTACACCTGTCACTGGAGCTTGGGCTGCCTTAGCTGATGCGGAAAATATTCTTCGTTCAAACGGGAATGGCAATGAATCCGGACTTGGATTCGGGAAAGTGAGAGGCCTAATAGGCTCCCTCCCAACCAAGTTTGGTGGATTGGCGATGCCAGAGAAGAACCCAATGTCGATGCAGATGAGTCATGAGGAGGTAGTAGTAGGGTGCGCGGATGGAACTATATAGTGAGTTTGGTTTTCTTGAGCGTGCTGAGCTGTTCTTACGAGAGAATATGTGATAGTGTGATGAACTTCGTGGGATATGAATACCAGAAGCCGAGGGTTTTTCGTGAGGAGAACAATGAGGATCATACCGCCGACGAGGAGGATGAAGATGAGGGGTCAGAGGAGGATCAGGATCAAGACTAGGTATCAGGGTGAATGAGATGCATAATGCTCATGAAACAAGGAAGAAAGATTATTCAGGTAATCGAAGCGCTACTTCGCAATTTTACTATATTACATCTATTTGGAGCAGGATCAATACCACTTCAACCCGACTTACTTTATGCTCTTTGATCATTATGTCGTTAGTAGTATAGCTATGGTTATTTTCTTCGGTTTCAAGATGTCTGTTGGGACCCAATTTTTATTTCGAGAGCATGGCACCATTGTCAGAATTGATACTGTGACAGTGTTTTCAAGTTGATCAGCGTGCAATCATGACACGCAAAGAGTCCAAGCTCGAAATTTAAAGAAACGAAAATGCCCTCGGTAGGTCATCTGGATTGACGGTAATCCTGGGAGTTGAGACTGTAGAAACGAAAAATACCACACACTCTGGTGACCACGTGAGCTCAAAAAAAAACACAAAAATCCTAATAAAAATTCTTCTATATACCGAGCACAGAATTGTTGAAATTAGATTAGCGCTTAAGTCTATCTTATCATGATGTCATGTGCACTTATTCTATGAGTCAAGCACTGACAAGTAAAGGTATGATCGACATGCAGCTATTGTACATTTCATAGCCCTTTAACAAGATATCTATTGTTTCTACACATGGAACATACAGCCTTACTGTTGTATTTCATTTCCACTATATGCTCTCATTATGCTATTCGCTACTTGGACTGTAGCAGTGCATCTCTGGATCTGCATGATTACTATGCTATTCATTTACTTACATACTATGATCATTCTTGACTCACTCCATGCTGTATACATGAGTTGCTATTACTCTTCTGTTGTTATAGGGCATAACTTGTAAGCAGTAAGGGGAGACTATGGAGGCACATACATTGACCTTGGACAACACACAATATGGATCAACCTAGTTCTTTGTTCAGACATCTAGACTTTCCATCATGCATACTACCCCTTTCTCGATCCACCTGTCTTTCTATACTCCCGATCCTTTGTTTCTTATTTGATTATTTCACTTACAAATTGACTGTGCCCGCTTGATCACTTACAGACAAGTTTGTTGAAATAGTGGTGAGTAAGATGGAGCAGTTGTGACTACTCACTGAGTGGTGAGACAAGAAGTGGAGAGAAGAGTTTAGTAGCTTGAGTAGAGCTTGAGTATTCAGCAGTAGAACTAGGTGAATTGTTATTAATACAAGAAGTACTACAGTATTTATACCCAAGCTACTTAACCCTATAACAACATATTCGTACCCTAAGATAACTTACAATAGTAATGGTAGGATCATAAAGCACCCTACAACATTGTAAGTAAATACAATTATTATTCATACAGCAGTAATGTGTACAATATTGGTGTAAGCACTAAGAATAGTTTTTACAGTCAATAATCTGTGATCCACCATGATAATACACATAAGTGTCATATTATTTCAACAAAGTTATTGCTTAAATATGTATCACAATTTACTTGCAACTCTCAGATGCTACACCTTTGGTGTGCTCTGAGAGTGAGTACTTATACTTTTCTTATGCCTGTAGGATAACTAATCATACTATTGTCATGAAACAATCCTTTTATTATTCTTTTCCTTTTCTTTTATTTACTTATCTAATCATTAAAGCACTTACACTAGCGCTTATTATATTTTCATTTCCATTTAGATTACACGTGTCAACTTTATTGTTCTTGCATTGTCATTTCACCTAGGCACAACTCTCTCATGCCTGTCAGCTCATTGACAGGACAATGTCACTATTGTCCCACCTCCGTGCTTCTTTTTATATTGCCTTATTGTTTACTCATGTTAAGGCCGTGCACCAGAAGGAAATAGATCAAGGTTCCGGAGCTCTGTTCAAAGCTTCAAAGTCCGGAAACTATAGTAACAGCAAAACAAAGTAATGTAAAGGCTACACAGGCCTTGGGAAGTGATGGGACTTCAGCGAAGCTTTCAGCAATGCTCCCTACATGTTATCTAGGTGTCCCTGTGAAGTGCGAAGAAGAATGAAGTTCCAGAGCGTCAGAAGCATCCGATCGATTGATCCAGACATGATTAAGTGTAATAGAGAAGGAGTATAGAAAGTAACTTTTATTTCAAGCTGGGGAACCAAACTAAACAAGTTGACCTAAGTACTAAACTGCCTGATTGTTAAATAAAAGACAATAAGTGAGAAGGATTCGAAATAATACAATAACGGTGTTTTCCAAGAGCCGACAGGCATGAGAATGCATTGGTCATGACGACCGAGTGTCATGTGATGTATCCAAGGTTGTTCCGAAGTTATTGAACCAAGGAACGGAGTATGAAATCGATCAAGATTTGAGTTGAACTTGGTAACAAATACGAAATGGATCAAAAGGATGATCAATTGACCGGAAGATTGGCCGGAATGCCGGAATGTTCATATAGTAATTGATGACCTCGGAAATCGGTCCGGAAAGCATAGTGGAGCTTGGCATATATATAACAACTCACCAAATACTTACAGCTTTACTTATGGATATTGTTATGATCGTGCACAAAGGGATCATCAGAAAGGGTCACGGGGTAATCGTGGGAAATAGCAAAGAGAATTGCTTCATGAGGTAAAATCATCCTAAAATATGTAGTTGGACCTTGACTCTACTATTAGTAGAGTCCTCGACACTTCATGTGTCTGCAAGAGAAGAAAGTAAACGTGTTCCATTCGCAATGACCATCACGGAACATACTGACAGTAGGGATGTTAAAATGATGATATTGTTATGGGTATGCTTCCGCTACCTCGTACGGGACATATTGTCAGCGACTCGCTAGCTCTCACAAGAGACAACCAGGCGTCACACAATAGACGATGAGCAAGAGGATGAAAAGGCAAAAGAGGATGGATAAAACAACCCAACTACAAGTCTAGCTACCGAGGAGAATAGACGAGAATAGAGCTAAGGAATATAACTACCAAATATCTAGTCTTATATACAAAATGGGATATGAAACCGTGAGAGACGTCTCGCACCGTAACCGTGAGGATCTACAATAAGAGTCGCTCGTATCCATAAGTAAAGCTGTAGGTATTCGGTGAGTAAACAATAAGGCAATATAAAAAGAAGCATGGAGGCGGAACAATAATGACGTCGTCCTGTCAATGAACTGACAGGCACGAGAGAGTCGCGCCTAAGTGAAACGACAACGCGAGAACAATAAGGTTGACGCGTGTAACCTAAATAATAATGAAAATATAATAAGCGCTAGTGTAAGCGCTTTGGTGATTAGATAAGTAAATAAAAGAAAAGGAAAAGAATAATAAAAGAAAAGAATAATGAAAAAAGGTCGATTCATGACACATATGGAAGTTATGGAAACGACAATGGTAATTTGTTTCTATCCTTTCCTTATTGGTTTGGGACCGGACCATATGACGACATCCGATGTTAACAGATATGATTATTTTTAATTCCCACCCTATTATCTTTTAATTATATTATCAGGAACTTTTTACAATACTTATTGTTTTATTCCAGATACTCATTGTTCTTCCTTTAACAATTAGGATTACTGGTATATAAGCATTAGTGTCCAGTAGATAGTTCTTGAGTTTAAATAACAACTTAGATCATTCCGATCTAGAGAGGTTATCCCTATAACTCCATCCGGACTTTCCAGTCTAACTTGATAGTTGTCCAAACTTATCCAGTCGACTTCCAGATGTCCGGAATCTATGAACATCCACAGAACCACTATGACATAGTGGGAGCACTACTGAAAGTGGTGCTAAGGTTCTTGTTTGACTTTACATTCTACCCTTCCACTTTTCTACTGATTGGTAGTTACCGTTCAAACCCGGAAACTATCAGAATACTCTGTACTATACTATTCACACTAGACCTCATGGAACCTCACTGGAATAGTCTTAACAGTATATTTAAACTATCACTTGCTATTGTCATACTCAATTGTATTCATGGCGCCTCCAATAACTCGACAAGCCCAGAGGAACCGAATGAGAACTCTCACCGGAACCACTAACAATTTGGATGTACTGAATCAGGCTGAAGAGTCAAACCCTTTCCTAGCTAACGCACAATCCTTTGCACCATACTCTGAATCTATAGCGGCCTTAGGAGGGCGAAGGAGAACAAATGTTTTCGGACCAACGACGTCAACTGCACATTCCACTATGGAGGTGAATCCGGAGTTCGCGATCAGTGGAAATACCGAAACATTAGACTACGAAATCCAAACACTATACACTGCAACTGGAATACTGGTTCAGGTAAGAACACCACGGACGGCAACTTGAATAGCTACCGCATCATCCGCAATTATACCTCCATCACCAATGGCAGCAGCCATTTTCAGACAGCTCTTGGCCCGAAATGCACCAGATAACACTCAAATTCCTGAAGGACAGGAAGAAGATCATCCCGAGGAAGATAATTGGGAGGATCAAGATGGTGAGGAAGATCCAGTAGGGGCCGAAGAAAATCCAGGTGACCCGGATGGATCAGATGATGATGAAGGACCAGGTGGTGAGGGATCCGGAGGACAGGGAAGTCCCAGGAGACCAATATTCCCACCAAACAACAACTCTTCTGAATGGGAGTTTCTTCAAACATTCCAAGCTTTCTGAGGAACACTCGAAGGATTGGGTAATGCGATCGGAGCCCTCTGAATCCAGTAAAGCGAAAGTTCGGGAACCAGATGTTTTCGATGGTCTTGAGCCTTGGAAACTTAAATCCTTCCTAGTTTCCTTATCCCTCATCTTCCTAGATCGACCGAACTATTTCACTGATCAAAGGAAGATCGCCTACACCTTGTCCTATCTGAGTGGATCCACTCGCAAATGGTTCGAGCCGGATATCCTCGACCCCAATGCGGTCACACTTCCCATGTGGACCAGTTCTTTTTTGGCACTCGTGAAGGAGTTACAAGATAATTTCGGTCTTTATGATGTGCAGGGGGATGCCGAGGATAGACTCAGAAACTTAAAGATGAAGGAAAATGATTGTTTCGTAAATTTAACATCCGATTCAATACACTCGCTGCTCTCACCGATTGGAATTCAAGTACCTTGAAGTGGGCTTATCAGCACGCCTTAGCATCCTGAATTAAGGACGAAATGGCCCGTGTTCCGGAGCCTCGAAACCTTGCCAAATATCGGGCAGAGGTTCTCCGGATCGACAACCGGTACTGGCGAAGAGAAGAAGAGAAGAAACAAGAGTCTGCTCATTATGGCAGATCAGGTTCGGGGAGTAAAACCTCGAACCCGGGTAAGAAGGGTAATCCGAATCCTTCAAACAAAACTTCTTCTTCGTCGAAAAATCAGTCTAAAGGTACTAATAGCCCGCAGACTACTGGTCAGAATCAAGGGAAGAAGCTGTGGTTCAATAATAAGAACAAATTGGCCGGCAGCGGACCTTCGGGTCAATCTTCTTTGAACTCTTCAACTTCTCAACAGGCGAAGCCTTACTAGAAACATCTCAGACCGGATGGCAAAGTCAAGCCGGAAGAGAAGGAGAGACGCAGGAAATTCAACCTGTGTATGTTCTGTGGCGGTAAGCATAAACTAGAAGATTGTCCTAATCAGAAATCAAGCCAACCTCATGGTCAAGCGGCGGAGGTTGAGGATGCTACCACGAACGTCCGATCATCTTCGGATGATTCGGAAAAATAATACGCAGCTCTTGTACCCTGGTATGAAGCGAGAGTTGCGTTGATTCGGTTCATGCCTACCCAGGGGAAGTAATACTTAATGCATCCGCTCTTTCTGAATACGAACGATCTCTATGATTTACACTTACTACTGAATTTCAATCACTGGAAGAACTGGCCAGTACATTATCTTTACTACAATTTCCATGCTTACTTGTGTCAGCGACTCGCTAGCTCTCACAAGAGACAACCAGGCGTCACACGATAGACGATGAGCAAGAGGACGAAAAAGCAAAAGAGGATGAATAAAACAACCCAACTACAAGTCTAGCTACCGAGGAGAATAGACGAGAATAGAGCTAAGGAATATAACTACAAAATACTAAGTCTTATATACTATTGGGATATGAAGCCGTGAGAGATATCTCGCGCCGTAACCGTGAGGATCTACAATAAGAGTTGCTCGTATCCATAAGTAAAGCTGTAGGTATTAGGTGAGTAAACAATAAGGCAATATAGAAAGAAGCATGGAAGCGGAACGATAATGACGTCGTCCTGTCAATGAACTGACAGGCACGAGAGAGCCGTGCCTAAGTGAAACGACAACGCGAGAACAATAAGGTTGACGCGTGTAACCTAAATGATAATGAAAATATAATAAGCGCTAGTGTAAGCGCTTTGGTGATTAGGTAAGTAAATAAAAGAAAAGGAAAAGAATAATAAAAGAAAAGAATAATGAAAAAAGATCGTTTCATGACAACTTGATTCCAGTTCTACAGACTCTTTTCTCGATTCTTCCTATGTAAAAAAGCATTCTATTCCGACAAAACCTATATCTCCAATCAATCTCCGTTTATTCGATGGTTCTCTTACCGCAAATTCTATTTTGGAAACGGTCGAACTTTCAATCCATTTTCCGACCGGCGAGTCTTTTACAATTAACTTCTATGTTACTTCATTGGATTCATCTTGCAAAGCCGTACTAGGATATAGTTTTTTGTCCCACTACAATCCGTTGATTGACTGGGTTACAAAAACAATTTCTTTCTGAAACACTGACCAAGATGTTTTCGAACAGATGTCAACACTTCCGGATACTTTAAATTCAAGTTCCAAAGTGTCCGCTCCACCTCTGGAGCTACTAGCGAAACCAGATGCATCACGCTCTAAACCTCGCTCTTGCCTTACACCTTGTCCACTCACGGACAAATTTCCATACAAACCCATCTACTCATACCCAACAGTATCGCAAATGGGATCTCGTACCGAATCTGCGGAAAAACCGGACGTCGACATCGCACTTCTGGGGGCAGTGGCTTTCAACCAGGTCTGCAGGGACACTGGTATCGAGCCGATTCTATTTCGTTACATCCCTTCCGAAATTACTGCTAAAGGTTCTAGTACTGAAGAATTTGAATCTCAGGAACGAGGATCTACCCTTCCGGATCAATATGCTGAATTTGCTGATGTCTTCGACAAAAGCTCTTCCGAAGAGCTTCCGGAACATCGATCTTATGACCTAAAGATTGATTTAGAAGAAGGTGCCGAGCCACCTCTCGGAAGACTGTACCCCTTATCTCCAAAAGAATTGGGGGCCCTTCGTGATTTCCTGGATAAGCAACTAGCTACAGGTATAATTCAAACCTCCTCTTCACCCTATGGTGCACCGGTTCTATTCGCACCGAAGAAGGACGGATCTCTCTGACTATGTGTTGACTTCCGAGGAATTAATCGCATCACGAAGAAGGACCGGTACCCATTACCCTTAATATCCAACCTGTTGGATGTGCCCCGAAAGGCGGCTGTATACACTAAACTCGATTTAGCTCATGCCTATCATCTCATATGAATTGCTGAAGGCGACGAATGGAAGACTGCGTTCCGGACTCGCTACGGGTCTTACGAGTGGAAGGTAATACTGGAAGGACTCACCAATGCCCCAGCTGCATTTCAAAGATTTGTGAACTCTATCTTTGCGGACTTGCTAGACGTTTATGTGATTGTTTAAATTGACGATATTCTAGTATATTCTGATAATCCGGAAGATCACGAGGAACATGTCCGAGAAGTCCTCCGAAGACTCTGACAAGCTCAACTCTACTGCAATCTCACAAAATGCTTCTTCGGAGTTGACACGGTTGAGTATCTCAGGTACATCTTATCTCCCACCGGCCTTACCATGTCTCTGGATAAAGTAAAAGCTATCATCGAATGGCCAGTGCCTCGAAAGATCAACGATATTCAGTCTTTTCTTGGATTTTCCAATTTCTACAGGTGTTTCATTTACAATTATAGCGACATTGTGATTCCATTAACCCGACTCACCCGAAAAACAATGGATTGGATTTGGACTGCAGAATGCCAGTTGGCTTTCAAAAATCTCAAGCATGTGTTCACCAGCGCCCCTATTTTAGCTCACTGGGAACCTAATCAACCACTCATCGTGGAAACCAATGCTTCTGACTATGCGATCGCAGCAATCCTTTCAATTCGGCTGTCGGACGGGGAAGTACATCCAATCACTTTTCTTTCTCACACGCTTCACGCAGCGGAACTAAATTATGATGTTCACGACAAAGAACTTCTAGCTATTTTCGAAGCTTTTAAAGCTTGGCGGCACTACCTCAAAGGCGCCGGAGAACCGATCGATGTGGTCACCGACCATAAAAATCTTGAGTACTTTTCCACAATGAAAGTTCTGACTCGGAGACAGGTCCGATGGTCCGAATACCTTCACCAATTCAATTTGGTGATCTGGTTCCGACCGGGTAAATTAGGGGAAAAGCCGGACTCCATCACTAGACGATGGGATGTCTACCCAAAAGAGGGGGATATCGGACATGCCCAAGTCAATCCACAGAACTTCCGGCCTGTATTCACTAATGAATGGCTGACCGCTTCACTTCGGGCTACTTTCCTTGAAGGACCGGTCCTCCGGGCATTGATCGTTATGGACATCAATGCTTTACATGAAGCAATTTGGCAATCGCTACCAATTGATCCGGAGTCTGCACTAGGACTCACATATGCCCAAGACGCTACTAAACCTCGATGGACATTGGGTGAAGATGATCTACTACGACTTGATAACTGGATATACGTTCCAAATCACTCGGATCTACGGCTACAAGTTCTACGATATTTCCATGATCACCCTCTTTCCGGCCATTTCGGTCAAAACCAGACTCTAGAATCCATTTGTCGGCAGTATACCTGGCCTAAGGTCCGAGATTTCATACAAGACTACATTGCCTCCTGCACTACTTGTGGTAGGAACAAGTCCCGCCGACATCGGCCTTATGGATTGCTAAAACCTCTTCCGGTACCGACGTGCCCTTGGGATTCCATATCCATGGACTTTATCAAAGAACTTCCGATGTCGGACAGTTACAATTCCATTCTAGTCATTGTGGATCGATCATCAAAACAATCCATTTTTATTAAGTGTCATACTACAATCACATCTGAACAATTAGCTGAACTTTTTGTCATTCATGTCTTCTCGAAACATGGAGTACCGAGCCATGTAACCTCAGACCGAGGCTCGGAATTCGTGTCCGCATTCTTCCGGGCCCTCAGCCAATCATTAAATATGGAACTTCACTATACTTCCGGATATCACCCCGAAGCCGATGGTCAAACCAAATGAGTCAACCAAACCCTGGAGCAATATATCCGCATTTATTGCAATTACCAACAGGACAATTGGTCCGGCCTTCTACCAATGGCCGAGTTCGCGTACAATAATGCACCAAATGCATCTACAGGTATTACACCCTTCTTCGCTAACAAAGGTTACCATCCGAATGTATCCATTCAACCGGAAGTTGATATCCGATCTGATCGGGCTCATGATTTTGTCGTCAACTTGGATGAAGTCCATTCATTCCTTTGTGATGAAATTACTAATGCTCAGCATCGGTATAAAGAACAGGCTGACCGGAAGCGTATTTCCGCTCCTGAATTCCAGATTGGATCCGAAGTCTTCATATTAGCCAAACATATCCGATCGACCCGGCCCACTCCGAAGTTCTCGGAAAAGTATCTTGGCCCATTCAAGGTTACCGAATGCATCAGAACATTAGCCTACAAGATACAACTACCAGATTACCTCTCCAGAATACACCCCGTATTTCATGTTTCCCAATTGGAACCGTACACTCCCAATCCGATACCTAACTGCACACAAGCTCCGCCACCTCCGATCGAGGTAGATGGTGAAGAGGAGTTTGAAGTTGCAGAGATCCTAGATTCGAAAATGGATCGTAGGTACCGAAGGTGTCCATTACGGTACTTTATCCGTTGGATAGGTTATGAAGGTACCAAAGAGGAATTCTCGTGGATCAGAGCTGATGAACTCCTCGGAGAATTCCATAACCAATACCCATTGAAGCCGGGACCCTTGCAGGACATCAACTAAAATTGTCGTATGATTCTACTTATCTTTTTCTATATTTTCTATTCACTTCCGAACGGTTGAAATCGACTGAAGGGATTACCGCCATGATAGTTTATTGAGCGATAATCCCTTACCGGAATTTCGTACGCCTACTATTTCACACTTCCGCTATTCGGACATATCCGTCCGAAATTTAAACTCATTTCTTACAAGTATTATCGGCCGATTTCATTCGGCAAATTCCTTACTTTTCCGTTTCAACTCCAATATAATTTTTTCTACTTAAGTCCAATACCGGACAATTTTTTTAGGACACAATATTAAAAAAATCAAAATATTATTCAAAGTCCAAATTACTACTACTAGGCCTATTCTCGGCCTTTTCCCTTCCTATCCCCCGTTCTCTTTTCCCTTTCTTCCTCTGTTTCTGCTTCATCTCCTCGGATCCTTACAGGGAACCGGACCATGTCCTCTAGTAATCCTAACCGACGAGTTAGGTCCCATACATCCCCTCGGAGGTCCTCCATTGTCTGACTACTTGACGAAGCACCAGATCCTTCTACCTTCACCCTCTTTATTCGACGGGGATGCTCGGCCTGCACCAACGAGCATCGGGCCTTGGCGGAATGACAGGCTTGGCAAGATAACGACCGAACACCTACCGAAACGCACGAGATGCCCTTGGAAAGGCATCGGTCGCACTTTACTTCCTTTTTAGGGGAAGAGGTAGGGGTCGGAATGACATTGGCTTCGCCGTCGTCGTCGGCATCCTCAGAACCTGAGGACGGAGAATCCTCATTGTGTAAAGTCGGATCCACAGAAGCCACAACCTAATATGAAGTCAGAACAATCTATATAGAAAATTAGTGCGACGTACCTTTACCAGAGGGCGCTTACATTTCTGGAGTACCAAAGCCTCCGTTTTCTCCTTGCTCTCTTTCTCCACAGTCCGATTGGACTCCTCAGCTTCCTTCTGCTTAGCCTCTTCATCAGCTCTAGCCTGATCTTCTGCTCTCTTCCGAGCATCCTCCAACTCAATTCGCTGTTTTTCTTCCTTACGTCTTCGAATTTCTACCAGCCGCGCCTCAGCCGCAGCCTCTTCCCTTTCCTCTTCGGCCTTGCGTTTGGCCCGTTCGTCCTTAAGGTTCTGGAGACGGGTGATTTTGGCTTCCTCCTCATCGTCTGAGGGAAGGGAAGAGTTGGTCATGGAGGTATGAGGTGACATGAAGGAAAGAAAGAGAAAGTGGGGACTTAGAAAATTTCATTTGAATGGGTATTTATAGCCTACCAACCGTAACATGGCTGACCAATCAAATTCCGAAACTTTCTGATTAGTATTTTCTTTTCCAATCTGTTGATCGGATCAATACTTTTCCAACGAACGGCTGTCATACGAGGCTTTTGAGGGCAAAAGCCTAATAGGGGGATACTGTTACGGGTATGCTTCCGCTACCTCGTACGGGACATACGGAAGTTACGGAAACAACAATGGTAATTCATTTCTATCCTTTCCTTATTGGTTCGGGACCGGACTGTATGACGACATCCAATGTTAACAGATATGATTATTTTTAATTCCCACCCTATTATCTTTTAATTATATTATCGGGAACTTTTTACAATACTTATTGTTTTATTCCAGATACTCGTTGTTCTTCCTTTAACAATTAGGATTACTGGTATATAAGCATTAGTGTCCAGTAGATAGTTCTCGAGTTTAAATATCAACTTAGATCATTCCAATCTAGAGAGGTTATCCCTATAAATCCGTCCGGACTTTCCAGTCTAACTTGATAGTTGTCCAAACTTATCTGGTTGACTTCCGGACGTCCGGAATCTATGAACATCCACGGAACCACTACGACATAGTGGGAGCACTACTGAAAGTGGTGCTAAAGTTCTTGTTCGACTTTACATTCTACCCTTCCACTTTTCTACTGATTGGTAGTTACCGTTCAAACCCGGAAACTATCGGAATACTCTGTACTATACTATTCACACTAGACCTCACGGAACCTCACTGGAATAGTCTTAACAGATATGGTTAAGTGATTAATTGGTATCACTATCGAAGTGCTATCAAGGTTGATATTTAAACTAAGGAACTACATATTCAATACCATGGCTGTCATATGTATGTGAATTGAGTTATTCTGTGATTCCACGATCCATTTACCTACTTTGCAAAGAGTTCCTAAGCTCAGGAATCCTTCCTTATCTTTCCTAATCATTATTGGATGAGTACTATACCTAATATATCCCTTTATTTGTTCTTTACTCCACAAGCTAGTCTATTTGGTATTGCTTCGCAACACTTATGTAATGCATAGTATAAAGCTACAACATCGAATAGGTAGTTCTGTAGTTTTGATATCAACTTAGATCTGCTCTCTCTTCATATTACAGATATTCACTATCTGTGATACATTCTCAACACAGCTATGACATTCTGTGAAGCAACCTTCACAAACTGATGCTGCTATTACCTTTATATTGGACCATCAACATGTTGAGGGCACTACCAATAGTAGTGTCAATGTCCAACTACCTTTCCATAACTCCGCAAATTGTTCCTCCCTTCGCGAGGGAATTATCCCCTCGCATTCCCAACCAATTCCGTGATTATATTGCGATCATTCCGTGATTCCGGAGTTGCACAATCTTAACAGTAGCTTTATACTAAAGGTAAGTCAGGATCACGAAGTGATGCCATGCCTGAATGGGTTAGCTCGTAAGTAAAGAACAAAGGAAGGTGTTATATCTATGCAAGCTAAGTCTTTATGAAGCTTTGTGATCCATTCCGCTACTTAGATATTACTTATATCCTTTTACTACTACGTAATTACTTCGCAAAGGATTTCTGACACGAAGCAATTACTCATTATCTCTTATCATCCTCATCGGATTTACACTATCCCTTTTATATCTCTTCCTTTGTTCTTTACTTACGAGCTAACCCATTCGGGCATGGCATCGCTTCGCGATCCTGACTTACCTTTAGTATAAAGCTACAGTATCGAATAGGTAGTTCCTCAGTTTAAATATCAACCTTGATAGCACTTCGATAGTGATACCAATTAATCCTCTCTATCTGTATTATCATTTTGAACATCCTCACTGTCAGTATGTTCCGTGATAGTCATTGCGAACGGAACACATTTAACTTTCTTCTCTTGTGGACACGCGAAGTGTCGAGGACTCTACTAATTGTCATGACGTGCTATACAAGATACAGTACTTACTTTATTTCTCCTACATCTACTCCTTCCCTCATCGCTGTTACTGTTTGGATCCATCTACATCATTCCGCATCCTTCTATCACATTCCAAACACTTCCATCAACTTCCCGCGCTTTCGCTTACTCATCGAGACTCTTGTATATATAGTACAGTAGCTGACACCTAGTTCCCCATCTGTCACAAAGAGGTGACAACAGTGGCGGAGCGGAAGCGGGCAGATACTGGTCCCAACGACAAAGTTATATTGATAATAAATACAAGTAAGTAAGTAAAAGACATACCTGGTCCCAATGACAAAGAGGTCAAGATAAGGGACCAGGTTGTGGGGGCTGGCTTATATATACAAGGTGGAGTGTGGGAACTATGAGGTAATACTGTATAGCTCAGGCACAAGGAATGAAACGGAACTAATAGAACAGAATGGAAGGTTCTGGAATGATTATTATAGGTAGGGGTGTTTGGGTGGTGTATTGTAAGGAAAGGAAAATAATAGGAGGTGGCTCACTTCATGACACCATCTTGACCTCTTGGTCTTTGGAACTAGGTTAGTACCTGTATCATTGTTTACCTTCAATATACTTACTTGGTCTTTGGAACTAGTTTTCCTTGTGCGACCCTAGTGATTGGCCCTGCGCTATCACTGCTGTCTTGATCATTTTATCTTTCAGCCTTTGTGTGTGGTGCTAGCCCCACCCCTCACTTCAGTTTGTGCTTCGAGCCTGTGCTTTCTCTGTGCCTTTCCCCTTCGTCACCACACTAATAGTGGAGTCAAGGTCCAACTACTTTGTCTAGGATCGTATTACCTTGCGCCAAGTCTTTCACTTTGTATTTCCCCACGATCATCCCGCGATCATTCCTGACGATCCTTTTGTGCATGATCATAACAGTATATTTAAACTGACACTCGGCACATTCATCCTCATTACCCTTCCCATTACACTCAACCATTTCACTTCCTTCAACAATGGTCTATACAAGGAGCAGACGAAACCGTACCAACACTGGAGGGTCCGACGAGTCGGTAAGAGAGGAACCAGAAATGGTTAATCCTTTCGCATCAAATGCGACAGGCTTCACACCATTCACAGAATCAATCTCAGGAGCAGGACACTCTCGACGTCGATCTAACATCTTCGGTCCAGCCCCAGGACAACCTGCTAGTGTGCGGGTTTCCAGTCATCACGCCCTTGGTCAACCTGACCATTCCGAATTCAAGTACCAAGTACTCTACACAGAAAACGGTGACCCTGTTACTGTACAAACACCGCAAAGAAATCACATGGCGATACCAACAACCGAGATGGAAATCCCACCATCTCCTACTACATTTACCCTTGCTGACAGAATGCGTCAGCAGCTAGCAACTGCTCCCGGCCCTTTGCGAGGTCGGATACCAGTTACCACGATGGAAATTCCGGAGAACATCGAGGAAGCGGAGTGTCATGAAACGATCTTTTTCATTATTCTTTTCTTTTATTATTCTTTTCCTTTTCTTTTATTTACTTACTTAATCACCAAAGCGCTTACACTAGCGCTTATTATATTTTCATTATCATTTAGGTTACATGCATCAACCTTATTGTTCTCGCGTTGTCGTTTCACTTAGGTGCAACTCTCTCGTGCCTGTCAGCTCATTGACAGGACGACGTCATTATTGTTCCGCTTCCATGCTTCTTTTTATATTGCCTTATTGTTTACTCACCTAATACCTACAGCTTTACTTATGGATACGAGCAACTCTTATTGTAGATCCTCACGGTTACGGTGCGAGACATCTCTCACGGTTTCATATCCCATTTCGTATATAAGACTAGGTATTTTGTAGTTATATTCCTTAGCTCTATTCTCGTCTATTCTCCTCGGTAGCTAGACTTGTAGTTGGGTTGTTTTATCCATCCTCTTTTGCTTTTTTGTCCTCTTGCTCATTGTCTATCGTGTGACGCCTGGTTGTCTCTTGTGAGAACTAGCGAGTCGCTGACAGAAGAATAGAGCTTCTACCACACACCACCCGTCACAACAAACTTTTACAAACTTGCCTAGGATTCAACACGCTGTTGGAAACTAGTTTTCTCGATACATTACATATTTTCATTCTTACCAAACACGCTCATCCCCTCCCCTACTATAACTCAACATGACTGATCGGTCGATACATGCGCCCGACCCAGCAGAAGTCGCTACTGTCACTTCTAGTCCACGCCGGGTATTTGTCAATACACCAGGGAACTATGATGGCGATCCCGCCACCTACCGACCATGGCGACGACGGATGATGGCTTATGTTTCCGAGTTGACGGAGACAAAGCAAGTTGACAACTCCCACCGAGTCACCACTATCATTATGTCCTTCCTGGTTGGAGGAAAAGCTGACGAATGGGCCCAAGTCTATTCTGATGACCACTTCAACATCGACAATGGGTCATGGGACATTACGGGGAAGCAGCTAATTGACGATATGGACAGGGAGTTCACGAACGTCGCGAAGGAGAAGGAAGCCCGCGACAAACTAACTTATATCCGACAGGGGAAGTCTTCGGCTGGTGACTTTTTCAAAGAATTTGAATTGTTACTGAAGGATGCCGGATACAAGAAGGACGAGTCGCACATCCTTACCCTAGCGGAGAGAGCGGTTGATCACACACTCCTATACGACATCATTAAGGGACGGACGGAGCCCTTTGAAGACTACAAGGAGTTGAAGAAGGTAGTCACAGGGGCTGACAACGTAAGGTGGCAGTGGGCCGAACAGAAGAGAGGATACGGGTATGCGGGGTGGTGGAATGCTAACCCACAGGGACAGAGTCATGGACAGTCGTCCACTCAGCAGAACCGGCAGGAGCCAAAAGTAGCTCCGAAGGCAGAGTATTCTGCAGCGCCAAGAAGAGATGCTACCGGCACCACGTTCGGAGGAACGGGCAGGCCGATGGACATCGACCAGGCAAGGGAGAAGCGGCTGTGCTTCAACTGTGGCGAACCAGGCCACATGAGCAGGAACTGCCCGCACAAGAGAAAGGCGGTAGTCCGAGGTATTATGCTAAACATGAGTGAGCAGGAACGTACGGACTTCATTAATGATTTGGGTTTTCCAAAGGCTCCGCAGTAGATATAGGTCTGCAGGAGCCTTCGCACACGGACATTTCGGAATTTGTTGATAATGGCGTTGATTATGTAATCAGTACAGGTACTAAACAGAAAAACGCGTCCACATTCATACACAAAACCGAAAAAACCGAAAAACCTATACGGTACGAACCCGACACTGCTGAATGGCTAACTCAGAGAGTTAGAGAAGACCAGATCCCGAGAGCAGTAGGATTATTACGAACTTGGATGCCCTTTTCCCGGGAAAAAGAAGCCTCTGAAGAAACCGTCATGGACATACGAAAACGGAACTGGAAAACAGCAGTCAACGCCATCCGGAGTCTCAAGAACAAAAGAAGTTATGTTCGCGGGACACGTGGCAAAAGTCTGAAACTTCCAGCAATACTCGAGACACTGGAGGATGCTCGACAAATCGTTACAGAAGGACTCCTCGACAGTGGAGCTACTGGTTCCTGCATTGACTCAGAATTCGTCAAACAGCACAACCTTGTCACGGAAAACTTACCAATCAAAACACCTGTCTATAATGCCGATGGCACACTCAATGATTCCGGCTCAATAGACAAGTACGTCGAAATCCGGATGACTATCGGTGATCATTCAGAAATCATACAGTTCGGAGTGGTAAGCCTAGGAAAGAATAATATCTTTCTAGGACTAGATTGGCTGCGACACCACAACCCAAGTATTGACTGGAAGACATCTGAACTAACCTTCGACAGGTGTCCAACAAGATGCGGTTACAACCCACACTTTTGGACACCAGAGGATACTCATTCTAGAGCGGCATTACAGGAAGGTGAACAGCTTTTCCTATTTGACTGGGACAGGTATGTTCACGAGCAGGTACAGTCGAGGAAGTGGATGGAGGAACAAGCTAAGAAGGAAACAGCCGAAGAATTCGACACTTCCAAACCCTACGTCGAAGAGTACCCTGATGTCTTCAGCCAGAAGGAATTCAACCAGTTGCCACAACGACGCCCTTGGGACCACACTATCGATCTAACACCAGGTTCCAAACCTTTAGATTGTAAAGTATATCCACTAAACCCAAAGGAACAAGAGGCGCTCGATAAGTTTCTTGAAGAGAACCTTAGAACTGGACAAATCCGACCTTCTACCTCGCAGATGGCATCCCCTTTTTTCTTTGTCAAAAAGAAAGATGGCACCTTACGACCGGTACAAGATTATTGCAAACTGAACGAGATGACGGTTAAAAACCGGTACCCACTTCCTCTCATTCAGGAACTAATCAATCGTTTAAAAGGCGCTAAAATCTTCACGAAGATGGACATCAGATGGGGATTCAACAACATCCGCATAAAGGAAGGTGACGAATGGAAAGCAGCTTTTCGAACTAACCAAGGGTTATTCGAACCGACCGTTATGTTCTTTGGACTCACTAACTCTCCTGCGACATTCCAAGGTTTTATGAACCATATCCTGCGAGATCTCATTAATAGAGGTCATGTTATCGTTTACATGGACAACATACTGATTTTTACCGACAGTATAAAAGAACATCGACAAATCATAAAACAAGTACTCGACATTCTACGGGAGCATAAGTTATTCCTTAAACCCGAAAAGTGTTCTTTCGAAAAACCAGTTATTGACTACCTCGGCATTATCATTGGTAACGGAACTATTCGCATGGATCCAAAGAAAGTACAGGCTGTTCACGAATGGATTACTCCCCGCAAGAAGCGCGATGTTCAGCAATTCTTAGGATTTTGCAACTTCTTCAGGCGCTTTATTCGTGGGTTTAGTCTTGTAGCAAAGCCGCTGACACAGCTTACTGGGAATGGAACTTGGAAGTGGGAGAAAGTACAAGAAGATGCATTCGAGGAGTTAAAACGTCGAATCTGTGAGGAAGTAGTTTTACTCATTCCTCGAAACCATGGAAAGTTCCGAGTAGAAGCTGACTCATCCGATTACGCTAATGGCGCCGTTTTATCCCAGTTTGTCGAAAGCAAGTGGTATCCTATTGCCTTTCGCTCCCGATCCCTCAATGAGGTTGAGCGTAATTACGAGATTTACGACAAAGAACTCATGGCAATTATGGACTCCCTTGACGACTGGAGGCAGTATTTGCTGGGTGCGGAGGAACAGATCGAAATTTTTACGGATCACGCAAACCTCCAGTACTTCAAGAAGCCGCAGAAACTCAACCGACGACAAGCGCGCTGGGTACTGGAATTAGCGGAGTATAATTTCGATCTTGTTCATAAGCCTGGTAAATCGATGACAAAAGCTGACGCCCTGTCGAGGATGACAGGTCTTGAGACGGGGGACAAGGACAACGAGAACATTGTTCTCCTGAAACCGGAACTTTTCATCCAAGCTCTTGACCTATCGGCTCCTGAAGATCTCCTGCTATCAGAGATCCGAAAGAGTAGAAACCAAGTAGACTGAACTGTACAGGATGCCCTAGCTGCCAAAAACCCGGAGTGGACTGAAAACGACAAAGTTATTACATGGAAAGGGTGTGTTTATGTACCAAAAAACCGCCTACTCCGATCCAAAATAATCACTCAGTACCACGATACACCGCTAGCGGGACATCCAGGACAGTACAAAACCACGGAGTTAATTACTCGGGACTACTGGTGGCCAGGGGTGACACGAGATGCAGGGAAATACGTCGAAGGTTGCGAGAAATGCCAGGCGACAAAATCACATCGTACCAAGCCAGTCGGACAACTTCATCCACATGCGGTACCAACTGAACCATGGCAGATAATCGGCACTGATATGATAGGGGAACTACCGGAATTGGGAGGATATAACGCCATATCGGTGTTTATCAATCATTTTTCCAAAAGATTATGACTTGTTCCGTCGCACACTACAGTCACATCAGAGGGAATGGCAAAAATCTATCGGGATCGTATTTTTTCTATCCACGGCATTCCACAAAAAATCATACATGATCGAGGACCTCAGTATCATTCTCGTTTCATGAAGGAACTCTACCGTCTTTTAGGAATAGAACCAAACTACACCACGGCGTATCACCCACAGACCAACGGCCAGACAGAACAAACAAATCAGGAGATAGAACATTATCTCCGTTTGTTCATTAGTTATCATCAAAACGACTGGCATGAGTGGTTACCACTTGCAGAGTTCGCCTATAACGATCAAGTACACTCTTCGACGAAAGTTTCCCCCTTCTATGCTGACAACGGTAGACATCCCTATAAAGGTATGGCACCTCAAATGACTTCGGACAACCCCACAGCACAGGCGTTTGCAGATGGAATGAGGAAGGTTCGAGAGGAGGTAGGAGCGGCCTTAGGAAAGGCCAACGAGGATATGAAGAAATTTTATGACCGGAAGCGAAGAGTTGGAGTAGAGTACAAGCCAGGCAATAAGGTTTGGCTTGAGGGAACTAATTTATCGACAGATCAGCCGATGAAAAAGTTAGGAGATAAACGGTTTGGACCGTTTACAGTTCAGAAGAAGATAGGCGCTAGCTCCTATAAATTAGATATCCCCTCCACGTGGAAACGTATCCATAACGTTTTTAACGAAGTCCTTCTCACTCCCTATAGAGAACCGCAATTCCCCTCTCAACCACGAAACACTCGCCCACCTCCTGTCGTCGTAGGAGAAGAAGAAGAATTCGAAGTCGAGGAGATTCTCGACTCACGAAAGGTAGGAAGAGGAATCAAGTACAAGGTCAGGTGGAGAGGATACGGACCACATGAAGACACTTGGGAACCTCGGTCCAACATCACACATTCCTCCGATTTGTTGAAGGAATTCCATGACAAAAACCCGACCAAACCCAAACCCGCCACTCTAAGTAGACTCGAGATTCCTATTTCCTTATTTCCGACTGAATTATTCCGCCCTATGCCTCCGCCAGACACCGAAAACACGCTATCACAATTACCCTCCGAAAATTTCATTAGACGACAAGCGCTTCGTGGAACTCGCGCTCTAGGGAGGGGGTAATGTCATGAAACGATCTTTTTCATTATTCTTTTCTTTTATTTACTTACTTAATCACCAAAGCGCTTACACTAGTGCTTATTATATTTTCATTATCATTTAGGTTACACGCATCAACCTTATTGTTCTCGCGTTGTCGTTTCACTTAGGCGCAACTCTCTCGTGCCTGTCAGCTCATTGACAGGACGACGTCATTATTGTTCCGCTTCCATGCTTCTTTTTATATTGCCTTATTGTTTACTCACCTAATACCTACAGCTTTACTTATGGATACGAGCAACTCTTATTGTAGATCCTCACGGTTACGGTGCGAGACATCTCTCACGGTTTCATATCCCATTTCGTATATAAGACTAGGTATTTTGTAGTTATATTCCTTAGCTCTATTCTTGTCTATTCTCCTCGGTAGCTAGACTTGTAGTTGGGTTGTTTTATCCATCCTCTTTTGCTTTTTTGTCCTCTTGCTCATTGTCTATCGTGTGACGCCTGGTTGTCTCTTGTGAGAGCTAGCGAGTCGCTGACACGGAGATTGACAAAGAGGTAGGTCCTGACGAGTCAGGAAATCCCGGAGACCCAGGGGGATCTGATCCTGATAGCCCTGGAGGTCCCGGGGCACCTCGAGGTTCTCGTGTTCCTAGTCATTCTAGGAGTCCAGTGGAATGGGTAGGTAGTGTCCATCCGGACCCTACTGAACAACGCATCTTAGATGTGTTTCATGCATTTAAGGGTTCGCTCGATACCCTCGGAACAGTCCTCGTGGGCATGAATGCTAGCAGCACCGCGGAATCCGGAAGATCGAAAGTCAAGGATCCTGAAGTATTCGATGGATCTGACTCACAGAAACTGAAAGGTTTCCTTGTTTCCTTATCTTTGGTGTTTATTGATCATCCTTCATATTTTACTGATCAAAAGAAGATCAATTATACTCTGTCGTACCTCGGTGGTTCCACGAAGGAATGGTTCGAACCAGACATTCTGGATCCAAACCTCTCCACGATGCCAGCATGGACGAGCTCCTTCGCGGCATTGGTGAAGGAACTCCAGGACAATTTTGGTATGTACGATGCACAGGGGGAAGCCGAGGATAAGATCGGCATGTTAAGGATGAAGGAGTTTGACAACGTACGGAAGTATAATATCCGTTTTAATACCCTCGCGGCATCTACTAACTGGGACTCGCATGCCCTTAAGTGGGCTTATCAATGCGGCTTGGCAAGCCATATCAAAGATGAGATGGCTCGTCTTCCGGAACCGAAGACACTCGCGGAATACCAATACGAGGTACTTTGCATAGATAACAGGTACTGGAGACAAGAAGAAGAGCGGAAAAGAGAAACCGCTAGATCGACAGGTGCTTCTTCGGGAGGGAAAGCATCGAACACGTCGAAGAAGACCACGCCAGGTTCTTCACAATCTCCTACCACCACCACCACGACCTCGACCTCAACGAATAACTCGGGGAAGAAAGATAAGTCTAGTGGAGGTGGAAATGCCTCGTCATCGACGAGTTCTGTGGTGACTAAACCTGCATACGCGAGTGTCATGAAGTGAGCCCACCCCCTATCATTTTCCTTTCTTTACGATACACCATCCAAGCCCTCCTACCTACAATAATCCTTCCGGAACATTCCATTCCATTCTATTAGTTCCATTCCTTGTGCCGGAGCTATACAGTATTACCTCATAGTTCCCACGCTCCACCTTGTATATATAAGCCAGCCCCCACAACCTGGTCCCTTATCTTGACCTCTTTGTCGTTGGGACCAGGTATGTCTTGAACTTACTTACTTGTATTTATTATCAATATAACTTTGTCGTTGGGACCAGTGTCCGCTTTCGCCTAAGTCCCCGCTCCGCTCCGCCACTGTCGTCACCTCTTTGTGACATTAGGTCAAGATCCCTTACTGCACTGATAGCCTACCGATTAGGTTATCCTTGCAGGCTCCGCTTCCACCACGTCTACAGACACCTCCGCACCAAGCCTGCCCGCCCAAGCTATCGACTGCTCTGCCTACCCACACGCTTTTGATACTAAAGACCAAACCCACATCCACCGCAGCAAAAGCAGCTCCTGGGCTGATTGCAGTTCTCAACCCTGTCCAAACGCTGCTGCCAACTCCATCAGTGAAGAGGAGAACCTTTCCGACGGTACCGTGATCACACCCATCCTTATCCCTACTCCCACTGCACCCCCATCCATTATGTCGACCTCTGAAGTCAACACAAACCAGCTCATGGCACAGCTCATCGAGCAGGTGGCCCAGCTCACGGCCAACCTCCACAAAGCCTCAGCCAAGTCCAGTATGAATAAACCTGAGCTCTTCAAAGGCTCTAGTAGTGCAGAAGCACGTCGCTTCATTGCTCAGTATCAAAGCTGGGCATGTCATGAAGTGAGCCCACCCCCTATCATTTTCCTTTCTTTACGATACACCATCCAAGCCCTCTTACCTACAATAATCATTCCGGAACATTCCATTCCATTCTATTAGTTCCATTCCATTCCTTGTGCCTGAGCTATACCGTATTACCTCATAGTTCCCACGCTCCACCTTGTATATATAAGCCAGCCCCCACAACCTGGTCCCTTATCTTGACCTCTTTGTCGTTGGGACCAGGTATGTCTTTAACTTACTTACTTGTATTTATTATCAATATAACTTTGTCGTTGGGACCAGTTGTCCGCTCCCGCCTAAGTCTCCGCTCCGCTCCGCCACCGTCGTCACCTCTTTGTGACATAAGGTCAAGATCCCTTACTGCACTGATAGCCTACCGATTAGGTTATCCTTGCAGGCTCCGCTTCCACCACGTCTACAGACACCTCCGCACCAAGCCTGCCCGCCCAAGCTATTGACTGCTCTGCCTACCCACACGCTTTTGATACTAAAGACCAAACCCACATCCACCGCAGCAAAAGCAGCTCCTGGGCTGATTGCAGTTCTCAACCCTGTCCGAACGCTGCTGCCAACTCCATCAGTGAAGAGGAGAACCTTTCCGACGGTACCGTGATCACACCCATCCTTATCCCTACTCCCACTGCACCCCCATCCATTATGTCGACCTCTGAAGTCAACACAAATCAGCTCATGGCACAGCTTATCGAGCAGGTGACTCAGCTCACAGCCAACCTTCACAGAGCTGCAGCCAAGTCGAGCATGAATAAACCCGAGCTCTTCAAAGGCTCGAGTAGTGCGGAAGCCCGTCGCTTCATTGCTCAGTATCAGAGCTGGGCAGTGGAACAACCGGATTTGAAGGACAACGAAGGGAAACTGATTAAGGCGGCTCTAGGATTCTTCTCGGGAAAGGCTGCTGATTGGGCCACCCCATACCTCTTGGAATTCAGTCATCACCAACAACCGTTTAATGGACGATGGGAAGACTTTAAAACAGCCTTCACCCTCCGATTCGAATCCATTGACGCAGGCATGGAAGCCCGGAATGCAATCCAGCATCTCAGGCAAGCAAAAGGTCAAACGGTAGCAGAATTTGCACAGAACTTCAAAGACATCGGCGATCGAACTGGGCTCTCAGATATCGACCTACGAGAACGCTTTCACAGTGGCCTCAACCCAGAGATTCGACAAAATCTCATCGTGGTCAACATAGCTCAGGGATTAGCCCCTACACTAGAGGAGGCAATCAGGCGAGCAATCTCGGTAGACGTATTCCTGCATGACCCCACCATGACAGGCCGTAATCAGGGTACCCCTCACATCTCCTCTCCCCCTGCCAACTCCCATGCTATGGACGTTGATGCCACGCATACCAATGGCAACAGTAGAGAAAGCTTCGTGGCCCAGATGAGAGGCAGGTGTTACGGTTGTGGTTCACAGAGTCATGAGAAGAGGAACTGCTCGTACAAGGACACAGTATGCCGCTACTGTGGGCGACGAGGTCATTTAGAGTCAGTCTGCCAGGATAAATTCATGGGTCTAGAACGCGGCCGGGGTAAGCGTCAACAACCCCGCCGTCAACAAGTCGCAGCCTCCTCTTCAACGCCTTTCACTCTCTTTCCCAATGAACCTGTCCAAATTGCGGCTTCCACTCCGGCCCCTGCTCCTGCTCCTATTGCCCAGTCCCCAGCTACCCCCGACCTCTCCATCCAAATTGCCCAGCTCCAAGAACTCCTGAACAGAGCCAATGCCATGGCCCCCGCTTCAGGCTCGCAGGAGGGTTTTTAAAGCGGGTACCCGTCTCGGCCGCACCGAGAGTACCCGTAAACCAATTTGCTATACATGCCACGTCCACATATGATTCTCTACCCTCATGTACCATATCTAATATTTCGGAATTGAACTCCAATTCGTCACACTTCCGAATTAACGCGAAATTAAGAGGAAGAAATCACAGTATAGCAACTGCGGCCATGGTTGATTCTGGAGCCACGGCTCTATTCCTGAATCAGGAGTTTGTCACCCGCCACCAAGTAAGGATCTTCCCACTCAGGAAACCCATTGGGGTCTTTAACATCGATGGATCTGCTAACCGAGCAGGGCAGATTACGCATTTTGCACGTCTAGCCCTGACTGTCGATAACCAAGAACGGTGGACAGATTTGCTGATAACCAATCTGGGAAGTGAAGACCTAATCCTGGGACTCCCCTGGCTACGTAAAGCCAATCCAGATATTGACTGGGAGAAGGGACGACTCTCGGTTAGACCACAACGGACAACGATAGAGGAGGTAGAAGAACAAGACACTGTGGAGGAAATTGAAACAGTCATCACTCCCGAAACCCCACTGAACTTAGCAGAGGAAGAGGAGGCAGATGAGTCGCCGATACACCGCATTCGAGCCAACCGACAAACCCGGCGTGCATGGGTGAAGTCAGGCATCCTACACGAACAAACAGAAGAGGTCTGGTGCGCAGCAGGATTCACATATTCCCAACAGCTAGCGGAGCAGGCCTACAAAGCAAAACCCGTGAAAACCTTCGAAGAAATGATCCCAGAGCCCTATAGGGATTTCAAAAAGGTATTCTCTGAAATGGCCTCAGAACGTCTCCCTGAACACAAACCCTGGGATCACGCCATTGAACTGATCCCAGGAGCACCCGAAACCATGCGTACGAAAGTCTACCCAATGTCATTGAACGAACAAGGCGAACTCGACCGTTTTCTGGATGACAACCTCCGAAAAGGCTACATTCGCCCCTCAAAATCGCCACTGTCTTCACCTGTCTTCTTTGTGAAGAAGAAGGACGGGAAGCTCCGTTTTGTACAAGATTACAGGAAACTAAATCAAGTAACCCTAAAGAACCGCTATCCTCTCCCACTGGTTGCTGACATCGTCAGCCGTCTGCAGGGGGCACGGTACTTCACCAAATTTGATGTCAGATGGGGCTACAACAATGTCCGAATTAAGGAGGGTGATGAATGGAAGGCTGCTTTCGCAACCAACCGAGGGTTATTCGAACCCAGTGTAATGTTCTTTGGTCTCACCAACTCCCCAGCGACCTTCCAAGCACTCATGAATTCCATCTTTTCAGACCTAGTGGCAGCGGGGAAAGTAGCAGTGTACCTAGATGACATCCTTATCTTCAGTAACGAGCTACAACAACACCGGCAGACAGTGCGGGATGTACTAAAACGGCTAGAGAAACATGACCTCTATCTACGACCCGAAAAATGTGAGTTCGAGGAGCTTCAGATCGAGTACTTGGGACTAGTGATATCAGAAGGGGAAGTGCGCATGGATCCGGTAAAAGTGACTGCAGTTCGTGACTGGCCTACTCCAAAGAACCTGCGAGAGCTGCGAGGATTCTTAGGTTTTGCCAACTTTTACCGTCGATTCATACAGAACTTTGCCCGCATAGCACGCCCTCTGAATGACCTAACCAAGAAAGACTCAGGCTTCAACTGGGGAACACATCAGCAGCAAGCATTCGACACCCTAAGGGAAGCTTTTGTCACAGCTCCGGTACTGGCACTCTGGGACCCCAACAGGCTCACACAACTCGAGGTAGATGCATCAGGCTTTGCCACAGGAGGAGCTCTAATGCAGAAACAAGACGATGGTCAGTGGCACCCAGTAGCATTTCGATCAGCCTCCATGCAACCAGCCGAACGAAACTACGAAATCTATGACCGGGAGATGCTGGCAATCATTGAAGCACTAAAGGACTGGAGAAGCTTCCTGGAAGGATCACCGCAGACCTTCGAGATCATCACCGACCATGCAAACCTGGAATTCTGGCGCTCTGCACAGGACCTTAGCCGACGACAAGCGCGTTGGGCACTATGGTTATCCCGATTCGACTTCCGGCTGACTCACCGCCCAGGCAAGGCAAACACACAGGCAGATGCTTTGTCTCGCATGGCAACGCATCAGGTGTTGGACAGTGAAGACAACCGACAACAGACCGTTCTGAAACCAGCCCACTTTATGCAAGTGGCAGCAGCCTCACTACAGAACCCGTTGGAGGACCGCATCCAGAAGGCCTCGCAAAGAGAGGCCCAAGTACTCGAAGGACTGGAAGAGCTCAGGAGGAGTGGCCTCCAACGCTTGGCCAATGGGATAGCAGAATGGGAGGAGGATAACGGACTGGTGTACCACCGAGGTAGGGTATATGTCCCACCAGAGGATGACCTACGGACAGAAGTACTCAAACAATGCCACGACAACCCCTCCGCTGGTCACCCCGGACTTCACAACACCCTCGATCTCGTTAGCACCCACTTTTGGTGGCCCACCCTGCGATCCTTTGTAGAAAAGTATGTGGAAGGATGCGAAACTTGTGCTAGGAAAAAGATACAGAGACACCCACGAGCAGTAACACTACCCCTAGATGTCCCAGCAGGTCTGTGGGAAGAAGTGGGAGTTGACCTGATCACACAGCTGCCCAATTCACAAGGATACGATGCCATCCTTGTCTGCACCGACCTCTACGGGAAACAAATCCACGCAATCCCTTGTACCACATCAATCACAGCAGCAGGTGTCGCTGACATCTACTACCGCGAAATTTTCCGCCTCCATGGCCTCCCCCTCCGCTTTGTATCAGACCGAGGACCCCAGTTTGCAGCAAAGCTCATGCGATCACTACTCTCCCGCCTGGGAATCAAATCCAATCTCACATCGGGATACCACCCCCAAGCGAATGGGCAAACCGAGCGGGCAAACCAAGAAGTCGAAAAGTATCTCCGGCTGTATGTGGGACGTCGTCAGGATGACTGGGCAGAGCATTTGCCAATGGCGGAGTTTGTGATTAACTCACGTACCCACTCTGCACTTGGAATCTCCCCATTCGAGCTCACTTACGGCTACCTCCCCCTATTTAACATTCCCGTTGGTCAGCGAAGTGGGATTCCAGCAGTGGATGATTGCATTCAGATCCTTCGAGAGGTGCGACAGGATGCCGGGGCAGCTCTACACCTGGGAAAAAGATGGCAAAAGGAAAACTATGAACGAGGAAAACGAAAGGCACATCAATTCCAAGCGGGAGATCAGGTCTGGCTAAGCGCAGAAGACATCAAGCTCCAACTTTCCAGTGAGAAACTTGGGGATCGACAGCTAGGACCTTACACCATTTTGGAGAAGGTTGGGCCCCTGGACTACCGTTTAGACCTCCCACTATCCCTGGACCGCATCCATCCTGTGTTCCACATCGATAAATTGTACCCTTGGAGAGGGAACACCATAAATGGCGAAATTGCAACACCACCGGAACCAGTATATCTAGAGGATGAGGATGAGCCGGAGTATGAGGTCGAGGACATCTTGGATAGTCGGATTAGGTGGAAGAAGTTAGAGTATTTGGTAAAGTGGAAAGGCTACGATGCAGGACACAACTCATGGGAACCTGCACCAAATCTTGAACACGCCCCAGCAACTATCCGAAAATTCCACAAAAAGCACCCTCAGGCGGCAAAAGCTTGACCATTGAGGGCAATGGTCATAAGGAGGGGGGTAATGTCATGAAGTGAGCCCACCCCCTATCATTTTCCTTTCTTTACGATACACCATCCAAGCCCTCTTACCTACAATAATCATTCCGGAACATTCCATTCCATTCTATTAGTTCCATTCCATTCCTTGTGCCTGAGCTATACCGTATTACCTCATAGTTCCCACGCTCCACCTTGTATATATAAGCCAGCCCCCACAACCTGGTCCCTTATCTTGACCTCTTTGTCGTTGGGACCAGGTATGTCTTTAACTTACTTACTTGTATTTATTATCAATATAACTTTGTCGTTGGGACCAGTTGTCCGCTCCCGCCTAAGTCTCCGCTCCGCTCTGCCACCGTCGTCACCTCTTTGTGACAGGGCAATGGAACAACCAGATCTGAGTAGCAACGAAGGGAAGCTGATCAAGGCAGCGCTAGGATTCTTCTCAGGCAAGGCTGCTGACTGGGCCACACCATACCTCCTAGAATTCAGCCATAACCAACAACCTTTCAATGGACGATGGGAAGACTTCAAAACAGCCTTCACCCTCCGATTTGAATCCATTGATGCAGGTATGGAGGCCCGGAATGCAATCCAGCATCTCAGGCAGGCAAAAGGTCAAACGGTAGCGGAATTTGCACAGAATTTCAAGGACATTGGTGATCGGACCGGGCTTTCAGACGTCGACCTGCGAGAACGCTTCCATAGCGGCCTCAACCCAGAGATCCGACAAAATCTCATTGTGGTCAATATAGCCCAGGGACTGGCTCCCACCCTGGAGGAGGCTATCAGGCGAGCAATTTCAGTGGATGTGTTCCTGCACGATCCCACCATGACAGGTCGCAACCCAGGCACCTCCCATATCTCCTCCCCCCCTGCCAACTCCCATGCTATGGATGTCGATGCCACACACACTAGTGGTAACAGCAGAGAAAGCTTCGTGGCCCAGATGAGAGGAAGGTGTTATGGGTGTGGCTCGCAGAGTCACGAAAAGAGGAACTGCTCATACAAGGAGACAGTTTGCCGCTACTGTGGACGACGAGGCCACCTAGAATCAGTCTGCCAAGACAAGTTCATGGGTCTAGAACGTGGCCGGGGTAAGCGCCAACAACCCCGCCGTCAACAAGTCTCTGCTTCTGCTTCGACACCGTTCACCCTCTTCCCCAATGAACCTGTCCAAATTGCCGCGTCCATTCCAGCTCCCACTGCTCCGTCCCCACTTACGCCTGACCTCTCCACCCAGATTGCCCAGCTCCAGGAGCTCCTTAACAGAGCCAATGCCATGGCCCCAGCACCAGGTTCTCAGGAGGGTTTTTAAAGCGGGTGCCCGTCTCGGCTGCATCGAGAGTACCCGTAAACCAGTTCGCTATACATTCCACATCTGCGTATGATTCTCTCCCATCTTGTAAAATATCTACTATTTCGGAATTGAACTCCAATTCATCTCACTTCCGAATTAACGCAAAACTAAGAGGAAGAAATCACAGTATAGCAACTGCAGCCATGGTTGATTCTGGAGCCACTGCTCTATTTTTGAACCAAGAGTTTGTCACCCGTCACCGTGTAAGGACCTTCCCACTCAGGAAACCCATTGGCGTCTTTAACATTGATGGGTCTGCTAACCGAGCAGGGCAGATCACACACTTTGCACGCCTAGCCCTGACTGTTGATAACCAAGAACGGTGGACAGACTTGCTAGTAACCAATCTGGGAGGCGAAGACCTAATCTTAGGACTCCCCTGGCTATGTAAGGCCAATCCAGATATTGACTGGGAGAAAGGACGACTCACAGTCAGATCCCAACAAACAACGATAGAGGAGGTGGAAGAGCAAGACACGGCGGAGGAAATTGAAACTGTGATCACCCCTGAACCACCACTTGACACACTGGATGAGGAGACAGAAGAGTCGCCCATACACCGCATTCGAGCAAACCGACGAACCCGACGTGCATGGGTGAAGTCAGGAATCTTACACGAACAAACAGATGAAGTCTGGTGTGCTGCAGGGTTCACCTACTCCCAACAGCTAGCGGAACAAGCCCACAAAACAAAACCCATGAAAACCTTTGAAGAAATGGTCCCAGAACCCTACCGCGATTTCGAAAAAGTATTCTCTGAAACTGCTTCAGAGCGCCTCCCCGACCACCAACCCTGGGATCATGCTATAGAATTGATCCCAGGTGCACCGGAAACCATGCGCACAAAAGTCTATCCAATGTCATTGAATGAACAAGGTGAACTCGACCGCTTCCTGGATGACAACCTCCGAAAAGGCTACATTCGCCCCTCAAAATCGCCACTGTCTTCACCCGTCTTCTTTGTTAAGAAGAAAGATGGGAAGCTCCGCTTCGTACAGGATTACCGGAAACTCAACCAAGTAACCCTAAAGAACCGCTATCCTCTCCCACTGGTCGCTGACATTGTCAGCCGTCTACAGGGGGCACGGTACTTCACCAAATTTGACGTCAGATGGGGCTACAACAATGTCCGGATTAAGGAGGGTGATGAGTGGAAGGCCGCTTTTGCAACCAACCGAGGGTTATTTGAACCCAGTGTAATGTTCTTCGGTCTCACCAACTCGCCAGCTACCTTCCAAGCGCTCATGAATTCCATCTTTTCAGACCTAGTGGCGGCTGGTAAGGTAGCAGTCTACCTAGACGACATCCTCATCTTCAGTAACAATTTGCAAGAACACCGGCAGGTGGTGCGAGAGGTACTAAAGCGGCTGGAGAAACATGACCTCTACCTGCGACCAGAGAAATGCGAGTTTGAGGAGCTTCAGGTTGAGTATTTGGGACTAGTGATATCAGAAGGTGAAGTGCGCATGGATCCAGTAAAAGTAGCTGCAGTCCGCGACTGGCCTACCCCAAAGAATCTACGAGAACTACGGGGATTCCTAGGCTTCGCTAACTTCTACCGTCGATTCATACGGAACTTTGCCCGCATAGCACGCCCTCTGAACGACCTAACAAAAAAGGATACAGGCTTCAGTTGGGGGACACACCAACAACAAGCATTCGATACCCTAAGGGAAGCATTCATCACAGCACCGGTACTGGCACTCTGGGACCCTAATAGGCTCACACAACTTGAGGTAGATGCATCAGGCTTTGCTACGGGAGGAGTTCTAATGCAGAAACAAGACGACGGCCAGTGGCACCCAGTGGCATTTCGATCAGCCTCCATGCAAGCAGCTGAACGAAACTACGAAATCTATGACCGAGAGATGCTCGCTATCATCGAAGCATTAAAGGACTGGAGAAGCTTCCTGGAAGGTTCACCACAACCGTTCGAGATTCTCACTGACCACGCAAACCTGGAATTCTGGCGTTCTGCTCAAGACCTCAGTAGACGGCAGGCGCGATGGGCACTATGGTTGTCCCGATTCGACTTCCAGCTCACTCACCGCCCTGGCAAGTCCAACACTCAGGCAGACGCTCTCTCTCGTATGGCAGCATATCAGGTTCTGGATAGCGAAGATAATCGACAACAGATTGTTCTGAAACCAGCCCATTTCATGCAAGTGGCAGCTATCTCACTACAAAACCCACTGGAGGACCGCATCCGACAGGCGTCTCAAAAGGAGGCCCAAGTACTGGAAGGACTGGAAGAGCTTAGGAGAAGCGGTCTCAAACGCTTGGCCAATGGGATAGCAGAATGGGAAGAAGACAAGGGACTAGTATACCACCGAGGAAGAGTATATGTCCCACCAGATGATGACCTCCGGAAAGAAGTACTCAAGCAATGCCACGATAACCCCTCTGCTGGCCACCCTGGACTTCACAATACCCTTGACCTCGTCAGCACCCACTTTTGGTGGCCCACCCTGCGATCCTTTGTAGAAAAATATGTTGAAGGATGCGAGACTTGTGCAAGGAAGAAGATACAGAGACACCCACGAGCAGTAACACTACCTCTAGACGTCCCAGCAGGCTTGTGGGAAGAAGTGGGAGTTGACTTGATCACACAGCTGCCCAACTCGCAAGGGTATGACGCGATTCTAGTCTGCACGGACCTTTACGGTAAACAAATCCATGCAATTCCTTGTACAACTTCAATCACAGCAGCAGGTGTGGCCGACATCTACTATCGCGAAATTTTTCGCCTCCATGGTCTTCCCCTCCGCTTTGTATCAGACCGGGGACCCCAGTTTGCAGCAAAACTCATGCGATCATTACTCTCCCGCCTAGGAATCAAATCAAACCTCACCTCAGGGTACCACCCCCAAGCAAACGGACAGACCGAACGGGCAAACCAAGAAGTCGAAAAATACCTCAGACTCTATGTGGGACGCCGCCAGGACGACTGGGCGGAGCACCTACCTATGGCGGAATTTGTGATTAACTCTCGCACCCACTCTGCACTTGGAACGTCCCCATTCGAACTCACCTATGGTTATCTGCCTCTATTTAACATTCCAGTTGGACAACGGAGTGGGATTCCGGCGGTGGATGATCGCATCCAGATACTGCGGGATGCACGACAGGATGCTGGGGCGGCGCTACACCTGGGGAAACGACGGCAAAAGGAAAACTACGAACGGGGAAAACGAAAGGCACATCAATTCCAAGTTGGAGATCAGGTCTGGCTAAGCGCAGAGGACATCAAGCTCCAACTTTCCAGTGAGAAACTTGGGGATCGACAGCTAGGACCTTACACCATTTTGCAGAAGGTTGGGCCCCTGGACTACCGTTTAGACCTCCCACTATCCCTGGACCGCATCCATCCTGTGTTCCATGTTGATAAATTGTACCCTTGGAGAGGGAACACCGTAAACGGCGAAATTGCAACACCACCGGAACCAGTATATCTAGAGGATGAGGATGAGCCGGAGTATGAAGTCGAGGACATCTTGGATAGTCGGATTAGGTGGAAGAAGCTAGAGTACTTGGTAAAGTGGAAAGGCTACGATGCAGGACACAACTCATGGGAACCTGCACCAAATCTTGAACACGCCCCAGCAACTATCCGAAAATTCCACAAAAAGCACCCTCAGGCGGCAAAAGCTTGACCATTGAGGGCAATGGTCATAAGGAGGGGGGTAATGTCATGAAGTGAGCCCACCCCCTATCATTTTCCTTTCTTTACGATACACCATCCAAGCCCTCCTACCTACAATGATCCTTCCGGAACATTCCATTCCATTCTATTAGTTCCATTCCTTGTGCCGGAGCTATACAGTATTACCTCATAGTTCCCACGCTCCACCTTGTATATATAAGCCAGCCCCCACAACCTGGTCCCTTATCTTGACCTCTTTGTCGTTGGGACCAGGTATGTCTTGAACTTACTTACTTGTATTTATTATCAATATAACTTTGTCGTTGGGACCAGTGTCCGCTTTCGCCTAAGTCCCCGCTCCGCTCCGCCACCGTCGTCACCTCTTTGTGACAGCGAGCAACCTCGGCTCAGACGGAAAGCTCCTCACAAAGGAGTCGGAATGTCGAAAGAAGTTGGGGTTATGCAGATTTTGCGGAGGAAGTCATAAGTTTGACGACTGCGAGAAGCGAAAGGCTCGCGAAGCTCATGGACGTGCCGCGGAAACACAGGAAGGAGCAGCAAGTACCTCTTCAGTATCGGAAAAATAGTCCACAACTCCTGTACCCCAGTATGAAGCAGGAGTTGCGTTGACCAGGTTCGTACTACCGGGGAAGTTAAATTAAATGCATCCACTCTTTCTTACGATGAACGATCTTTTACGATACCTCTTACTATAGATTTTTCACTTTGCGACATTTCTGCGAAGCTTTCTTTTGTTTCTTTACTCGATTCCGGTTCTACCGATTGTTTTATTGATTCTCGATTTGTATATAAACATTCTCTTCCTACTTCTTCAATTTCTCCAATCAATCTCCGACTCTTTGATGGTTCTTTATCTCCAAAACCAATTTCCAAGACTACATCTCTTAATGTTTGGTTTCCCTCTGGCGAGCTACTACTACTGACATTTTATGTCACTTTACTAGATTCTTCTTGCGAGGCAGTTTTAGGTTACAGTTTCTTGACCCGCTACAATCCGTTGATTGACTGGGCATTGAGAAACATTACATTACACTCCACCAAGCAAGTTGAGTTTCCCTCGACGTCCTCACTTCCACAAACACTTGTTCCGGAAGAAACTGTCCCCTCGCGGGGTCAGCCTACCATTAGTTCCAAAGAGATCCCTTTGTGATTGTCTTTGCGAACTCATTCTCGCCATTCACCTCGTCCTTTATTGGACTCTTTCCCCTATGAACCCATCTACTCCTATCCTTCGGTGGCTCAATTGGCCACTTCGTGACTTGAAAACCCAGAGATCGACATTGCTCTTGTCAACGCGGAACTATTCAACCGTGCTTGCAAGAATGCCAAGTGTGAACCGTTAATCTTACAAGCGGTTCACAGTGAAGTCACAGTGCGAGCTGCTTCGACAACTTCAGCAAACAACAGCAATCCTTCCTCATTACCGAAGCATTACGCGGACTTCACAGATGTTTTCGACGAAGTCGAATCCGAAGTGCTGCCTGAGCATCGACCATACAACCTTAAGATTGAATTGGAGGAAGGCGGCGAACCACCTATTGGTCATCTTTATCCTCTTTCTGCAAAGGAATTAGAGGCTCTATGCGATTTCGTTGATAAGTACCTCAAATCCGGTGCTATTCAACCTTCGTCCTCTCCTCACAGAGCTCCGGTATTATTCGTACCGAAAAAGGACGGAAAACTTCGACTTTGCATAGACTTTCGCGGTCTTAACAACATCACAAAGAAGGATCGATATCCTTTACCTCTTATTTCTGACTTACTAGATGCTCCGAAAAAAGCTAAGATTTATACTAAACTCGATCTTGCTCATGCATACCATTTAGTTCGAATCACGGAAGGCGATGAATGGAAAATGACATTCAGAACCCATTGGGGTTCTTATGAATGGAAGGTTATGCCATTCAGACTCACTAATGCTCCAGCAGCTTTCCAAAGGTTTGTGAACAACATATTCGCTGATCTTTTAGATGTTTATGTTATTGTCTACCTCGACGACGAGACACTACATCGCAAACATGTTTGCGAGGTTCTCCGTCAACTTCGTAAACATCGACTCTACACAAACATCACGAAATATGAATGGGAGATCGATACAGTAGAGTATCTTGGGTATATTCTTTCTCCGGAGGGCTTAACGATGTCGAAAGACAAAGTAAAAGCTATCATTGACTGGCTGGTACCTCGGAAAGTCAAAGATGTCCAGTCTTTTCTTGGATTTGCTAATTTCTATCGACGTTTCATTTATAATTATAGCAATATCGTAGTTCCGATGACATGACTTACGCGGAAGGATACACCTTGGAACTGGAATACTGACTGCCAGGAAGCCTTCGAGAAGCTCAAATATAGCTTCACTCACACTCCTATTCTGGCACATTGGGAACCAAATCGACATCTAATCGTAGAAACAGACGCCTCGGATTATGCATTAGCTGCGATCCGCTCAATCCTACTACCTGACGGAGAAATTCACCCCATTGCGTTCCTCTCGAGGACTTTTCAAGCTGCGGAACTCAACTACAACACTCATGATAAGGAGCTTCTCGCGATATTCGAAGCATTCAAAGGCTGGCGGCATTACCTCGAGGGATCGGGAGATCCTATTGACATCGTCACTGATCACAAGAATCTCGAGTACTTCTCGACAACAAAAATCCTTACGCAACAACAAGTTCATTGGTCTGAGTACCTGCACCAATTTAATATGGTGATCCGATTCAGACCAGGTAAGTTAGGTGAAAAACCTGATTCAATGACTAGACGCTGGGACGTCTATCTAAAAGAGGGGGATATCGGCTACGCACAAGTTAACCCACATAATTTCAGACCCATTTTCACTAATGAACAACTAACTACTTCCCTTCAAGCTACATTCCTGAGACCGGCACTTCACGCCTCCATCGTTATGAATATAGAGGTACTCCATTCCGCTATTCACGATTCAATCAAACTGGATCTGGAATCAATCGCGGGATTGAAGTTCGCAAAGGACGGTACGAACACTCGTTGGACATTAGGGTCTGATGTATTGTTACGACTTGACGATCACATTTACATTCCTAACATTTCTCATTTACAACTTCAAATCCTACGTTATTTTCACGATCATCCACTATCAGGTCATTTTGGTCAAAATCGGACTCTGGAAGCCATTCGACAACAATACACTTGGCCAAAGGTTCGCGAATTTGTTCGCGATTATATCAATTCATGTACGGCTTGTGGACGCAACAAACCTCGTCAACATAGGCATTATGGTCTACTCAAACCACTTCCAGTTCCCGTCCGACCTCGGGATTCCATATCGATGGACTTCATCAAACAATTACTGGACTCTAAAGGACATATGGCTATTTTGGTAATGGTGGATCGAGCCTCGAAACAAGGTATATTCATTGCGACACATGACAAAATAACATCCGAAGAGCTCACGGAACTGTTCGTCCATCACGTTTTCTCAAAACACAGAGTTCCTAGTCACGTCACTTCTGATCGAGGCTCAGAATTTGTTTCAGCTTTCTTTCATGCTTTAGGGGAAGCTCTCTCGATCAAGCTACACTTCACCTCGGGATACCATCCTGAGGGGGATGGACAAACGGAACAAGTTAACCAGACTCTGGAACAATACATTTGTATGTATTGCGTGTATCAACAGGACGATTGGGCAAAGCTTCTGCCTATCGCGGAATTTGTGTACAACAACACTCCTAACGCTTCCACTGGTATTACTCCGTTCTTCGCGAATAAAGGTTATCACCCTAACATTACAGTGAAACCTGAAATCGACATCCATTCCGATTGTGCGATTGACTTCGCGACGAATTTAGATGAGATTCATTCCTTCCTCCGCGAAGAAATTACTAATGCGCAAGCTCGATACAAAGAGCAAGCAGACAGAAAATGTATTAATCACCCAGATTTTCCCATTGATTCACAGGTATTTGTATTAGCGAAGCACATAAAAACCACTCGACCTACCACGAAGTTCTCTGAGAAGTATCTCGGACCATTCAAAGTTCTTGAGCGCGTAGGGACTCTCTCGTACAAGTTACAACTCCCTTCCTACCTCAGTCGTATCCACCCAGTTTTCCATGTATCCCAACTCGAACCATATACTCTGAACTTGATTCCACATTGCGAACAAACTCCTCCACCTCTGGTGGAAGTCAATGGTGGAGAGGAATACAATGTCGCGGAGGTATTAGATTCAAAATTGGATCATCAATACAAAAAATGTCCACTACGGTATTACATCCAGTGGGCAGGATATGAAGGTACAGACAAAGAGTTTTCCTGGGTCACCGTGAACGAAATTCATGCGGACAAGCTGGTTCCAGCTTTCCATCTTCATTATCCTCACAAACCTGGACCATCATGATTAACGACCACTTATTCTTTTACTATTCATTCATTGAAAATACTAATTTTTATTTTACTAGTTAAACAACTCATCACAAAACCTTTGCGATTCATCACCATTATATTTCATGCTACCTACTACATTACCTACTAAAATTCCAAACCTTTATGCCAAGGAGTTCCGTGATTCATTCTTCGTGAAACTACCTGAACTCCACTTCATTCCAAAACCATCACAATTATTTCCTTGCGGAATGAATTCGAACGTCTTACACCATTAACATCTTCACCAACCAATCCTTATGAGTTTCAAGAACACAAAAAAGTCAAATACTTATAATATTAAACAAAGCAAAACAAACAAAAACAAAAACCAACAAAAAACAATAATATACAACTACTTAGAATTACTTACAAGTCCACTAACTGCTACCCTTCATGGGAATCATGTCACGTGGCGTTTTCCCTCCTGAATCCTTCTCCTTCTCTCTTCGTCTTCTTCTTCATCTTCTTTGTCTTCTTCCTCATCCTTCTCTTCATCTACTACCATGTCTGCTAGTTGTTGCTGAACAAGACGAACCAGCTCTTCCATCGTGAAGGCTGTTTGACTTGCAAAACCAAGGAGAGTGCCCATCTGCCTCTTCAGAGCTTCGTTCTGCTCCACGAGCAGATCCAATTCCTACCAACTCGGCACCTCCAAATCTCCTCTCTGCAATGTGCCTCATGGGACCCTCATACAACCCTTCTTCCTCCACATGCGGTCTCTTTCTCCTCGACCTACAAGCCACGTTATCCCCTGCCCAGCTACACCTCTGTCATTGGAGGTGACAGGCCAGGCAGGCCTGAGTCCAGGGCTTCCCAGGTTGCACAATACAATTCAAAGTGTTACCTTGTGTAACACAACAAATGCATCCTTCGCGATTACGCGAAGGCATGGGGGGAGGGAAGGTCGCCCTCGTCCTCATCCTTGTCGTTGTCCTCATCATCATTGTTATCATCATCTCCATCATCATCTCCATCATCTGGATCTGGAGCTGAACCAACCTGCAGTTGTGTTAATCAGTGATATCCTTGTGAAGAAAACAAATTACTCACCTGAGGAACCAACCGTTTCCTCTTCAAAACCTGTATCTTGATGTCCGGGGTATCGTGAACCATGGAGGCCAACTTGTAAACTTGTTGCTTTGAGCCCGAAGGCTCCCACGAGCTCATTGTAGCTCCTGTCCTTCATGATGCAGCACAAGCTGCATGCTCTCAATGTTCCTGCAACTCAGTAAGGGCTTGAGCCCTCTGACAATCTTGGCTTGTTTCTTCTTCTGCCAACCTCCTCAAAGTGTCGGCCTTAGCCTTCGTGATGCTCTCCTCAACGAGCTTTTCTTCTTCCCGCTTCTTCGTGGCCTGTTTCTCCTCCTTGAGTCTTCTCTCTTCCTTGAGTCGCCTCTCCTCAGCCTTGCGCTCAGCCTCCTCCTCCAACCTCACCATCTCCTCCTCGAAGGCCGCTTCCTGCGCCTCGACCTCGAGCTGACAAAGGCGGGCTCATTCCGCCTGTTCACGAACAAGGTGTGCTCATCATTCCTGTATGGTTTCGGTGGCAGTAACAGTGATAGACATTGTAGAGTGATGAGGACTTAGAAAAAACAGAGAAAACCCTCACATTTTATATGCGTTTGTCATTGAGGGCAGGTTTGGCTTCAAAATTTTTTGTTTACCTCGATCATAAATTGCATGGCATTTTTGAAAATTTTACTTTTCCTTTCTACTTTTCCATTCTACCTAATTTTAGATTTGTTAATTGTTAACAATCATGTAGGCTTTTGAGGGTGAAAGCCTAAGAGGGGGATACTGTTATATCTATGCAAGCTAAGTCATTATGAAGCTTCGTGAACCATTCCGCTACTTAGATATATTACTTATATCCTTTTACCACTATGCAATTACTTTGCGAAGGAATTCCGATGTGAAGCCATTTATCATTATCTCTTATCATCTTTATCGGATTTACACTATCCCTTTTATATTCCTTCCTTTGTTCTTTACTTATGAGCTAACCCATTTGGGCATGGCATTGCTTCGTGATCCTGACTTACCTTTAGTATAAAGCTACGGTATTGAATAGGTAGTTCCTTAGTTTAAATATCAACCTTGATAGCACTTTGATAGTGATACCAATTAATCACTTAATCATATCATTGTTTTAACATCCCTACTGTCAGTATGTTCCACGATGGTCATTGCGAACAGAACATGTTTTCCTTTCTTCTCTTGCGGACACACAAAGTGTCAAGGACGCTACTAATAGTAGAGTCAAGGTCCAACTACATTGTCTAGGATCATTTTACCTTGCGAAGTAATTATCTTCGCTATTTCCCGCGATCACCCCGCAATCTGTTCCGACAATCCCTTTGTGCATGATCATAACAGTCAAACACTAAGTTCAGAGGGGTGTAGAAAGATATAAAATTTAATGTTTGAATCTAACTATGTCTAGTAGAGTAGGAGTTTTGGAATAGATTTTCTTTCACAAGTTCTATAAAACTTGGGCTTGCTATGGCTAACTGGTTCTTTAATCTGACTTTGACTGAATAACTTTACTGAACTGCACTTTGAATAACTTTACTTTCTTTCCAAGTTAAAAGTACAATCTTTCTTTGTTATACAAGTCTGTCTGAATCTCGAAACTGTTTCTCTCTCTCTCTCTGTGCTAGACTCTCTCCCTTTCTGTAGGATTAACAGTCACTACAAATGTTGGGGGGGGGGGGGAGAGAAAGCTCCCCCCTTCTGGCTCTGGCCTGTCCTATTTATGTCTTTGAGAGAGAGTCTGGACCTTGAGCAGTGCTGAGTGATTTATTCCTTTGCACATGGTTACCACTCCCTTGGTCTGGGACACCATATGACTTTACTGTGCTTCCACATGTTTAAGTTATTTAATCCATATGGCTTTCCTGTGTTTCCACATGTTCCTTGAGCTGTTATTGCTTCTATTCTAATCATTATAGTCTTCCTGAATGGTACTGCAGATAACTTGACAGCTCTTGTATTGACATTGCTATTCCCTGATTGTCACAAAGAGGTGACGACGGTGGCGGAGCGGAGCGGAGACTTAGGCGAAAGCGGACACTGGTCCCAATGACAAAGTTATATTGATAATAAATACAGAGAAGTAAGTAGTGACATACCTGGTCCCAATGACAAAGAGGTCAAGATAAGGGACCAGGTTGTGGGGGCTGGCTTATATATACAGGGTAGAGTGTGGGAACTATGATGTAATACTGTATAGCTCAGGCACAAGGAATGGAACGGAATTGATAGAATGGAATGGAATGTTCCAGAATGATTATTGTAGGTAGGAGGGCTTGGATGGTGTATCGTAAAGAAAGGAAAATGATAGGGGGTGGGCTCACTTCATGACATTACCCCCCTCCTTATGACCATTGCCCTCAATGGTCAAGCTTTTGCCGCCTGAGGGTGCTTTTTGTGGAATTTTCGGATAGTTGCTGGGGCGTGTTCAAGATTTGGTGCAGGTTCCCATGAGTTGTGTCCTGCATCGTAGCCTTTCCACTTTACCAAGTACTCTAGCTTCTTCCACCTAATCCGACTATCCAAGATGTCCTCGACTTCATACTCCGGCTCATCCTCATCCTCTAGATATACTGGTTCCGGTGGTGTTGCAATTTCGCCGTTTACGGTGTTCCCTCTCCAAGGGTACAATTTATCAACATGGAACACAGGATGGATGCGGTCCAGGGATAGTGGGAGGTCTAAACGGTAGTCCAGGGGCCCAACCTTCTGCAAAATGGTGTAAGGTCCTAGCTGTCGATCCCCAAGTTTCTCACTGGAAAGTTGGAGCTTGATGTCCTCTGCGCTTAGCCAGACCTGATCTCCAACTTGGAATTGATGTGCCTTTCGTTTTCCCCGTTCGTAGTTTTCCTTTTGCCGTCGTTTCCCCAGGTGTAGCGCCGCCCCAGCATCCTGTCGTGCATCCCGCAGTATCTGGATGCGATCATCCACCGCCGGAATCCCACTCCGTTGTCCAACTGGAATGTTAAATAGAGGCAGATAACCATAGGTGAGTTCGAATGGGGACGTTCCAAGTGCAGAGTGGGTGCGAGAGTTAATCACAAATTCCGCCATAGGTAGGTGCTCCGCCCAGTCGTCCTGGCGGCGTCCCACATAGAGTCTGAGGTATTTTTCGACTTCTTGGTTTGCCCGTTCGGTCTGTCCGTTTGCTTGGGGGTGGTACCCTGAGGTGAGGTTTGATTTGATTCCTAGGCGGGAGAGTAATGATCGCATGAGTTTTGCTGCAAACTGGGGTCCCCGGTCTGATACAAAGCGGAGGGGAAGACCATGGAGGCGAAAAATTTCGCGATAGTAGATGTCGGCCACACCTGCTGCTGTGATTGAAGTTGTACAAGGAATTGCATGGATTTGTTTACCGTAAAGGTCCGTGCAGACTAGAATCGCGTCATACCCTTGCGAGTTGGGCAGCTGTGTGATCAAGTCAACTCCCACTTCTTCCCACAAGCCTGCTGGGACGTCTAGAGGTAGTGTTACTGCTCGTGGGTGTCTCTGTATCTTCTTCCTTGCACAAGTCTCGCATCCTTCAACATATTTTTCTACAAAGGATCGCAGGGTGGGCCACCAAAAGTGGGTGCTGACGAGGTCAAGGGTATTGTGAAGTCCAGGGTGGCCAGCAGAGGGGTTATCGTGGCATTGCTTGAGTACTTCTTTCCGGAGGTCATCATCTGGTGGGACATATACTCTTCCTCGGTGGTATACTAGTCCCTTGTCTTCTTCCCATTCTGCTATCCCATTGGCCAAGCGTTTGAGACCGCTTCTCCTAAGCTCTTCCAGTCCTTCCAGTACTTGGGCCTCCTTTTGAGACGCCTGTCGGATGCGGTCCTCCAGTGGGTTTTGTAGTGAGATAGCTGCCACTTGCATGAAATGGGCTGGTTTCAGAACAATCTGTTGTCGATTATCTTCGCTATCCAGAACCTGATATGCTGCCATACGAGAGAGAGCGTCTGCCTGAGTGTTGGACTTGCCAGGGCGGTGAGTGAGCTGGAAGTCGAATCGGGACAACCATAGTGCCCATCGCGCCTGCCGTCTACTGAGGTCTTGAGCAGAACGCCAGAATTCCAGGTTTGCGTGGTCAGTGAGAATCTCGAACGGTTGTGGTGAACCTTCCAGGAAGCTTCTCCAGTCCTTTAATGCTTCGATGATAGCGAGCATCTCTCGGTCATAGATTTCGTAGTTTCGTTCAGCTGCTTGCATGGAGGCTGATCGAAATGCCACTGGGTGCCACTGGCCGTCGTCTTGTTTCTGCATTAGAACTCCTCCCGTAGCAAAGCCTGATGCATCTACCTCAAGTTGTGTGAGCCTATTAGGGTCCCAGAGTGCCAGTACCGGTGCTGTGATGAATGCTTCCCTTAGGGTATCGAATGCTTGTTGTTGGTGTGTCCCCCAACTGAAGCCTGTATCCTTTTTTGTTAGGTCGTTCAGAGGGCGTGCTATGCGGGCAAAGTTCCGTATGAATCGACGGTAGAAGTTAGCGAAGCCTAGGAATCCCCGTAGTTCTCGTAGATTCTTTGGGGTAGGCCAGTCGCGGACTGCAGCTACTTTTACTGGATCCATGCGCACTTCACCTTCTGATATCACTAGTCCCAAATACTCAACCTGAAGCTCCTCAAACTCGCATTTCTCTGGTCGCAGGTAGAGGTCATGTTTCTCCAGCCGCTTTAGTACCTCTCGCACCACCTGCCGGTGTTCTTGCAAATTGTTACTGAAGATGAGGATGTCGTCTAGGTAGACTGCTACCTTACCAGCCGCCACTAGGTCTGAAAAGATGGAATTCATGAGCGCTTGGAAGGTAGCTGGCGAGTTGGTGAGACCGAAGAACATTACACTGGGTTCAAATAACCCTCGGTTGGTTGCAAAAGCGGCCTTCCACTCATCACCCTCCTTAATCCGGACATTGTTGTAGCCCCATCTGACGTCAAATTTGGTGAAGTACCGTGCCCCCTGTAGACGGCTGACAATGTCAGCGACCAGTGGGAGAGGATAGCGGTTCTTTAGGGTTACTTGGTTGAGTTTCCGGTAATCCTGTACGAAGCGGAGCTTCCCATCTTTCTTCTTAACAAAGAAGACGGGTGAAGACAGTGGCGATTTTGAGGGGCGAATGTAGCCTTTTCGGAGGTTGTCATCCAGGAAGCGGTCGAGTTCACCTTGTTCATTCAATGACATTGGATAGACTTTTGTGCGCATGGTTTCCGGTGCACCTGGGATCAATTCTATAGCATGATCCCAGGGTTGGTGGTCGGGGAGGCGCTCTGAAGCAGTTTCAGAGAATACTTTTTCGAAATCGCGGTAGGGTTCTGGGACCATTTCTTCAAAGGTTTTCATGGGTTTTGTTTTGTGGGCTTGTTCCGCTAGCTGTTGGGAGTAGGTGAACCCTGCAGCACACCAGACTTCATCTGTTTGTTCGTGTAAGATTCCTGACTTCACCCATGCACGTCGGGTTCGTCGGTTTGCTCGAATGCGGTGTATGGGCGACTCTTCTGTCTCCTCATCCAGTGTGTCAAGTGGTGGTTCAGGGGTGATCACAGTTTCAATTTCCTCCGCCGTGTCTTGCTCTTCCACCTCCTCTATCGTTGTTTGTTGGGATCTGACTGTGAGTCGTCCTTTCTCCCAGTCAATATCTGGATTGGCCTTACATAGCCAGGGGAGTCCTAAGATTAGGTCTTCGCCTCCCAGATTGGTTACTAGCAAGTCTGTCCACCGTTCTTGGTTATCAACAGTCAGGGCTAGGCGTGCAAAGTGTGTGATCTGCCCTGCTCGGTTAGCAGACCCATCAATGTTAAAGACGCCAATGGGTTTCCTGAGTGGGAAGGTCCTTACACGGTGACGGGTGACAAACTCTTGGTTCAAAAATAGAGCAGTGGCTCCAGAATCAACCATGGCTGCAGTTGCTATACTGTGATTTCTTCCTCTTAGTTTTGCGTTAATTCGGAAGTGAGATGAATTGGAGTTCAATTCCGAAATAGTAGATATTTTACAAGATGGGAGAGAATCATACGCAGATGTGGAATGTATAGCGAACTGGTTTACGGGTACTCTCGATGCAGCCGAGACGGGCACCCGCTTTAAAAACCCTCCTGAGAACCTGGTGCTGGGGCCATGGCATTGGCTCTGTTAAGGAGCTCCTGGAGCTGGGCAATCTGGGTGGAGAGGTCAGGCGTAAGTGGGGACGGAGCAGTGGGAGCTGGAATGGACGCGGCAATTTGGACAGGTTCATTGGGGAAGAGGGTGAACGGTGTCGAAGCAGAAGCAGAGACTTGTTGACGGCGGGGTTGTTGGCGCTTACCCCGGCCACGTTCTAGACCCATGAACTTGTCTTGGCAGACTGATTCTAGGTGGCCTCGTCGTCCACAGTAGCGGCAAACTGTCTCCTTGTATGAGCAGTTCCTCTTTTCGTGACTCTGCGAGCCACACCCATAACACCTTCCTCTCATCTGGGCCACGAAGCTTTCTCTGCTGTTACCACTAGTGTGTGTGGCATCGACATCCATAGCATGGGAGTTGGCAGGGGGGGAGGAGATATGGGAGGTGCCTGGGTTGCGACCTGTCATGGTGGGATCGTGCAGGAACACATCCACTGAAATTGCTCGCCTGATAGCCTCCTCCAGGGTGGGAGCCAGTCCCTGGGCTATATTGACCACAATGAGATTTTGTCGGATCTCTGGGTTGAGGCCGCTATGGAAGCGTTCTCGCAGGTCGACGTCTGAAAGCCCGGTCCGATCACCAATGTCCTTGAAATTCTGTGCAAATTCCGCTACCGTTTGACCTTTTGCCTGCCTGAGATGCTGGATTGCATTCCGGGCCTCCATACCTGCATCAATGGATTCAAATCGGAGGGTGAAGGCTGTTTTGAAGTCTTCCCATCGTCCATTGAAAGGTTGTTGGTTATGGCTGAATTCTAGGAGGTATGGTGTGGCCCAGTCAGCAGCCTTGCCTGAGAAGAATCCTAGCGCTGCCTTGATCAGCTTCCCTTCGTTGCTACTCAGATCTGGTTGTTCCATTGCCCAGCTTTGATACTGAGCAATGAAGCGACGTGCTTCTGCACTACTAGAGCCTTTGAAGAGCTCAGGTTTATTCATACTGGACTTGGCTGAGGCTTTGTGGAGGTTGGCCGTGAGCTGGGCCACCTGCTCGATGAGCTGTGCCATGAGCTGGTTTGTGTTGACTTCAGAGGTCGACATAATGGATGGGGGTGCAGTGGGAGTAGGGATAAGGATGGGTGTGATCACGGTACCGTCGGAAAGGTTCTCCTCTTCACTGATGGAGTTGGCAGCAGCGTTTGGACAGGGTTGAGAACTGCAATCAGCCCAGGAGCTGCTTTTGCTGCGGTGGATGTGGGTTTGGTCTTTAGTATCAAAAGCGTGTGGGTAGGCAGAGCAGTCGATAGCTTGGGCGGGCAGGCTTGGTGCGGAGGTGTCTGTAGACGTGGTGGAAGCGGAGCCTGCAAGGATAACCTAATCGGTAGGCTATCAGTGCAGTAAGGGATCTTGACCTAATGTCACAAAGAGGTGATGACGGTGGCGGAGCGGAGCGGAGACTTAGGCGAAAGCGGACACTGGTCCCAATGACAAAGTTATATTGATAATAAATACAGAGAAGTAAGTAGTGACATACCTGGTCCCAATGACAAAGAGGTCAAGATAAGGGACCAGGTTGTGGGGGCTGGCTTATATATACAGGGTAGAGTGTGGGAACTATGATGTAATACTGTATAGCTCAGGCACAAGGAATGGAACGGAATTGATAGAATGGAATGGAATGTTCCAGAATGATTATTGTAGGTAGGAGGGCTTGGATGGTGTATCGTAAAGAAAGGAAAATGATAGGGGGTGGGCTCACTTCATGACACTGATCTTACTCTAGGATAGTTCATTCACACACAGAATGGGGTTTTTCTATAATCACTTTTTAGACACTTTGCCTGATCAATGAGCATCGTTTTGATTCATCATTAACCAGGAGATGGACATCATGACTATTACACAATGTACAGGGACTCCATATGTAGAGTTGTTTACTGGGCTATGCACAAAACCCAAAAATTCAGATTTTTATGCACAGTCCATTCTAATGCTTATCATCAGTAACATAGTGTAAACTTCTGCATAAATCACTGTAAGTTTTCGAAAGCTTTCACCTAAAATTCATCTATAAATAGTATAATTTATTGACTTTTGCACCCAGACTCTCAGCTTCTGCCACATTCCTTGTGCCTGAACTATACAGTATTAGATCATTACTTCTCATGGTTCATTTCTGTATATATAAGCAGCCCCTACTGTCTGGTTCTTCATAAGGCTCCAACTGTTAAGATCATGCAACTCTGGAATTGTGGAATTGTATGCGAATGTGAGGGAATAATTCATGGAGTTTTGGAGAGGTAGTTGGACATCAACACTACTATTGGTAGTGCCCTCAATGTCAGCAACTTGCTAGCTCTCACAAGAGACAACCAGGTGTCACATGATAGATGATGAACAAGAGGGCAAAAAAGCAAAAGAGGATGGATAAAACAACTGTTATGATTGTGCACAAAGGGATTGTCAGAACAGATCACAGGGTGATCGCGGGAAATAGTGAAGATAATTACTTCGCAAGGTAGAACGATCCTAGACAATGTAGTCGGACCTTGACTCTACTATTAGTAGTGTCCTCGACACTTTGTGTGTCCACAAGAGAAGAAAGGAAAACATGTTCTGTTTGCAATGACCATCGTGGAACGTACTGACAGTAGGGATGTTAAAACAATGATATGATTAAGTGATTAATTGGTATCACTATCAAAGTGCTATCAAGGTTGATATTTAAACTAAGGAACTACCTATTCAATACCGTAGCTTTATACTAAAGGTAAGTCAGGATCACAAAGCAATGCCATGTGTCAGCAACTCGCTAGCTCTCACAAGAGACAACCAGGTGTCACACAATAGACGATGAGCAAGAGGGCGAAAAAGCAAAAAGAGGATGGATAAAACAACCCAATACTAGTCTAGCTACCAAGGAGAATAGACGAGAATAGAGCTAAGGACTATCACTACAAAATACTTAGTCTTATATACTAAATGGGATATGAAACCGTGAGAGATGTCTCGCACTGTAACCATGAGGATCTACAATAAGAGTCACTCATATCCATAAGTAAGGCTGTAGGTATTCGGTGAGTAAACAATAAAACAATATAAAAGGAAGCATGGAGGCAGAACAATAATGACGTCATCCTGTCAATGAGTTGACAGGCACAAGAGAGTCGTGCCTAAGTGAAACAACAGCACGAGTGTCACAAAGAGGTGACGACGGTGGCGGAGCGGAGCGGAGACTTAGGCGGGAGCGGACAACTGGTCCCAATGACAAAGTTATATTGATAATAAATACAAGTAAGTAGGTAAAAGACATACCTGGTCCCAATGACAAAGAGGTCAAGATAAGGGACCAGGTTGTGGGGGCTGGCTTATATATAGAAGGCGGAGTGTGGGAATTATGATGTAATACTGTATAGCTCAGGCACAAGGAATGGAATGGAACTGATAGAATAGAATGGAAGGTTCCGGAATGATTATTGTAGGTAGGAGAGCTCGGATGGTGTATCATAAAGAAAGGAAAATGATAGGGGTGGCTCACTTCATGACATTACCCCCCTCCTTATGACCATTGTCCTCGATGGTCAAGCTTTTGCCGCCTGGGGATGCTTTCTGTGGAATTTTCGGACAGTGGTTGGTGCATGCTCAAGATTTTGAGCGGGTTCCCATGAGTTGTGTCCTGCGTCATATCCCTTCCACTTTACCAAGTACTCTAACCTCTTCCACCTAACCCGACTATCCAAGATGCCCTCAACTTCGTACTCTGGCTCGTCTTCATCTTCTAGGTATACTGGTTCTGGTGGTGTTGCAATTTCGCCATTGATGGTGTTCCCTCTCCAAGGGTACAGTTTATCAACGTGGAATACTGGATGGATGCGGTCCAGTGACAGTGGGAGGTCCAGGCGGTAGTCCAGGGGACCAACCTTCTCCAAAATGGCGTAAGGTCCTAGCTGTCGATCCCCAAGTTTCTCACTGGAAAGTTGGAGCTTGATGTCTTCTGCGCTTAGCCAGACCTGATCTCCTACTTGGAACTGATGTGCCTTTCGTTTTCCTCGTTCATAGTTTTCCTTTTGCCATCTTTTTCCCAGGTGTAGAGCTGCCCCGGCATCCTGTCGCACCTCTCGAAGGATCTGAATGCGATCATCCACTGCTGGAATCCCACTTCGCTGACCAACGGGAATGTTAAATAGGGGGAGGTAGCCGTAAGTGAGCTCGAATGGGGAGATTCCAAGTGCAGAGTGGGTACGTGAGTTAATCACAAACTCCGCCATTGGCAAATGCTCTGCCCAGTCATCCTGACGACGTCCCACATACAGCCGGAGATACTTTTCGACTTCTTGGTTTGCCCGCTCGGTTTGCCCATTCGCTTGGGGGTGGTATCCCGATGTGAGATTGGATTTGATTCCCAGGCGGGAGAGTAGTGATCGCATGAGCTTTGCTGCAAACTGGGGTCCTCGGTCTGATACAAAGCGGAGGGGGAGGCCATGGAGGCGGAAAATTTCGCGGTAGTAGATGTCAGCGACACCTGCTGCTGTGATTGATGTGGTACAAGGGATTGCGTGGATTTGTTTCCCGTAGAGGTCGGTGCAGACAAGGATGGCATCGTATCCTTGTGAATTGGGCAGCTGTGTGATCAGGTCAACTCCCACTTCTTCCCACAGACCTGCTGGGACATCTAGGGGTAGTGTTACTGCTCGTGGGTGTCTCTGTATCTTTTTCCTAGCACAAGTTTCGCATCCTTCCACATACTTTTCTACAAAGGATCGCAGGGTGGGCCACCAAAAGTGGGTGCTAACGAGATCGAGGGTGTTGTGAAGTCCGGGGTGACCAGCGGAGGGGTTGTCGTGGCATTGTTTGAGTACTTCTGTCCGTAGGTCATCCTCTGGTGGGACATATACCCTACCTCGGTGGTACACCAGTCCGTTATCCTCCTCCCATTCTGCTATCCCATTGGCCAAGCGTTGGAGGCCGCTCCTCCTGAGCTCTTCCAGTCCTTCGAGTACTTGGGCCTCTCTTTGCGAGGCCTTCTGGATGCGGTCCTCCAACGGGTTCTGTAGTGAGGCTGCTGCCACTTGCATAAAGTGGGCTGGTTTCAGAACGGTCTGTTGTCGGTTGTCTTCACTGTCCAACACCTGATGCGTTGCCATGCGAGACAGAGCATCTGCCTGTGTGTTTGCCTTGCCTGGGCGGTGAGTCAGCCGGAAGTCGAATCGGGATAACCATAGTGCCCAACGCGCTTGTCGTCGGCTAAGGTCCTGTGCAGAGCGCCAGAATTCCAGGTTTGCATGGTCGGTGATGATCTCGAAGGTCTGCGGTGATCCTTCCAGGAAGCTTCTCCAGTCCTTTAGTGCTTCAATGATTGCCAGCATCTCCCGGTCATAGATTTCGTAGTTTCGTTCGGCTGGTTGCATGGAGGCTGATCGAAATGCTACTGGGTGCCACTGACCATCGTCTTGTTTCTGCATTAGAGCTCCTCCTGTGGCAAAGCCTGATGCATCTACCTCGAGTTGTGTGAGCCTGTTGGGGTCCCAGAGTGCCAGTACCGGAGCTGTGACAAAAGCTTCCCTTAGGGTGTCGAATGCTTGCTGCTGATGTGTTCCCCAGTTGAAGCCTGAGTCTTTCTTGGTTAGGTCATTCAGAGGGCGTGCTATGCGGGCAAAGTTCTGTATGAATCGACGGTAAAAGTTGGCAAAACCTAAGAATCCTCGCAGCTCTCGCAGGTTCTTTGGAGTAGGCCAGTCACGAACTGCAGTCACTTTTACCGGATCCATGCGCACTTCCCCTTCTGATATCACTAGTCCCAAGTACTCGATCTGAAGCTCCTCGAACTCACATTTTTCGGGTCGTAGATAGAGGTCATGTTTCTCTAGCCGTTTTAGTACATCCCGCACTATCTGCCGGTGTTGTTGTAGCTCGTTACTGAAGATAAGGATGTCATCTAGGTACACTGCTACTTTCCCCGCTGCCACTAGGTCTGAAAAGATGGAATTCATGAGTGCTTGGAAGGTCGCTGGGGAGTTGGTGAGACCAAAGAACATTACACTGGGTTCGAATAACCCTCGGTTGGTTGCGAAAGCAGCCTTCCATTCATCACCCTCCTTAATTCGGACATTGTTGTAGCCCCATCTGACATCAAATTTGGTGAAGTACCGTGCCCCCTGCAGACGGCTGACGATGTCAGCAACCAGTGGGAGAGGATAGCGGTTCTTTAGGGTTACTTGATTTAGTTTCCTGTAATCCTGTACAAAACGGAGCTTCCCGTCCTTCTTCTTCACAAAGAAGACAGGTGAAGACAGTGGCGATTTTGAGGGGCGAATGTAGCCTTTTCGGAGGTTGTCATCCAGAAAACGGTCGAGTTCGCCTTGTTCGTTCAATGACATTGGGTAGACTTTCGTACGCATGGTTTCGGGTGCTCCTGGGATCAGTTCAATGGCGTGATCCCAGGGTTTGTGTTCAGGGAGACGTTCTGAGGCCATTTCAGAGAATACCTTTTTGAAATCCCTATAGGGCTCTGGGATCATTTCTTCGAAGGTTTTCACGGGTTTTGCTTTGTAGGCCTGCTCCGCTAGCTGTTGGGAATATGTGAATCCTGCTGCGCACCAGACCTCTTCTGTTTGTTCGTGTAGGATGCCTGACTTCACCCATGCACGCCGGGTTTGTCGGTTGGCTCGAATGCGGTGTATCGGCGACTCATCTGCCTCCTCTTCCTCTGCTAAGTTCAGTGGGGTTTCGGGAGTGATGACTGTTTCAATTTCCTCCACAGTGTCTTGTTCTTCTACCTCCTCTATCGTTGTCCGTTGTGGTCTAACCGAGAGTCGTCCCTTCTCCCAGTCAATATCTGGATTGGCTTTACGTAGCCAGGGGAGTCCCAGGATTAGGTCTTCACTTCCCAGATTGGTTATCAGCAAATCTGTCCACCGTTCTTGATTATCGACAGTCAGGGCTAGACGTGCAAAATGCGTAATCTGCCCTGCTCGGTTAGCAGATCCATCGATGTTAAAGACCCCAATGGGTTTCCTGAGTGGGAAGATCCTTACTTGGTGGCGGGTGACAAACTCCTGATTCAGGAATAGAGCCGTGGCTCCAGAATCAACCATGGCCGCAGTTGCTATACTGTGATTTCTTCCTCTTAATTTCGCGTTAATTCGGAAGTGTGACGAATTGGAGTTCAATTCCGAAATATTAGATATGGTACATGAGGGTAGAGAATCATATGTGGACGTAGCATGTATAGCAAATTGGTTTACGGGTACTCTCGGTGCGGCCGAGACGGGTACCCGCTTTAAAAACCCTCCTGCGAGCCTGAAGCGGGGGCCATGGCATTGGCTCTGTTCAGGAGTTCTTGGAGCTGGGCAATTTGGATGGAGAGGTCGGGGGTAGCTGGGGACTGGGCAATAGGGGCAGGAGCAGGGGCCGGAGTGGAAGCCGCAATTTGGACAGGTTCATTGGGAAAGAGAGTGAAAGGCGTTGAAGAGGAGGCTGCGACTTGTTGACGGCGGGGTTGTTGACGCTTACCCCGGCCGCGTTCTAGACCCATGAATTTATCCTGGCAGACTGACTCTAAATGACCTCGTCGCCCACAGTAGCGGCATACTGTGTCCTTGTACGAGCAGTTCCTCTTCTCATGACTCTGTGAACCACAACCGTAACACCTGCCTCTCATCTGGGCCACGAAGCTTTCTCTACTGTTGCCATTGGTATGCGTGGCATCAACGTCCATAGCATGGGAGTTGGCAGGGGGAGAGGAGATGTGAGAGGTACCCTGATTACGGCCTGTCATGGTGGGGTCATGCAGGAATACATCTACCGAGATTGCTCGCCTGATTGCCTCCTCTAGTGTAGGGGCTAATCCCTGAGCTATGTTGACCACGATGAGATTTTGTCGAATCTCTGGGTTGAGGCCACTGTGAAAGCGTTCTCGTAGGTCGATATCTGAGAGCCCAGTTCGATCGCCGATGTCTTTGAAGTTCTGTGCAAATTCTGCTACCGTTTGACCTTTTGCTTGCCTGAGATGCTGGATTGCATTCCGGGCTTCCATGCCTGCGTCAATGGATTCAAATCGGAGGGTGAAGGCTGTTTTAAAGTCTTCCCATCGTCCATTAAACGGTTGTTGGTGATGACTGAATTCCAAGAGGTATGGGGTGGCCCAATCAGCAGCCTTTCCCGAGAAGAATCCTAGAGCCGCCTTAATCAGTTTCCCTTCGTTGTCCTTCAAATCCGGTTGTTCCACTGCCCAGCTCTGATACTGAGCAATGAAGCGACGGGCTTCCGCACTACTCGAGCCTTTGAAGAGCTCGGGTTTATTCATGCTCGACTTGGCTGCAGCTCTGTGAAGGTTGGCTGTGAGCTGAGTCACCTGCTCGATAAGCTGTGCCATGAGCTGATTTGTGTTGACTTCAGAGGTCGACATAATGGATGGGGGTGCAGTGGGAGTAGGGATAAGGATGGGTGTGATCACGGTACCGTCGGAAAGGTTCTCCTCTTCACTGATGGAGTTGGCAGCAGCGTTCGGACAGGGTTGAGAACTGCAATCAGCCCAGGAGCTGCTTTTGCTGCGGTGGATGTGGGTTTGGTCTTTAGTATCAAAAGCGTGTGGGTAGACAGAGCAGTCGATAGCTTGGGCGGGCAGGCTTGGTGCGGAGGTGTCTGTAGACGTGGTGGAAGCGGAGCCTGCAAGGATAACCTAATCGGTAGGCTATCAGTGCAGTAAGGGATCTTGACCTAATGTCACAAAGAGGTGACGACGGTGGCGGAGCGGAGCGGAGACTTAGGCGGGAGCGGACAACTGGTCCCAATGACAAAGTTATATTGATAATAAATACAAGTAAGTAGGTAAAAGACATACCTGGTCCCAATGACAAAGAGGTCAAGATAAGGGACCAGGTTGTGGGGGCTGGCTTATATATAGAAGGCGGAGTGTGGGAATTATGATGTAATACTGTATAGCTCAGGCACAAGGAATGGAATGGAACTGATAGAATAGAATGGAAGGTTCCGGAATGATTATTGTAGGTAGGAGAGCTCGGATGGTGTATCATAAAGAAAGGAAAATGATAGGGGTGGCTCACTTCATGACAACGAGAACAATAAGGCTGACACATGTAACTTAAACGGAAATGAAAATATAATAAGCGCTAGTGTAAGCACTTTGGTGATTAGGTAAGTAAATAAAAGAAAAGGAAAAGAATAATAAAAAAGAATGTTTCGTGACACCATGCCCAAATGGGTTAGCTCGTAAGTAAAGAACAAAGGAAGGGATATAAAAGGGATAGTGTAAATCCGATAAAGATGATAAGAGATAATGATAAATGGCTTCGCATCGGAATTCCTTCGCAAAGTAATTGCGTAGTGGTAAAAGGATATAAGTAATATATCTAAGTAGCGGAATGGTTCACAAAGCTTCGTAATGACTTAGCTTGCATAGATATAACATTGACTTAGTTTTGTGTGTGTGTGTGTTGGTGTTGGTGTTAGTATTTCTACACCTGCATTTTGCATTCACCCCCAAGTCAGCATATCACTGATTCCTACATAAGTTTTGGGTAAATTTCCTATAATTTTACCAGAAGGGGTAAAACTTATGTATTTTTGCATCTAGTGTCAGTTCAAAGAAGTATAAATCACATAGATAATATAACATTCACCAGGGGTAACACAGCCTCAGCACGTGATAATCCTATTTGCTTCCTAATTACACTGGATGCAAAAGTACATAAGTTTTATTCCTTCTGATAAACTTACAGGAGATTTACTCAAAACTTATGTAGGAAATAGTAACTTAGTGCAAACTTGTTTATATATTCCTATAAGTTTTGAGAAATGTTTACCAAAAGTTATCCATAAGTAGTATAATCTATTCACTTTTGCACCCAGTGTTAGGAAGTGCGCCATTTGGCTAAAACTCATTTCGGCAGTTTTTGACTGTAAGAAAAATTGCTTTTACTGTTTTGTTCCCCTGTCCATTCTAAACATGTCTGTAAGAGAGATAAGATACATAGTGATATTTGAGTGTGTCAGTTCAGAAAGTAGTGGTGACTAAGGCAACTGCACCATAGAATTGTACACGAATTCTGGCTCCATATATTCAGAGCGGAATCATTCAATAGATAATGCATGAGTTTTTTTCATACTCTGATGATTGATCATGGTAGAGTCGTACGGTTGCAAGCTCCTTGCCACGCTTCATTTACATACTTGATATTTATCCCTCTTGTTCTCCTCAATCCACCAACACCTTCCTCCGTGTTCCTGTATTCAATCGTTCCTCTTTGAAGGTCCAGGCGCAGCATTTTGTAACAAAATTTCCCCATCCTTGTCCGAGCTCCCATAGACATACCGCATAGTACGCTTCGCCGACTGCGAGAGACTACTACTCTCCAGTTCCTCGATAGATCCAGACGTAGGTTGCGTATTATTCTCTTGATTTGACGTGTTCAAACTAAATTTCAAGAAGCTGCCTAGTTTGGCTTTCGGTACTTTGGGTTTGGGTTTGGGTTTGGGTTTGGGTGCACGTTTGGATTTATACATCCTCGTGGTCTCTTTCTGCGTCTTCTCCCGGTTCTCGTTCTTTGTTCGCAGCTCCGATTGATTCGTCTCTATATCATCTTGCAATAGGCGTTCGAACACGCCCTCCACAGTGAGTTTGGCTTCAGGTTGGACGGTTCCGTCTCAATCTCCTGCTCTTCTTCCTCCTTGATTTTCGTCGATCTGCTGCTTAGCTTTTGAGTGGGTGCAAACGCGGCTTGAGAATGGGTTCGCAAACCAGAAGTCGCTCTCTTGCTTTTCTTTGTCTGAAGCTCAACGGAGCTCCCTCGATCGAGATCTCGTTCGTCCTCGAGCGCACCAGCTACTTCATCAACCTCTCTTTGTTCATCGACATCGATCTCTTGTTCAACGAGATCAGAAACGGTGATAGGAGGAGCTGGCGGCAGTGATTCACCGTTCGTTTCCTCAGAAGAGAGAGAAAGAGTAGGAGAATTCACAACCTCTGGACAATTTGGAGGTGAATGCAGAAGGTCGGAAGACCTAGAATCAGAGACGCTGGCTCCAGCTGGTTCGGGACTACTTAGATGATCAACTTTTGCATATGCCGACATAGAGACCCTGTAATCACTGTCATGTTCAAGTTGATCAGACTGAATGTCGTGGGTTTCGTGGGTTTCTGCAGTTATCAAGACAGCTCGGACCTTGCCTTCGCCCTGGTCTTTGTGAATAGTAGTAGAATGGGTCCGCTTTGATGATCCGACTGTCACTTCCTCGGGTACGATGGGAGAGTAAGGAAGTACTTCTGGTAGCAGTGTTAGCTGTAAAGAAGAACAAGGAGCTGAAGGACAGTGTAAGATCGGAGGAGCAGAAAGAAGATCTCCAGCGACGCCTAAGAGTGAAGGGGACCGTGAAACACCCGAGCCAGAAACTATATAGCCAGAACCACTACTTTCTTTCAATCCAGTTCCACCAAAACGACAAACCGGATTTGCACACGCAGACGCAGTGATCTCCCAATCACCTTCATTAGGGTTCTGTTCTTGTGATGCGTCTCCTGCTTCTGAGAAAACCGAGACAACTCTTGCCTTGCCTTTCCCTTTATCTATTATCCTCTTCTTTTCCGGGCTTTGCATATCATAATCATCTACCGACGGAAGTGGGTCCTTCTTCAGGTTATGCTCCATAGGCGCCGGCGGAGACTCATCTTTATCCTCATCCTCTATCAAAACGAACTTCAGCTTCTTCGAGTTCTTCGGATTATTTGCTGGTTTTGCAGGTTTGATAGAATTACCAGTTTTACCCAAATGTAAATTTGGATGCTAACCAAGGTAATGAGGAAGGCTTTGACTTTTCTCCTGGTGTCTGTACTTTCAGCTCCTTACGACCTGATGTGATAGGAAGGACGATCGGGCAATTCGTTGTTGACGGCAGAAGAGGAAGAGGAGATTCGGTCGCAATAGCATGTTCGACAGCAGCGATTCTATTAAGAAGACAGATTTATCTTGGTATACGTGTTGGAACGACAGAGAATTAGAGAAGAATGAATGTGTTAGTGGTATTGAAATTAAGGGTAGTTGATAGTGATAGTTGAATGTGGCAATATCTAAAGAATGGTATGGATAGGAAAATGTGAGCGTGTAACGTAAACGTGAAATAGCGGACGTTTGCTTGATTTAGGTTGATACTTGTACAAGTCGACATACGGGGATCGCTGTTTTACGAGCAGGCAGCGGAGGTGGTCCGCTCTCGGCGTCGCGTTTCGAAGGAATTTGAGAAGGCAGAAGAGATGTTGGCGTAGGTGATGTGGGTGGTGTAGGCGGAGAGTCTAATGCACTGGGAGACATTGTCTGTACATTGGACAACTTCAATTTCGATTTCGAAATACGAGCAGTCTTGTGTGGGGTCATAGGCGAAGGTAATCCAGATATGCCAGATATCATTATTTTGTGTTTCTCGGTAGACGACCCATATATGGTCGTTGTCTTTGTCGACAGCAGGCTAGATGACGACCTCGACAGATTCACGCTTTTTACAGGCAGACGGGGATCAGATCGTCCATGCGGAATTGAATGAGAAGAAGGAAGTATGGTAGAGGATGGTAACTTGTCCGCTGTGTGGGGCGGGTGTCGATTTCTAGGTGGCGATCCGAGTGTAATATCCTCGTCCAAGCGGCCGAGATATGCTGCACACAGAAATCCACACATAAACGTAGCAGCGGTCATAGTCCCAGACACCGGAAAACCGGGATGAGGGGCACAAGCAGGAGCAAGAGGAGGCAAAGAAGGAGAAGGTTTCGCTGGAAATGATATGGACAAGGATAAAGGTGAAGACGAAGATATAGAAATGGAGGTAGTTTGCCCATGCACCGGCTCGTTCTGCCTAAGTTTATAGTCATGGTGGATAGTAGAAGCCGCAGAAGTCTTAGAATCATCAAATGCAGCGTTGTGTATAGTAGTACGATGACGCGAATAGGTTTCAGAACTAGGAGGGCGACGAGAAGAAGAAGGAGGACGGAGAGGGAAACAAGAAGTGGAAGTGGAAGTGGAAGGCAATCCAATACCGGAAGTATTTGAAGATACATGAGATACATACCTATCCCTTAATCTATCATTATTCGGGACGAAAGTGGCAGCATGACGGTAGTACGCGAGCGCTTGGGTGGGGTTGGTGCTAAAAGAAAACATCACGACGGAAGAAACAGTCAAAACGACATCACATACCTCTCTGCTCGTATTCTCTGCAGTAGATACGCCCGGCCCATTTCAGCATTCCTGGCACTAGCAGCTGGGCTGATATGACTCGGAGCAGGCTTGATTGCACCGCCACTGGTAGTTTTACCAGTACTGTGAGTCTTACCACCCGCACGCTGCTTATCAGCCCCGAGATTCATAGTTTTGCCATTTTTTCTGGGCTTGCTAGACTTCGGCGCTGGGGCTGCGGATAGGGATGTGGATGAGGATGACGAAACAGGCGCTGGTGAAATAGAAAGGAAAGCAAAAGGGCTAGTAGAAGGATTAGCGGGGTAAGGGAGAGGAGTGGAAGACATGATCCTTGAGTTGGATTTGGATCTTGAGGTAGAGGCCCGTGCAGGAGTAACACGGGCGTGAGTAAGAACAGATATAGGGGCAGGAGCAGGAGAATACGTTTCCACCGCAGTAACGGATGCAGATGCGGTGGCTGCGGGCTTGAACCTGGACGAGCGCCGCAAAGATGTAGGCGCACTTTGAGGAGGGACAGTTGGAGAGGTCCCCCAGTCCATGTTCATGTCTTCTGCGTCGTCGTCAATTAATTCATCTACTTTTTCGTCGTCGTTGTCCTCTTGTTCATCCATCTCTTCCCTCGGTTCGTCCTGCTGGCCACTGTTGCTTCCTCTGATGTGGATAACGTTTTTGGCATTGACTGGGGCGTAATACAGGTCCATGGGTTTAGGCATATGCATAGCCTCCTGGACTTGAGGGACGGTTGATATAAAGGAGGAGTTTGTGGCTTCAACGGAACTCAGGTCACGAAAATCCATAAGATTCTTGAAATCATCGACTTTGTCATCCACCAGCATATCAACGTCTCCTTCGAGCATATCAAAGCTATTGTCTTGCAGCATGTCGACGTGTTCATCCATTCCAGCTGTGACATTCTCTTCCACTTTAGCATCCTGTTCTTCCTCCTTCACAACCAGGTCTTCCCGGTCTTCCCACTGATTTGAATATCGATCGAGTCGACTACGTCTTTGTGTAACGGGATCTATCCGTTGAATGGGTTCGATGGGCGCTACGGGGTCCGGAGTGGGAGATTGATGAAGAGAACCCAGAGACGAATTCGGAACCAGCACAGGAAGCTCTCCAACCCCCACCTCTTGTTTGACTTCCCGCACTACTTCCTGTTCCATTTCCACTTCCTGCCTCATGTCCTGTCCCACATCCAATCCCACATCCTTTCCCGCTTCCTGTTCTACCTCCTGTTTCATAAAGGGTTGAATCACAGGCTCAAACCCTGAAGCGGGAAGAACAATAAGAGCAGGAAGAAGAGTCTCTTCTACTACATCTTGTTCAGATTCCTGCTTCACAATCGTAGAAGGAGGAAGACGAATAGAAATTCTTCTGGTCCCAGAATCGTTATCAAAAGAGGATCCGTTTGCCAGTCCTGTTCCGAAAACCTGTTCTTCTTTCTTCATGATTTCGTCTTGCTTTTTGTATGAACCCTAGCATAAACATAGATTACATCAGGAACAGAAATTATAATATGATATAACAATCCATTCCATATTAAAAAAGACGCACTGGAGTCGCCAGTATTGGTACTAGATCTACTGCTTTGTATTCTTCTTCTTCAATTCCTCCCAGATCATCTTCAAATCCTTCTCCGTCCTCCTGCTCGACGCCTCCCTCTCTCCCATCAATAAAAGAGGGATCATGTCCATGTCCGACAGGCAATTCTTCCGTGAACAACATATCGTCGTCTATATCATCCATGTCGTCCAACTCATCTTCCTCCTGCTCATCCTCTTCATGATCCATCATCATCATGCTAACCTCCTGCTCGACTTCCTCTCTTATCTCTTCTCTCAGCTCCTCTGTGGTATCTCCCGTATTTTGACCATTAATCTCGTCCTCTTTGTCGGAGTCTAAATTCTGAACACCGACTGCCTTTTCTTCTTCTCGCAAGAGCCCCTCTGCGCGGAACTGGGCTAACCTTCGTTCGACTTCGGCTTCCACGGCTTCTTCAAGTGCTTTAGATATCTACGTAGACGAAGACGAGAAAATGTAAGCGAGCGATAAAAAAAGGGAAAAGTAAAGTGAAAAAAAAACCCAGAAACTCACCCTCTCTTGGATTTCTTCCTCTGTCATCACAACTCCTGAGCCAGACCCAGACCCAGATCCTGCATAACCAGCACCTACACTCCCATCGCCACTTAAGGAGTGCTCAGAAGGGTTCTCCAATCTTCCGCCTGCACTAGCTCTTGGCCGAGGCAATCCCTCCAAAATCATCGAAAGTTTCCCGCTTCCACCTCTTTGCGACCCTCGACCCAACGAACCCCGGGACCCCGACCCCTGAGGAACAGGGATAAACGATATTCTCCGCGTGCGTCTTCTGGATGTTGTTGATTTCAACGGAGACAACAATAGGTTGTTCTTGTTGATGACCTTTCGAGCATCGCGGGATATACTAGACGCTCGAGGCCGAGCTGAGCGGGTTGACCGGGCTGGACGAATAGGTCGAGCAGGAGGAGAGCGGGGACGAGAGAAAGCGCTTGTGTCAGAGGAGAGATTCGTAGAGGAAGGGAACTTTGCCTTGTCGGAAGACGAAGTAAAAGTAATGGTATTAGAGTTGGAGGAGTTGGAATTAGAACTAGAACCGGAGGAAGGTCTGAATGGGATTGCAAAGTCGAACGTTTTCGACGTCGGGACTTTTATGGGCTGCGCAGGCGGAGGTGGAGGTGGTAAGGTCTTATTCTCGATTCGACGAGCTTGAGAAGCGAACCTGCAATAAATAAGTAGAAAGATTAACATAATTGCAAAACGAAATAGGTTTATAACCCACCCAACACTGCGCACTAAGTCACTTCGAAATTTCGTCCCAGGTGCCAGACATACAATGAGTAACGCCAAAGATGTTCCTCCGAGGGCATCAGAAAGCAATCTGGTGAGTGACGACGAACGATATGGGATCCGTTTAAGTTTCGGAGGCTCGGCGCTAGCGATATTCGCTTGCTTCGCAGCTCTCGCAACAATCTTCGCATTGTCATTCAATGCGTTAACTACCTGTCCCAGAGCCGTCAAGCTCTTATTTATCGCCGAACTCTCTTTCATCCTCTCCGGATTATTCCCTGTGAGATTATTGTTCTCCGATCCAGCCAAGTCGAGAAGATGAAGTTTCCCAACATTATTCTGTTCCGACGTCGTCGTCACGTATAATGTCAGCACTGCATGACTTCTCGAGGATTCCGAGTTCAACAACGTCGCACCGGTACTTCGATGCCTCATTGCGTCAGCATATAACACCTGAAAGGCTTCAGGCGAATCGACAGGGTGTGTAGATAAATTAGGTAGATGTATAGAAGTGCCGAAAGAGAGTGGAGGAGGACCAGAATGTGAAGACGTTGTTCCTGCGGAGGAGGTCGACAAAATTTGAAGCCTTCGGCGTTGTGTAGGAGGAACGAGGAGGTCGAACGGTGTATCGAGGTAAAGCTCGAGATACGACATGCTGAGCGAAGAAGTAGATTCGTCAAGTCGTTTGAATAGCTCCTGGACGACCATTCCGATAATTCCTCGGTCCTCATCACCACCATTGCCCTGCATCGTATACGTCTTTCCAGAACTCGTAACTCCATACGCAAAAACCGTCACAGTGGCTCCAGAGAGCACCTGGTCCACTAACGGAAGGACATCGTGTATGAAAAGAGACTTCGTAGAAGCAGAGTCGGAGTCAGGGTTAATTGGAGAAGACAAGCATTTTTCTGGACAATAAGCAGAATGAAAGGGATAGTGCTGACTTTGCTGGGTCAAGCTGGATGAAGATGGGTCTTTCAACACAAGAATTCCGGGTCCTAGATTAGTTTTGGCAGGGACAATTTTGGATTCTGTGTTCTCCTTGTTGCTATCAGCAGCAGAGGAGTGATGAGAAACGACGCGAACACCGTCATCGCAGACTTCTCCAGGAAGCGGAGGCCGTAGACGAGCAACGATGCGTACTGCAGCCGACATCGGACAACAACGATGGAGAAAACGAGTCTCGTAGAACAGATGAGAGGAGAGAAAGAGTAGAGGAGGATTATAGAGTGTTGACGAAAGAGGGTTCCGTACAGTGGAGTTAGTAGGATAGAGAGTACCGTATTGGAGTCAAACGCCATCACGTGCCTTCCATCCACATAACGCGTGAAAAAGTGTCTCGACAATTTTACTATGTATATGACCACCGCAGGACTCGAACCTGCAACCTTTTGGTACGCTCAGCAATCGAAGCCAAACGCGCTACCATTGCGCCAGGTAGCCATAACAACACGTTCTTATCATTTAAATATGACCAATGAGTAATCGACACGTACCAGGAAACCGCAGCGGCACATGTTCGTCTTCACCCACATAAAGCTTTCACTTTCATTCACACTCATGGGCCGCAATACCCTCGATCGCGAGGTATTCGGTATCGCGAACGCAAATTGATGAAGTCGTGTTCCAAAAGCAGCTTGCAAGCTTTCACGAGGGCTGGTACCGCCACTATGCTGCTAGACAAAGGCAACGAAGGGTATCCTGCAAAACTTGTATATGTGGAGTGAATACATGTCAGTAATATGGCTCAACTCATTTCCAATCCAGCTGCAGAGCCATCCGTAAGGCGGCATAAGATGCATCGACCCTGCCCCAATATCGGAGGCTCTTCCTTCGACAGTGTACCTTATGCGCAAATACTACGTAACTAAGATACACGACCTCAAATCAAAGCACGCTCACAAACGCATTACCACAAAACAAGCACCTATGGACTGCCTCAAGAAGCTCCTCAACGAACCAGCTTTTTCGAACCGCAGAGGGGAGGAAATTCCGTCTCCCTTCTCCTTCCAAGCTTGAGAGCGGAAGAAAGGCTTTTCTAGTACATCCGATACATGTACGCACATGCGCTGTGGAAAGGATGAATGTTGTCACCGAACATCGAGCTACACGAAGACCAGATATTTGGCACTGATTAATATTCAAGCGTTCCAGCGGTACCATGCACTCACACCATGTATGACCATTCTGACAGGTTGCATTGATAATATTTTGCAACGGAACCTCCACCCCACACGCTGGACAGCTCTCCTTAAGATGACTATCGTGTTCATGAATCGGTACGATTTGCTTTGCCATCTCCTCCAACCTTCTTCCTTCTATGGACAAATTTCCTGGAGCGTCTGGAAGAGATGATTGAATGACAAGACGGAGAACGAAAGGAATATCGTCCACTTGAGAAATAGGTGAGAACAAACAAAAGATTGACGATATGGGAAAGAACATACGAGTAAGCGCACTAGCAATAGCAGTCAAATGCCGAATCAGCGTCCTCAAATTCCGATACGAAATCCCGATTAGCAATGTTTGAGCAACGACACCGTAATCGGCTTGCCTTCGTGTATCCGAGAGTTTCTATAAAGGACATATAGCATTAGATCATAGGTCCAAGGATTAGGTTCCTTAGATTATCCATATCACTCACCCAAGCAAAATCCGCCAACGATAGTCTCATCCTCAGCGATAGCATTTGATCATACCCAAAAAGATGCCTCTTTAAACTATTCCGCAACTCTTCACGCACGCTAAAATCGATATCCACCAATGCCTGCATGCGTCCTTGTCCGGAGGATACATCTAAATAGATCCCCATTGTATGATCTCCGTGTTCCGATCCAACTGCTTCACGTTCGGTGATCCTTAGTATCTCTATCAAACGAGGGTGAAGACGAATAAGCGTTGAACGTCGACGAAGGTGAAAGAGAATGGGACGAAGGTAGGACAGAGGGGTGGGACCTGCACATAACAAGTGTGGTAAGTACAGTGGCGCTATTGGAGTGAGGATAACAAGAAATATAACACTATCACATACCAACTTGCGAATTCCCCAAAACCTTCACTAGAGTCTTGAGTACATTATCATCTGAGGCACTGTCCCATAACTTTGTAACAACAAGCACACTATTATGTTTAGCATCATGTTTATAACTGAGATCCGCTGGACGAGAGGCCCTGCATATTCGCGAATTGACGCATGGATTGGAATTCCAAGAAGAGTAACTCACTCATGCAGCCACATAATACTCCCAAGCACCTCGTCATAACAAACCATCCCACTCGTTCTCATCACATCCGCAAATGTCACTCCGGTAGTGCGCTCGACGCGAGTAAATACGCCTCGGGCAGACGTTGAAAGGGGATCACTTCCCAAGGATGGATCTATCTCCCTCGATACTATCCTCGTCGTCGTACCCGTCACGTTCATCGTATCCTGATCTATTGAGCCCATAGTGATATCAGGAGAGAGAGAGTAATCTAGTATCGGTTCTGGATGAGCAATACCAGCGATCCCATACACCACATGGAACGACCCATCGACTAAGCACAAAACCAACGCATCTCGGTCGAGTATATATTGCATACCGGATATGGGTTGAAGGAACGACGATCCAATTGAGCGTTTTTGGGTTTTGAGCCGCAGGGAGTGGAGTCCTGACCAAGTGGGAGGTGAACCTGATGTGGAGGCAGAGGCGGAAGTGAAAAAGGAAAGAGAGGGATTAGACCAGAAGTGAATCGTTCCGGGTCTAGTGTATACTAAGACGGGCTTTATAGAGGGAAAGCAGGATTTTCGAAAATGAAATTGACTAAAGACACTGAAAACGAGAGGCGTACCGAACGTCCAGGTAGATCAATCCACTTCAACGCTGTAAGTGCTCCTCTGCGCATATCGGAAACTTTCGTCTCGAGTTGTTCAAATTCCGTCGATATGGTAAACGGAAGGCCAAAAGGAGAGTTCTTCGCAGTTTCTTGAAGAGTTTGCTTCACCCTCACAAATCCAACAGATCCATCGGGTATTGAGTAGGCTAATAGCGTGATACCTGTATAATATGTACAGCTGGGTCAGAGTTGGGAAATGAGTGGGTCATACAAGCTAATCAACGAACATGTCATAGGCTGGATGAGTCTCCATTTCGAAAACGCGACTTGTAAGATCCACTGATCCGTCACGGCAAGCGTCTGTTCGAGTCGTATCTTGTCTTCGTTTCCGTCGGTGTATCTATTGAGCGAAGAATTGAAGACAAAAATCGAGCCGGAATCAAGCTATGCAAACCTGAGGAAAAGGAGATTTCCAGCTCTTGTCCCACAAACTAAGAACGAACTATCCAGTTCTAGTGCAGGCGAAAGTGTAAAATTCGGCTGAGAGGACCAATCGATGCCTGTGTAGGAGCTTCACTTTAGGTGAAGAGCAGAAGAGAATAGATAAATGGACGGTACTAACATAAGATTTGTGCAGCTATGGTATTGGCGGTACGAGAAAGAGATTGGTTTTTCAAAAAACTTTCCAAGATGATAGTTGTTACGTTAGAGATCTTACAAACAAAGAGTGGGTGAAATTAACCACGATAGAGTAAAACATGCAGACTGCTTTTACGTTACCTTTTTCCATTCGCCTTTCAGGGCGTTTTTGCCAGCTATCCACAAAGACAAGTCCATATTACTGCTAAGTACAGCAAGAACGCATCTAAAGGAAGGAACAAAAACTCAGGGCGGAACAAGAGCTATGGACCAGAAATAAAATCACCCTGCATCCGGTGTTATATGACTCGGCGAAAGCGTCATGGCCCAGACACTGATGTCCATTGAACCTAGTGAGGTTGCACTCCAGTCTATGGCCAGAGACTAGGATAGTAAACCAAAGTTTGAACGAAGATGCCAAGAACCTCCAACCTTGGGAATAATCAGTCCATCTACAGGAGTCATTTTTGTCAAAAGCTATCATTGTCCTGAACCATCCCAACGACGGTCTATCTTCCGTGTCCTCGTCAACAGACGATTTCAGCACAGAATTGACGTCGAAGTTAATGCCATGTTCTGGAGTCTGTTAGGGTAGTACATTGGTCAATTTCCTAGCAAGAAACTCGAAATGATGTATAGTATTGGTCTGTATAATTCTTACCATAATATAAACAGCGGATTTTGAAGTAAAAATCGCTTGGCCATCCTCAGACCATTGAAAGCAGTTCACCGATGGGGATGTTATGACTGTAGGTACATTCAAAGATGTATAGATGGGTGAGGATGCCATCTTCCCCGTCACTTCTCTCAACAGCCCGGTATCAACACCAACCCGATACAAGAGATAGCTTTGTGTTTTATATAGTACAAAGAATCTCCTGCAAGCGTTTGACTTACAATTTGGCAGCTAGTGCAGAAATCCCAGGACCTAGCTGGTTCAAGAAATGTTGATTTACTGTTGATGGACTGCAGAGAGAAAGGTTATATATACCACGTGGCGTGTCAAAGCTGGATTTATCAAACACCTTGCCAAGCGCTCGCTGAGATCTCGCGGTGTAACTTGTTTTACAATGAAAATTTTTTAGCGATTCCAAGAAAAGTTATCTGTAATCCGAAGGACCCATGATATGGAATGTCCCAATTAGGATCAATTGTCCAAGGAAAAGAAGTATAGAAGCGTCAACGTGAATGTGAAAACTGACAATAATTGTGGAAGTATTTGAAGAATATGGCTGTCATCAGATGGGACTTTCAAAGGTGATTGGGCTTCTAGGGCATACTTGAGGTGCATTTTCCTTGTGGCCTTGACAATATACATATATATTACCCGAAAGAGAGCAAAAAAGAACTGTGTACATCTGATCACCGAAGAAAACTCGGGCAGCAGAGAATTATGAACGAAAACCGGCTTCATAGAAAACTATCTTCATAGTCTTCATGCATATATTCTTCGTTGACTATGGCCCAAGTAACTCGTTGTCGATCATAATGAAGCATAGTCGCGCAGATATACAAATGATTGGCCATGCACTGAGCATAGCCATGTGCGAAGTCTGCACTAATCTTCGCAATACAGCTAACAGTCATGGAAGAGTTTGAAGTCAAGTGACCTAGTACGTGCTGCGGTAAGTATATACGACGTGCCACAGAACATCACAAGTAATTGAACGTGTAGGCAATTGATCAGGAAACAGATTTAGCTGAGGTCGGGATGAAGTTACCTCAAGTTACCTACTGACTCTCCAGCTCCACTTTCAAATCAACTTCTGCGATGAAAACTAAAAGTGAGATTTTGGGCTTGAACACAGCCGAATGTTCAGCGTGTCATTCCTCACACTCGCAGATTTCAAACGTGCGGTTAGTTATACTTATTCAAACAGTGTAGTACCACGCGTCTTCACTGCGTTTGAAGGTATAAAAACCTTGAACGTTTTGACGTCCTGGGCCCACAGAATGCAGTTTGCACCTGAATTCAACTACAGGTTGGGTGTTGCATATCTATATATCAACAGTGGCTTCTCTCTAATTCATTAATAGGTCATACAAAATTGCCAAAAGGGATGGAAGCAATGCTTATTTGCTGAGTAAAAGACCAGCCTCAAGCTGACTCTTGGCACGCTCAACTTGTCAACGTTCTCAGCGATCCGGCGGAATAGGAAGCTGAGAATGGCGTATTCACAGTCCAAGTAACAATTGTAACAATTTTTCGGAAAATGATATGTGCACACATTGAAGAAAGTTGACCAGTTTTGCCCTCGGTTGTTGGTGCCACTGATCAGTACCCTTAATTGCGAATGCTGATTAGGGATCGTGGCTTTGATAAAGGATTCATCAAAGGCAAGCGGACTACAATACCAAAAGCTCTTTTGAATGAGACAGGAAATATGCGCGTCCAGTTGGAATGTTTATCAATTATGGCACCGAGTGAGGCAGTGATAGTAGTGTCTGGCCTGCAAGTATACGTACCCACGCAAACTATTTATGGCATACTCGTGGGCCGGATGAGAGTGACTGGAACACTAAAGAGAGGAACAGTGAGAGGGAGCATTGGCAGCACGGCGAATATCCATATTTACAGTGCATACGAAAAAAATAGCATCACTTGTTGCCTTTTTTACGCTCCTTACGTTTCCTACCAATGACAAAACCAACGGTCTGACCTGCCTTGGGATTAGAATCATTCACCTTCACATCTCCTTTCTCCTTAACCTCCTTCACTTTCTCTACCTTCCGCTTTTTCTTCGGCAATAGTTCCTCTTCCCCTTTGGGAAGCTTGAGAGCTTCCCTCTTCCGAGGTTGTTCTCTTTGCATCGGACCGGCCTGAAGAATAATCAACGTGGACTCGAGAGACTGGACGGACTCTACGCGAGACTCACCTTCCTCCGGTCATCCTGCATCGCCTTCCTCCGTTGTACAACCTGCACATTCTCAATTGAAAACTCCACAATCAACGTTCCTCTACTCTTCTTCTTCAGCGCCCCACTCTCAGCCCCACCTTCGATCTTCTCAAGCTCCATTTCGATTCTCTTAATCCTGGATATGTCCCTCTCCTTCCCCTCCATCTCCATCTCTATGTCCACTTTAGATTGTTCTTCTCCCTGTTTTGCCTTCTCTGGCTTCGCTTTCTCAGCTTTCAACAACCCCTCCAACTCCTCCTTCCACCATCCTTCCCAAAGATCCGCCACATCCGGGTTATTATTCGCCCAGCGTAAAACACGGAGAGCGTCCGCGTGAGTGTGCATCTCGAGGAACCCGTACCCTTTACTCCGGCCTTTACCTGTGATTGTGTCGACACGCTCTTGTTGACGAACAAGTTTGGCTTGTTGAACGAGGCTGAGTTTGCTCCGCCCGAAAGGTTTACGTTTTTTGTCTTTTATGTCTTTCTTTGTCTCCCCGACTGCCTCCTCAGCGTCAGCCTTATTTTCCGCTTCAGGTTCAGCGCTCAGCTCATCCTCTGTCAACCCCTTTCTCTCTCCGTTCTTCACTTCTTTATTGAACATTTTCACAGCATGGGCTGCCAGCCGTCTGAGCATCCGCTCAGTAACGAGGACGGGTATTTGTCGAATACTCAGACGCGTTTTGGATATGTATAACGAGGGATTGGTTTTAAGGAGGTTTTTCCTAGCGGCGAAAGAAGATGTACGTCGTTCAAGGTCAGCAGATGGGAGGAGCGAGGCTGCTGGGGAATTCGGTAGAATCACTGAACGAAAAAAAGAAGTCAGTTCGATTTTCATCTAGGGAGACGGATAAGTTTACCCCCTTCGCGGAGGAGATACATATTTCGCTTGTCAGCCTTTTCTCTCCGTCTTTCGCCCTCTTCTTTGAGTTTCCCAGCTTGATCTCGGGTAACAGCGCGAACGACGTCGAGAGTTCGGCCTTGTAAGACGAGGCTGCGAGCGAGACTCGAGGAGGGGTCGGGGGTCAAAATCGAAGGGAGTTTGAATGGATTTTGTTTCGACTGCAATGGAGTAAGCGAAAGGAGAGGGCTTTGTTGAAAAAAGGACTTACTACTTCTGTTGACCCAGTTTCCGTTCGTAGCAGGTCACTCTGGGCAACGACCTTGTCTGCATCTTCTTTGTTCCAGAAACAAGCAAACCCAGTTCCTCGAGAACGACCGGTATCTGGATCCATGGTTATTCGGGCGTAGCGGAGAGGACCGAACGCTCGGAATCTAAGGATCAACAGATGTTTTAGCAAGGCCACAATTTGATAAATATTGGTGAAATAACGTACAGTGTTCGCAGTTCATCCTCTGTCGCGGTGAAAGGCACGTTCCGAACGAAGAGGGTGTTACCTGTTTCAGGAGCAGGAAGTTGGGGTTTGACAGGAATTTCGTCTTTCTCGTCATCATCGAAACTGTCGAACTCTGAACCTGAGCCTGATCCTGATTCGTCTCCATCGTGGAGTCCGACACCGTCTTCATCCTCCGATTCACTACCAGAAGCACTACTAGAAGAAAACTCCGAGCTGTTCCCATCGCCCGAAGTAGCCTCATCATCCATCTCAACGTCTTGATCCTCTTTAACAATCTTAGACTTTTCCTCCTCCCACTTGTCTTTACTGAGTGCCCAATCAACAGCGATGATTCTCTCATCCGAGGGGTTTTTATTGTCCTCGTCGTCATTATCAGAATCTCCTCCTCCTCCTGCTTCAACTTCTGATTCCTCCGTCTCCTTCTCCATCCCTTCCTTCATTTTCTTCTCGACGCGTCTCTGTTTCTTCCTTTTCTGCTTATCGCTGATCATGTTTTCCGCAACCCCGGCGCGAAGAACAGTTCCATTACATCCTTCGATAGCGCGTTCGGCGTCTTTCTTGCTGTTCATCCATACGAAAGCGAATCCTCTGGTTCGGGATTTCGATTGAGAATTTTTCGAAATCCCGTCAGCATCGTCGGTTTTGGTTTCAGTGGGAATGTGTATGGAATAGATAGGGCCGTACGGGAGGAAAACAGCACGAAGGTCCTGCTGAGTGGTATTGAATGGAATATTTCTGATGATTAATCGCGCCGCACGACTTGGAGCAGCATTAGAAGCAGTCCCTTGTCGACCAACAGGTTTTGCCAAGTTGTCCAAACGTTTTTTTAGGCCCACGGAAAGTAGACTGCCTTTGAATACGTGGGCGTGAAGTTTAGCAACGGCGTCTAGTGCGTTTTGTGGGGTAGAGAATAATACGTGAGCTAGAGAACGGTGTAAATTGGTGGGTAGTTGAAGGAGTAGTTTTTAAAAAGTTGCACCTGTATCAGCTTGTCCCGAAGACTGAACTGGCCAATCGACCTTTTCGGCGCCTTCACACTTGCGAAACTTTTTCCAAAGCACTTTCGCGTCAGCATCCGAAGGTAGCCCTGAGACCACGATTGTACGAATAGCAAGAGGGTCATTGGAGGTTTTCGTATGACTTGGTCGAGGTGGTGGTATCACTTTCTTATCTGTCTTCACTTTTTCGCCTTTTTCTTTGGGCTGTCCAGACGTTACAGGGTGTTCCAAGTAGCAAACTTCATTGGGACTCACTTTGCTTTCAGCCCATTGCACACGAAGAATCCGTCCAACAAGGTTGATTCCATCCGTCGATATTTTACCGAATGCAGCTTGGGCATCTTCTTTGATAGAGAACGACACGTAGCCTACGCCTTTAGATACTCCTGTACCTGATTCTGTGACTACAAAAGCACTCCGCACAGGTGCGATATCAGAGAAAAGTGTTTGAAGATCGGTCGAAGTAGCAGTGTATGGTAGATTCGAAACAAATAATGTTGACCTGGGGACCAAATTGGTAGAGATAATAGAGTCGTAATACAATATAGCGTACCCATGTTGCTTTGCAGATTCCTCCTCTCTTTCTTTCCTCTTTCCGAGCGAAGCCGACATCGCAAAGGAAGGAAAACTTATAAGAAGCGCCCACAGAAGCGCCCGGAAACTTGATTTCCACAAAACGAAAGTGAAAATAGATCGCCATACTTCTCATCAATGAGCTTCGAACCCCACGAGACCTTATAATCGTTATTCTGGACTGCCATGTTCACACGGATCGTAGTGTTGAACCCTTACAACAACCATGCCCTGGGAGCCTGTCAAGCTAAACAGCGGCAAGTGCTAGCTTTTTGAACCTGGGGATTCTTCCATAGCTGACATATTCACCAATACACAGGCCACGAAATGCCCACCATCGCCTTTGGTACTTGGAAGCTAGGTAACGGAGCTGGACCTATAGACCAAGTAGACCAGGCCATCAGTGTAGGGTTTAGTCATATCGGTATGTAGGTCTAAATGTCGCTCGCTGCCTCGAACTTTGCCGAGCTCAACCGATAAGGAGTGATTTATTGAATACTTATATTTGATCTTGCCTTCTGCTTCTTCTTTGCTCAGATACCGCCCAAGCTTACAGGAACGAAACAGAGGCAGGTAAAGCCATTCACGACAGCGGCTTAAAGAGATCCGAGATATTTATTACTACAAAATATTCTGGTCTGAACGGGCTCGATATTAAGACCTCTATCAAGAATAGCTTGCAAAATGCACGTCTTTTACTCGCTTTCTACCTTTCCAGTCTGACTGATGATGGAATATAGCTTGGAGTCAACTATGTCGATTTGTACCTCATCCACCACCCTCGTCTTGCTGTTCCCGATATTCCCACTGCCTGGAAAGAGATGGAGAAACTCAAAGAGCAAGGTGTTGTCAAGTTAGTGCGGTGATAATATTATTGGTGATGCGCCTTTACCGACGTCGTCCTTTAACTCCAGGAGCATTGGTGTCAGTAACTTCGGCGTCAACGATCTTGCCGTCCTTTTGGCTTCAACTAAGATACCCCCTGCTGCTAATCAAGTATGTAGTGCACGGTGTTCCCCGTTTTCTTCTGATATTCTCCCTCAGATCCTACTCCATCCCTACGTCTACGCCACGCAAGCACCTATAATTGACTATGCAAAGAAACATAACATCACTATCGAGGCTTACAGCGCTCTCATGTAAGTTATGAATCATCAATATCTTTCAATTTGACTAACTTTAATCTCGATTGAAAACAGTCCCTTGACCGAACGCCCCGGCGGTCCAGTCGACGTTCCAGTGAAGGAACTCGCTAACAAGCTCAACGTTGCTCCGGAACAAGTTCTTCTTGCATGGGTGAAAGCCAAAGGAGCTGTTGTTGTCACGTACGTTGCACTCCTTTCACTTGCACCTGAGTACTGATCTCTTTTTCAGTACAAGCTCGAAGAAAGACCGACTTCAACGGTATCTTGACGCTGGTGATATTGGTATGTTCAGCGCCTCTGACTTTATAGTTTTACCCCAATTTATAATGACAGCCCTCAGCGATGAGGAAATTACCGCTATCGATGCTGCCGGCGCTTCAGGTAGTAGTACGGAAGCATCTCGGAAATTGTTTACAGGCATTCTGATTATTGCTGCTTGTGTCGCGCTTACTATTGCAGGACTCAAGTAAAAATTCAACAGGAGTCAAATGTGCCAAACGAAAATTTCGAAAACTTTGCTGGTTGGGATAAACAGGTTGTAGTGTCTTTAGGGCTACTGTGATTTCAGTAAGGAAGGAAGCCACGACTAGCATCACAGTAGTATCTAATCTATTAATGAAAATTTTCTAGTCTTTGGTACAAATTATAAGGATAGTCTGAAGTAGACCGGAAATGCAAACTTGGATGTTCCCTTGACAAGAATTCTAATCACAAAGATGTGCATATCGCCAATAAACTCCCTTCAAGCATGATTGGTTTTACGGCACATGCAAACTTCCAAATAGTGCTAGTAGATGAGACAGTGTCTGGTTGAGAAGGCAGTGAAAGGAATCGATATACATATAAACCTGCTCCCTGGTTGTATTTCATTACCGTACAATAAGTTTGTTTTACAGAACATGGTAAACTGATCCTGATATCCCGTCCTACAATAATATTAGGTCTGTGTCAATAACGAGGATCGCGACCATTTGAGCTAGTTGTGAAACTGTCTTGACTCTTGCACTCACGTCGTACAATAATGGTGATACATTGATAGTGGTCGACAACATTCTCATTTGTTTTAGCCAGAACCAAAGCCTGTATCTCTGCATCGACAACTACATAGAAAAACCGAATCCAATCATTTCCGATGTCCTAACGATAGGATGAAAACAAACCGAAATCGCAATTGAATCCGCCCAACTTATGATAGTAGCAGCAGATCAACTTGTACGGAGTGCATTTTTTATTCCATCGACCTTACAGCCGTGCTCGCTACCACAATCGACAAACAGCACTAGTTCTTTCCACTGCAAATGAAAATGTATGCATTGCCGTTGTTGACACTAGGAGTGTTGGCACATCCTACGTCCCTTGGATACAGTAGTCAATGATGAAGAAAATGCAGTTACCAGTTAGAAGATTGTGATTGTAGAACGTTTGCGACGTACCGACTTCATCAGCTGAGCAGAGCTCGCCTACGTCTTGCGTTACTGCAGCTCCGGCAAAGATGAACACGGGCAGAAGGCTAGTGTTGAAGAATCGCATGACGATGGGTTCAAAGTCAAGTAACCCTTAGGTGTTTGAAGGCTAGCGAGAATGATATAGAATACTGCTCCAGCTCTCCGAGCTTCATACCTTGCAAGCCAAGGTAGTAGTACCGCATTGGTATCCTACCTGTCAGTGATACTCATTGAAAATTGTGCCCGGATTTGTACGTCCTATGGAGAAAGCCTAGATGCATTCTTCTGCCCTTCATAAAGAATCCGCTGTTTCAAAGGATTGTTGTCGTTGCTGATTCCTTTCGGAGGTTCGAATTGCAAGGTGGTACACCAAGACAAGCTGGGAAAGACCCAGCTATGTAGGTTTTTTGAAGGGTCAGACCCAGGGTATTGCGAAAACAGTATACTCTATCAGTATTCCATAGTGGCAAAAGAGTTTTGTAGCATAGGAGAGAGTGGGTACCGGCGCTAATTAGAGTATGATATACTTAAGATAATGAGGCTGCATACGGGAATATCAGATATAATATCTCGAGAGCAGTTATAATTTATGAGGTTTGGCTGAGGCCTTAGCTCCGTGTGGGAGCGCAACACTGCGCAACAAGGGAGCAAGCACCGGAGCGCACAGCTTACCAAATGCACGCTAGATAAATTCGAGAGGGTGGGTGAGCGAAAATTTATGAGGACGTGTATGCGTTGTTGTCGATGAGAGACGAGAACCGAAGTTTAGGCGCTTAATGTGAGAATCCGTCTCTCATCGCCGTTGCTTATCTTATCATCTGATAAGTTGACCTTTGGCCGTCTTATCTCGGAATCCATGAACGTCGAAATGCCTATGGTAACATCGACATCTACAATACCCCTGCCACAAGAGCTTTCGGATCGCATATCCGTCGAAATATACGAACTGATAATTCCGTTTTTATCACACTCCCCTACTCTCATGGCTTGCAGCCTGGTTTCTAGAGCGTGTCTCCGGGTCAGCTGGAAGACCCTCTTCCACCAACACACTGTCCGTGTCAATCCCCAAAATCTTGCCGCCTTTCTAGAGCTCATAGACCTCAACACCTGTTCCATGACAATTATTTCCTTCATCCAACGCCTACACTTTAGGCAATGCATCTCGGTAGAAGCGCGATCCTTACCAGCGACTACAGGTGTATGGGAAGAAGACGACAACTCTTCACCATTTTTGTTCGATGAATATTTCCATCGCTTTGTTGGACTCACAGCTGTGCGGACCTTGAAGCTTAGCTGGGTGCTAAAGAGCACGGATGCTCTCATCATAGCTGCTCTTCGAAACAATTTCTCTGGCGTGACCGCATTGTACCTCGATCCTATGCTTTCATCATCTGTAAAGCACTTTTGCAACATCCTAGGCGCTTTCCCGCTGCTATCCAGTCTCTCTTTATGCAGTGTTAATCTTAGTCGCGAGTTGGATGATTGGACAAAGTTGGACTTGAGCACTCGAGAAACATATTTGAAGTGTAGTCCTCCACCTCCACTTTTGTCCAATCTGCGCGAGCTCAATGTCGACTCTATATCCATGGTGTTTCTATTCTCTTGGATGACCCATCACAATCGTCCGCTTCCGATACAGAGTCTTTCCGTCGAATGCCTATATAATCAATCTTGTAACGTTGCATTATCTAAATTTCTTCCAATCTCTAGCTCGACGCTCCAGGAACTCACGATTCGGGAAGGCTCAGTGTCCACCAACCTTGATCTATCTTCCTGTGCAAACCTTCGTGCTCTGGAAATTGCTGGTGTCTATCTTCACAAGTCTACTGGTGTGGGCTCGGTTCAATTTATCACCAATATCTTACGTACAGTAACTTCCGAATGTCTCGAAGAGATCAGATTTACGTTGACAATGCGATCTAGTAGAGATGCGTTGGCATCAATCGAGGCATTTGACTGGAAAGGACTAGGGTCTATAATCGGACAGAGACAATATAAGGATTTGGACCGTATTCAGATTCGGACGTCGAATTACAAAGAGGAGGTTGAACAGACAATTTTCAAACACTTCATGGGTGTCAAGACAGCGAAAGGATCGACTCTCGATAGGATATTCCATGTGCTAAGTGTAGAATGATCCCAGGATGTTGCTATTGCAAAACTTATCAATGTTGTTGCTAGATTAAAAGTGATATTTTTTCAATCTTCTACTTCCTACCCTCTGTTACAATCGACAATCAGAAAATACTATCTTCATCGGCCGTGCATGTTGGTATTTATACGTGTCAAGTTGGATCATGATCAACACCGCTAAGGATGGAAGCTGAACATAATCGCTTATTTGTCATCTCGTTCACGATAATCCTTGGACATAGGGATACTTTAAAGCATTGTGTGTTCGACGGAACAAATATATCAATTACGGGAGACCTTGAATGAAACTTGGCTTCTAATTGTTCCTCGATCACCCAATGTTTCTTTCCACGATTGATATATGTACATCCGGGACCTTCCTTCGTGGAGTAGTGGGTAGGTAGAGGTTGAGGCGCCGATTGCTCATCATGTGTAGCAGAGGCGGGAGCCTCAGTTCAGTGTATTCGAGTTGCAGCGGTCAATCAGATATCACACCCGATAGTTCAGTCCAGGTTTGACCGACCCCAGCCCACCTCAACAGGAACTCATTAACACTCGATTTCCTCGCTGCTTTCTACTGCTTTCTGACAAAAATTCGACGTTCTTAGGCCGACCGTTGAAGCACACGGCGTGCTGTCCCTTTTACAAAGTTTCGTGCACCAGCTTCTAACCTTAAAATTGCGTTGCACAGCTGAATTCATCGATCGGGCCTTGTCTATAGCCTCGACTTGACGCTGTTGTCTAGTTCTAGAGAAAATTGGTGTCATCGTTTGAATTCAACTTCTTGAGAGTCCAAGTTACTCCGATGATGATGGCGTCTATACCACGTCCCGGTTGAAGTTGCGCGACGAGTCATATGTGGCACTGAGCTCTATCGGGCATCCGCGTGGACTTGGTTTGCATGCAAAGGGACTATGCCTTAGCGAAGTGTCAATTTGACTATCTTGCAGAAGTTCGAAAAATCCAGGAAACACTTACATGGATACAGATTCTCTGGCTCGGGCAATGCCTAGACGCACGTTTGCTGCAGGTACCTGTGGCGCCAGTTCATTTGGCTGTGTCCATGGACACTCATTGAGTTTCCTGGGACTCGTTTTTTTTTTTGAGAAAACATCTTCTTTCCCCCGTTGTAAATGTCTCACTTAGCAGATACCCTTGCTGACGATGAACCCAACACAACTCTCTTACACTCGGCACACACTATGGCCCAGGTATCTACAGATCATTTCTCAACCTTACCAGTGAGAAAAGATTACCGGATCTCGATTGCTTTGCATATCATCCTTGTTTTGGTGCATGTTGCTCTGATTGTGGTGAGATTTGCTGGAATCGGACATAATGAGAACCGGGTCATAGTTCCCCTTGGACCTCGAGCGAACACTTTGTCTGTGGCAATCACCATCGTCTCTCAGATAATTGGCGTGGTACGTGCACGGAGATTGTAATTACGGATCATACTGACTCATGTTTAGGTATATCTTGCTGGCCAAGTGCTTGTCTTGCAACAGCTAGCCCTTCGCAAAGTTTTTCATGTAAGCAGGACCGTCACCGCTGTGCACGATGTATATGGCGCTTGGAACGGGTTGGGATCTGCACTGTCAGCCGTGATCAACCAAGGCAAGCTCGCTACATCGCTATGGGGAGTAGTTGCAGTTGCTGTGTATCTTGGTGGAGTCTCGGTGCTGCACATTACAATTCCAGCCACACTCTCCCTCGCCACGTTCAACAGAACCTATAGTGCTACTGCTAATGTCCAACACAATACACCGAGCTTTCCGGGTGGTAGAGTCCAGTGAGCAATTACTGTAGTTTTACAATTTGTACTACTGACGTTTTTTTTTCTTTTGCTTACTGGCTTAGGGAAGACATGGAAAGCGCTGCATCAGCGCTCCCTCTGATGAGCTATCTTGCGCATACCAATGCCAGTCTGGGAATATACGGTAATCTAATCTTTGATTCAGTAAGTGATGCAGAGATCAATGATGTGGATATTCCTGTCGTGACATGCCATACAGGATACGGTACTTACTTCATTTTCTCCTACATTCCCTCTTTCCTTTACCTTTGTGACTACCTGAACCCTTCTCCATGTTTCCATATCCTTTTATTTCCATCTATCACTTGTCAGAACCTTCCATCACATTCCAGACACTTCTATCGGCTTCCCGCGCTGTCACTTACTCATCCGAACCCTTGTATATATAGTACAGTAGCTGACACCTAGTTCCCCATCTTGACCTCTTGGTCTTTGGAACTAGGTTAGTACCTGTATCATCGTTTACCTTCAATATACTTACTTGGTCTTTGGAACTAGTTTTCCTTGTGCGACCCTAGTGATTGGCCCTTGCGCTATCACTGCCGTCTTGATCACTATATCTTTCAGCCTTCGTGTGTGGTGCTAGCCCCACCCCTCACTTCAGCTTGTGCTTTGAGCCTGTGCCTTCTCCGTGCTTTCCCCCTTCGTCACCACAATTCCTGGTTACTTTCCGATATACAACTGTACCATCCTCACTAATGCTACCATATTCCATGTCACCTGTGGTCTCATGCCTACTGCCGAGCAAAATGGTACCTACAATGGCCTGTCATGGAACGTCAATACCCCGATACAGAATGGGTCATTATCTGGAGACCTGGTAAATCCTCCCTTCAAGTTACTTGGTGAGTTAGTCTTGCCTGGATTGGTTAGGTCCCTTTTTATATTTCCTTCCAGCTCCATATGCAATTCGCTTGTTGCCACTAAATTATAAGTTCTCTGATATTGTAAGGAACCACATGAGCTCCACCAATCATCAATGATTCATCCACCACTTTATTAGGCAACTTCCATTTTACTCTATGCATCTGTGAACATTACTGATGATCAAGACCACAATGGCACAATCTTGGCCCTTGATCCACCCATGAATTGTAAGCCATTGCTACTGAGAGTTAGTTCCAACTTCAAACCCGCCGTTCATTGATCAGTCGGGGGAGGTGTTTGGACAGAAGACATCTTGGATATTAGTTGGGCAACTACTGTGGTTGGATGCAACCTGCAAGTTGAACAGAAGGGGGTTTCCTTCGATACAGCTAGTAAAAACATCACTGGAAGTGATATTCCACCTCGAAATACTTCCAGGGACTGGCAGGATTGGCAACCGCTTGTGTCCGGACAGGATCAACTTGTGGAAACAGTAAGATGTGTGCATCTTCAATTAATCAGATTGTAAATTATTTCGCAGTGGGGATCCATCTCCAATATCAAGACTAGAACAGCAATCCGAACAAACAACTGCTCCGAGCTTTATGATTGGGAACCAAACCAGAACTTTATCTGTGGCTGGGATGATTATTTGACTCCGGCAGAGCTGTGAGCGTTCTGGATTGTTCCTTGCTTTGTGTCTGCTTTGAATGGCCTTGCTAGCTATCTAAACAATCAGCTTGGCTTATCACCTGTGCTATCTGGTCAGCCGCGATACGAATTTAATGCTAGATCTGTTTCACTTGCAAACCTCGAGCTTGCTCTGGAGAACATGACTGCTGCAATCTACTGGGCATGTGAGTAGGGCCATAATCTTGCTCAATCCCATTTCATGATTTCTCTCTCTCAGATGCAAATGTGCCTAGCGAAATCGATCCATCTGAGTTGCCTAACGAGTTTGCAACTCTCTCCTTCATCCAGGTCATTGCTTATGTTCCGAAAGCACATCTAAATGTTTGTGATGGGTCCATATTTTCTGCTCCAAAAGACGCTCTGACAAGTGTTTCTACAGATTAACACTGTTCCTGTATGTACTATTACCATGTTATGATCACTTCCACATTGCTCATCATAAGGAACAGCTTATAGTTGGTTCAGTGATGTCCTTGATTCTTCTAGTAATCTCAGTACGTCTCACTTCCGGACATAACCACGGCATCATAGACTCGGAGTTGAACATGGTTGGCATTCTTCAATTCATGTGGCTGTTGGGCAAGGGATCGCCTGTACAAGATCAGATTGCAGATGTGCAGCTACCATCTACGGACAATCTCAGACAAGCAGGCCTGGTCAGTCTTAAACTCAGTAATAGTGTCATTCAGCGGGGAGTCAATGCTGATGACTGGAAAACCTCAGAATGACAAACGCCTAAATCTACAAGAGGTTCGCTTATACTAAGTGGATCTGCAATCCGAGGTTTATAGTGAATATCTTGGTATTATTATTATTGTAACAGAATTTCACGCTTGTACAAGTTCTCAAGTAGCGTACAATGTTGATGTGCATTTACCACAGCTTATAATTGATAGGAACCCAGATCACATATTGCATGAATTATCCAGACTGAGCAGTCCGTTCAAAAGCGTGAAATTCGAGAATGCGCGGAATATACCTAAATATTATTCTAATGCAAATGGATGGAATTGAACAACACGATGGTAAGAGGGTAAATAACACGGAAAGGATTTCATACCATTGAGTGTTCAGAATTATGGTATGCATGTATTTGTAAAGTCTGTTGAAGTAGTGATCAACAACTGAGGAGAGTTGTTCCATCGGAAGTCTCTCGGATTGGAAACGTTATCTACAAGCATGCTATGCCTCCGTTTAGGCTTTCTCGGAAGTAGCAGCAGCAGCAGCAGCCTTGGCCTTTTTCCGTTGATGGATCATAATAAGCATTATTATCATGAGTGCAACACCAGCAAGGGCGAAGACCTGTATGACGGAAAAATAAGCATACAGGTAAGACGGTCAGAAAAATGGTCGGGCTCTGGGATATTTGGGAAAGAAAAAGAGCACTTACACCACTGAACACAGCAGGTTTCCACCAGACGTACTTGCTTGTCAACAAAGCACCTTCAATAGATCCACCTGGATCAAGCAAGCGATCAGTAAATCGTATTTTGGACTCGATGGTGTCGAGAGTATTTGGACGCACCGACTAAAGCACCAATACCGGAAAGTGTGAAGCCGATACCCATACGAGCACTAGATGATTATTGGGTAAGCATCAAGCAAACAGCAGACAAACAAATTGAAAATCGATTGTACGTTGTCTGAACACTTACCCGACTTCCATCTGATCCGTAGCGAATCCAGCCAGTAGGGGATTGGCAAGGGAGATGACTGGAAATCTATCAGAGTCAAACGGGTGAAAGATCAAACAAAGATCATACATGTTCCTGCACAATACCCATAGAGAATAGCAATAACAATGAAGCTGCCCACAGATTTCGCTCCGATCATGCCTAACATTACAACAGAGCACCCGAACATGCCCATTGTGATCAGATTCGGTACACCAACTTTATTCGCGAGAAAACCAGGACTAAGACGACCGAGGAAGCTGAACACGTTCAAGATGACCAACTGGGAGGAATTAGAAGAAATGATGAGTCATGAGACAATATCACGTACGACGTAAAAGTTGATATGGGAAGAAAGGCCGTGTTTCTCAGCGTCCAGTTGGATATAGAAGAGTGGGTAATAGTAGCCGATGGAAAAGATAATTAATCTGTAATAGATGGGTCATAAATTTAAAAATTACTACAAGTGTTTGAAGACGAACCCTAAGCATCCCATGACATACGCTCCATCCTTCGAGAACTTGATGATGGCAGTTTTGAATGGCATCAAAGTAGGAGGTGGAGGAAGCCTGGTGCGCATCAGCGCGCATGCGATGACCAGAATACCTGAAAGCAATGCAGCATTGGCAACTGCAGCAGTCTTGAACCCGTTCGTGTTCAGAAGGTTATTAAGCATGATAGGTTGGATGATAGACCCCATCGATGACCCAGAAGCGACGATGGTCATAGCAAGTGCTCGGCGTTGTTTGAAGTAATGTGATACGACAGCGATACAGGGAAGGTACATCATTCCTTGCGCAATTCCACAACCGAGACCTTGTGCGAGGAAGTTCTGTGTAGACCGGAGGTGAACTAAGGTTAGGAAAGATGAGGGAAAGAAACATCGCACCTGATAGAAACTATCCGGTTTGGCGAGACATAACAGCCAGAGACAAACAATATCCAGTACAGCACCTCCCCATACCATATGGTAGCTACACACGACCGATGGATATAAGAATGCAGGCAACATGAAAAGGAAATATGGAGCTCACAAGTAACCTTTGTCAAAAAGCCTTCCTGATATCAAACCGATGAAAATAGACATTGACGCGTTTACACCACCAATCCATCTGCGTTGTGAGCCTTTCTATGAGCTTTCTTTCTTTCTACATGATGCGAAGATAGCTAGTATGATACGCACGAAACTGTAGAGGCAGACTCGTTGGAGATGTATACGGTGGTATAATAAGCTAAAATGAATGAGATAAGACTAACGCGTTTAAAGGATATGGAAAGATAGAGCTAACCTTGGTATACACCGAAGGAGGCCGAATAACTAGATCCGCTTTTTAGAAAAAAATATTACGCCCTACTGATTTCCCGAAGACTGACCCAAATCCGCAAAACTGCACGAGAAAACTATGATCGCCGTAACTTGACCAATAATTCAACTCATTGCAGGACAGAGTACTCACGCTCCAAGAACCGTAGCCCAACCAGCAAAACCACCTTCAGGAAAATCCATAGGTGGTGGATCAGCAGTACTCTCTTTCTTCACCTCGTTATTCGATGCCGAGGCCTCCGTTTCGGAAACAGCACGACTACTAGTCTCTTTTTCAGCAGGGTGCGCAGGCTCTGGCGAATGCGACATTTTGGAGCGAAGGTGATAGTAGTGGATTCACAGCCAGCCATCGAAGAGCATTCTGATTCAGGTATTTCTACTACCTCGGTCAACGTTCGGGGGTGAATGACACAAGTTCGCCGAGGACTCTGAGAGACTTTTCTATTACAAATGATGAGACATGTCACTACGGACTGGCCGAACTGCTCATTCTTGTAGATTATCTCTATGATAGGTTTATTTTGAGAATGCTACTGGGACAAAGTATTGAAATTACATACTTTTATCATGGAGTTACTAGCTCTTGTAGATGACAGACCAAGCTTCAACTGGATATAACTATAGTAGGGTTCATCCACCGGGGAAAGCCTAATATCTTCGAGACGGAAATCAAGTTGAATTCAGCCGAATAAACGAGATCCGAATCGTGACCTCCACGTGAAATAAGCGCCCGCAAACCAAACGCGTCTTCTCCATGTTCCTTCGAATTCTTCGAACAACTGCAGCTGCAGTATGGCGTTGAATTTTATTCCATGCTTCGCTTTTTTGAAGTAGCCCGAACGTGACCCTAGATTCAATCACCTAGTTCCCTTCATAGTACACAAAAGTAAAGCTACAATAATGATCAATGGATCAAGTCTACATGAATCTACATAATCTATATCATGCCACAGACCGACGAAACCGTCCCAATCGTCTTTCCAGTATCGATATATCCTCCATAATCGCAGCATGCTTCACCTCGAGCTCATCCAGCGTCTCATGCTCAAACGAAATAGTCAATCCAGTAACAGTCCTTCGTCTGATTCGTTTTTGTGTTTGATTGTTCAACACCTCTGGTGTTTCAGAGTCCCGCTCTGATGCGAAATTCTTTTTCGACTCTCCCACTTGGTCCTCTTGGCGAATAGCATAACTCTTCGTCCGTCGAATGAAACTTCCAGACCCAGACCTGTTTCTCCCAGAGGTATCTGAGATAGATATGCTTGGTGCTGGCGCTAGTAGCGCACTGTTACTATAGCTTCGACTAGTGATGGAAGGGGTCCCATGGATACGCTGCGAAAATGTACTCGTCAACGTCGGAGTCCCGCTGCGCTTCGACATCATGCTCATCATGGACATCGCCGACCCTGGACGTGGACTGGGACTAGGACTAGGAGGAGCTTCCGAACAAGTGCCCATAGACGTATCTTCATCCGTATCAGTCCCTGTAGTCAGCCCGTCCCCAGAGTCAGATCCACCACTATTACTTTGCACACCAGAACCAAATAATCGGGAAATTCCACTCCCACTAGAGTGCACACTAGGTTCGTAACCGGTTTTTTGATATCTCAAACAAGTCGATGGAGTGTCCATGTCGTGAACGAATCGCAATTCTTTCCTGATCGTTGACATACCACTCGCGCGACTCAAGGACGACCTCCCAGTCACGGTGCCGTTAGCAAAGGAATTCAGGATCCGAGGCTTACGACCGCTCTCGAGAACCTTTTTACGGGCACTCATTCCGATACAGTCGACCAGCTGCTTCATGGCTTCTCTATCAGAGACAGCTCTGCGGGTGACCATGCGTCGCGCAGTACTGTTCATCGTTCGCGGAAGGGTCTGAGCATGATAAGGCGTAGCAGACAGCTCCATAGGTCGAATTGGTGTGCTGAACGCGTGTACATAGCCTTGGGTTGAAGGAGTTATTAGATGTCCAGGAGGATGTAGATCTCTTCCTTGCGATATCGGAGTTGGGGTAAGCCAGCTTGATGGAATACGGAGAGAACGGGGTGTGCTATTCCATTTGGGCAAAGATGCTGGTGATAGCCCAGTATGATTGGGTTGCTCATGTTCAGCATGCTCCTCCATGTGAACATCTGGGAATGCATCTTTTGCAGGCCCCCAGGAAAAACCGATGAATGAGGAAGCACTGCTGCTGTTGCTTTCAGATATAGATTTACTACCCTTAAGCGAGGGAGTATCATGGAAAATGGAGAGACCAGGTGAAGATGTTACTGCAGATGATTGAAACAGAGCTGAAAATGCGAAAGGCTGTGAAAATTCTTCTGAAGGTCGTTCAGACGTGTCAGCCTTGGCCTCGGGAATAGAATATGAGAATTGCGGGAGGTGGAGGTGTAATGGTTTTGTTTCTGCAGCAAAATTACATAAAATAAGATAGGAAACACAAGGTAAGAACACACGTTCAGAGAGGGTATCCCAATCCAGGCCGTCGAAAAATGGATGACTAGTGATTTCTGCGATATTTCGTCGACCGAGGCGGAATTCCGCATCAGTAAGCAATCTACAGATCCGAAGGTGTGTGAGCGAGTCGTTAACTTGTCAAACCTAGTGACATACCTTCGGAGAAGATCCTCATATTGTACAGATAAAGATACATCAGCATTAAATTTAAGAGACCTCTAATTTCAGCAAAAAGATATTAGCCTGATTCGAGGCTTCCAAATAACACGAACGTAACTCACCCGATGGTCCATAATCTTGAAGTAAGTTCGCCTAATGTCTTCTGCGAAGAAGGGAGCGACACCATATGCCATCTCGTACAACATTGCTCCCAAGCTCCACCAGTCTGTTTCTAAGCCATAAACTTCCTCTTCGTTAGTCAATACAGGGTCTTGACTATCCTGGATTTCCAAAGCAACCAGAGCCTGCTCATGGGCCTTGAGAATCTCGGGAGAAATATAATCACAGGTTCCGCAAGGAACTACACAATATTGTTTTGGTACAAGCTGGCTACCGTCTTGAGAAGGAGGGTGTAAGGGAGCGGCAGTGCCAAAATCGATCAAAAGAATGTGGGCAGTTTGTGTTATTACAAAATTGTGTGGTTTGATGTCTCTGGCAGTTGAGAATGAGCGAAGACATTATAGATTATTGCACACGAGATTTACCGATGGACAAAACCTTGGTTGTGACACCAATGTATTGCACTCACGATCTGTGGGGCCCACCACCTGAGATCGTCTTCGGACACTCTTCCTTCAAGTGGACTAGATTCAAGCACATCCCAAAGGGTTCCGCCTTCGGCATAGTCCATGACGAGATTTAAGTGTGTAGGCGTATGGAACGCGCATAACATATGTGGGACCCAGGGAGTCTGAGTTCGGAGAGCTTTCAAGAGGATATCGCGTTCGAATTGTGGCGAGCATTGCTGATATGATAGAAGATATGTTAAGGAAAAGACTGGTACACACGTGTGATAAGCTCACCTCGCGAGTGCGCAAAGCAAACTTTTTTTCAATCGACTTTCTAATATAAACGCGACTATCCAGTTTACAAGTGACAACATCAATCTGCATGTCGTGAGATAGAAGAAAGATTGATATCAGGCTTGCACTGACTACACCGAATTGACCGTATTCCAATGTTCCGAGAATTTGTAAATCTCGGTCTTGAAATCGTAATGTGTCGATCTCAGTAGTCCTGGCTACAATAGATATGAACATTGAGAAATTTGAGAAGGTTGGTAATTCACGAACCGGTCTTCCCTATCACGAGCTGACCGTGCAAAAGACGATCAAGAGCCAATCCATCTTCGTCTTCGTCTCCTTTGCTCTTCAATAACTCTTGAAGGCGCGTTTTCCGGTGGATCCACGACAGAGACATGCATTAGCCTCCGATATTGTAGTAGAGAGTATGGCTACAGGTAGTATTCTAAGTACAGCAAAAGTAACAGTGGAGCCTGGTGGAGCACAGGAGACTGAGGAGTATCGAGCGAGTGTCGAGTGTTGAGCTTCGAACGTGACCCGAACGCGTGACTACGAGCGTCTATACAGTGACGTCAGTTGTAACTCTCAAGTTAGCTTGTGAATTACATTCAACTCTTTCATTCGATCCACCATGTCAACTTACAATGTTACTGTTCGTAGACTCTTTGCTCTGTGTCTTCACTGTGCTAACGATTATTCAGGTATCTGGGATTTCTCCAGTCACCACAGAGACTCATCTTCACGATTTCTTTTCGTAAGTTGTTCTGTTTTTCAAAAGATTCATCTTTTGACCTGGATCTTATTAGATTTTGTGGAAAGTATGCTGGTTACTGTGGCATGAAGCAGGATTGTATTACTAATACGTTAGTACAGGATCGCCAGCATTGATCATAAAGGCACCGAAGCAGTCGTGAATTTTGAGAAACCTTCAGCCGCAAAAACAGCTCTTATGGTGCGTTTCTAGGATTCCAAACTCTTCCTTATCAGTCGGCTTACTTGTGCACTCTTCCCGCTATCTAGCTCAATGGCGGATCCCTCGATGGTGCTACACTTACCGTCACTTCTGACACTGTCCACCCCGACGAACACGAAGACAATAAAGATGACCATATTGACCAAACCGATAAGCCAAGGGCCGGAAGTGTGTTTGATCTTATGTACTTATATCTCTGCAAATGCTCATTCTCATTTATAGTTGCTGCCGAGTACTTGGCCAAAGGCTACATTCTCTCTGATTCCGTTCTGCAACGCGCTATTGAGATGGACAGTAAGTTCCTTTAACTAGTGTTGATTTATATTTCTATTGTTGAGAGTTCATCAGAACAAAAGGGAATTTCGCAAAAGTTTCTCTCCTACTTCAATAGCTTAGATACGAACATCGGCTCTAGGGCCTTGGGGCCCGATAAGACGATCTCTGGCAAACTGCAAGAGACGCTGGCGGCTGCGACCCAACAAGCGAAGACTGTAGATGAGCAGAAGGGCGTGTCCAAAACTGCACATGAGGTATGTCCCACTCGATGATTCTTGAGTGGATAGCTAATCTGCTTTCGAACATCGTAGTATTACACGAAGGCTCTCGGATCTCCCTTCGGCAAGAAAGTATTCGAGTTCTACACATCGACGTCTAAGCAGGTCCTAGACATTCATGAGGAGGCCAAACGGATCCATAGTACGCATAAAGCGACTACAGCGCACCCAGAGACTCCGGCTGCGCAATTTACAGAGAAGACTATTTGATCAATCATAGTACTACTTATGGTGATGGAATGGACCGTAGTAGGTTGAAAGGAATCCGTGTATTATGTCGTAAATAAAACTGTACTCTACCACACCATACTTCACTCGGGCTTAAGCATTCTCGGAAATGTAGTCTGTCTACCTGGATTTTGAACTATTGTATTTTACAAAGGCTGAAGTTGCTCAAAACGGCTTCAAGTATTTTAAGCGCTTAAAACAAGCGCTGATTCTTCCCATTCCGTTTTACATAAGCTCAGCCAACTTCCGATTCCTCCCTCTCTCCTCGATGTTGCGTCTCCAGAAAATAGCACAGAGGGTCAGTTTCGACATTAAAATCAATACTTCAAGTGGACTCACATTATATCCAGGATACTCCCTTCAGGCTGTCCCAAACCACACTCCGAATCAGCCAGTCACGACGTCGCAGAGGTTTCGCAACTGCCTCGGAACCTTATGAAGTTGTGGTTATTGGTGGAGGTACTTGACATATCTAGTACTGACACTTTATATTCGCTGATAGCCCTTCTGTAGGTCCAGGAGGATATGTCGCTGCCATTAAAGCTGCTCAGCTGGGACTGAAGGTATGTAGCCAAGTTAGTCATCTGCGAACATTCTCATCATAGATTGCACAGACAGCTTGTATAGAAAAGCGCGGCGCCCTCGGTGGAACGTGTCTCAATGTCGGGTGTATACCTTCGAAAGCAATGCTTAATAATTCACATATGCTCCACCAAGCCCAACATGACATGCAACGTCGAGGAATCGATGGTGAGCGAGTAAAATATATATTCTTCATCTGTTCCCAGTCTCAATCAAGCATTTAGTTTCCGGTGTCAGTTTGAACCTTTCCACTATGCTTAAAGCAAAAGACGATGCGGTCACCGGTCTTACAAAAGGCGTTGAATTCTTGTTCAAGCAAAACAAAGTCGATTACATCAAAGGCTCCGCTTCTTTCGTTTCTCCGACAACAATATCCGTCGCACTAAACGACGGTGGCGAAACTCAGGTCGAGACCAAAAATGTCATCGTTGCTACTGGCTCGGAAGTTGCACCATTTCCTGGAGGTGGAATTGAGATTGATGAAGAACAAATAGTCAGTTCTACAGGTGCTTTGTCATTGCAGAAGGTTCCAGAGAAGATGGTTGTCATCGGCGGAGGTGTCATCGGTCTCGAGCTTGGTAGCGTTTGGAGTCGACTCGGAGCGGAGGTGACCGTGGTTGAATTCCTAAGCGGTATCGGTGGTGCGGGTATCGATGAAGAGGTTGCCAAGCAGTTCCAGCGGCTCTTAACCAAGCAAGGCTTGAAATTCAAACTGAACACGAAGGTTCTTTCCGCCGAAAAACAAGATGGCAAAGTCATTCTTAAGACCGAGGCTGCGAAGGGTGGCAAAGAGGAAACTGTGAGTTTGACTTTACCGGGATTATCGGTTCCGACCCCCCCATCCTTCGCTTTCTTATATAACCTCTAGCTTGACGCCGATGTCGTTCTGGTCTCTGTTGGTCGTCGACCCTATGTCACTGGTCTCAACATTGAAGCCGTTGGTCTCGAGATGGACAACAAGGGCCGTATTGTTATTGACGACCAATTCAATACTTCCGTGAAGAACATCAAGTGTATTGGTGATGTCACCTTTGGACCAATGTTGGCACACAAAGCCGAAGAAGAAGGTGAGTAATCGCAGTTTTCGCTTTCCTCTTGTCATCTATCTGAAGGTACCGTTCAGGTATCGCTGCTGTCGAATACATAAAATCCGGTCACGGGCATGTCAATTACCATGCCATTCCTGCCGTCGTTTACACTCACCCGGAAGTTGCTTGGGTCGGAAAGAGCGAACAGGAACTCAAAGCCGCTGGCGTCCAATACAACATCGGAAAATTCAACTTCACCGCCAATTCACGGGCTAAGACTAACCTTGACACTGATGGGTTTGTCAAGATCATAACGGAGAAGGAAACTGACAGGATTATCGGCGTTCACATCATGGGTAAGTATTCGTTCATTCTTTCCTGTTACAACATGTGCTAACTAAATCTGATTGATGTAGGTCCCAATGCTGGCGAAATGATTTCCGAAGGTGTGCTCGCGATGGAATACGGTGCCAGTGCCGAGGATGTAGCACGTACTTCTCATGCCCATGTCAGTATTTTCGTCAGCGTTCCTACTTATAGATGCCGAACTGATTAACGCTTTTGATTTATAGCCAACTCTCAGTGAAGCTTTCAAGGAAGCTGCTATGGCTGCTTACTCGAAGCCGATTCATCAGTAGAATTAACGAAGTGATTCGTTCATAGTATTTTCCTATCCTTTATCTGGAACTTATTGTTAATACACATGTAATCCATTGATACATCTGAGTTGTCAGTCTATTCGCAATGCGGACTGCTTTCCATGCGGGGATCCTTGTTGAGGAATGAAAATATTCCGTGAAGACCGTAGAAGATATTTCCACTAAGTTATATTTGTATGTTTTCCAGCCTCCCGCCTATCTGTGGCATCTACATTCTTTACCCTTACGATCTCGGTTTATTCTTGCAACGGAGCTTCACCCAGTCTTCATTCTGTTTTCATTCTTGTTGCTTGGACGCATACAAAACGTATATCAACCCGATGTCAACTGACAGAGATAGCTCAGTATTTTTCAGTCTAATACAAGGCGATTACGACACTCGTTAGTGCGAATTTAATCATTTTCTGTCTCCTCTTTCTGGGAGGATGCAACAACGATGATGATAATAACATATATTGTCAACTTGTGCTAATAATTTCAAGAATCCATCTGCCTTTATCCATTGAAACATACGCTCACGTTATTGTCTCTCATCCTTACTCGAATACGTTAGTAAATATGGGGAAAATTGTATCCCTGTCAGGAAAATTTCATAACCTAAGATTATTTAGTCTGTTTCATTACTGTCCAAACTGGTACAAGCGTTCTCTCGGAACAGAAGCGACAGCAATGTATAACCGCAAGTTTATCAGATGGATCTATCTTTTCCTGCTTAAAAGCCTCTTCGAGTGAACGCCGCCGATGCCAAATTGCACATCTAGAATCCCCACCTCTATTCGTATTCGTCAATGTCTTCCGAAGTTCAACGTCTGCTCGACACCATCAATGGGTCCGTTACATCACTCAATCTGGCTTGCTCTAGTAGTGGAAGTTTGGTTCCGAACATGAACGAACCCTTCCAACCTTCCTCGGAAAATTTTCGTGGCAGTTTTGAAGCGCTACAAGCGGCGAGGATCATTAGTGCGGCTGCGTTACAGCTAGAAGCGATTGTTGCACCACCTCAAGTTGTTTTATATCATGTTGTAGGAGGGGTAGGTCAATCTTTGTACTGAAGTTTTTTTGCAAGGAGCTCAAATCCTGGTTTGTAAAGTTCTTCAAGTCTATGGCTTTGCGAGTTTGTTTGGAATCCAATGTCACTGAGATACTGAGAGAAGCTGGACCAGAGGTTTGCACTTCATATCCCCGCTATTTTCGCATTATCCTGATAATTCTTTCCTTTCAGGGTATGCACATCTACGATATTGCCAAAAATAACGGCCAAGATCCCCAGAAGCTTGGTATGTGCATTCTTCTGTAGTTGACACTTTCTGCTCAGTATATTCAAGCTCGGTTTCTCCGTTATCTTTGTTCAAACCACGTCTACAGGGAGGTTTCTCCCGATGTGTTCGCCAATAACCGTATCTCAAGTCTACTTGACACAAAAAAGTCTATCAGTGAACTTCGCTCGAGGTAAACTTCAGAGTTCCAGATCTGCGGTCTAGTTCGCTAATTCTCAAATTCCGACCAGGCCTTTTGATAAGTACAAGGATACGGATGGTATGGCTGCGCTGGTAGGGCACCAGTGAGTTTCTGAGAATGTAGGGGATTATCTATGTACCGAATAACTTTCTAGCTTGGATGAATGCTTCAAAGGTGCCGCTTACGCTTGGGAAGCACTGAATGACCCCGACATGATTCACGCTCAAGAGCATCTCGGTACACCACTTAACAAGGCGTATAGCTCACAGACGCCATACTTTAAGTTCATTCAAAATGACGATCATCGCCGCCTACGTTTTGACGTTAGTATGCAAGGTATGGAAAGACTGCAGCCCCCCGATATCACATTGAACGGTATGTAATGCTACATTCCTTTCTCTGTGAGGTTAATCAATCATGCACGGTGGTTCAGCATTCGATTGGGAGAAACTTCCTAGAGGATCCAAAGTAGTCGACGTAGGTGGCGGCGTCGGGAGCGTTTTCTTCCCCTTGGCGGAAAAATTTCCTGAATTGAAGCTCGTCATACAAGACTTGCCGGGAGTTGTCGACAACGCAAAAAAGGTATGTGTGATTCAAGGAATGTTTTGTAGCTCTGAAGGCTTTTTTACTCTAGGTTTGGTCAGAGCGAATGCCATCTGCACTACAGACAGGGCAGGTTAACCCCGAAGGTCAGACGAAGCTTGATAGTGAAAATTGCCTCCACTGAAGCGATTCTTTACTATAAAAGCTCACAACTTCTTCAATGTGCAGCCCCACAAAGACACGTCAGTGTTTTTCCTGAAGCATGTACTTCATAATTGGTCCGATAGTAGCTGTGTGGAAATATTAAAGCGGCTCCGAGAAGCCTCGAACGATTCGACGAGACTGGTCATTATGGATAGTGCTATGCCTTACGTGTGTCGGTCTCGAAATGAGCACACGAGCTCAGCATATATTTCGTCAAGTGCACCGGAAGAGGCGCCAGACCCTCTTCTGGCGAACTATGGAGCATTGAACGAGATGTCATATGTACTTGACATGGTGGTAAGGAGGTTCAATGTGCTTCCTCTGTGTACTACTAACAAAGTCATCGCCATTGAATAGATGTTTGTGATACTCAACACCCAAGAGCGTACATACGAGCAACTCAATAGCCTGCTCAAGGACTCAGGATGGATTATATCTTCCGTCAGACGCAAGCCAGGAGATGCTGCCTTTGTTCAGATTGAAGCTAAACCTGAAGAAAGTTTTGACAGTAGTAGCCAAGCGAAACTATAGATTAGCTTAGTTTAGAAACTCGCACATGTGACTGAGTAAGCCATTATAATGTTGAACCACGTGATCGTGTGTTATGGGCAATTACCCCTGCTAGATCTTGCTAGACGACCCGCAACCGACCCTCAACTCAACGAGCCTCAGCAGGTCCTAGCTCTAATTTCCGAAATCGCCCATAGTAAATTTTCCTTCTTCTCCTTTACCTGAAAAACCTCTCGCCTTTTCCGCAAAAGCCTTCGCCATCGAGTTCTTGAACGTGCATCTCGTTGGACGGAAAATCAGTATTATCTCTTATCGCCCAAAACATCAAATCAACAGCAACTGTATACTTCGACTAAATATTCAAACCCAACCGCTCGCTGTGCAGCCAAGTTGCACGTATGATGTACTTTCGGCCCTCTAAATTTTTCTTCCTATATATTTTCGGGTCATATCTCCTTAACCTACGCCTTGTTGCTGCGCGACTCTATCCTACTCGCCCTGTGAGCGGTACCCTATATCATTGCGGTAAATGCGATCCTATTACCTGGATAGACGATGGCAAGAATCCGAGCATGCAAAATCTGGGCCTGCTTACAGTGGATTTGTATTGCAAGAACCAAGTACGCGCGTCTTTCTGATATCGAGAGAGGATCAATTATCTGACTTGATATCTTTCGTATAAGTATGTTTTCACAATCGAACAAGCAGACCCAGATGCAGGAATGTTGATGTTTTGTCCTCCTTCTCCTCGCGACTTTCAGTGGCCGCAAGATTGTGATGTTTAGTAAGTTCTACTTATCAACGTTGAGGTTTTAATCTGATGTAAGGATTATTCTTTCAGCACCCTTCTCTTCAACGGCGATAATCATAGTGAAAATCAAACTGTTTATTCTCATGATTTCTCTGTTTCCGGTACTTCTCGCACTAGAATCGATGTCAAAAATCACACGACGGATGAAACCCCAACTCTCAGAACAGCACTAGGCGTTTCTGGACAAACGCTCACGATATCTCCTACGGCTTCTATCAGCCTGCCTACTCCAACCGCTCCTGCTTCGACTTCTAATGACCGTCCTCAGAACCATGATCCGAGCGCGACAACCGTATACGCTGATCCTCTACCCGGTTCCAATCTTCCGCATCGTAATAGCGCCTCCTCTAAAGGTATCGACATGGAAAAGTTGAAATTCCGATTTGTGTTCATCGTTTGGCCGGCGTTGATTGGTATTTCAATGGCCCTATAGACGGAATGAATGATTGGCAGTCATTCCTGCGCGACGCGACGTTAATTGGGTTCGTTGATGCGCGATCACATTTTTCCCAAAACACTTTAATCAATTCAATTCGTGCCATACCTACCTATCTTGTATCCCCGATGTTTTGTCTCGTCTAATGACCATTACAATCCAAAATTCTACCTGCCTTTACCACTACTCAAAGCCTCAAATTTGGTACCACTTTTTACTTAAAGGACAGGATTGATATTAAACAAGTTGTGAAGCTTCCAGTTCGGCAGCCTTGGATTGAATTAATTCTCGGTATACTCTGTCTCGGGGAATTAATTTGCATGTCAATGAAGTTGTACCGCTACAGTTTAACTGAGTTGTATTCGAGATGTAAATTCAAATGGCCGGTACTCACTGGATCACTCCCGACCGACGAGCCGTAGGTGCCTTGTTGGATTCTTCCAACTGAATGATATTGAAGCATTTGAGGACAGATACAATTGTCATCCACACTGATGCCTCCGCAAGGAATCGCCCAGGACATTCCCTTACAATATGACCGAAGAAGTTGAACAATCCAGTTGTAGACTTATAGAAGCACTTACCTTTTTCCAAATCCAAATACGTAGTCCAGAACTGGACGAGCACCTCCCCCTTCTAAAAATCTTGCAGGATTGAATTCATCTGGGGACCCGATCCCATGCTCGTGACGTGAGATACTGCGGGAATTTGCGAGAATAACAGCGCCTTTTGGAATGAACATTCCCTTGTAGATATCATCCGCATTTGTTCGACGAGGGAAGCCTTTGTAGACCAATATCAGTCAAAACAAAACAAAGGTGGAAATTGTATCGTGGTACCAGAAGGGACAATGCTCTCCCACCGTATAACTTCCTGCAAGAGTGCATTGAGGTATGGTAAAGATGCACGGTCATTCATAGTTGGTAGCCTGGTCCCCAAGACACGATCTAATTCCTCTTGCGCTTGCACCTGGACTGCTGGAAAACGCGCCATTGCTTTGAAGAAGACGCGAACAGTGGAGGTAGTACTCTCTGCCGCTGCCATGAACATGGTTCCAGAAATCCATTTCCTTCCCAAGCAATTGATTAGAATATCGATGGAAAGCATTGACAGACTCGAAACCTACATCATTTCCTGGAAGTCCTCAGTGTTGATATCACCTTGAACCTCCTCGCTGGATAGAATAAGGGACACAAAGGAAGGGTGGAAATTTCCATCAGTCTGTCAATTTGATGGTAATTAGAGAGTGTTTATAGACAAGGAAGAGTAATGTTTACTATACGCCTCTTTGCATCTTCAAACGGAGTCCCAAATGCATCGTTAACCAAGGTATTCAATTGTGTAGCCTCGCGCTTGAAGGGAACCCAAGAGGGCAAGTACATTACTTTTGGTTTCACGTGTTAGAGGCATGTTGAGGGAGTTCTGAGACGGAGGATTTACTGACGGAAGGGAAGAAAATCTACAATTCGACTTCCAGGAAGCACATTCCCGGCAATTTTATTTACACAGTCCATAGTAGTGGTGATATACTGTGGTAACCATTTTAGATTGAAATCTGACACTGCCATGAACAACTCACATGCTGGTTCGTTCCATCGAGGGTGATGCCAAAAATCAATGAAAGCGCGAACTGGATATTTCTCCTAAGTTTTGATCAATATTTTAGTGAAAGTGATTAAGTGCATGGCTGCTTACCGTTCGAGCACACTTTCAAAGCCTTCCGATAATTTCAGTAGATCCTGCATTAGGATCACGGCGTTATCCTGTAATGCAGGAGAATACTGGCGTACAGCACTGGGGCGAAAGGCCAGATTTGCAATGCGGCGACCGCGAATACTCTCTTTGGAAAAATCCATGAAGCCTAAGTAGAATTAATTATCAAAGAGGGAAGATAACAATGATATCTTCTTCACCGAAACTCTAAAAGTTAATTGAATATTCGTCGATTCCATTGAAGCAACTAAAGATTCACCTTATCGAGTCCCACCAAATCTCGCACAAAAGGCATATTTGGACGATGAGAATAATTTGCTGCACGTCTTTCAAGGAGATCGACACAGCATTCCTGAATGAAAAGCTAACTAATGATACGTGTCTTGATGGATGTATGTACACACCAGAGTATTCAGGAAAATGACAGTCACGCCAAAGCATTCCAAGCTCACGATGTCTCCTGTTGGTGCGACAATTCAGTTCAAGCCCGCACTACTTCTCTCCAATAGTGTTATCAAGAAAGGACTGACCATAGATATCCTGCCAACTATCAACTGAAGCCAGTAAGTTATCGGTCTTGAGGAGGTCAAGAAGATTTCCCAGAATCCAATTGCGTGGAGGTCCAGGAGGCAGCTGTGCTGTCCGACGCCTGCTACGGACTATCGATATGGAAATCAAGGATATGAGAAACAGTCCAATAAATGTTTTATCCATCACAGGGTGGATGGGGAGTTCACCGAAGCAAGTTTGGGGTGATACAGTTAAGAAAAACAAGAAGTGACTTCGTGCAACTCATTTATGTATAGTATATTGGCATTAAGGCCATCGCCGTCACAGACGGAAACACTCGCGTACGAAATTTTTTCACACTGCCCCTCTCTATCTCCAATCTCGTCAATTTTTTCCGTCCCGCCCTTCTGAAATGAGGATGAACTGGTGAACTGAAGTTACTCAGGTCTCGGAAATTTGCCTTCTACATCTTCGCGGCAATTGGCTATCAAGTTCATCCCCGATGAAACTAAAGAAGTAATCATCTTCCATCGGTTCAAATTTCTTCTTTTTCCGCGATGAAATTTGATGACGGAGCTGCCATAGACCTTCATAGACTCACCTAATACCTTGTATGAGTGTCTCGGTTCCGATAAACTACCTTCAGTCTCTGCGTTACGACTAGGGACGGATACTAGTAGGAACACTATGAGGTTAAGGTGTTAATTCCCCGCAGTTGTCGCTTTCAGTGGGCGGCGCCTGTACATACAGCCCAATGGAGTCCATTGCGGGAAAATCGAGGAATCTGCCTCGGTTCTTTCTGCGGCGAATGTGGAGACCAAAGTGGTTCAACAAGAAGAGGGGGTTTTCAGAGGATCCAGAGACTGATATAGGGTGGCGGAGTGGCTTATCGTGACACTCCTTTATTGCATTTCTACAACATATGTTCCGCCCTCTGCCTCATTTTAAGTTAAAATGGATCACTTTGGAATTTTGGCCATCGGGTAGGTGAGCCGCGAGACATGAAAACTGGTCATTGTCTACTCGGAGCAGGCTATTCAATGCTTCTATTCTTGTCTACAAGGCATCTCTAGGACGCAATTCTTTCTGCTGCGGTCCAAACGTACCGTCCCTTCTTTTGATCATAAGAGTCTATCTGTGGTTAACATCTGCACAGGGCAGGTATTGCACAAGGTACTGTAGACATGGTACAAAGACTCCCTGCTGGCATGTGCAAAGTTTCGGAAATTAAGGGTTTTTATGCATAGCCTGTTTTCAGGTGTATCATCGTAGGTAGAAGCTTTAGTTTTAGTATCAAATTGGTATGGCTATAATCCCATACTCAACTTACACTCCCTCTTTCATCTACCTCGTTTGACTCCATCAATCTTGAGTCGATGCTACTTCAATATCGAACAAACTTAACACGGACCACGCAGTGTAGCAAGGATATTGTCAATAGCAGTATCAAAGGTCCACTTGACTTGCACGCTCCTAACAGTATATTAAAACTGATCTCTCTATGCCGTTACTAATCCCTTTGTTCAAATCTATATGGGCCCTTGAACTCGAAGGAATCAAAACATCAGTCCCGACCTCACCCAGGAAGCCCTCGAAGGAAACACATTCACAAACAACACGCAATCCTTCGCCCCTTACACTGCATTGTTATCTGCACTAGGCTCTCGACAAGCACGACACCCAGGTTTTGGTCCCATGGCATCTGTGAGCACAATGTCCTCAGTCTCAACACCCAATGCCCTTGGTAGGAATGACAACCCGAACGTGAACTATGAAATCCTGTACACCGCAGATGGCCAGGAGATTGTGGTTCAAACACCGAAGAAGGATCACACTCTGATCCCTCAAATGGTGACAGTTCCAACCCCCACCAGAGCCAAAGATGCATTAGATGATGACTTCCTCGACAATCACAATGACACTCAACAACCAAACAACCCCCCTGGGCCTGACGACTCCAGTGACGACGATGACAACAACCCCAGTGCACCTGGAGATGGACCTGGAAGTCTTGGAGGACCGGGTGGTCCCAATGATCGAGGTAACACTCAGTCACCGACCAACCCCAGTGCATTAGGTCAAATGACCCTCGCTACATTCAGTTCCTTTAAAGAGTCTATTGATGGTCTAAAAGGTGTTCTAGCTGGTATGTCAACAAAGAAGACAGAACCAGGCAAGACTATCATAAAAAACCCCAATGCATTCGATGGCTCCGAACCAGGAAACTCAAGAACTTCTTGGTATCCCTATCCCTCATATTTCTTGTCTGTCCCAAATACTTCGCTGAGCAGTGGAAGATCAACTACATGATCTCGTACCTGAGTGGTATGGCTCGGGAGTGGTTCGAACCCGACCTCCTCGATCCCGACATCACTGCCATGCCAATGTGGACCCATTCGTTCAAAGCTCTGGTCAAGGAGCTGCAGGACAACTTCGGTCTCTACAATGCACAGGGTGACTCCAAAGATAAACTTGGTAACCTGAGGATGAAGGATGGTGACAACGTTCAAAAATACAACATCTGATTCAACACCCTAGCCGCTATGACCAGCTGGGACCATAGCGCCCTCTGATGGGCCTACAGTTGCAGTCTAGCATCCCACATTCAAAGACAAGCTCACACACATCAAGGAACCTGCGACTCTCATAGAGTTCCGCGAAGAAGTACTTTGCATCAACAACCGATACTGGAGAAGAGAGGAGGAAAAGAAGCGTGAGGTGAATAGGAATCCTGGAGGTCAGACAAAAACCCCGCAGAAGAAATCCTACAACCCCACCACACCATCCACCTCGACTTCGATGACTTTGACATCCTCCAAACTGCAAGGCAAGAGTTTGACCCAGCAACCCTCAACTTCAAACTCTAAGCCGGGCACTCCGAACAACAACTCAAACCAGCAGAAACCTGCCTATGCAAATCATTTGGGCACAGATGGTAAGATTACCCCTGCAGAGAAGGAACGTCGACAAAAATTCGGCCTATGCAACTTCTGTGGCTCGAATAAGCACCTACTTGTGGACTGTAACCTGCATAGGGCACGGGAAGCTAAGGTTAGAGCTGTGCAAACAAACCCCATGCAAGAGTCCACTTCTGTGGCAACTCCAATGACTGCCTCGATGGTAGGATCAGGAAAATAGCCTGCAACTCTTGTACCCCAGTACAAAGCAAGAGTTGTGTTGACCCGGTTCATACCAGCAGTGGGGAAGTTGTTATCAATGCGTCCGCTCTTTCATTGCACTCAAAGTCTTTTATGATCAACTTATCTATCCATGTACTTTTTGATAAAACTCAGATTCCGATCTCTTTCGATACACTTCTCGATTCTGGTTCTACAGGCAATTTCATAGATACAAAATTTGTATACTTGAATTCAATCCTGACCGTTCCAACTTCTACTCCGATCAACCTCTGACTCTTCAATGGTTTGCTAGCTATGAAATCCATCTCTGAAACTTGTACACTACCGATCCTATTTCCTTCCAGTGAGCTTATGTCATGAAGTGAGCCCCCCCTATCATTTTCCTTTCTTTATGATACACCATCCAAGCCCTCCTACCTACAATAATCATTCCGGAACCTTCCATTCCATTCTATTAGTCCCGTTCCATTCCTTGTGCCTGAGCTATACAGTATTACCTCATAGTTCCCACACTCCACCTTGTATACATAAGCCAGCCCCCACAACCTGGTCCCTTATCTTGACCTCTTTGTCATTGGGACCAGGTATGCCTTTTACTTACTTACTTGTATTTATTATCAATATAACTTTGTTGTTGGGACCAGTATCTGTCCGCCTCCGCTCCGCCATCGTCGTCACCTCTTTGTAACATTAGGTCAAGATCCCCTACTGCACCGATAGCCTACCAATTAGGTTATCCTTGCAGGCTCCGCTTTCACCACATCTACAGATGCTGCCGCACCAAGCCTGTCTGCCCAAGCTATTGACTGCTCGGCCTATCCACACGCCTTTGACACTAAAGACCAAACTCACATCCACAGCAGCAAAAGCAATTCCTGGGCTGACTGCAGTTCTCAACCCTGTCCAAATGCTGCTGCCAACTCCATCAGTAAAGAAGAGAATCTTTCTGACGGTACCGTGATCACACCCATCCTAATCCCTGCTCCAACTGTACCCCCACCCACTATGTCAACCCCTGAAGTCAACACCAATCAGCTCATGGCACAGCTCATTGAGCAGGTGGCCCAGCTCACGGCCAACCTCCACAAAGCCTCAGCCAAGTCCAGTATGAATAAGCCTGAGCTCTTCAAAGGCTCTAGTAGTGCAGAAGCACGTCGCTTCATTGCTCAGTATCAAAGCTGGGCAATGGAACAACCAGATTTGAGCAGCAACGAAGGGAAGCTGATCAAGGCAGCGCTAGGATTCTTCTCAGGCAAGGCTGCTGACTGGGCCACACCGTACCTCCTAGAATTCAGCCATAACCAACAACCCTTCAATGGATGATGGGAAGACTTCAAAACAGCCTTCACCCTCCGATTTGAATCCATTGACACAGGTATGGAGGCCCGGAATGCAATCCAGCATCTCAGGCAGGCAAAAGGTCAAACGGTAGCGGAATTTGCACAGAATTTCAAGGACATTGGTGATCGGACCAGGCTTTCAGACGTCGACCTGTGAGAACGTTTCCATAGTGGCCTCAACCCAGAGATCCGACAAAATCTCATTGTGGTCAATATAGCCCAGGGACTAGCTCCCACCCTGGAGGAGGCTATTAGGTGAGCAATTTCAGTGGATGTGTTCCTGCATGATCCCACCATGACAGGTCGCAATCCAGGCACCTCCCATATCTCCTCCCCCCCTGCCAACTCCCATGCTATGGATGTCGATGCCACACACACTAGTGGTAACAGCAGAGAAAGCTTTGTGGCTCAGATGAGAGGAAGGTGTTATGGGTGTGGCTCGCAGAGTCACGAAAAGAGGAACTGCTCATACAAGGAGACAGTCTGCCGCTACTGTGGACGATGAGGCCACCTAGAATCAGTCTGCCAAGACAAGTTCATGGGTCTAGAACGTGGCCGGGGTAAGCGCCAACAACCCCGCCGTCAACAAGTCTCTGCTTCCTCTTTGACACCCTTCACCCTCTTCCCCAATAAACCCGTCCAAATTGCCGCTTCCACTCCAGCCCCCACTGCTCCGTCCCCACTTATGCCTGACCTCTCCACCCAGATTGCCCAGCTCCAGGAGCTCCTTAACAGAGCCAATGCCATGGCCCCAGCACCAGGTTCTCAGGAGGGTTTTTAAAGTGGGTGCCTGTCTCGGCTGCATCGAGAGTACCCGTAAACCAGTTTGCTATACATTCCACATCCGCATATGATTCTCTTCCATCCTGTTAAATATCTACTATTTCGGAATTGAACTCCAATTCATCTCACTTCCGAATTGTGGTGACGAAGGGGGAAAGCATGGAGAAGGCACAGGCTCAAGCACAAGCCAAAGTGAGGGGTGGGGCTAGCACCACACACGAAGGCTGAAAGATATAGTGATCAAGATGACAGTGATAGTGCAAGGGCCAATCACTAGGGTCGCACAAGGAAAACTAGTTCCAAAGACCAAGTAAATATATTGAAGATAAACGATGATACAAGTACTAACCTAGTTCCAAAGACCAAGAGGTCAAGATGGGGAACTAGGTGTCAGCTTACTGTACTATATATACAAGTGTCTAGCTGAGTAAGCAACAGCGCGGGAAGTTGATAGAAGGATGCGGAAGAGTGTAGCTGGATCCAAATAGTAACAAAGATAAAGGAAGAAGGAAATATAGGAAAAATGAAGTAAGTACTGTATCCTGTGTAGCACGTCACGACACGAATTAACACAAAACTAAGAGGAAGAAATCACAGTATAGCAACTGCAGCCATGGTTGATTCCGGAGCCACTGCTCTATTTTTGAACCAAGAGTTTGTCACCCGCCACCGTGTAAGGACCTTCCCACTCAGGAAACCCATTGGCGTCTTTAACATTGATGGGTCTGCTAACTGAGCAGGGCAGATCACACACTTTGCACGTCTAGCCCTGACTGTTGATAACCAAGAACGGTGGACAGACTTGCTAGTAACTAATCTGGGAAGCGAAGACCTAATCTTAGGACTCCCCTGGCTACGTAAGGCCAATCCAGATATTGACTGGGAGAAAGGACGACTCACAGTCAGATCACAACAAACAAGGATAGAGGAGGTGGAAGAGCAAGACACGGCAGAGGAAATTGAAACTGTTATCACCCCCGAACCACCACTTGACACACTGGATGAGGAGACAGAAGAGTCGCCCATACACCACATTCAAGCAAACCGACGAACCCGACGTGCATGGGTGAAGTCAGGAATCTTACACAAACAAACAGAGGAGGTCTGGTGTGCTGCAGGGTTCACCTACTCCCAACAGCTAGTGGAACAGGCCCACAAAACAAAACCCGTGAAAACCTTTGACGAAATGGTCCCAGAACCCTACCGCGATTTCGAAAAAGTATTCTCCGAAACTGCTTCAGAGCGCCTCCCTGACCACCAACCCTGGGATCATGCCATTGAATTGATCCCAGGTGCACCGGAAACCATGCGCACAAAAGTCTATCCAATGTCATTGAATGAACAAGGCGAACTTGACCGCTTTCTGGATGATAACCTCCGAAAAGGCTACATTCGCCCCTCAAAGTCGCCACTGTCTTCACCTGTCTTCTTTGTTAAGAAGAAAGATGGGAAGCTCCGCTTCGTACAGGATTACTGGAAACTCAATCAAGTAACCCTAAAGAACCGCTACCCTCTCCCACTGGTCGCTGACATTGTCAGCCGTCTGCAGGGGGCACAGTACTTCACCAAATTTGATGTCAGATGGGGCTACAACAATGTCTGGATTAAGGAGGGTGATGAGTGGAAGGCTGCTTTTGCAACCAATTGAGGGTTATTCGAACCCAGGGTAATGTTCTTCTGTCTCACCAACTCACCAGCTACCTTCCAAGTGCTCATGAACTCCATCTTTTCAGACCTAGTGGCGGCTGGTAAGGTAGTGGTCTACCTAGATGACATCCTCATCTTCAGTAATGATTTGCAAGAACACCGGCAGGTGGTGCGGGAGGTACTAAAATGGCTAGAGAAACACGACCTCTACCTGCGACCAGAGAAATGCGAGTTTGAGGAGCTTCAGGTTGAGTATTTGGGACTAGTGATATCAGAAGGTGAAATGCACATGGATCCAGTAAAAGTAGCTGCAGTCCACGACTGGCCTACCCCAAAGAATCTACGAGAACTACAGGGATTCCTAGGCTTTGCTAACTTCTACCATTGATTCATACGGAACTTTGCCCGCATAGCACGCCCTCTGAATGACCTAACAAAAAAGGATACAGGCTTCAGTTGGGGGACACACCAGCAACAAGCATTCGACACCCTAAGGGAAACATTTATCACAGCACTGGTACTGGCACTCTGGGACCCTAATAGGCTCACACAACTCGAGGTAGATGCATCAGGCTTTGCTACGGGAGGAGCTCTAATGCAGAAACAAGACAATGGCCAGTGGCACCCAGTAGCATTTCGATCAGCCTCCATGCAACCAGCCAAACGAAACTATGAAATCTATGACCGAGAGATGCTCGCCATCATCAAAGCATTAAAGGACTGGAGAAGCTTCCTGGAAGGTTCACCACAACCGTTCGAGATTCTCACCGACCATGCAAACCTGGAATTCTGGCATTCTGCTCAGGACCTTAGTAGACGGCAGGCGCGATGGGCACTATGGCTGTCCCGCTTTGATTTCCAGCTCACTCACTGCCTGGGCAAGTCCAACACTCAGGCAGACGCTCTCTCTCATATGGCAGCACATCAAGTTCTGGATAGCGAAGATAATCGACAACAGATTGTTCTGAAACCAGCCCATTTTATGCGAGTGGCAGCAACCTCACTACAGAATCCACTGGAGGACCGCATCTGACAGGCATCTCAAAAGGAGGCCCAAGTACTGGAAGGACTGGAAGAGCTTAGGAGAAGTGGTCTCAAACACTTGGCCAATGGGATAGCAGAATGGGAAGAAGACAATGGACTAGTATGCCACCGAGGGAGGGTATACATCCCACCAGACGATGACTTGCGGAAAGAAATACTCAAACAATGCCACGACAACCCCTCTGCTGGCCACCCTGGACTTCACAATACCCTTGCCCTTGCCAGTACCCACTTTTGGTGGCCCACCCTGCGATCCGTTGTAGAAAAATATGTTGAAGGATGCGAGACTTGTGCTAGGAAGAAGATACAGAGACACCCACGAGCAGTAACACTACCCCTAGACGTCCCAGCAGGCTTGTGAGAAGAAGTGGGAGTTGACCTGATCACACAGCTGCCCAACTCGCAAGGGTATGATGCGATTCTAGTCTGCACTGACCTCTATGGTAAACAAATCCATGCAATTCCTTGTACAACCTCAATCACAGCAGCAGGGGTGGCCGACATCTACTATCGCGAAATTTTTCGCCTCCATGGCCTTCCCCTGCACTTTGTATCAGACCGGGGACCCCAGTTTGCAGCAAAACTCATGCGATCACTACTCTCCTGCCTAGGAATCAAATCAAACCTCACCTCCGGATACCACCCCCAAGCGAATGGACAGACTGAATGGGCAAACCAAGAAGTCGAAAAGTACCTCAGGCTCTATGTGGGACACCGCCAGGATGACTGGGCGGAGCACCTGCCTATGGCGGAATTTGTGATTAACTCCCGCACCCACTCTGCACTTCGAACGTCCCCATTTGAACTCACCTATGGTTACCTGCCTCTATTTAACATTCCAGTTGGACAACGGAGTGGGATTCCGGCAGTGGATGATCACATCCAGATACTGCGGGATGCACGACAGGATGCTGGGGCAGCGCTACACCTGGGGAAAAGACGGCAAAAGGAAAACTATGAACGGGGAAAACGAAAGGCACATCAATTCCAAGTTGGAGATCAGGTCTGGCTAAGCACAGAGGACATCAAGCTCCAACTTTCCAGTGAGAAACTTGGGGATCGACAGCTAGGACCTTACACCATTTTGGAGAAGGTGGGGCCCCTGGACTACCATTTAGACCTCCCACTATCACTGGACCGCATCCACCCTGTGTTCCACATCGATAAATTGTACCCTTGGAGAGGGAACACCATCAATGGCGAAATTGCAACACCACCGGAACCAGTATACCTAGAGGATGAGGATGAGCCAGAGTATGAAGTCGAGGACATCTTGGATAGTCGGATTAGGTGGAAGAAGTTAGAGTATTTGGTAAAGTGGAAAGGCTACAATGCAGGACACAACTCATGGGAACCTGCACCAAATCTTGAACACGCCCCAACAACTATCTGAAAATTCCACAAAAAGCACCCTCAGGTGGCAAAAGCTTGACCATTGAGGGCAATGGTCATAAGGAGGGGGGTAATGTCATGAAGTGAGCCCCCCCTATCATTTTCCTTTCTTTACGATACACCATCCGAGCTCTCCTACCTACAATAATCATTCCGGAACCTTCCATTCCATTCTACCAGTTCCATTCCATTCTTTGTGCCTGAGCTATACAGTATTACCTCATAGTTCCCACACTCCACCTTGTATATATAAGCCAGCCCCCACAACCCGGTCCCTTATCTTGACCTCTTTGTCGTTGGGACCAGGTATGCCTTTTACTTACTTACTTGTATTTATTATCAATATAACTTTGTTGTTGGGACCAGTATCTGTCCGCCTCCGCTCAAGTCTCCGCTCCGCCACCATCATCACCTCTTTGTGACAGCTTATACCTTTGGACTTTTATGTCACACCTTTGGATTCTTCATGCAAAGCTGTTTTAGGTTACGGTTTTCTTTTCCGCTATAATCCATCGATTAACTGGGCATCGAAAACACTTACTTTCCAGAATACTGACCATCCCGAATCACCGACATCCTCTTCTTCGCCTGACCCCTTTGCGGTCTCCAAAGAAGTACCTTTTGAACCATCAAATCGCACTGATCCAACACCCACTAAATGGAACTCGTATAAGGCTTGACCACTCTCCGACAAGTTTCCCTTCGAACCCATCTATTCCTACCCATCAGTCATGCAAATGGCGTCGCATCTATGACACAACAAAGTAGACATCGCTCTGGTAAGCATGGTACCCTTTCATCATGCTTGTAAGCAATCAGGTATGGAACCACTTGTTCTCTATGCTGTTCACTCTGAAGTTGCTGCATGATTGTTGAAAACTGACATGGATGACCCACCATCAAAAAACGAGATTCCGGAAGACTACCATGTTTTCGCCAATGTATTCGACGAGATTGACTTGGAAGTCCTCCCAGAACATCGCCCTTATGACCTCAAGATCGACTCGGAAGTCCTCCCAGAACATTGCCCTTATGACCTCAAGATTGACTTAGAAGAAGGTGCCGAGCCACATATCGGACAAATTTACCCACTTTCTCCAAAAGAGCTCGAGGCCCTTCATGAATTTCTTGATTAATCTCTTGCCACTGGTACTATCTGACCTTTGACATCCCCACATGGCACTCCCATACTCTTCATTCTGAAGAAGGATGGTTCGCTTCGACTAGGTGTGGACTTCTGTGGCTTGAACAAGATCACAAAGAAAGATCACTACCCATTACCTTTGATCTCCGGCCTACTCGACGCTCCGAAACGAGCAAAGATTTACACCAAACTTGACCTAGCAAATGCGTACCACCTGGTACGTATCGCAGAAGGTGATGAATGGAAGACTATGTTCTGAACGCGTTATGGCTCTTTCAAATGGCATGTGATGCCCTTTGGACTCACTAACACTCCGGCTGCTTTTCAGCGTTTCGTTAACAACATCTTCAAAGACCTACTCGATGTCTGCATGATTGTCTACCTCGACGACATACTCATCTATTCCGACAATCCTACAAAACACTCTGAGCATGTCCATGAAGTCCTCTGATGACTCCGCGCACACAAGCTTTTCTGCAAACCATCAAAATGCGAATTTGGAGTTGATATGGTTGAATACCTTGGTTACATCTTATCCCCAGAAGGCCTCATGATGGCTGCCGACGAAGTCAAAGCAATTGTGGACTGGCCTACTCCGAGGAAGGTCAAGGACATCCAGTCCTTCTTAGGTTTTGCAAACTTTTATTGCCGTTTTATTTATAATTATTCTGACATCGTCTACCCTATGAATCGACTTACTCGGAAAGGTATCAATTGGTTATGGACTACAGAGTGTCAGGAAGCTTTCGACAAACTCAAACTCGCTTTCACAACAGCACCGATTCTTGCACACTGGGAACCGAACCTCGCTATGATTGTGGAAACCGATGCTTCCGACTATGCTCTCGCAGCTATCTTCTCAATCATGTACGAAAATGGAGAAATTCATCTGGTCGCTTTCCTCTCTCAAACCTTCGAAGGCGCTGAACTGAACTACAATACTCATGACAAGGAATTGTTGGCAATTTTCGAAGGTTCCGGAACCCCGATCGACGTGGTTACTGACCACAAGAACCTGGAATACTTCTCTATGACAAAGATTCTTACACGACGACAGGTACGCTGGTCCGAATTCCTTCACACTTTCAATATGACCATTTGCTTCCGCCCTGGAAAACTCGGAGCAAAACCGGACTTGATCACTCGCCGCTGGGACGTCTATCCTAAAGAGGGGGATATTGGCTATGCGCAAGTAAATCCACAGAACTTCCGACTGATATTCACTAATGAGCAACTTACAACGTCATTACAAGCGACTTTCCTAGAAGGACCGATACTTCGCGCTTCAGTTATACTGGACTTCGACACCCTTCACTCCAATATTCGAAACACTCTACCTCTTGATGCTGACTCCGCCTTAGGACTGAAGTTGGCTAGAGATGATACAAAACCTTGTTGGACTCTAGACCCCAGAGGATTACTCCGCCTCGATGACCGAATCTACATTCCAAATCATTCCGACCTCTGACTACAAGTCCTACGATACTTTCACGACCACCCACTATCTGGTCACTTCGGTCAGAATCAGACTCTCTTCACTATTTGTAGACATTACACCTGGCCAAAGGTATGAGAATTTGTTCGTGACTACGTCTCATCATGTACCACATGTGGCTGCAACAAACCTCGATGACACCGACCCTACGGATTACTGAAACCTTTACCTGTTCTGATTCAACCTTGGGATTCAATCTCTATGGACTTCATTGATCAACTTCCAGACTCGAATGGTTACACTGCGACCCTTGTCATAGTCAACTGAGCTTCAAAACAAGCAATTTTCATCCCGACAGATGATACTATTACTTCTGAACATCTAGCTGAGCTTTTCATTATTCATGTCTTCTCTAAACATGGAGTACCTAACCATGTTACTTCTGACTGCAGATCGGAATTCGTTTCCGCATTCTTCAGAGCACTTGGTCAAGCATTATCAATGAACCTACATTATACCTCGGGCTACCACCCCGAAGCAGACAGACAAGCTGGATGAGTCAACCAGACCTTGGAGCAGTACATCCGGATCTATTGTACCTATCAACAAGACAACTGGTCCGCACCTCTTCTGATGGCTGAATTCGCCTACAACAACGCCCCGAACGCTTCCACGGGCTTAACTCCCTTCTACGCCAACAAGGGTTATCATCCAAACATTTCCGTATGTCCCGAAGTCGATGTCCGTTCCAATACCGCAAGAGACTTGGTTGTAAATCTCGATGAGCTTCATGCATTCCTCTGTGACAAAATTGTTAATGCACAGAAAAAATACAAGGATCAAGCAGATCATAAATGCATTCCAGCTCCGGAGTTTCCGATCGGTTCACACATATTTGTTTTGGCAAAGCACATCAAGTCCACTTGTCCTACAGAGAAGTTCTCAGAGAAATACCTAGGACCTTTTGAAGTTATTGATTGTGCAGGCACCCTATCCTACAAACTTCGCCTCCCTGACTACCTCCAATGCATACATCCCGTTTTCCATGTCTCTCAACTTGAACCGGCAATTCCGAACTCCATTCTGCACCAGATTCAAACTCCTCCACCAACCATCGAAGTAGATGGCAAGGAAGAGTACTACATCACAGAGGTCTTGGACTCAAAGATGGATCGATGATTCAAACAATGCCCCCTTTGATATTTCGTTCGATGGGCTGGCTATGAAGGTACTGATGAAGAATTCTCTTGGGTAGCCACCGATGAAACCCATGCCAACAAACTTATTCCCACCTTTCATCTTCGTTATCCAAATAAACCCGGACCTTTAATTCTTTAACTCCCCATTCCTATAGCACCTCTATGCTTCATCGATGCTCGTTGACATTGATGGGAACAATCACCGTGATAGAAAATTGAGTGATTGTTCTCAACTTAGGTTTCGCACCAATGATCGCGCCGAGTGCCCCACTACGTCATTCTTTTATTTCCTAAGTGCAACTTATTGCTTTCTCACTACTACAGATGCAATCAATTGTGATCCTTTAGCAACCCTTAAATTCATACAAGTAGAGAGCAACAAGACCATAGCATTATGATATGAGATGGTTACAAGATGTTTGCGATTATATTATGAGTGGGTCGAGGCGAGTGTTACAAGGAGTCCGAAAGCTACTCTGAACTGTAGCGATCAGTGTCGGGAGTACTCTCTCTTTTTCTCCCCTTCCCCTTCCGATCCTCCTGGTGACCACCTCGACTTTCCCGATCCTCTTTCCCTTGGCGCACCAAAGTGTGGACCAGTGAGCTCCTCTATTGCGAAATGCAACTCCTTCATCTCTCCCTTCTCAGACTCACTCGGAGGCGACCTTGCATGTGACTTCTTGGACTTCCACAGGAAAGAGCAACATGGCATCGGTCACAGGCGACGGCATTCAGAGCATTGGGTTGAGGATGACACGCCTGGTTGCTACGAATGCAATGCTCGCAAGGGTAGGGGAACGACGTGATGTTGGAGTCAGAATCCACGACCAATGGGGCCTAGGAAGAAGAATTAATATAACTTCACGTGACAGAAACTATCACTCACCGAAGTCATTTTTCGCCGCTTATGGCTTGACTCCGCCACCGCTGGTTCGACCCTCCTTTTCTTCACAATAGAAATCACCTAGAGTAGTCAGAGGACACCAGGGATAAATCATGACAAACTTACAGGAATCACCTCGCAATTACGAGGACCCTCTGCGACCATAGGAGTGAGTACCTTGCAAGGCGGCGGTCCCACCCTAGGCTCCACCTTGGGGATGACCGTCCACTCGACTTCCATGACCTCTTCAATGCCCTCCGCAATGACTTCCTTCTCTTTGACTACTTCCCTCTCCTCCACAATCTTCTCCACTGTTTCCAATGTTTTCTTCATGTGCAACCTCGCCCACTTTTCTTGGGCTTCTCGCTGCACAGCCACAAGAAACGCTTGGAGACCCACCTCCTCTTCATTGTTGACCGGGGTGACAGAACATGCTGGATGAGTTGGAGATGAGGTAGGGGACATTGGAGGAGGAGGAAAATTTGAAGTTCAACTTTCCCAGGCCCTCTTATATGCTATGGCTGATGTAATCACACAAGACACATTGAAAACCAACATCACCTGACTACCTTCTCACGGCTCAACACTCATTCGATAACTTCAGACTTTCACAACTTAGGATTAGAGTATGGCTTTCGAGGGTGAAAGCCTAATTGGGGGATACTGTTACGATCATGTGCATCAGTTGTACAGTTCGCATGGAACACTTTGCACCAACACAGTCAATCTGATATGTTCAAGTCCATCATTGATGTGATGCATCAATGATATAGATCAGGTAATTTACTTCCGTGATACCTATCCTCCTTATCCCGTCGCTATCCCTTCAGACGGGCTATACACCTGCCTCACCCCATTAGTCCATGGTCTTCCTATCCGCACTTATTATCTCTATGTCCGCACACTATGACTATTTTAGGGTAATTCATAGTGGTACCAGAGATAGCAGACTTAGTATATAAGGCTCGCGGTCATAGGCAGAAGCTTTAGTTTTAATATTGAGTTGGTACAACTATAATCCCATACTCAACTTACACTCCCTCTTTCATCTACCTCGTTCGACTCCATCGATCTTGAGTCGACGCCACTTTGATATCGAACGAACTTAACACGGACCACACAGCGTAGCGAGGATATTGTCAATAACAGTATCAAAGGTCCACTCGAATTGCATGCTCCTAACACAAGAGAAGAAAGGGAAATGTGTTCCATTCGCGATGACCATCGCGGAATGTACTGACAGTGAGGATGTTAAAACGATGATATAGATAGGTGATTAATTGGTATCACTATCAAAGTGCTATCAAGGTTGATATTTAAACTAAGGAACTACCTATTCGATACCGTAGCTTTATACTAAAGGTTAGTCAGGATTGCGAAGCGAAGCGATGCCCAAATGGGTTAACTCGTAAGTAAAGAACAAAGGAAGGGATATAAAAGGAATACTGTGAATCTGATAAGGATAAAAAGAGATAACAAGTAATTGCATAGTGGTAAAAGGATATAAGTAATATATCTAAGTAGTGGAATGGTTCGCGAAGCTTCATAAGGACTTAGCTTGCATAGATATAACTGTCATGAAACATTCTTTTTCATTATTCTTTTCTTTTCTTTTATTTACTTACCTAATCACCAAAGCGCTTACACTAGCGCTTATTATATTTTCATTATCATTTAGGTTACACACGTCAACCTTATTGTTCTCACGTTGTCGTTTCACTTAGGCACGACTCTCTCGTGCCTGTCAGCTCATTGACAGGATGACATCATTATTGTTCCGCTTCCATGCTTCTTTTTATATTGCCTTATTGTTTACTCACCGAATACCTACAGCTTTACTTATGGATACGAGCGACTCTTATTGTAGATCCTCATGGTTACGGCGCGAGACATCTCTCATGGTTTCATATCCCATTTCGTATATAAGACTAGGTATTTTGTAGTTATATTCCTTAGCTCAATTCTCGTCTATACTCCTCGGTAGCTAGACTTGTAGTTGGGTTGTTTTATTCATCCTCATCGCTTTTCCATCCTCTTGCTCATCATTCATCATGTGACGCCTGGTTATCTCTTGTGAGAGCTAGCGAGTCACTGACAATAACAGTGTGGAGCTGAGATTCTTATCAGTGTTCCACAGCCAAAAGTGCCAGATTTGCAGGCGGCGGAAGTTTGACCAGCAAATCAGGATATGGGTCAGATTTTCCTCCTTTGCATAGTTGTCATCAAGAATTCTGGTGTCTAGAGATAGAGTACTGTGGTGGTGTAAAACCACCGCTATGCCAGGCACTTTCTAGGTTTCATTGGGAGTATCAAGTTTGCCAGATATAAGAATGACCAATGAACTGGAGACAGGCTGCTGCTGATTATCCAAACACAATGGTAAGGGAAGTCAAACAGGGTTATCGCTCTTGATTTGTTTTTGTCTATCCCTAGTACTCTTCTTATGGTGATGGAGACCTTCTTTTTGGACTTTGAAAGCAGTTTTGTGAGTAATGAGAGGGTGTATTCATTGTTGCAGTAAAGCCATAGGATGATTCATTGGACATTGGATGGCTTTGATCTCTCGAGTCCAGGTTGATTTTCGAGCTTAAAGCTGGAGAACTATACAAATAGTGGGAACAATCTTTGCGGCCGTTGAGATTTTGGCCAAGTCTATAGAGTTCAAAGCAGGTGAGGGGAATGATCACAATACAAGTGAAGTTTGTGGATGAATATGACTGGGTAATAATTCAAGTCACTGTTGCAAGCAAATCTGGGGTCACTGGGAGTTAAAAGGATGAACTGATGTGTTGTGGAGGTCTGCCTTTGACCACAGACTGGAACAGTACACTTTGTTTCCACGACATTGGGTATACCAAGGTATACGGAATCTTGTGGTATCTGGACTGAGTGCTATGTGAGATCAGTGACATGGACTGAGAAATCTGTGAGGGCGGTACATTCAGATTTTAGTTTGCACTCTACATAATATGCTTGGGATATGATTAGACCCTGGATATTGCATATTTAATGTCTGAACATGTAACAAGGTTCTTGCCAATTCAACAAACCCAAAGTCATGCACTCATTTCCAAATCTTGTATTTAGCATCCTGAGACTTCGAAATTCTGTGTTGGTGGTTCATCTGTCCGCAAATGGGACAACCATTATACCTGTCTGTCATAATGATTATGGCTATACTAAGCAGTTGCAGTTTTTACTCTCAGTAGTATAATCATTTCGAAGCCTCAACAGCATTCATGCAGACAATCTTGTGATCAGTTGTCTCCACTAATTCCAGTCGGCCAATCATCCCTCCCCAATCAATCCCTCCTACACCTCAACCTTCAATGCAAATAGACACCAGCCATTCAACACGCTCCTCGGGTGTCTCAAAGATGTGGTATCATACCATCCTAGGATTAATTTGCCATATAATATTCCCATCAATCATTTCCAGCAGAATATCCACATAGCGCAATGTTGCTGACCGCATTTCCAAATCATCAGGTGCGAGTTGTGCAAGTGTGTCGAGCTTGCATTCTTGAAAGTGACAATACACCTCTGATATCTTTCTGCCTGTGAAATCCAGCACAGCCTGAATATCACCTGCCTTGACTGGGACAGAAGGATCAATCATAGCCACCGATACAAGGTTGTGGATGTCTTCTCCTTGTGCCTTTTCCTTCTTGTACAAGATTAGATCCTGTTGGGGGACACACATGCTCAGGGTCATTGCCACAAATTCATGTTACTCATGTTAGGGAGTGCAATCAAGTCAATTGTCAATTCAAGTAGACCCTCAAAGGCTGGGGTTCAAAGTATATCAGGACTTATATTGATTTGTGACATCCATCCATTGAAGGCAATGATGGGATATATTATTATGATTGTGCACTAATGAATTGTTGGAAAGGGGTTGTGGGGTTAATCACGGGAAACAGTGAAGATAATTACTTCACAAGATCGATGATCCTAAGGTTAGGTAGTCAGACCTTGACTCCACTATTAGTAGAGTCCTCAACACTCTGTGTGTCTGATATAGAAGAAAGGTAAATGTGTTCTGTTTGCAATGACCTTCATGGAACATACTGACAGTAGGGATGTTAAAATGATGATATGGATAGATGATTAATTGGTATCACTATTTAAGTGCTATCAAACTTGATATTGAAACTAAGGAACTACCTATTCGATACCATAGCTTTATACTAAAGGTAAGTCAGGATCGCGAAGCGATGCCACGCCTGAATGGGTTAGCTTGTAAGTAAAGAACAAAGGAAAGGATATAAAAGGAATACTGTGAATCCGATAAGGATAAGAACTGATAAAGAGTAAGTGCTTCGTGAAGTAATTGCATAGTGGTAACAGGATATAAGTGATATATCTAAGTAGCAGAATAGATTGCAAAGACTCATAAGGACTTGGCTTTGCATAGATATAACATATATAACAACTACTCTGTGACAATGAGTGAGGTATGAGTCTACCGTAAAGGCTGAAGGGTTTGTGCAATCATAGTTTTCCTGGGCGGCTGTCGTGATGTGCTACACAGGATATGGTACTTACTTCATTTTTCCTACATTTCCTCCTTCCTTTATCTTTGTTACTGTTTGGATCCTTCTACTTCCTTCTATCATCCTTCAGAGCTTTCTATCAGTTTCCCATGCTGTTGCTTACTCATCTGGACACCCATATATATAGTACAGTAGTTGACACCTAGTTCCCCATCTTGACCTCTTGGTCTTTGGAACTAGGTTAGTACTTGTACCTTTGTTTACACTCAATATACTTACTTGGTCTTTGGAACTAGTTTTCCTTGTGCAACCCTAGTGATTGGTCTTTGCGCTATCACTGTTGTCTAAGATCCTTATTTCTTTCAGCCTTTGTGTGTGGTGCTAGCCCCACCCCTCGCCTTGGTTTGTGCTTTGAGCCTGGGCTTCCTCTGTGCTTTCTCCCATCATTACCACAGCAGCTGCTTGCAGGAATGCTGTTAAGACTGTTCCGGTGAGGTTCCATGAGGTCTAGTGTGAATAGTATAGTATAGAGTGTTCCAATAGTCCCCAGGTTTGAGCGGTAACTACCAATCAGTAGAAAAGTGGAATGTAAAGTCGAACAAGAACCTTAGCACCACTTTCAGTAGTGCTCCCGCTATGTCGTAGCGGTTCCGTGGATGTTCGTAGATTTCGGACGTCTGGAAGTCGACCGGATAAGTTCGGACAACTATCAAGTTAGACTGGAAAGTCCAGATGGAGTTATAGGGATAACCTCTCTAGATCAGAATGATCTAAGTTGATATTTAAACTGGAGAACTATCTACTGGACACTAATGCTTATATACCAGTAATCCTAATTGTTAAAAGAAGAACAATGAGTATCTGGAATAAAACAATAAGTATTGTAAAAAGTTCCCGATAATATAATTAAAAGATAATAGGGTGGGAATCAAAAGTAATCATATCCGTTAACATCAGATGTCGTCGTACGGTCCGGTCCCGAACCGATAAGGAAAGGATAGGAACGATTTATCATTGTCATTTCCGTAACTTCCAGATGCTCTGTACGAGGTAGCGGAAGCATACCCGTAACAAATGCGATAGTGCCTTGAGTTGCATTGTGATGATATAAGGGGGAAATGTCAGGAACAACTAACACTATGAGCCACTCTTAGCATGTAGGCGCCTGTCGTAGGGCGCTTGCATCTGGGTATTTTACTTCTTTGTTTTCCTATATGCATTCTACATTACTCATCGGGTCCCATGCTCGGTTATGGCCCACTGCTGACATCCTCTTGATTACTTATACTTGGTTAGCATCCGTACTCATATCTATTGTGGACTTGTTTGTCATAGTATTTGACCTATGATTCTATTGTAGATTAGATTCGTACTTTTGTATATAAGGTCAGTTAAGGTCTTGTAGTGACCTTAGCTTCATTATTCAACTTGACTTCTGGGTTTCTTCTCTGAGACGTCTGAGACACTTAGCCACTTGTGGTTTTGTGTGTCGACATCGACCTCTGACAGGAAAGCAGAGGAAAGCATTTCCTTGCGAACCTAGGTTTCGGACAGAAGGTGAGTACTCCCATACACAACCATATGAAAGATTCACTTTGCTGAGAGTACTACTAAAGAGTCCTTTTGCTTCGAAGTATCAAAAGGTTGATCATGAGATTCAAATCGAATTGTTCTTCCTAGGCATCAGAAGCACTACTGAAAACGGGACAAATGTTTGGATTATTTAGAGCCTAGTATATTAGTATTATCAGTATTAGGCATTGGGTTAGAGGATGAAGAGGAGGATAGGAAGGTTAAAATGATATGCACCTCATCAAATGCCCCAACCCCAATCTCATTTGTTTTCTTGTCTATGTTCTTGTTCTACTCCAGTATACCCTATATCCCTTTCCCCTTCCCCTTCTCCTTCCGTCTTTTCCCCATTCTCCTCTCCCTCTCCTCTTGCCCAAAACACTTTCCATTCTTTCCATTCTTTTGTTCCTTTCCCCACCTCAGGCGAAGGTCACGTTTTGATTGAATCCTGGGTGAGACATAGGAATACATGAAGGAATATGAGGAAGAGAGATAAGTTTACGTTTAATATTGGGGTTTGGTTTAGGGGCTGAGTTGGGTTTAAAGTCAGAGTAGAGATTGGATTTGGATTTGAACTCTTTCTCTTGCCCCTCTTCCTCCTCTTCCCTTGGTGAAGACAAATGATCAGCATTCAGATGCGGATCTGGATGTTTCGGAGTATATGGAGTATTTGGAGGATTTGATTGGGGAGGACTGGAAAGACTAGTCTTCCCAAGCACAGTGACTGTACTTGGGACTCAAAGTGAGATACTGACTATGTCTCACTCTGCACCTGCATCTGTGAATCTCCCAATGAATCTGTTTCAGGAACTATAGGTACTGCATAGACAGTATATCTTGTAACAAACATGCAATATTGTTTCAAGTCAATTTCAGAATCATTGGAGTACCTACTCTCTATCTATAAAGAAATGTGGACAGCTGCCCTTTTTATTTCAAGATGTGCTCAACATACTATTTTGATATCTTCAATACACAGTCATTGATATACTGAACATACTTTACTCATACATTTAAGATGTTTTTGTATTAGAACAGAATGGTTGGCAGCTGCTTGTGTGTGGTGGGAATGGTAAGGGAGGATACAAAATGAGATCAGAGGAAAAAAAACACAGCCAGGAAAAATTGAAAAGAAAATGAAATGAGAATCACATATTTGTACTGATTTAAGCTAGGTTTTTTCTGTGTCTATTACTCCAAGCCCAAGCAAACATACCTAAAAGTGCCACCTTAAACATTCACATTGGCTTGATGGTTCAGGAGTAATCTGACAAGCTCCTTATTGCTGCAGCTTGAAGAGCATTACCAATTACACCACCTTGAGCATTGACATCTGCTCCACTATTAAGGAGCAGCTTAAGAATGTCTACATTGTCTCGACATGCTGCAGCTTGGAGAGCTTTTCCAAATGTAGCCCCTTGAGCATTGACATCTACTCCATTTTCCAGGAGAGATTCTACTCCTATTTTATCTCTATTATGTGCCACTACACACAGAGGAGTTACCACTTTCACACCCAACATCATTGATAATGTTTTTGTTTTGATGTATGATCAAATCAATAATGATTTGACTTAACCCCAGGTTTATAGCAGAGCATATTGATGTAGCACTTTGCCATTCCATAGATCTGTGCCAACCATTCTTATATTTATAATGTCCCCTCCAATGTGAGTATTGGGGCCTGCCATCCTCCAGTATCTGTCCACATGAAGGCCCCACAGGAGAATGTTCATACTTAATCAGCTTCACATGATCTGCCCAGTGGTCAACTGCATAATCTTCAAGTAAGAAATTCTGTGTGGTTACGTCATTACTTTTCCACTGCAGCAGATAGACAATACAGATTTGAGCTATCTTGTTATGTGCCAATAATTCATTAATCTTAAATAGATTCACTGTTTGAGATAGATTGTAGTTATAAAGGAGAAACTCCTTCACAGATGAATGTGCAAGTTGTACAATGCCATTGGAATCAATAGTTACAAGAGTGGTTCCAAGAATTTCATTGAGTTCAATACTCATTTCATCATCTTGGCCCACAGTTTGTATTTCCAAATCAATCAAAGCAATAGTCTCAGGCTGTTTCTGTCTGACAGGTTCAAGAGCATATAAGAGCCACAAAAGAATATGATATGCCTCTGTCCAATTGATGCTTTTTTTACATTCTTGAACAGCTTCAGTATATGTTTGCTTCAAGTCTGGAGGTAATTTCTTCAATGCTTCCCAGACTGACTTGGGTGTATGACATTTAGTCAGTACATTGATTTGACAATTAGCCCAGCGGAATCTCAATGGTTGAACAAGTCAACAATAAAATGCAATCTAGTTATTACTCACACTCCTTGTGCTTTTGTATTCAAAAGTTTCCTTGACTTCAGCTTGCAAATCCCCCTTGAAAGAAAGATCTTTCATTCTAACTTCAAGAAACATTGAAATGTCTTCATGAAGCATGTAATTACTATCCATTGAAAGCTTCAATAATGTGCTCCTGTCAAAAACCCCTGGCTGGTTGCAACTTGTGATTGCAACCCAGATGTTTTCTTGCCAAAAATGCTAATTAATTGGAGCACATCATTACTCTCTTTGCATTCATCTAGTGCATCAACCACAATATAGACTTGCTGTTCTTTTTGGAACAAGATTATTCAGAATTTCCCTCAGAATATTTTCCAATTCTCTGTTGCTGGGTTTTGCTTTTTGCAACTTTTTGTATTTCTCATACAGTTCTTCTAATGCAGGGTGTACTTCACGATCTTGAAAGCACATTGAGTAAACAAGTGACCATAAAAATCCCTGGCAGCTTGATTGGGCTCCAGTATTGTCATGTATATCAAAATAATGATAGTATACCCAACTTGAGAGGTTATTGCTGAGGTTTTCAAGTATAGTTGTGCTAAACAAGTGAAAACCAATGTCATAGTTCAATCCCATGCACCTAGACATTAGACTTACAGCAATATAGTTTTACCTGCTCCAGCTAGAGAACTGAATGTCAATCCTGGAATCAGTACTCACAATGCTGCTCCCACCTTTGCCCTGAATCCAGCGAATGGTACATGTCTGTTTTCATTCAAGAAATGTTGGATGAACCAAAACCCAAATGCTTGTTACACCTATTCTTTTGTTTAAAGCTACTATATAATTGTCAGAGCAGTGTGGGGGGATCAAGCCATTCTTTCAGCCATTTCTCTTCATCATTTGAAATTTGGATGTCTAAAATATAAGTGTCATGACTGAAGAGAATAATATAATTGTCACAAACACTTGATATCACTTGTGTGTTGGAAAGTAGAAGTCATTTATCGCCAAGTGATATGCATTTGAGAAGAGGCTTTCGAAAATGTTGGAATTTTGACTAGTCGGTTTTTAAACATGTTGGAATACAATATTTATGCTTACTTTCCACTTGGGCTTTTGCAATTACCAGAATTGATGATATGAGTCAGTAAGATTTACATTCAAATTTAATATTTACCTGATATCATCCATTGGTTCACTCGAAGGAGGAATGATGATGGGCATTTCAAACAAGTGTCAACTTATATAGGCCTTGGGCAGGTGATTGTGGTAATTGATAATCAGACTTGAATTCTTCCTGTCAGTCAACAATCACCTCGTGTGTGGGTTTCGATCCATATCAACAGCTTTTCTACACCTTTTTATTACACAGTGTACAGCGGATTGTTCACGATTAAATACATAATTCAAATAGCAACCTAATTGCCTCGTTGAGGGATGAATCCATGGCTCCCCACAGTTCGATGCGAGGCTGTAGATTGGGGGGTTGCCGCCGAACGTAGCTCGGGGAAATGGCCACTCGGGTGAGCGGGAATCCCTGCTACTCCCTGCTAGTTTCGCTAGAGGTGTCTGTATATATGAATACGGCAGTATGTAGGTAATCCAAAGTCCGAGAAACAGTCCGAGAAGTCGCTTGGCTCCAGGTGATAACAATACTGGTTCTGGTTCTGGTTTACGAAGGTGATGGGAATGCTGAAGTGGAAGGGCGTTTGGGTGTGGAAGAAGTGGGTTTGAAAACTGAGGGAAACCTGAAGTGGAACGTGGATGTTGACGTGGGTTTGGGAAGAAGTTGCAGGGGAAGTGAGAAAAGATGAATGTTAGATTTAGGTATAATGGGTTATGAAGCTCGTGCGTTGAGAGTGTTGAGAGCATGGTTAGATGCGGAACCACAACTAGGACCGGTCGATGTAGACGTAGCTGGTGCTGATAGCGAGACCTCATCGCTATATCCCTTTCACAACGCAGACTGAATGAATGGATATATAAAAAAAGGCAGGAACATGGAGGGTGTCATTGAAGAATGAGAAAAAGAGTGGTCAAGGGAAACGAGTGCAACAGAGGGGGTAGCTGGTCAGATTAAGACGCATTTTTTTTTTGGGAATAAGAGCACATGAAGGATACGTCGGCTTCATAGATACTCCTAGAAACACAATCCAAGAGCTTGACAAGAAGAATGGTTGTGGAATTATATTTTGGTCCATCGTGAAAGAAAAGTATTTAGCCATCATCTGTCGTTCCTCCCCCAGCCCCAGCCCCAACCCCAATCTCGTTCTCTTCCGGGTTCGGGTTCGTGTTAGTGTTCGTGCTCGCATCTGCATTCGTCGAAAAGGAAGCATCGATAGAGGTGGTCAACGAACCCGCAAATTCTCTAATTTCACCGACCTCCCCTTACTCCACTTCCTTTACTTGTACACTCTATCTCTCAACAGCTACATTTCACAGAGACGGTAGGTAGGTGGAAGAAGAACAAGTGGCAGGTCGAAACAGAAACAGTGAATTGTGACCATCGCTTTGAATTTCTTGATTTCTACTATCTCTTTCACTACTATGCCTCGTACTCCTCTTCCTTCGTATAACGGGACGACAAGAGAGCGTTGTTCTTATTCTTCTGTCTGAATTTCGGACTTTTTGAGAATGTATTTTTGAGAACGAGCGATGAGGGACAGGTAACTCGAAGAGGAAAATGCAACTCAAGGCAGATCAATATGTCCTCCATGAATCATATGATCTTCTAGTTCCTACAAAAAAAGAAACAAGGAGAGAGTGTCGGATTAGATTAAGATCAAGTGAATATATTTGCACACGAAAGTAAGGCGAAGAATATAAGAAAGAAAGAAAGAAAACACCGACCTGTTGCGTATCACAGATAAACAAACAAGGATTTTGATTTGATATTCTCCATTCACATCTGTATACTTTGGGGCGACCTTCCTGGGTTTCCTGCGAGTGCTGGGAGTCTTGGGTGTGTTGAACGTCCGACGGAACTGCGTGAGTGTTTTCGAGATTCCTTGGTTGCTCCCTCAGTCGTTCCATCTCCTCCATTTCCCACTCCTCCTTTTCCCTCTCCAAGCTCTCTACTCTCAGTTCACCCAACTCCAGCTCCCCTTCCAACCTCTCCAGCTCCCCTTTCAATCTCTTCACTTCCTCTTCCAACTGCCGACACCTCCTCCTCACCTCCGGTTCCCTCCCAGCTCTCTCCCTAACCCCGTCTCCATCCATAGCCTTATCCTTCTTGATCAAAAAATCCACCATCGTGGAAAACATCTTACAGCTCTCTTCACTACCCTTCAAGCGTTCTTCGTACGTGGTTTTAATCAAGGATAGACCTTGGGTAGATTGGGATTCCAAGATCCCTATGCGGTGTAGGAGGGAAGTGTTTTCGAGATGCGTTTGCGAGGAATAGGTTGATGCGGTGATATACTGGGCACGGAAGAAGGTGACGTCGGATTGGAGAGAGGTTATGGTTGTTTGGGAGGTTGTTAATTGGGAGGTTAGGAGAAGGTTTTGTGATTCGAGAGTATGGTTTTGTTGTTCAAGAGTTTGATTTTGTTGTTCAAGAGTTTGGTTTTGTTGTTCGAGAGTTTGATTTTGTTGTTCGAGTATTTGATTTTGTTGTTCGAGTGTTTGGTTTTGTTGTTCGAGTGTTTGGTTTTGTTGTTCGAGTGTTTGGTTTTGTTGTTCGAGTGTTTGGTTTTGTTGTTCGAGTGTTTGGTTTTGTTGTTCGAGTGCTTGATTTTGGTGTTCGAGAGTTTGATTTTGTTGTTCGAGTTGTTCGTATTTAGAACGTAATTCTTCGTATAACAAATCTTTGGTTGCCAGGATAGCATTCTCCTGCCTTGACACCCCCTTGTCCTCCATCAATCCCTCATCACCCCGGCCATCCCTAACGATCTCATCAGGCCTCCTCCTCTTCCCCATTCCCCTCTCCTCCCTCCTCCTTGTTTCTGCCATTTCCAACCCCCGTTGTCGGATAGAGTCAGCGAGGGTGTCGCTGTTCTGGGATAGAGATATATGGGTAGGAGACTTGTTGGGAGTAGTCTCTGATGTGTGCTGGGGTTGTTCTAGGTCAACATCCTTCATGTCCATATCCACATCCACATCCCTTATATCCATATCCCCTCCCTCCTCTTCATCAAAACCTTCAAAACTCTTTCGTATCTTCCCCACCTCAGGCGAAGCCCACGTTTCGATGGAATCGTCAATGTCAACTGGGTCTGGTGTTTGAGGAACTTCAACTTCAACTTCAACTTCAGGTGCTTCAATTCGTTGAATTGGGTGAGGGGGAGGTAAGGGAGGTGAGGGAGGTAAGGGAGGATTGGAAAGACTAGAACGACGCTGGGCTTGAGACAATGGGTCGAATTGCGACTTGATCTGGGACTCTGACTCCGACTGTGCTTGAGCTTGCGACTCGGAGTGGTATACGGACTGCGTTTGAGACTGCGTCTGGGTCTGCGAATTTCCCGAATCCGTAGCAGGAACTATAGGAGGATCCTCCCTGCTTTGGTTTCCATTGTCTCCTTCCTTCCTTCCTTCGTAGGGTCGTTCATCACGCCGTTCGCTCCGTCGCTCATCAAGACGAACTCCACCGGCACCCCCGCCATTAACCTCTTCCTCTTCCTCCTTGTTTCGAGTGGTAGGAAGGGCATTAAGGGTAACGGGAATAGCAAGGGGAACATCAACACCAACAGAAACAGGAACGCATTCAGAATCAGGCTCAAGCTCAGGCGATTGTAGCCCTAGACTGTTTTCTTCGACTTCTTCTTCTTCAGCAGCAGCAGCGTTTTGCAAATCGTCTTGCGGAGTCATATGTGGAACGACAGTAGTAGTAGGAGGGAGATGACTCGTCCTACTCATCCCCGCTCCCGTCCTAAGAGACCCATAAGTCTCATAAACAGTCCCATAAGGCCCAGAAGCAAAAGTCAACATAAACTCATCAAACTCTGTTAATCGAGCGATAGCTCCAGGTGATAACAACACTGGTTTACGTTGTGGGTTTGAGTTTTGGATCAGTGGAGGAAAGGGAGAGGCGTCGTTGTCGTAGGGAAGAGGAACCTTGGATGTCGATGTAGTTGGTATAACGGCTTCTGAAGCTGAAGCTCGTGTGTTGAGATTGTTAAGAGTGTCGAGAGTGGATGTAGACGTAGCTGGTGCTGAAGCAGCATTCTGATCACCCTCTTGACGCTGGTTCCCAGAATCATTTTGTCCATTCTGCGCAAGCGGAGAATCAAGATTCAGAACAAACCTTTGTTGTTCCTTCTGATGCTCCAAAACATCAACACGACTCGATGCATTGGATGTATTAGACGCATTGGACGCATTGGACGCATTGAACAGTTCTAACGGTGTCGGCCTATTCGTCTTATTATACCTTTTCAATGCAATCATAGTCTTCCTTGCTACGGGTTTGAGGCGTCTTACTGTGGGTTCGAGGCGTCTTGGTGTGGGTTCGGAGATGATGACATCTGAGTCTGTATCTTCGTTGATAGATGCAGGAGCACGAGACGTCGACGCTGTAGGAAGAGCAGTGGGGCCAGCAGTAGGGGCGGTGGGGGCGGCGGCGGTAAAGGGGGTATTGGTATTGGAAATAAGGGTAGCGGTAACAACCTTTTTCTTCACCACAAACCGTTTCGGTTTGGTTATTTCGACTATGGGTTTCGGTTGAAGTCGAGGCTGGATATCATGATCTGTACCTAGGAGAGAATGAAAGAACAAGAAAAAGACAGAAAAAACGAAAGAGGAAGAAGAGAATCTCAGAGAACGAAACATTTTATAACGATTTTCGAGCTTCACCTTGCTTTCTCTCCTCCTCCTCCTCCTCCTCCTCCTCCTCCTTCTCCTTCACAGACTCGATCAAAACATAACCAGGTGCTAGGAGCCGTCGTTTACCCGTTTTTTCATGTTCAGATTCTGGAACTGGCTGATCTGAGTGTGATGAAGATACGACAGAATCTACTTCCAAATCACCATGCGTTCTGGATGTGGATTTAGATTTGGATTTCCCTTTCCCAGTGGTATGCCTTTCTTTTTCCTTTTCTTTGCCTTTTCCCTTTGTCTTCATCATGGTCTCTGACTTGATTTCACTATCCCTCCATCTCCTTTTCTTCCCCTCCCTTTCAACCTCGACTTCCTCCTCCTCAACCTTTTCCATATCTTCACCATCTTCCTCGCCCTCCTTACTCTTCACCATCAATTTCCGCTTTTTCAATCGCGGTGGCGCCATAGATACAGACTCATCTTCGTCTTCCGAGTCCAACACCAACTCGACTTCCGGCTCCAATGACTGTCCACGTTTACGTTTCCGAGCTAGAGTTTTCGACTGGGATAAGGATTTCGATTGGAGTAAGAGCTTCGACAGAGGTAACTTCGAAGTAGATGGTCCAGCACCCGGGGGTTCCTCATATTCATCCAACTCATCCAAATCTCCTTTACCACCTCTGAAATTATCAACCCGTTCCGACGTCAATGAAGAACGAGGGTTGTATTTCGCAGGTGTTTGAGTTTGTGTTCTCGATTTCGATTTGGACTTTAATTTCGTAGATGTAGACCGTGTTCGTCTAGGATTCACTGTCGCAGCTGCCGTGTTCGTCGTCGGACTGGCTGTTGTTTCAGAATCACCTCCGGAACGTTGGATTTTATCTTTTCGAGTAAACGTAGCAGCCGTAGAGAGCGTCGATCTTCTTCGTTTTCCTTGTGGTCTACTTGATGTACCTAGATATAAGCACGAAAATAAAAATACGTTTTTCGCCATTGAGAATTCCACGTACCGCTCCCAGTACCCATCTCCATCCTCCTCGAATGATCAACTCTCCACCTCTCAACCAAATCCGGTGTAACATCATGTTTCTGAACCCAACTGTCCGCCCAAGCTTTCCCAGTTCCCGGATTAATTCCTTCCCATTTTACTTTAAATTGTTTTACACTCTCGCCTACAATTTCTCTGGCATCCCATAAATTTACATCGTCGTCGGGTAATTCGATGAATTGCGTTTCGGGTAAGGGAGATGGGGAGGGTTGTGAGTTGTTGTTGTCCAGGGATTGCATAGTACCTTCTATATATACGTGCGTGAGCACCGAAGCGATAGACAAAGTTATAATTCAAGTTATACCTGTACCTGGTTAAATGATGAACGTGGTTCAAGTTCAACTTTCTACAACGTTGAATAAGCGCTCAATCACAAGTGGTCACATGTCAGGACAGTCAGCACTCAATCACCGCCCCCGTCAGGTGCAACAGTCAATAAATTATACTACTTATAGCTAACTTTTGGTGAAGTTTTCTAGAAACTCACAGGGATGTAAACAGAAGTTTACATTATGTTACTGTTTTCTACTCAAGTTTTGACTAGTTCTCTCCTGTAAGTTTACTAGAACAGGTAAAACTTATGTCCTTTTGCCACAGTGCAAGATAGTTCTCATGGTTTCATTTACCATATGTATATAAGATAGGATATTTCATAGTCATATTCCTTAGTTCTATTCTCATCTATTCTCCTTGGTAGTGTTATGATTGTGCACAGAGGGATCATCAAATTAGAGTCACGAGGTTAATCACAGGAGGTGAATACACAAAGGGGAATACTTTGCAAAGGTAACAATCCAAATGATTAGCAGGACCTCAGCTCCACTATTAATGGAGTCCTCGACACATCACATATCTGTGGTGACAAAGGGAGAAAGCACAGAGGAAAGCACAGGCTCAAGCACAAGCCAAGATGAGGGGTGGGGCTAGCACCACACACAAGGCTGAAAGATATAAGGATCAAGACAACAGCAATAGCACAAGGGCCAATCAATAGGGTCACACAAGGAAAACTAGCTCCAAAGACCAAGTAAGTATATTGAGTGTAAACAAAGATACAAGTACTAACCCAGTTCCAAAGACCAAGAGGTCAAGATGGGGAACTAGGTGTCAACTACTGTACTATATATACAAGTGTCTAGATGAGTAAGCAGCAGCATGGGAAGCTGATGGAAGTATCTAGAATGTGATAGAAGGATGCGGAACAATGTAGAAGGATCCAAACAGTAACAAAGATAAAGAAAGGAAAAGGTGTAGGAAAAATAAAGTAAGTACTGTATCCTGTGTAGCACGTCACCACAGTTGCCAGGGTAAAGAGTGGAAAATGGCAGCAGAGATCTTCCATGGTGCATTTGGGTCTTTTGCATAGAATTCCGCAATTGCAGCATTTTCACAAAGAGGTGACAATGGTGACAGAATAGAGCAGAGACTTAGGTGGAGACAGGCAGATACTGGTCCTAATGACAAAGTTATATTGATGGTAGGTACAGAGAAGTAAGTAATAACATACCTGGTCCCAATGACAAAGAGGTCAAGATAAGGGACCAGGTTGTGGGGACTGGCTTATATATACAAGGTGGAGTGCAGGAACTATGATATCATACTGTATAGCTCAGGCACAAGGAATGGAACAGAACTAATAGAATGGGATGGAAGGTTCTGGAATGATTATTGTAGGTAAGGGTGCTTGGATGGTGTATTGTAAGGAAGGGAAAATGATAGGGGTGGCTCACTTCATGACAATCATCACTTGTGCCCACTAATTTTTCTTCATGCTTCCAACTATTGTGGCCCTCATCATACCCTTTCCACTTTACCGGGAATTGCAGCTTTTTCCACCATCCAAAGATCTGGCTATCCAGGACCATATCCACATCATAGAACTCCTCTCCCTCCACAATTCTGAGTTCCAGTGGTGGTGGCTCAACTCCATTGACCTTGTTTCCTTTCCAGGGGGTCAGGCAGTTGGTATGAATGTTGTCATGGATCTTCATCCACATAGGTAGGTTTAATTGATATGTGAGTGGGCCCATTTTCTCTGCAACTTCAAATGGACCTAGGCATTTGCTCCCCAGTTTTTGGTTCTTTTGCCATACCTTTAATTTGCCCAAGGATAACCACACCGGTTGTCCAACTTTGAATTCCTGTACTTTGCCCTTCACACCCTCTCTGATGCATTCTTTGCTCATCCGTAGTGCTGCTTCTGCATCCTCATATGCATGCTGTAGCAGTTCTAGCTGGTGCTCAATGGATGGGTATTTGGTCTCGACACTGTTTGGAATGGTGAACTCAGGGGTGTAACCATAAAGTGTTTCAAAGGGGGAATGGCTGTGTGCAGAGTGGACACAAGCATTCATGACAAATTTGGTGGTAGAAATTAAGAGATCCCAGTCATCCTGTTGGCAACTTACATACATGTGAATATAACATTCAATTTCCTGGTTGGCTCATTCTGTTTGTCCATTCGTCTCAGGGTGGTAGGCTGTGGTCAGGGCAGAGTCAATACCTAATTGCTTTAGTAGTTGTTGCATAACATCTGCTGCAAATTAGGGTCCCCTGTCTGAGATGAACCAGCACGGTAAGCCATGAGAGCGGAAGATTTCTTTATAAAAGAAATCTGCTACTCCTTCTGCTGTTATCTCGATGGTACAGGGAGAGCAGTGAACCATCTTTGTGTAATGGTCAACATAGGTGATGATCGTGTTATGGCTGTCCTGTGTCATAGGCAGTTCTCTGATAAGATCTACACCAATGTCCTGCCAGGGTCCTTCTGGTATGGGGAGAGGTTGAAGAGGTGAAGAGTGGTGGGGGTTTAGGTGTTTGTGCTGGCAGTGGTCACATCCGTCGACGTACTTATCTATGAAAGAGTGCATCCCAGGCCACCAGTAGAGTCTGCTGACTAGTTCCAGGGTACCATGCATCTCTGGATGACCTGCAGTAGGTGTGTCATGACATTGTTGCAGGATTATTTTCCTTAGTGCACTATCTGGTGGTACATAGACTTTGTTGCGGTAGTAAACCAAACCATTTTCTTCTCTCCACTTGGCTGGACCACTTGTAAGACTCTGGGGCCCCTTGATACCTTTCAGACCATCCAGTACTTCTGCCTCTTGTTTGCTGATCTGCCAAATGTGGTCAAGGAGGGGGTTATGGAGAAGGAGCATGGTTGCCACATTAAGGAAGTGTTCCGGTTTTAGCACAATCTGTTCCCTGTTGTCCTCTGCATCTGTGACCTGGTGCTGTGCCATATACGTGTCATGACGTGCTATACAAGATACAGTACTTACTTTATTTCTCCTACATCTCCCCCTTCCCTCATCACTGTTACTGTTTGGATCCATCTACATCATTCCACATCCTTCTATCACATTCCAAACACTTCCATCAACTTCCCGCGCTTTCGCTTACTCATCGAGACTCTTGTATATATAGTACAGTAGCTGACACCTAGTTCCCCATCTTGACCTCTTGGTCTTTGGAACTAGGTTAGTACCCGTATCATTGTTTACCTTCAATATACTTACTTGGTCTTTGGAACTAGTTTTCCTTGTGTGACCCTAGTGATTGGCCCTGCGCTATCACTGCTGTCTTGATCATTTTATCTTTCAGCCTTCGTGTGTGGTGTTAGCCCCACCCCTCACTTCGGTTTGTGCTTTGAGCCTGTGCTTTCTCTGTGCTTTTCCCCTTCATCACCACATTAGGTCAAGATCTCTACTCGTACCATCAGCCTTTCCAACTGATCCTACGAGGAGTGGAAATCGGACTTACCCGGTTCTCCACCTTCCATTGCCACTACACCTTTGTTTACACCAGACATTGATTGTTCAGGATTTCAGCATGCATTTGATATTCAAGATCAGTGTGACGTTCATTCCAAATACAATCCAGACGAAGAACATAATGCTTGGTTTGACTGCGATGAAAATCCTTGCCCCAACTGATACCATAACCCCGCTCCCATCACTCCAAGGGATTCAGGAAACGGACAATTCATAGACATCCCTAGAATTCCAAGCCGAGTTCCGAGCCGGGTTGGTAGACTTTCAAACCCTACCAGTGCTGTACCATCTGCTAGATCCTCTCCTGTGCTTATCTCTACTGTTATCTTAGAACCCAAGCTAGAAACTGAAGCCGACCCTGTCACATCAACCCCATCCCCAGAGCCTATTGTCATTGATATCTTGGTTACACCAGAACCGTTATCCCCATCTCCTGAGCCTATCCCCACTGAAAACACCTCCATCATGTCACACCCTCCTACCACCCAAGACCTTGCGGTGTTGATTCAACAACTTGCCACACAACAAATGGCGCTACAATCGGCAGTAGCCAGCATTGCCAACAACATAAGCACCAACAAAGGTGTTAGCAAACCCCAGACATATGATGGGAAGCATAGTGACAATGCATGATGCTTCATTGCTGCCTTCGAACTATGGGCCCAGGGTATCCGTTCCCTCAGTAATGAACAGGAAAAAATCAAATCGGCCATCTCATACCTTGATGGTGACACAGCTATTTGGGCTACTCCCACCTCAGAGAACATTAGCCAAGTCGCTCGAGCGGATGCTGCAGGAGTACCAGCTCCTGCCCTCCTCTACCCCACCTGGGCTGATTTCACTGGCGCCTTTAGGCAACGGTTTGAAACAGCAGATCCAGTGGTAGAGGCCAAACGAGTTCTGAAAAGCCTTTGGCAGGGAAAGGACCGGGTAGCAACATATGCAGCAACCTTCAAACAGTATGCTAGTAGGACAGGATACTCGGATGCTGACCTCCGAGATCGGTTCTATGATCACCTCTCGAAGAGAATCAAGGACAGACTGGTCAACTCCCAGGCTAACACAGATCAGATGAATGTGCTGATCAATGAAGCAATTTGCATTGACAACAGGCAGAATGAACGCGCCAATGAGGAAGGGAAACAATACACCCGAAGCACTCCCAACTTCAGCTCCTACACCCCTACTCCCTTTTTTCCGGCCCGCGATCCAAATGCAATGGACGTGGATGCCACCACTACCGGCCGATCTGCAGAAGACTATCGCAGATCCATGATGGGAAGATGCTATGGGTGCGGGTCCAGAGAACATCGAAAGGCAGATGGGCACCACGAACGCAATGTCTGCAATCATTGCGGACTAACAGGCCATCTAGCAGCCGTCTGCCGCAGGAAGTTCTTGGGACTCTCAAGGCCCATCCCTCATTCTGCCGCCGCCACATCTATCGCTGCCGAGCCCTCTACCTCCATTGCTGCTACCACGCCCGCCCCCGCTACCGATTTCACAAAAATCCTCCAGATGCTCACTGCTGGGCAGAAGGAACTGGCAGAGCAAATGGCAGAGTTGCGCTTGAATTTTTAAAGTGGGAACCCGCCACGGCTGCCACCTGGTTCCCTAGTCTGTACTCCTCGTCTACCTCTACTTATGCATCTATACCCTCGTGTACAATTGGTTCCGCTCAATCTAGTGATGTTTCTCACTTCCGCGTACCGACTAAGTTGCAAGGTAGATTCAAGAATACCGACAGCGCAGCAATGATAGACTCTGGTGCCACAGGTCTCTTCATTCATGAATGTTTCATGAAACAACATTGAATTCTCCCTCACTGTCTCCGCCATCCAATCACTCTTTATAACATTGATGGATCTCCTAACACTGCAGGACAGATCACACACTCTGTACGTCTACTATCCACAATAGACCAAAACCCACCCCAGCTCCTTGAATACCTCGTCACCAACCTTGGTTCGGAAAATATCATTCTTGGACTCCCATGGCTCCAAAAGGTCAACCCGGACATCGACTGGAAAGAAGGGCGATTGTCCATCACCTCTCCCAGAAAGACTCTGCACCCCATGACCATCGAAGAAATCCCCGAGCCCAAGGAAAGTAATGTGGGAGGAACCACTGCACATATCGTAGAAGCTAACTCAGACTGGGGCACCACTGCAGCTCCACAAGTTCACTTCTCCATCCCGGAGCCTGAGAACCAACCCCAATTGCCTGAAGAAACTCTCCCTCTCCCCACGCCTGACCCAGAGATACATGAATACACTGAAAGCACCCCTCTGTATCGACTGGTAGGCAACAGGAAGCGGAGGAGAGCGTTACTTTGAGCTGGGATCATTGGCCATACATCGGAAGAACTTTGGTGTTCTGCAGGGTACACGTATTCTCAACAACTCGCAGAGGCTGCCTACAAAGAGAAGCCGTCGAAGCCATTTGAAGAGATGGTCCCCTCGTCATACCGGAAACATGCAAAGGTCTTCTCTGAGAAAGAATCAGCACGACTACCGGAACATAAACCTTGGGACCATGCCATAGATCTGAAACTGGATGCTCCTGAAACCATGAGGACCAAGATCTACCCCATGTCCCCGAATGAGCAGGAAGAGCTTGACCGGTTCTTGGAAGAGAATCGGCGCAAAGGCTACATCTGTCCCTCCAAATCCCCATTGGCGTCGCCTGTCTTCTTTGTCAAAAAGAAGGATGGTAAACTTCGATTTGTGCAGGATTACCGGCGACTCAATGAATACACAGTAAAAAACCGGTACCCACTTCCCCTTGTCACAGATATTGTCAGCCAACTATGCAAAGCCAAAGTTTTCTCCAAGATGGATGTTCGTTGGGGGTATAACAATGTGCGGATTAAAGAGGGGGACGAATGGAAGGGAGCATTTGCAACAAATCGAGGACTCTTTGAGTCCCTCGTCATGTTCTTCGGCCTAACAAACTCACCCGCTACGTTCCAAGCCCTCATGAACTCCATATTTGCTGACCTCATTGCTGCTGGGAAGGTGGCTGTTTATCTGGATGACATCCTAGTTTTCACTGAAACTCTGGAGGAACATCAAAGTATAGTCAACGATGTGCTTACACGCCTCAGCAAATATGACCTATATCTGCGACCAGAGAAGTGTGAATTCGAACGGCCTTCCATTGAATACCTAGGCTTGGTAATCAGTGAAGGAGAAGTGCGAATGGACCCAGTCAAAATAGAGGCAGTTAGTAACTGGCAGGCTCCTACAACACTACGTGATCTCCGAGGTTTCCTAGGATTTGCTAACTTCTATCGGAGATTTATCGAAGGTTTTGCGAAGAAAGCTCGACCCCTGAACAACCTTACCTGCAAAGACACTAAATGGGTTTGGGGATCACAACAGCAGGAAGCCTTCGATTCACTAAGGGACTCCTTTACATTGGCACCAATCCTCACACTATGGGACCCATCGAAACCAACTTGGATTGAAGTGGATGTATCAGGCTTTGCTACTGGAGGTACACTTTCGCAACTACAGGAGGATGGACTTTGGCACCCCGTCGCATACTGCTCCTCCTCCATGGATCCAGCCGAGCGAAACTACGAAATCTACGACCGGGAAATGCTGGCCATCATCGAGGCATTGAAAGACTGGAGAAGCTTCTTAGAAGGATCCCCAGAACCCTTTGAGATCATAACCGACCACCAGAACCTTGAATACTGGAAGACAGCCCAGGACCTCAGTCGTCGACAGGCACGATGGGCACTATGGCTCTCTCGGTTTGATTTCTGCCTTAAACATCGCCCAGGCAAAGCTAACACTCAAGCTGATGCACTGTCACATATGGCGCAGCACCAGGTCACCGATGCAGAGGACAACAGGGAACAGATTGTGCTAAAACCGGAACACTTCCTTAATGCGACAACCATGGTCCTCCTCCATAATCCCCTCCTCGACCGCATTCGGCAGATCAGCAACCGAGAGGCCGAAGTACTGGATGGTCTGAAAGGTATCAAAGGTCCCCAGAGTCTCACTAGTGGTCCAGCCGAGTGGAGAGAAGAAAATGGTTTGGTGTACTACTGCAACAAAGTCTACGTTCCCCCAGATACCGTGCTAAGGAAAACAATCCTGGAACACTGTCATGATGCACCCACTGCAGGTCATCCAGGGATGCATGGTACCCTGGAACTAGTCAGCAGACTGTACTGGTGGCCTGGGATGCGCTATTTTGTGGACAAGTACGTCGACAGATGTGATCACTGCCAACGCAAACGCCTAAACCCCCACCACTCTTCACCCCTTCAACCTCTCCCTGTACCGGAAGGACCCTGGCAGGACATTGGTGTGGATCTTATTGGGGAACTGCCTATGACACAGGATGGCCATAACGCGATCATCACCTTTGTTGACCATTACACAAAGATGGTTCACTGCTTCCCCTGTACAACTGAGATAACAGCAGAAGGAGTAGCAGATTTCTTTTATAAAGAAATCTTCCGCTTACATGGACTACCCCATCGATTCATCTCTGATAGAGGACCCCAATTTGTGGCAGACGTTATGCGACAACTACTGAAGCAACTAAGAATCAACTCCGCCCTGACCACAGCTTACCACCCTGAGACAAATGGACAGACAGAGTGCGCCAACCAGGAAATTGAACGTTACATTCACATGTACGTAAGTCGCCGACAGGATGACTGGGACCTCCTAATCCCTACTGCCGAGTTTGTCATGAATGCTCGCATCCACTCCGCACACAGCCACTCCCCCTTCGAAACACTTTATGGTTACACCCCTGAGTTCACCATTCCAAATGGCGTTGAGACAAAATACCCATCCATCGAGCGCCGGCTAGAACTGCTCCAGCATGCATGCGAGGATGCAGAAGTAGCACTATGGATGAGCAAGGAGCGCATCCGAGAGGGAGTAAAGGGAAAAGTACAGGAATTCAAAGTAGGACAACCGGTTTGGTTATCCCTGAGCAAATTAAAAGTACAACAAAAGAACCAGAAATTGGGGAGTAAACACCTAGGTCCATTTGAAGTCGCAGAGAAAACAGGCCTGCTCACATATCGATTACACCTACCTACCTGGATGAAAATCCACGGCAACATCCATACCAACCGCTTGTCTCCCTGGAAAGGGAATGAGGTCAATGGAATCAAGCCACTGCCACCAGAACCCGAAATTGTAGAGGGAGAAGAGTTCTACGACGTGGAGGAGGTCCTGGACAGTCGGATCTTTGGACGATGGAAGAAGTTGCAATTCTTGGTAAAGTGGAAGGGATACGACGAAGGCCACAACAGTTGGGAGCATGAAGAAAACTTAGTGGGCACAAGCAATGAGGCAATTGCAGATTTCTATGCAAAACACTCAAATGCACCAAGAAAAATTTCAGCTGCCATCTTCAACTCTTTACCCTGGCAACCATATGAAAACCTCACGGAAATAGTCGCTGGGACATCGACTGTAGAAGGGGGGTAATGTCATGACGTGCTATACAAGATACAGTACTTACTTTATTTCTCCTACATCTCCCCCTTCCCTCATCACTGTTACTGTTTGGATCCATCTACATCATTCCACATCCTTCTATCACATTCCAAACACTTCCATCAACTTCCCGCGCTTTCGCTTACTCATCGAGACTCTTGTATATATAGTACAGTAGCTGACACCTAGTTCCCCATCTTGACCTCTTGGTCTTTGGAACTAGGTTAGTACCCGTATCATTGTTTACCTTCAATATACTTACTTGGTCTTTGGAACTAGTTTTCCTTGTGTGACCCTAGTGATTGGCCCTGCACTATCACTGCTGTCTTGATCATTTTATCTTTCAGCCTTCGTGTGTGGTGTTAGCCCCACCCCTCACTTCGGTTTGTGCTTTGAGCCTGTGCTTTCTCTGTGCTTTTCCCCTTTGTCACCACAGTAGGTAGGAGGGCTCGGATGGTGTATCATAAAGAAAGGAAAATGATAGGGGTGGCTCACTTCATGACAAGAACTACCTATTCAATGTTGTAGCTTTATACTATGCATTACATAAGCGTTGCAAAGCGATACTAACTCCGAATAGACTAGCTTGTGGAGTAAAGAACAAAGGAAGGGATATAACAGGTATAGTACTCATCTGATAATGATGAGGAAAGATAATGAAGGATTCCTGAGCTGAGGAACTCTTCACGAAGTAGTTAAATGGATTGCGGAATCACAGAATAACTTGATTCACATACATATGACAGAACATCCATTTTGGAGAAGACCTTGGCTTTGCACAGTTGGCTGACGATGTCCATGACAAGGGGAAGTGAGTACCGATTTTTACTGTGTATTCATTGAGTCACCAGTAATCCTGCACAAATCAAAATTTACCATCCTTCTTTTTGACAAAGAAAACAGGCGACGCCAATGGGGATTTGGAGGGACAGATGTAGCCTTTGCACCAATTCTCTTCCAAGAATCAATCCAGCTCTTCCTGTTCATTCGAGGACATGGGATAGATTTAAGTCCACATGGTTTCAGGAGCATTAGGTTTCAGATCTATGGCATGGTCCCAGGGTTTATGTTCCGGTAGTCATTCTGATTCTTTCTCTGAGAAGACCTTTGCATGTTTCCAGTATGATGAGGGGACCATCTCTTCAAATGACTTTGATGGCTTCTCTTTGTAGGCAGCCTCCGTGAGTTGCTGTGAATACATGTACCCTGCGGAACACCAAAGTTCTTCCAATGTATGGCCAATGATCCCAGCTCGAAGTAACGCCCTCCTTTGCTTCCTGTTGCCTACCAGGTGGTACAGAGGTGTGCTTTCAGTGTACTCATGTATCTCTGGATCAGGTGTGGGAAGTGGAGGAATTTCTTCAGGCAATTGGGGTTGGTCATCTATGATGTGTTCAGTGGTTCCTCCCACATTACTTTCCTTGGGTTCTGGGACTTCCTCGATGGTCATGGGATGTGGAGCCTTTCTGGGAGGGGTGATGGCCAATTGCCCTTCTCTCCAGTCAATGTCCAGGTTGACTGTTATGATTGTGCACAAAGGGATCGTCGGAAAGGATTGCGGGATAATTGTGGGAAATAGCAAAGAGAATTGCTTCACGAGGTAAAACAATCCTAGACTAGGTAGTTGGACCTTGACTCCACTATTAGTAGAGTCCTCGACACTTCATGTGTCCGCAAGAGAAGAAAGTAAAATGTGTTCTGTTCATGATGACCATCGCAGAATGTGCTGACAGTGGAGATGTTGAAATGATGATATGGATAGATGATGAATTGGTATCACAATCGAAGTGCTATCAAGGTTGATATTTAAACTAAGGAACTACCTATTCAATACCGTAGCTTTATACTAAAGGTAAGTCAGGATCGCGAAGTGATGCCATGCCCAAATGAGTTAGCTCATAAGTAAAGAACAAAGGAAGGGATATAAAAGGGATAGTGTAAATCTGATAAGAATGATAAGAGATAACGAGTAATTACTTTGCATCAGAATTCCTTCGCGAAGTAATTGTGTAGTGGTAAAAGGATATAAGTAATATATCTAAGTAGTGGAATGGGTTGCGAAGCTTCATAACAACTTAGCTTGCATAGATATAATAGTATCCCCCTCTTAGGCTTTTGCCCTCGAAAGCCTATGCGATTGTTAACGATTAACGAATCTAAAATTAGGTAGAATGGAAAAGTAAAAAGGAAAAGTAAAATTTTCAAAATGCCACGCAATTCATGATCAAGGTAAATGAAAAATTTGAAGTCAAACCTGCCCTCAATGATGAATGCATATAAAACATGAGGGTTTTCTCTGTTTTTTTCCCAAGTCCTCATCACTCTATGATGTCTTTCACTGTCACTGCCACCAAAACCATACAGGAATGATGAGCACGCCTTGTTCAAGAGCAGGCAGAACAAGCCAGCCTTCATCAGCTCAAGGTCGAGGCACAGGAGGCTGCCTTTGAGGAGGAGATGGTGAGGTTGGAGGAGGAGGCTGCTCATGAAGCTGAGCATGAGGCGGAAAAGAAGAGACTCGAGGAGGAGAAAAAGCTCAAGGAAGAGAAGCAAGCCATGAGGAAAAGAGAAGAGGAGTGGCTGGTCGAGGAAAACGTGCAAAGGTGAAAGCCAACACTTTGAGGAAGTTGGCTGAAGAAGAAACAAGCCAGGATCATCGGAGGGCTCAAGCCCTCATGGAATTACAGGAACACCAAGAGCATGCAGCTTGTGCTGCACCGCAAAGAATGGGAGCCACAATGAGCTTGCAAGAGCCTTTGGGCTCAAAACAAAAAGTTTACAAGTCAGCCTCTGTGGTTTGCGATACCCCAGACGTCAAGATACAGGTTTTGAAGAGGAAACAGTTGGTTCCTCAGGTGAGTACTATTTCTTCTTTCTGATGATATCACTGATTAACACAAATGCAGGTTGGTTTGGCTCCAGATCCAGATGATGGCGACCACGACCATGACAATGACAACGACGACAATGAGGACAATGATGAGGGTGACATCCCTCCCCCCATGCCTTTGCATAATCACGAAGGATGCATTTGATGTGTTACACAAGGTAACACTTCGAATTGTATCATGCAACCCGGGAAGCCCCGGACTCAGGCCTGCCTGGCCCGTCACCTCCAACGACAGAGGTGTAGCTGGGCAGGGGATAATGCAGCCCATAGGTCGAGGAGAAAGAGACCATGTGTGGATGAAGAAAGGTTGTATGAGGGTCCCGTGAGGTGCATCGCAGAGAGGAGATTTGGGGGTGCCAAGGTAGGAGAGAAATTGGATTTGCTCATGGAGCAAAATGAAGCCCTGAAGAGGCAGATGGGAACTCTTCTTGGGTTCACGAGTTGAACCACCTTTGCAATGGAGAAGCTGGTTCACCTTATTCAACAACGACCTGAAGAAGTAGTAGCTGATGAAGAGAAGGATGAAGAGGAAGAGGAAGACAAGGAAGAGGATGAAAAAGAAGAGGATGAAGAAGAGAAAAGAAGAAGGATTCGCGATGTAATTCCTGCGACGATTTTGTAGTAAGTAGTTAGTTGGACTTGTAATTAATTATAAGTAGTTGTCTTTTATTGTTTTTTGTTGTTTTTTGTTTTTGTTTGTTTTGTTTGTTGAATTTTATAAGTATTTGACTTTTTTGTGTTTTTTGAAACTCGTAAGGATTGGTTGGTGAAGATTTGTTAATAGTATAATGAGTGAACTTTGTTCCCTGAGGAAAGGATTGCGATAGTTTTGGAAGGGAGGGAATGTGAGAGTTCAAGTTAGTTTCACAAATAATGGATTGCAGAGCTCCTTGCCATAGGGATTTGGAGTTTGTAGGGAATGAAGTAGGTAGAACGGAATGTGATTGTGATGGATCACAATCATTTCACCAGGGGTTTGTTACTAGAAAAAATAAAAATGAAAATTAGTATTGCCAGTGAATGAATAGTAAAAATAAGTATTCGGTAAATCATGATGGTCCAGGTTTGTGAGGGTAACAAAGATGAAAGGCTGGAACCAGCTTGTCCACATGAATTTCATTCATGGTGACCCAGGAGAACTCTTTGTCTGTACCTTCGTATCCTGCCCACCATATGTAATACTGTAGTGGACATTTTTTGTATTGACAATCCAACTTTGAGTCTAGTGCCTCTGCGACATTGTATTCTTCTTTGCCATCAACTTCCACTGGAGGTGGAGGAGTTTGTTTGCAATGTGGAATTGATTTCGGAGTATAGGGTTCGAGTTGGGATACATGGAAGACTGGGTGGATACAACTAAGGTATGAAGGGAGTTGTAACTTGTACCAGAGAGTCCCTACGTGCTCAAGAACTTTGAATGGTCTGAGATACTTCTTGGAGAACTTCGCAGTAGGTCGAGTGGTTTCCATGTGCTTCGCTAGTATGAATACCTGTGAATCAATGGGAAAATCTGGGTGATTAATACATTTTCTGTCCGCTTGCTCTTTGTATTGAGCTTGTGCATTAGTAATTTCTTCGCAGAGGAAAGCATGAATCTCATCTAAATTTGTTGCGAAGTCAATCACGTGATCAGAATGGATGTCGATTTCAAGTTTCACTGTAATGTTAGGATGATAACTTTTATTTGTGAAGAACGGAGTAATACCAGTGGATGTGTTAGGAGCATTGTTGTATGCAAATTCCGTGATAGGCAGAAGCTTTGCCCAATCGTCCTGTTGATACACATAATACATACAGATGTATTGTTCCAGAGTCTGGTTAACTCGTTCCATTTGCCCATCCCCCTCAGGATGATATCCAGAGGTGAAGTGTAGTTTGATCGAGAGAGCTTCTCCTAAAGCACGAAAGAAAGCTGAAATGAATTCCAAGCCTTGGTCAGAAGTGACATGGCTAGGAACTCTGTGTTTTGAGAAAATATGGTGGACAAATAATTCCGCGAGCTCTTCAGACATTATTTTGTCATGTGTCATGATGAAAATGCCTTGTTTCAAAGCTCAATCCACGATTACTAAAATAGCTGTATGTCCTTTAGAGTCGGGTAATTGTTCAATGAAGTCCATCGATATAGAATCCCAAGGACGGATGGGAACTGGGAGTGGTTTAAGTAGACTGTAAGGCTTATGTCAATGAGGTTTATTGCATCCGCAAACTGTACACAAATTAATGTAATTGTGAATGAATTCGCAAACCTTTGGCCAAGTGTACTGTCATTGAATAGCTTCCAGAGTCTGGTTTTGACCAAAATGACCTGAGAGTGGGTGATCATGAAAGTAGTGTAGAATTTGAAGTTGTAAATTGGAAATGTTAGGAATGTAAATGTGATCGTCAAGCTGTAACAGTCCATCAGAACCTATTGTCCAACAAGTGTTTGAACCATCCTTCGTGAATCTCAATCCCGCGATTGCTTCCGGATCCATTTTGATTGAATTGCAAATGGCGGAATGGAGTGCCTCTATATCCATAACAATGGAGGCGCAAAGTGCGGGTCCTTCCAGGAATGTAGCTCGAAGGGAAGTAGTTAGTTGTTCATTAGTAAATATAGGTCTGAAATTCTGTGGGTTAACTTGTGCATAGCCGATATCACCCTCTTTTGGGTAGACATCCCAGCATCTAGTCATTGAGTCAGGTTTTTCACCTAGCTTACCTGGTCTGAATCGGATCACCATATTAAATTGATGCAGGTACTTGTCAGCGACTCGCTAGCTCTCACAAGAGACAACCAGGCATCAAATGAGAATCAATGAGCAAGAGGATGGGAAAGTGATAAGGATGTATAAAACAACCCAACTACAGGTCTAGCTACTGAGGAGTATAGATGAGAATAGAGCTAAGGAATATAACTACAAAATATCAAGTCTTATATACGTATGGGATATGAAACTGTAAGAGATGTCTTGCACCGTAACCGTGAGGATCTACAATAAGAGTTGCTTGTATCCATAAGTAAGGCTGTAGGTATTTGGTGAGTAAACAATAAGGCAATATAAAAGGAAGCATGGAGGCGGAACAATAATGACGCTGTCCTGTCAATGATCTGACAGACATGAGAGAGTTGCGCCCAAGTGAAATGACAATGCCAGAACAATGAGGTTGACATGTGTGATCTAGATGGAAATGAAAATATAACAAGTGCTAGTGTAAGCGCTTTAATGATTAGGTAAGTAAATAAAAGAAAAGGAAAAGAATAATAAAAGCAAAGAATAATAAAAAGAGTGTTTCGTGACAGTACTCCAACCAATGAACTTGTCGTTGCATAAGTATTTTTGTCATTGAGAAGTATTCGAGATTCTTGTGATCAGTAATGACGTTGATAGGATCTCCCAATCCTTTGAGGTAATGTCACCAGCCTTTGAATGCTTCGAAGATCGTGAGAAGCTCCTTATCGTGAGTGTCGTAGTTGAGTTCCGCAGCTTGAAAAGTCCTTGAGAGGAATGCGATAGGATGAATTTCTCCGTCAGGTAGTAGGATCGAGAGGATTGTGGCTAATGCATAGTCCGAAGTGTCTGTTTCCACGATTAGATGCCGGTTCGGTTCCCAATGTGCTAGAAAAGGAGCATGAGTGAAGCTGTATTTGAACTTCTCAAAGGCTTCCTGGCAATTGGTGTTCCAGTTCCAAGGTGTATCCTTTTGCATGAGTGTTATATCTATGCAAGCTAAGTCCTTATGAAGCTTCGCGAACCATTCCGCTACTTAGATATATTGCTTATATCCTTTTACCACTACACAATTACTTTGCAAAGGAATTCCAATGCGAAGCCATTTATCGTTATCTCTCATCATCTTTATCAGATTACACTATCCCTTTTATATCCCTTCCTTTGTTCTTTACTTACAAGCTAACCCATTCAGGCATGGCATTGCTTCGCAATCCTGACTTACCTTTAGTATAAAGCTACGGTATTGAATAGGTAGTTCCTCAGTTTAAATATCAACCTTGATAGCACTTCAATAGTGATACCAATTAATTGCTTATCCATATCATCATTTAACATCCTTACTGTCAGTACGTTCCGCGACAGTCATTGTGAATGGAACATGTTTCCCTTTCTTCTCTTGCAGACACACGAAGTGTTGAGGACTCTACTAATAGTGGAGTCAAGGTCCGACTACATTGTCTAGAATCGTTTTACCTTGCGAAGTATTTCCCTTTGCAATTTCCTGTGATCATCCCGTGATCATTTCCGATGATCCCTTTGTGCATGATCATAACAGTGAGTCACATTATCGGAACTACGATCCCTTTGTGCATGATCATAACAGTGAGTCACATCATCGGAACTACGATATCACTATAATTATAAATAAAATGTCAATAAAAATTGGCAAAGCCAAGAAAAGCCTGGATGTCTTTGACTTTCCGAGGTACCGGCCAGTCAATGATAGCTTGTACTTTGTCTTTTGACATCGTTAAGCCCTCTGGGTAAAGAATATAACCCAGATACTCTACCGTATTGACCTCCCATTCACATTTCGCGAGATTCGTGTAGAGTCGATGTTTACAAAGATGATGGAGAGCCTCACAAACATGTTCACAATGTAATGCCTCGTCGTCAGAGTAAATAAGTATGTCGTCAAGATAGACAATAACATAAACATCTAGAAGATCAGCGAATATATTGTTAACAAACCATTGGAAAGCTGCAGGAGCATTAGTGAGTCCGAATGGCATAACCTTCCATTCGTAAGAACCCCAACGAGTTCTGAATGTTGTTTTCCATTCATTGTCTTCTGCGATTCAAACTAAATGGTATGCATGAGCGAGATTGAGTTTGGTATAAAACTTAGCTTTTTTGGGAGCGTCTAGTAAATCAGAAATGAGAGGCAAAGGATAATGATCCTTCTTTGTGATGTTATTAAGACTGCAAAAGTCCATGCAAAGTCAAAGTTTTCCATCCTTTTTTGGTATGAACAATACCGGAGCTCCATGAGGAGAGGACAAGGGTTGAATAGTGCCCGATTCGAGGTGCTTATCGATCAAATCATGTAGAGCCTCTAATTCTTTAGCAGAAAGAGGGTAAAGGCGACCAATAGGTGGTTCAGCGCCTTCCTCCAATTCAATCTTGAGGTCATATGGTTGGTGCTCAGGCAGCACTTCAGACTTGACTTCGTTGAAGACATCCGCAAAGTCCACATAATGCTTCGGTAATGATGAGGCATCACTTTTGTTTGCTGAAGTTGTCGAAGCAGCTCGCACTGTAACTTTGCTGTGAACCATGTGTAAAAGCAATGGTTCACACTTGGCATTCTTGTAAGCATGGTTGAAGAGTTCCACATTGACAAGAGCAATGTCAATCTCTGGGTTTTCGAGTTGCAAAGCGGCCAATTGAGCCACCGAAGGATAGGAATAGATGGGTTCATAGGGAAAAGAGTCCGAAAAAGGATGAGGTGAATGGCGAGAACAAGCTCACAAAGATGGTCCCAAAGGAACCTCTTCAGAACTAATGGTAGGCTGACCCCGCGAGGAGACATTTTCTTTCGGAACAGATGTTCGTGGAAGTGAGGACATTGAGGGAAATTCAACTTGCTTAGTGGAGTGGAATGTAATGTTTCTCAATGCCCAGTCAATCAATGGATTGTAGCAGGTCAAGAAGCTGTAACCTAAAACTGCTTCACAAGAGGAATCTAGTAAAGTGACATAAAATGTCAGTAGTAGTAGCTCGCCAAAGGGAAACTGAACATTAAGAGACATAGTCTCAGAAATTGGTTTCAGAGATAAAGAACCATCAAAAAGTCAGAGATTGATTGAAGGGATAGAAGAAGTAGTGAGAGAATGTTTATACACAAAATGAGAATCAATAAAACAATCAGTAGAATCAGAATCGAGTAATGAGACAAAGGAAAGCTTTGAAGAAACATTGCGAAGTGGAAAATCTATAGTAAGAGGTATAGTAGAAGATTGTTCATCATAAGAGAGAGTGGATGCGTTTAATTTGACTTCCCCGGTAGTATGAACCTGGTCAACACAACTCCCGCTTTGTACTGGGGTACAGGAGTTGCGGACTATTTTTCCGATACCAAAGAGGTACTTGCCACTGCTTCCTGTGTTTCCGTGGCACGTCTGCAAGCTTCGTGAGCCTTTCGTTTCTTGCAGGTGTCAAACTTATGATTTCCCCCACAGAATCCGCACAGCCCCAACTTCTTTTGACATTCTGACTCCTTCACGAGGAGTTTTCCATCTGAGCTGAGGTTGCTCACATATGCAGGTCGAGACACCGCAGAACTTGTTGATGATGAGGAATTTCCACCTCCACTAGCCTTACCTTTCTTCCCCAAATTATTTGTTGAGGTCATGGTTGTGGTGGTGGTGGATGTAGGAGATTGTGAAGAACCTGGCATGTTCTTCTTCGATGTGTTTGATGCTTTCCCTGCCAAGGAAGCACCTGTCAATCTAGCGGCTTCTCTTTTCCGCTCTTCTTCTCGTCTCCAGTACCGGTTATCTATGCAAAGTACCTCATAATGGTATTCCACGAGCATCTTCGGTTCCAGAAGACGAGCCATCTCATCTTTGATATGGCTTGCCAAGCCGTGTTGATAAACCCACTTAAGGGCATGTGAGTCCCAGTTAGTAGATGCCGCAAGGATATTAAAACAGATATTATACTTCCATACATTATCAGATTCCTTCATCCTTAACATTCCAATCTTATCTTCAGCTTCCCCCTGTGCATCATACATACCAAAATTATCCTGTAATTCCTTCACCAATGCTGCGAAGGAACTCGTCCACGCCAGCATTGCGGAAAGATTCAGATCCAGAATATCTGGTTTGAACCATTCCTTCGCGGAACCGCCAAGGTAGGACAAAGTATAGTTGATCTTCTTTTGATCAGTAAAATACAAAGGACGATCAATAAACACCAAAGATAAGGAAACTAAGAAACCTTTCAGTTTCCATGAGTCAGATCTGTCGAATACCTCAGGATCCTTGACTTTCAATCTTCTGGATTCCGCGGGACTGCTAGCATTCATGCCCACGAGAACTGTTCCAAGGGTATCAAGTGAACCCTTAAACGCATGAAACACATCTAAGACGTGTTGTTCAGTAGGGTCTGGATGGACACTACCTACCCATTCCACTGGACTCCTAGAATGACTAGGAACACAAGAACCTCAAGGTGCTCCGGGACCTCCAGGACTATTGGGATCAGATCCCCCTGGTTCTCCGGGATTTCCTGACTTGTCAGGACCTACCTCTTCATCAATTTCCACTTCCTTGATGTTTTCCGGTATTTCCACAGTGGTAACCAGTATCCGACCTCACGAAGGGCCGGGAGTGTTTGCTAGTTGCTGACACATTCTGTCAGCAAGGGTAAATGTGGTAGGAGATGGTGGGATTTCCATCTCTGTTGTTGGTATTGCTGTGTGACTTCTTCACAGTGTTTGAACAGTAACGGGGTCACCGTTTTCTGTATAGAGTACTTGGTACTCAAATTCAGAGTGGTCAGGTTGATCAAGGGTGTGATGACTTGAAACCCGTGCACTAGCAGGTTGTCCTGGAGCTGGAACGAAGACATTAGCTTGACATCAAGAATGTCCTGCTCCCGAGATTGATTCCACAAATGGCGCAAAGGCTGTCATGTTTGATGCAAAAGGATTAACCATTTCCGGTTCCTCTGTTACCGACTTGTCGGACCCTCCAGCATTGGTGCGGTTTCTTCTGCTCCTTGTATAGACCATTGTTGAAGAAGGTAAAAATTGTTGAGTAGAATGTGAAAGGTAATGAGGACAAATGTGCTGAGTGTCAGTTCAAATATACTGTTATGATTATGCACAAAGGGATTGCCAGAAAGGATCACAGGGTAATCACAGGAAATAGCAAAGAGAATTGCTTCGCGAGGTAAACCGATCCTAGACTAGGTAGTTGGACCTTGACTCCACTATTAGCAGAGTCCTCGACATGAGAAGAAAGTAAAACGTGTTCCATTTGCGATGACTGTCGTGGAACGTACTGACAGTGGAGATGTTAAAATGATGATATGGATAGATGATTAATTGGTATCACTATTGAAGTGCTATCAAGGTTGATATTTAAACTAAGGAACTACTTATTCGATACTGTAGCTTGATACTAAAGGTAAGTCAGGATGGCAAAGCAATGCCATGCCCGAATAGGTTAGCTCATAAGTAAAGAACAAAGGAAGGGATATAAAAGGGATAGTGTGAATCTGATAAGAATCATAAGAGATAACAAGTAATTACTTCACATCAGAATTCCTTTGCGAAGTAATTGCGTAGTGGTAAAAGGATATAAGTAATATATCTAAGTAGCAGAATGGGTCGCAAAGCTTCGTAACGACTTAGCTTGCATAGATATAACATTGACCTTTTGGAGCCAAGGTTTGTGACAAGGTATTCAAGAAGCTGAGGTTTGTTTTGGTCTATTGTGGAGAGTAGACGTACTGAGTGTGTGATCTGTCCTGCAGTGTTAAGAGACCCATCAATGTTATAGAGGGTAATTGGATGGAGGAGACAATGAGAGAGGACTCGATGTTGTCTAACAAAACAGTCATGAATGAAGAGATCTGTGGCACCAGAGTCTATCATTGTTGCACTGTCTGTATTCTTGAATCTGCCTTGTAACTTAATCGGTACACAGAAGTGAGAAATATCACTAGATTGAGCGGAACCAATTGAACACAAGGGTATAGATGCATAGGTAGAGGTAGACGACGAATACAGACTAGGGAACCAGGCAGCAGCCATGGCGGGTTCCCACTTTAAAAATTCGAGTGCAACTCTGCCATCTGCTCTGCCAATTCCTTCTGCCCAGCAGTGAGCATCTGAAGGATCTTTGTGAAGTTGGTAGCAGGGGCAGGCATTGTAGCAGCAATGGAGGTGGAGGGCTCAGCAGTGATAGACGTAGCAGCAGCAGAATGAGGGAGGAGTTTTGGAAGTCCCAAGAACTTCCTGTGGCAGATGGCTGCTAGATGACCAGTCAGTCCACAGTGATTGCAGACATCACGCTCATGGTGCCCATCTGCCTTGCGATGTTCTCTGGATCCACACCCATAGCATCTTCCCATCATGGATCTGCGATAGTCTTCCACAGATTGTCCAGTAGTGGTGGCATCTGTTATATATATGCCAAGCTCCACTATGCTTTCCGGACGATTTCCGAGGTCATCGATCACTATATGAACATTCCGGCATTCCGGCCGATCTTCCGGTCAATTGATCATCCTTCCGATCCATTTTGTGTTTGTTACCAAGTTCAACTCAAATCTCGGTCGATTTCGTACTCTGTTCCTTGGCTCAATAACTTCGGAACAACCTCGGATACATCACATGACACTCTGTCATCATGACCGATGCATTCCCACGCCTGTCAGCTCTTGGAAAATACCATTATTGTATTATTTCGAATCCTTCTCACTTATTGTCTTTTATTTAACAATTAGGCAGTTTAGTACTTAGGTCAACTCGTTTAGTTTGGTTCCCCAGCTTGAAATAAAAGTTACCTTCTATACTCCTTATCTATTACGCTTAATCACGTCTGGATCAATCGATCGGAAACTTCCGATGTTCTGGAACTTCATTCTTCTTCGCACTTCGCAGGGACACCCGGATAATGTGTAGGGAGCATTGCCGAAAGCTTCACTGAAGTCCCATCACTTCCCAAGGCCCGTGTAGCCTTTCCATTACTTCATTTTTCTGTTACTATAGTTTCCGGACTCCGAAGCTTCGAACAGAGCTCCGGAACCTTGATCTATTTCCTTCCAGTGCATGGCCTTAACAGCATCCATGTCCATTGCATTTGGATTGCAGGCCGGAACAAAGGGGGTAGGGGTGTAGGAGCCAAAGTTGGGAGTGCTTTAGGTGTATTGCTTCCCTTCCTCATCGGCATGTTCATTCTGTTGGTTGTCAATGTGAATTGCTTCACTGATCAGCACATTCATCAGATCTGTGTTGGCCTGTGAATTGACCAATTCATCCTTGATTTGCTTCGAGAGGTGGTCATAGAAGTGATCTCGAAGGTCAGCATCCGAGTATCCCATCCTGCTGGCATACTGCTTGAAGGTTGCAGCATATGTTGCCACATGGTCTTTTCCTTGCCAAAGACTTTTGAGGGCATGTTTGGCCTCTACCACCAGGTCCGCTGTTTCAAACCATTGCCTAAAGGCACCAGCAAAATCAGCCCAGGTTGGGTAGAGGAGGGCAGGAGCTGGTAGTCCTGAAGTGACAGCTTGAGCAACCTGACTGATGTTCTCCGAGGTGGGGGTAGCCCAAATGGCTGCATCACCATCCAGGTATGAGATGGCTGATTTGATTTTCTCCTGCTCATCACTAAGGGAATGGATACCCTGGGCCCAGAGTTCGAAGGCAGCAATGAAGTGTTGTGCATCATCACTACGCTTCCCATCATATGTCTGGGGCTTGCTAATACCTTTATTGGTGCTGATGTTGTTAGTGATGCTGGCTACTGCTGTTTGTAATGCCACCTGTTGTGTCGCAAGTTGTTGAATTAGCACAGTGAGGTCTTGGGTAGTAGGAGGATGAGCCATGATGGGAGTGGATTCAGGAGATGGAGATACTGGTTCTGGTGTAACTGAGATATCAATGATGATAGGCTCTGGAGATGGTGCAACAGGGTCGGCTTCAGTTTCTAGCTCAGGTTCTGGCTCGGAACTTGGCTTGGAATTCTAGGGATGACTATGAATCGTCCATTTTCTGAATCACTTGGAGCAATGGGAGCAAAGTTACAGTATCAGTTGGGGCAAGGATTATTGTCACAGTCAAACCAAGCATCACGTTCTTTGTCTGGATTGTATTTAGAATGAATGTCGCACTGATCTTTAGTATCAAATGCATGCTGAAATCCTGAACAATTGATGTCTGGTGTAAACAAAGGCGTAGTGGCAATGGAAGGTGGAGAACCAGGTAAGTCCAATTTCCACTCCTCGTAGGATCAGTTGGAAAGGCTGATGGTACAAGTAGAGATCTTGACCTACTGTGGTGACGAAGGGGGAAGGCACGGAGGAAGCACAGGCTCAAAGCACAAACCAAGATGAGAGGTGGGGCTAGCACCACACACAAGGCTGAAAGATATAAGGATCAAGACAACAGCAATAGCACAAGGGCCAATCACTAGGGTCACACAAGGAAAACTAGTTCCAAAGACCAAGTAAGTATATTGAGTGTAAACAAAGATACAAGTACTAACCCAGTTCCAAAGACCAAGAGGTCAAGATGGGGAACTAGGTGTCAACTACTGTACTATATATACAAGTGTCTTGTCATATGTATGCGAATCGAGTTATTCTGCGATTCCGCAATCCATTTACCTACTTTGCAAAGAGTTCCTAAGCTCAGGAATCCTTCATTATCTTTCCTAATCATTATCAGATGAGTAATATACCTATTATATCCCTTCCTTTGTTCTTTACTCCACAAGCTAGTCTATTCGGAGTTAGTATCGCTTCGCGACACTTATGTAATGCATAGTATAAAGCTACAACATCAAATAGGTAGTTCTGTAGTTTTAATATCGACTTATATCTGCTCTCTCTTTGTATTACAGATGTTCACTATCTGTGATACATTCTCAACACAGCTCTGATGTTCCGTGAAGCAACCTTCGCGAACTGATCCTGCTATTACCTTTATATTGGACCATCAATGTGTTGAGGGCACTACCGGTAGTAGTGTCGATGTCCAACTACCTTTCCATAACTCCGCGAATTGTTCCTCCCTTTGCGAGGGAATTATCCCCTTGCATTCCCAACCAATTCCGCGATTATATTGCGATTATTCCGCAATTCCGGAGTTGCACAATCTTAACATGTCTAGATGAGTAAGCGGCAGTGCGGGAAGCTGATGGAAGTATCTAGAATGTGATAGAAGGATGTGGAACGATGTAGAAGGATCCAAATGGTAACAAAGATAAAGAAAGCTCTCCCTCCACAATTCTGAGTTCCAGTGGTGGTGGCTCAACTCCATTGACCTCATTTCCTTTCCAGGGGGTCAGGCGGTTGGTATGAATGTTGTCATGGATCTTCATCTCGGTAGGTAGGTTTAATTGATATGTGAGTGGGTGTTATATCTATGCAAGCTAAGTCCTTACGAAGCTTCGCGAACCATTCTGCTACAGATATCACTTATATCCTTTCACTACTACCCAATTACTTTGTGAAGGAATTCCGATGCGAAGTAAATATTTGTTTTCTCTTATCATCCTTATTAGATTCACACTATTCCTTTTATATCCCTTCCTTTGTTCTTACTTATGAGCTAACCCATTCGGGCATGGCATCACTTCGCAATCCTGACTTACCTTTAGTATAAAGCTATGGTATCAAATAGGTAGTTCCTTAGTTTAAATATCAACCTTGATACCAATTAATCATCTATCCATATCATCATTTTAACATCTCCACTGTCAGTACGTTCCATGACAGTCATCGCAAATGGAACACGTTTTACTTTCTTCTCATGTCGAGGACTCTGCTAATAGTGGAGTCAAGGTCCAACTACTTAGTCTAGGATCGGTTTACCTCGCGAAGCAATTCTCTTTGCTATTTCCTGTGATTACCCTGTGATCCTTTCTGGCAATCCCTTTGTGCATAATCATAACAGTATATTTGAACTGACACTCAGCACATTTGTCCTCATTACCTTTCACATTCTACTCAACAATTTTTACCTTCTCCAACAATGGTCTATACAAGGAGCAGAAGAAACCGCACCAACACTGGAGGGTCCGATGAGTTGGTAACAGAGGAACTGGAAATGGTCAATCCTTTCCCATTGAACACGACAGGCTTTGTGCTGTTCGCGGAATCAATATTGGGAGCCGGACATTCTCGACGTCGATCTAATGTCTTCAGTCCAGCTCCAGGACAACCTGCTAGTGCGCGGGTTTCAAGTCATCACACCCTTGGTCAACCAGACCACTCCAAATTCGAGTACCAAGTACTCTATACAGAAAACGGTGATCCTGTTACTGTTCGAACGCCGTGAAGAAATCACACAGTGATTCCAACAACAGAGATGGAAATCCCACCATCTCCTACCACATTTACCCTTGCTGACAGAATGTGTCAGCAACTAGCAAACACTCCTGGCCCTTCGCGAGGTCAGATACCAGTTACTGCGGTGGAGATTCCGGAAAATATTGAGGAAGTGGAGATCGATAAAGAGGTAGGTCCTGACAAGTCAGGAAATCCCGGAGAACCAGGGGGATCTGATCCCAATAGTCCTGGAGGTCCCAGAGCACCTCGAGGTTCTCACATTCCTAGTTGTTCTAGGAGTCCAGTGGAATGGGTAGGTAGTGTCCATCCAGACCCTACTGAACAACGCATCTTAGATGTGTTTCACGCATTTAAGGGTTCACTCAATGCCCTCGGAACAGTCCTCACAGGCATGAACGCTAGCAGCCCCGCGGAATCCGGAAGATCGAAAGTTAAAGATCCTGAAGTATTCGACGGATCTGACTCACGGAAACTGAAAGGTTTCTTAGTTTCCTTATCTTTTGTATTTATTGATCGTCCCTCGCATTTTACTGATCAGAAGAAGATCAATTATATGCTATCGTACCTCAGCGGTTCCGCGAAGGAATGGTTCAAACTGTCATATGTATGCGGATCGAGTTATTCTGCGATTCCGCGATCCATTTACCTACTTCGCGAAGAGTTCCTAAGCTAGGACTCTTTAATTAATTACTTCGCGAAGAGTTCCTAAGCTCAGGAATCCTTTGTTATCTTTCCTAATCATTATCGGATGAGTACTATACCTATTATATCCCTTCCTTTGTTCTTTACTCCACAAGCTAGTCTATTCGGAGTTAGTATCGCTTCGTGACGCTTATGTAATGCATAGTATAAAGCTACAACATCAAATAGGTAGTTCTGTAGTTTTAATATCGATTTAGATCTGCTCTCTCTTCGTATTACAGATGTTCACTATCTGTGATACATTCTCAACACAGCTCTGACGTTCCGCGAAGCAACCTTCACGAACTGATCCTGCTACTACCTTCATATTGGACCATCGACATGTTGAGGGCACTAACGATAGTAGTGTCGATGTCCAACTACCTTCCCATAACTCCGCGAATCGTTCCTCACTTCGCGAGGGAATTATCCCCTCGCATTCCCAACCAATTCCGCGATTATATCGCGATTATTCCGCGATTCCGGAGTTGCATGATCTTAACACAAACCAGATATTCTGGATCCAAATCTCTCCGTGATGCCGGCATGGACGAGTTTCTTCGCGGCATTGGTGAAGGAATTACAGGATAATTTCGGTATGTACGATGCACAGGGGGAAGCCAAAGATAAGATTGGCACGTTAAGGATGAAGGAATCCGATAATGTACAGAAGTATAATATCCATTTCAATACCCTCATGGCATCTACTAACTGGGACTCGCATGCCCTTAAGTGGGCTTATCAATGCGGCTTGGCAAGTTGTATCAAAGATGAGATGGCTTGTATTCCGGACCCGAAGATGCTTGCGGAATATTGTTATGAGGTACTTCGCGTAGATAACAGGTACTGGAGACAAGAAGAAGAGCGGAAAAGAGAAGCCGCTAGATCAACAGGTGCTTCCTCAGGAGGGAAAGCATCAAATACATCAAAGAAGAACATGCCAGGTTCTTCACAATCTCCTACATCCACCACCACCACAACCATGACCTCAACAAATAATTTGGGGAAGAAAGGTAAGTCAAGTGGAGGTGGAAATTCCTTGTCATCAACGAGTTCTGCAGTGTCTTGACCTGCATATGTGAGCAACCTCGGCTCGGATGGAAAGCTCCTCATAAAGGAGTCGGAACATCGAAAGAAGTTGGGGTTGTGTGGATTTTGTGGGGGAAATCATAAGATCAATGACTGTGAGAAACGAAAGGCTCATGAAGCTTGCGGACACGCCGCGGAAACACAGGAAGCAGTGGCAAGTACCTCTTTAGTATCAGAAAAATAGTCTGCAACTCCTGTACCCCAGTATGAAGCGGGAGTTGTGTTGACCAGGTTTGTACTACCGGGGAAGTTAAATTAAACGCATCCACTCTTTCCTATGATGAACAATCTTTTACAATACCTCTTACTATAGATTTTTCACTTCACAATGTTTCCGCAAGGCTTTCTTTTGTTTCCTTACTCAATTCTGGTTCTACTGATTGTTTTATTGATTCTTGTGTTGTATATAAGCATTCACTCCCTACTTCTTCTATTTCTCCAATCAATCTCCGACTTTTCGATGGTTCCTTATCTCCGAAACCAATTTCCGAGACTACGTCTCTTAATGTTCAGTTTCCCTCTGGCAAGCTACTACTACTAACATTTTATGTTACTTTACTAGATTCCTCTTGCGAAGCAGTCTCAGGTTACAGTTTCTTGACCCACTACAATCCATTGATTGACTGGGCATCGAGAAACATTACATTCCATTCCACCAAGCAAGTTAAGTCTCCCTCGATGTCCTCACTTCCGCGAACACTCATTCTGGAAGAAACTGTCCCTTTGCGGGGTCAGCCTACCATTGGTTCTGAAGAGGTCCCTTCGCAACCTTCTTCGTGAACTCGTTCTCACCATTCACCTCATCCCTTATTGGACTCTTTCCCTTATGAACCCATCTACTCCTATCCTTCAGTGGCTCAATTGGCCGCTTCGCGACTTGAAAACCCAGAGATTGACATTGCTCTTGTCAACGCGCAACTCTTCAACCGTGCTTGCAAAAATGCCAAGTGTGAACTGTTAATTTTACACACAGTGCACAGCAAAGTTACAGCGCGAGCTGCTTCGACAACTTCAGCAAGCGACGGCAGTCCCTCCTCATCACCAAAGCATTGCGCGGACTTCGCGGATGTCTTTGACAAAGTCGAATCCAAAGTGCTGCCTGAGCACTGACCCTACGAACTAAAGATTGAATTGGAGGAAGGCGCCGAACCACCTATCGGTCGCCTTTACCCTCTTTCTGCCAAGGAATTAGAGGCTCTACATAATTTCATCAATAAGCACCTCGAATCAGGTGCTATTCAACCTTTGTCCTCTCCTCACAGAGCTCCGGTATTGTTTGTACCGAAAAAGGATGGAAAACTTCGACTTTGCATAGACTTCCGCCGTCTTATCAACAACATCACGAAGAAGGATCGATATCTTTTACCTCTTATTTCTGATTTACTAGATGCTTGTTAAGATTGTGCAACTCCGGAATCACGGAATAATCGTGATATAACTCGATTCACATACATATGACAGTATCCCCCTGTTAGGCTTTTGCCCTCGAAAGCCTGTATTACCTTGTAACAGTAGAACAGGTGTGTGGGATATTAATAGAAAGGTGAATGAGAGGAAGGAATAATTGTGACATTTGGAAGTGAATAAAAAATCAATTGTGAAGTTAAAATCCCCATGAAGTGCTTACTTCACCTAAGGAATGGTATTAGTTATTTTTCGATTTTTTGTGAATTGAAGTGTCGTGAATTCATGTACTTATTGTGAAGGAATTCGGTAAAAATAGGGAGGGTAGTGCTTGATTTGAAATGTGGAACAAACAGATTGTAATCCAGTCAATAATTTGTTACATTCATTCGCGAAATACCTCGCGAAGAACATGATTTTATTGGAGGTGGATCGAAAGGATGTGGTGATTGGAAATGGGTTTTAAGTTGTTGGTTCGCATAGCTAGTATCCCCCAGTTTGCTGGACATCCCAACATCTAGAACATGAGTAAGGAGTCTTGAGTAGCTATTGAACAAATTTGTTCATGATTCCGCAGAAGGAATTCCGAGAATACAGACTCCCGCAAAGGGGGTGAACTTTTCCAACACCATTTGAAAATTTCATGGAAATAATTCCGCAAGGAAAAAACCCCTTGCAAAGGTGGTGAAGAAAACACCACAGGAGCCTTCCGCGGAAGGAATTCCGCGAAGAAAGACCCCCCGCAAAGGGGGTGAAGACACCACTAGTTGACAAAATTGTTGAATTTTTTTGTAAAAAATCCTTTTAAGATGTGAGTCGATGCCTTTTCCGAATCAATCATGAAAAGAGGTGCTCAGGTAAAAACCCTTTCAGCAACCAAAGGAAAGGGAGGGGTAGATGGTTCATCCAAAAAAATTAGTTCAATGAAGAACTAACAGCTAGCGCGAGCATGTCCAAAGAAAAATCTGAAGGACTTTCCGAAAAATCGAGACACAGGTGACAGATCCCGTGCGGGATCAACGAACAATTTGTTCGCAAAAGCGGAAGACGTCTAAAAAAAACAAAATGTTTAGTGGTTTGGAAAAAATTGTTTCTCGAAGCCCAGTCAACCAATGGGTTGTAATGGGTCAAAAAACTGTATCCTAAAACTGCTTAGCATGATGAATCCGAAAAAAATTAACATAAGATGTTAAAAGGGTAGTAGCAGCACGCCATAAATGAAAACCAATGAAGAACAAGTCTTCGTGAAGGTTTTCGGAATGAAGACCATTAAGGGTGATGATTGATGAAGTAACACTGGAGTTGGCATGAAGGATGTTTTATCAAACAAAATGAAGTCAATTGAAGCAATCTGAAGAGCCCAAACAAGGAGGTAAAATTGCAGAAAACATCGAAGAATTGTTCCGTGAAGTAAGAGTGAACTTTTAAGTAGAGAAAAAAAATTCGTAATAAATGCATTGTCATTTTACAATGAAAGTGAGTTTACCCTTTTGAAAAGAGTGTGAAATGACATTAGAAATAAAGGATCAATGTGACAAGTGTTAGTTTTAATATACTGTTAAGATCGTGCAACTCCGGAATCGCGATTTAATCACGGAATGATCGCAATATAATCGCGGAATGATTGCGATGTAATCGCGGAATTGGTTGGGAATGCGAGGGGATAATTCCCTTGCGAAGGGAGGAACAATTCGCGGAGTTATGGAAAAGTAGTTGGACATTGACACTACTATTGGTAGTGCCCTCAACATGTCGATGGTCCAATATGAAGGTAATAGCAGGATCAGTGCGCGAAGGTTGCTTCGCGGAATGTCAGAGCTGTGTTGAGAATGTATCACAGATAGTGAACATCTGTAATACAAAGAGAGAGCAGATCTAAGTCGATATGAAAACTACAGAACTACCTATTTGATGTTGTAGCTTTATACTATGCATTACATAAGTGTCGCGAAGCGATACTAACTCCGAATAGACTAGCTTGTGGAGTAAAGAACAAAGGAAGGGATATAATAGGTATAGTACTCATCTGATAATGATTAGGAAAGATAACGAAGGATTCCTGAGCTTAGGAACTCTTCGCAAAGTAATTAATTAAAGAGTCCTAGCTTAGGAACTCTTCGCGAAGTAGGTAAATGAATTGCGGAATCGCAGAATAACTCGATTCGCATATGTATGACAACACTCTGAAAAAAGCTAAGTTGTATACCAAACTCGATCTTGCTCATGCGTACCATTTAGTTCGAATCGCGGAAGGCAACGAATGGAAAACAACATTCAGAACTCATTGGGGTTCTTACAAATGGAAGGTTATGCCATTCGCACTCACTAATGCTCCAGCAGCTTTCCAAAGGTTTGTTAATGATATTTTCACTGATCTTTTAGATGTTTATGTTATTGTCTACCTCAACAATATACTTATTTACTCCGACGACGAGGCATTACATCGCGAACATGTTCGCGAGGTTCTCTGTCATCTTCGTAAACATTGACTTTATGCGAACATTGCGAAATGCGAATGGGAGATCGATACAGTAGAGTATCTTGGTTATATTCTTTCTCCAGAGGGCTTAACGATGTCAAAAGACAAAGTAAAAGCTATCATTGACTGGCCAGTACCTCAGAAAGTCAAAGACATCCAGTCTTTTCTCGGATTTGCTAATTTCTATAGACATTTTATTTATAATTATAGTGATATCGTAGTCCCGATGATGCGACTTACACAAAAGGATACACCTTGGAATTGGAATACCAATTGCCAGGAAGCATTCAAGAAGCTCAAATATAGCTTCACTCACGCTCCTATTCTGGCACATTGGGAACCAAACCGACATCTAATCATGGAAACAGATGCCTCGGATTACTCATTAGCCACAATCCTCTTGATCTTACTACCTGACAGAGAAATTCACCCCATCGCATTCCTCTCGAGGACTTTTCAAGCTGCGGAACTCAACTATGACACTCACAATAAGGAGCTTCTTGCGATCTTCAAAGCATTCAAAGGCTGGCGGCATTACCTCGAGGGATCGGGAGATCCTATTGACATTGTTACCAATCACAAGAATCTCAAATACTTCTCGATGCCAAAAATCCTTATGCAACAACAAGTTCATTGGTTGGAGTATCTGTCATGAATCGATCTTTTTCCATTATTCTTTTCTTTTATTATTCTTTTTCTTTTCTTTACTTATCTAATCACCAAAGCGCTTACAATAGCGCTTATTATATTTTCATTATCATTTAGGTTACACGCGTCAACCTTATTGTTCTCGCGTTGTCGTTTCACTTAGGCGCGACTCTCTCGTGCCTGTCAGTTCATTGACAGGACGACATCATTATTGTTCCGCCTCCATGCTTCTTTTTATATTGCCTTATTGTTTACTCACCGAATACCTACAGCTTTACTTATGGATACGAGCGACTCTTATTGTAGGTCCTCACGGTTACGGTGCGAGACGTCTCTCACGGTTTCATATCCCATTTTGTATATAAGACTAGATATTTGGTAGTTATATTCCTTAGCTCTATTCTCGTCTATTCTCCTCGGTAGCTAGACTTGTAGTTGGGTTGTTTTATCCATCCGCTTTTTGCTTTTTCGTCCTCTTGCTCATCGTCTATCGTGTGACGCCTGGTTGTCTCTTGTGAGAGCTAGCGAGTCGCTGACAGTATCTGCACCAATTTAATATGGTGATCCGATTCAGACCAGGTAAGTTAGGTGAAAAACCTGATTCAATGACTAGACGCTGCGATGTCTATCCAAAGAGGGGGATATCAGCTATGTGCAAGTTAACCCACATAATTTCAGACCTATTTTCACTAATGAACAACTAACTACTTCCCTTCGAGCTACATTCCTAGAAGGACCGGTACTTCGCGCCTCCATTGTTATGGATATAGAGGCACTTCATTCCGCTATTCACGATTCAATCGAAATGGATCCGGAATCAATTGCGGGATTGAAGTTCGCGAAGGACGGGATGAACACTCATTGGACAGTAGGGTCTGATGGATTGTTATGGCTTGATGATCACATTTACATTCCTAACATTTCTAATTTACGACTTCGAATTCTACAATACTTTCACCATCACCCACTCTCGGGTCATTTCGGTCAAAATCGGACTCTGGAAGCTATTCGATGACAGTATACTTGGCCAAAGGTTTGCGACTTTGTTCGCGATTACATTAATTTGTGTATGGTTTGCGGATGCAACAACCCTCGTTGACATAGACCTTACGGTCTACTTAAACCACTTCCAGTTCCCGTCCGACCTTGGGATTCCATATCCATGGACTTCATTGAACAATTACCAGACTCTAAAGGACATACAGCTATTTTGGTAATCATGGATCGGGCCTCGAAACAAGGCATATTCATCGCAACACACGACAAAATAACATCCGAAGAGCTCACGGAACTGTTTGTTCATCACGTTTTCTTGAAACACCTAGCTATGTCACTTCTGACCGAGGCTCGGAATTCATTTTGGCTTTCTTTTGCGCTTTAGGGGAAGCTCTCTCAATCAAACTACACTTCACCTCGTGATACCATCCTGAGGGGGATGGACAAATGGAACGAGTTAACCAGACTCTGGAGCAATACATTCACATGTATTGTGCATATCAACAGGACGATTGGGCAAAACTTCTGCCTATCATGGAATTTGCGTACAACAATGCTCCTAACACATCCACTGGTATTACTCCATTCTTTGCAAATAAAGGTTATCATCCTAACATTACAGTGAAACCTGAAATTGACATCCATTCCGATTGCGCGATTGACTTCGCGACGAATTTAGATGAGATTCATTCCTTCCTCTGCAAAGAAATTACTAATGCACAAGCTCAATACAAAGAGCAAGTGGACAGAAAATGTATTACTCACCCCGATTTTCCCATTGATTCACAGGTATTTGTACTAGCAAAGCACATGGAAACCACTCAACCTACTGCGAAGTTCTCTGAGAAGTATCTCGGACCATTCAAAGTTCTGGAGTGCGTAGGAACTCTCTTGTACAAGTTACAACTCCCTTCCTACCTCAGTCGTATCCATCCAGTTTTCCATGTATCCCAACTCAAATCATATACTCCAAACTCGATTCCACATCACAAACAAACTCCTCCACCTCTGGTGGAAGTCGATGGCAAAGAGGAATACAACGTTGCGGAGGTCCTAGATTCAAAATTGGATTGTCGATACAAGAAATGTCCACTACGGTATTATATCCGGTGGGCAGGATATGAAGGTACAGACAAAGAGTTTTCCTGGGTTGCTGCGAACGAAATTCATGCGGACGAGCTAGTTCCAGCTTTCCATCTTTGTTACCCTCACAAACCTGGACCATTATGATCAACGACCACTTAATTTTTACTATTCATTCATTGGAAATACTAATTTTTATTTTACTAGTACAACAACTCCTCACGAAACCTTTGCAATTCATCACCATTACATTCCATACTACCTGCTACATTACCTACTAAATTCCAAACCTTCATGCCAAGGAGTTCCGCGATCCATCCTTTGCAAAACTAACTTTGAACTCTCACATTTCCTTATGTCCACAACCATTGCGATTCTTTCCTCGTGGAACGAATCCTAACTTTTCACATTCCCTTCCTTCTACAACCATCGCAATTCCCTCCTTGCGGAACGAATCTTAACTCCTTACACTTATTCATAAAACAAAACCCTTACAATTCCAAAATCACCAAAAAAGGCAAATACTCATAAAAATTAAAGCAAAACAAAACAAAACAAAAAACAAAAACCAAAAACAACAGACTGTTATGATCATGCACAAAAGGATTGTCGGGAATGATTGCGGGATGATTGCGCGAAAATATGAAGGAAAATACTTCGCGAGGTAAAACAATCCTATACAAGGTAGTCGGACCTTGACTCCACTATTAGTAGAGTCCTTGACACTCCGCGTGTCCACAAGAGAAGAAAGGTAAATGTGTTCCATTTGCGATGAACGTCGCAGAACGTACTGACAGTGAGGATGTTAAAACCATGATAAAGATAGATGATTAAATGGTATCACTATCAAAGTGCTATCAAGGTTGATATTTAAACTAAGGAACTACCTATTCAATACCGTAGCTTTATACTTGTCACAAAGAGGTGATGATGGTGGCGGAGCGGAGCGGAGACTTGGACAGAGGCGGACAGCTGGTCCTGGTCCCAATGACAAAGTTATATTGATAATGAATACAAGTAAGTAGGTAAAAGACATACCTGGTCCCAACGACAAAGAGGTCAAGATAAGGGACCAGGTTGTGGGGGCTGGCTTATATATACAAGGCGGAGTGTGGGAATTATGATGTAATACTGTATAGCTCAGGCACAAGGAATGGAACGGAACTGATAGAATAGAATGGAAGGTTCCGGAATGATTATTGTAGGTAGGAGAGCTCGGATGGTGTATCATAAAGAAAGGAAAATGATAGGGGTGGCTCACTTCATGACATTACCCCCCTCCTTATGACCATTGCCCTCAATGGTCAAGCTTTTGCTGCCTGGGGGTGCTTTTTGTGGAATTTTCGGATAGTTGTAGGGGCGTGTTCAAGATTTGGTGCAGATTCCCATGAGTTGTGTCCTGCATCGTAGCCTTTCCACTTTACCAAGTACTCTAATTTTCCACCTAATCCGACTATCCAAGATGTCCTCGACTTCATACTCTGGCTCATCCTCATCCTCTAGGTATACTGGTTCTGGTGGTGTTGCAATTTCGCCATTGACGGAGTTCCCTCTCCAAGGGTACAGTTCATTGACATGGAACACAGGGTGGATGCGGTCTAGCGACAGTGGGAGGTCTAAGCGGTAGTCCAAAGGGCCAACCTTCTCCAAAATCGCATATGGTCCTAGCTGTCGATCCCCCAGTTTCTCACTGGAAAGTTGAAGCTTGATGTCTTCTGTGCTTAGCCAGACCTGATCTCCAACTTGGAACTGATGTGCCTTTCATTTTCCCCATTTGTAGTTTTCCTTTTGCTGTCTTTTCCCCAGGTGCAGCGCCGCCCCAGTGTCCTGTCACGCATCACGCAGTATCTGGATGCGATCATCCACCGCCGGAATCCCACTCCGTTGTCCCACTGGAATGTTGAATAGAGGCAGGTAACCATACGTGAGTTCAAAAGGGGACGTTCCCAGTGCTGAGTGGGTGCGGGAGTTAATCACAAATTCTGCCATGGGCAGGTGCTCTGCCCAGTCATCCTGACAGCGTCCCACATAGAGCCTGAGGTACTTTTCGACTTCTTGGTTTGCCCGTTCAGTCTGTCCATTCACTTGGGGGTGGTATCTGGAGGTGAGGTTTGATTTGATTCCTAGGTGGGAGAGTAGTGATCACATGAGTTTTGCTGCAAACTGGGGTCCCCAGTCTGATACAAAGCGGAGGGGAAGGCCATGGAGGCGAAAAATTTCGCGATAGTAGATGTCAGCCACCCCTGCTGCTGTGATTGAGGTTGTACAAGGAATTGCATGGATTTGTTTACCATAGAGGTCAGTGCAGACTAGAATCACATCATACCCTTGCGAATTGGGCAGCTGTGTGATCAGGTCAACTCCCACTTCTTCCCACAAGCCTGCTGGGATGTCTAGGGGTAGTGTTACTGCTCGTGGGTGTCTCTGTATCTTCTTCCTAGCACAAGTCTCGCATCCTTCAACATATTTTTCGACAAAGGATCGCAGGGTGGGCCACCAAAAGTGGGTACTGATGAGGTCAAGGGTATTGTGAAGTTCAGGGTGGCCAGCAGAGGGGTTGTCATGGCATTGTTTGAGTATTTCTTTCCGCAGGTCATCGTCTGGTGGGACGTATACCCTCCCTCGGTGGTACACTAATCCGTTGTCTTCTTCCCATTCTGCTATCCCATTAGCCAAGTGTTTGAGACCGCTTCTCCTAAGCTCTTCCAGTCCTTCCAGTACTTGGGCCTCCTTCTGAGATGCCTGTCGGATATGGTCCTCCAGTGGGTTCTGTAATGAGGTTGCTGCCACTCGCATAAAATGGGCTGGTTTCAGGATGATCTGTTGTTGATTATCTTTGCTATCCAAAACTTGATGTGCTGCCATGCGAGAGAGAGCATCTGCCTGAGTGTTGGACTTGCCCGGCCGGTGAGTGAGTTGGAAATTGAAGCGGGACAGCCATAGTGCCCATCATGCCTGCTGTCTACTAAGGTCCTGAGTAGAACGCCAGAATTCCAGGTTTGCATGATCAGTGAGGATCTCGAATGGTTGTGGTGAACCTTCCAGGAAGCTTCTCCAGTCCTTTAATGCTTCGATGATGGCAAGCATCTCTCAGTCGTAAATTTCATAGTTTCGTTCAGCTGGTTGCATGGAGGCTGATCGAAATGCTACTGGGTGCCACTGGCCATTGTCTTGTTTCTGCATTAGAGCTCCTCCCGTAGCAAAGCCTGTTGCATCCACCTTGAGTTGTGTGAGCCTATTAGGGTCCCAGAGTGCCAGTACCGGTGCTGTGATAAGTGCTTCCCTTAGGGTGTTGAATGCTTGTTGCTGGTGTGTCCCCCAACTGAAGCCCGAGTCTTTCTTGGTCAGGTTGTTCAGAGGGCGTGCTATGTGGGCAAAGTTCCGTATGAATCGGCGGTAGAAGTTAGCAAAACCTAAGAATCCCCGTAGCTCTCGCAGATTCTTTGGGATAGGCCAGTCGCGAACTGCAGCTACTTTTACCAGGTCCATGCTCACTTCACCTTCTGATATCACTAGTCCTAGGTATTCGATCTGGAGCTCCTCAAATTCACACTTCTCGGGTCATAGGTAGAGGTCATGTTTCTCTAGCTGTTTGAGTACCTCTCTTACTATCCGCCGATGTTCTGGTATTTCATTGGTGAAGATGAGAATATCATCTAGGTAGACTGCTACTTTCCCTGCCGCCACTAGGTCTGAAAAGATGGAGTTCATGAGCGCTTGGAAAGTGGCTGGGGAGTTGGTGAGACCAAAGAACATTACGCTGGGTTCAAACAACCCTCGGTTGGTTGCAAAGGCAGCTTTCCACTCGTCACCCTCTTTAATCCGAACATTGTTATAGCCCCATCTGATGTCAAATTTGGTGAAATACCGTGCCCCCTGCAGACGGCTAACAATGTCAGCAACCAATGGGAGGGGATAACGGTTCTTCAGGGTTACTTGGTTAAGTTTCCTGTAGTCCTGTACAAAACGGAGTTTTCCATCCTTCTTCTTTATGAAGAAGACAGGTGAAGACAGTGGTGACTTCGAGGGGCGAATATAGCCTTTTCGGAGGTTGTCATCCAGAAAGTGGTCAAGTTTGCCTTGTTCATTCAATGACATTGGATAGACTTTTGTGTGCATGGTTTCCGGTGCACCTGGGATCAATTCAATGGCATGATCCCAGGGTTGGTGGTCAGGGAGGCACTCTGAAGCAGTTTCGGAAAATACCTTTTCAAAGTCACGGTAGGGTTCTGGGACCATTTCTTCAAAGGTTTTCGGAGGTTTTGCTTTGTGGGCCTGTTCCGCTAGCTGTTGGGAGTAGGTGAACCCTGCAGCACACCAGACCTCTTCTGTTTGTTCGTGTAAGATTCCTGACTTCACCCATGCACGTTGGGTTCATCAGTTTGCTCGAATGCGGTGTATGGGCAACTCTTCTGTCTTCTCATCCAGTGTGTCAAGTGGTGGTTCGGGGGTGATAACAGTTTCAATTTCCTCCACCGTGTCTTGCTCTTCCACCTCCTCTATCATTGTTTGTTGTGATCTGACTGTGAGTCGTCCTTTCTCCCAGTCAATATCTGGATTGGCCTTACGTAGCCAGGGGAGTCCTAAGATTAGGTCTTCGCTTCCCAGATTAGTTACTAGCAAGTCTGTCCACCGTTCTTGGTTATCAACAGTCAGGGCTAGACGTGCAAAGTGTGTGATCTGCCTTGCTTGGTTAGCAGACCCATCAATGTTAAAGATGCCAATGGGTTTCCTGAGTGGGAAGGTCCTTACATGGTGGCGGGTGACAAACTCTTGGTCCAAAAAGAGCAGTGGCTCCAGAATCAACCATGGCTGCAGTTGCTATACTGTGATTTCTTCCTCTTAGCTTTGCGTTAATTCAGAAGTGAGATGAATTGGAGTTCAATTCCGAAATAGTAGATATTTTACAGGATGGAAGAGAATCATATGCGGATGTGGAATGTATAGCGAACTGGTTTACGGGTACTCTCAATGCAGCCGAGACGGGCACCTGCTTTAAAAACCCTCCTGAGAACCTGGTGCTGGGGCCATGGCATTGGCTCTGTTAAGGAGCTCCTGGAGCTGGGCAATCTGGGTGGAGAGGTCAGGCGTAAGTGGGGACAGAGCAGTGGGGGCTGGAGTGGAAGCAGCAATTTGGACGGGTTCATTGGGGAAGAGGGTGAAGGGTGTCAAAGAGGAAGCAGAGACTTGTTGACAGCGGGGTTGTTGGTGCTTACCCCGTCCACGTTCTAGACCCATGAACTTGTCTTGGCAGACTGATTCTAGGTGGCCTCATCGTCCACAGTAGCAGCAAACTGTCTCCTTGTATGATCAGTTCCTCTTTTTGTGACTCTGTGAGCCACACCCATAACACCTTCCTCTCATCTGAGCCACGAGGCTTTCTCTGCTGTTACCACTAGTGTGCGTGGCACCGACATCCATAGCATGGGAGTTGGCAGGGGGGGAGGAGATATGGGAGGTGCCTGGATTGCGACCTGTCATGGTGGGATCGTGCAGGAACACATCTACTGAAATTGCTCGCCTAATAGCCTCCTCTAGGGTGGGAGCTAGTCTCTGGGCTATATTGACTACAATGAGATTTTGTCAGATCTCTGGGTTGAGGCCGCTATGGAAGCGTTCTCGCAGGTCGATGTCTGAAAGTCCAGTCTGATCACCAGTGTCCTTGAAATTCTGTGCAAATTCCGCTACCGTTTGAGCTTTTGCCTGCCTGAGATGCTGGATTGCATTCCGGGCCTCCATACCTGCATCAATGGATTCAAATTGGAGGGTGAAGGCTGTTTTGAAGTCTTCCCATCGTCCATTGAAGGGTTGTTGGTTATGGCTGAATTCTAGGAGGTACGGTGTGGCCCAGTCAGCAGCCTTGCCTGAGAAGAATCCTAGCGCTGCCTTGATCAGCTTTCCTTCATTGTTACTCAAATCTGGTTGTTCCATTGCCCAGCTTTGATACTGAGCAATGAAGCAACGTGCTTCTGCACTACTAGAGCCTTTGAAGAGCTCAGGCTTATTCATACTGGACTTGGCTGAGGCTTTGTGGAGGTTGGCCGTGAGCTGGGCCACCTGCTCAATGAGCTGTGCCATGAGCTGATTGGTGTTGACTTCGGGGGTTGACATAGTGGGTGGGGGTACAGTTGGAGCAGGGGTTAGGATGGGTGTGATCACGGTACCATCAGAAAGATTCTCTTCTTTACTGATGGAGTTGGCAATGGCGTTTGGACAGGGTTGAGAACTGCAGTCAGCCCAGGAATTGCTTTCGCTGCTGTGGATGTGAGTTTGGTCTTTAGTGTCAAAAGTGTGTGGATAGGTCAAGCAGTCAATAGCTTGGGCGGACAGGCTTGGTGCGGCAGCGTCTGTAGATGTGGTGAAGGCAGAGCCTGCAAGGATAACCTAATTGGTAGGCTATCGGTGCAGTAGGGGATCTTGACCTAATGTCACAAAGAGGTGACGACGGTGGCAGAGTGGAAGCGGGCAGATACTGGTCCCAATGACAAAGTTATATTGATAATAAATACAAGTAAGTAGGTAAAAAACATACCTGGTCCCAATGACAAAGAGGTCAAGATAAGGGACCAGGCTGTGGGGGCTGGCTTATATATACAAGACGGAGTGTGGGAATTATGATGTAATACTGTATAGCTCAGGCACAAGGAATGGAACGGAACTGATAGAATGGAATGGAAGGTTCCGGAATGATTATTGTAGATAGGAGAGCTCGGATGGTGTATCATAAAGAAAGGAAATGATAGGGGTGGCTCACTTCATGACAGGTGGTTCCGCGAAGGAATGGTTCGAACCAGATATTCTGGATCTGAACCTCTCCGCGATGCCAGTGTGGATGAGCTCCTTCGTGGCATTGGTGAAGCAACTCCAGGACAATTTCGGTATGTATGATGCACAGGGGGAAGCCGAGGATAAGATCGGCACGTTAAGGATGAAGGAGTCCAACAACGTACAGAAGTATAATATCTGTTTTAATACCCTCGCAGCGTCTACTAACTGGGACTCGCATGCCCTTAAGTGGGCTTATCAACGCAGCTTAGCAAGCCATATCAAAGATGAGATGGCTCGTCTTCCGGAACCGAAGATGCTTGCGGAATACCATTACGAGGTCCTTTGCGTAGATAATAGGTACTGGAGATGAGAAGAAGAGCGGAAAGGAGAAGCTGCTAGATCGACAGGTGCTTCCTCGGGAGGGAAAGCATCGAACACGTCGAAGAAGAACACACCAGGTTCTTCACAATCTCCTACCACCACCACCACGACCTCGACCTCGACGAATAACTCGGGGAAGAAAGGTAAGTCTAGTGGAGGTGGAAATGCCTCGTCATCAACGAGTTCTGCGGTGACTAAACCTGCATATGCGAGCAACCTCGGCTCGGATGGAAAGCTCCTCGCAAAGGAGTCGGAACGTCGAAAGAAGTTGGGGTTATGTGGATTTTGCAGAGGAAGTCATAAGTTCGACAACTGCGAGAAATGAAAGGCTCGTGTCACGAAACATCTTTTTTCATTATTCTTTTCCTTTTCTTTTATTTACTTACCTAATCACTGAGGCACTTACACCAGTGCTCATTATATTCTCATTATCATTTAGGTTACACGTGTCAACCTTATTGTTCTCGCGTTGTCGTTTCACTTAGGAGCAACTCTCTCATGCCTGTCAGCCCATTGACAGGACGACGTCATTATTGTTCCACCTCCATGCTTCTTTTTATATTGCCTTATTGTTTACTCACTGAATACCTACAGCTTTACTTATGGATACGAGTGACTCTTATTGTAGATCCTCACGGTTATGGTGCGAGACATCTCTCACAGTTTCATATCCCATTTCATATATAAGACTAGGTATTTTGTAGTTATATTCCTTAGCTCTATTCTCGTCTATTCTCCTCGGTAGCTAGACTAGTATTGGGTTGTTATATCCATCCTCTTTTTGCTCTTTCGCCCTCTTGCTCATCATCTATTGTGTGACGCCTGGTTGTCTCTTGTGAGAGCTAGCGAGTCGCTGACAGCTCGCGAAGCTCATTGATGTGCCGCAGAAACACAGGAAGTAGTGGCAAGTACCTCTTCAGTATCGGAAAAATAGTCCGCAACTCCTGTACCCCAGTACAAAGCGGGAGTTGCATTGACCAGGTTCATACTACCGGGGAAGTAAAATTAAATGCATCCACTCTTTTTTACGATGAACGATCTTTTACAATACCTCTTACTATAGATTTTTCACTTCGCGACGTTTCCGCGAAGCTTTCTTTTGTTTCTTTACTCGACTCCAGTTCTACCGATTGTTTTATTGATTCTCATTTTGTATATAAACATTCTCTTCCTACTTCTTCTATTTCTCCAATCAATCTCCGACTCTTTGATGGTTCTTTATCTCTGAAACCAATTTCCGAGACTACGTCTCTTAATGTTCGGTTTCTCTCTGGCGAGCTACTACTGCTGACATTTTATGTCACTTTACTAGATTCCTCTTGCGAGGCAGTTTTAGGTTACAGTTTCTTGACCCACTACAATCCATTGATTGACTGGGCATCGAGAAACATTATATTCCACTCCACCAAGCAAGTTGAGTTTCCCTCAACATCCTCACTTCTGCGAACACTCGTTCCGGAAGAAACTGTCCCCTCGCGGGGTCAGCCTATCATTAGTTCCGAAGAGGTTCCTTCACGATCCTCGTCGCAAACTCGTTCTCGCCATTCACCTCATCCTTTATCGGACTCTTTCCCCTATGAACCCATCTATTCCTATCCTTTGGTGGCTCAATTGGCCGCTTCGCGACTTGAAAACCCAGAGATCGACATTGCTCTTGTCAACACGGAACTATTCAACTGTGCTTGCAAGAATGCCAAGTGTGAACCGCTAATCTTACGCGCGGTTCACAGCGAAGTCACTGCACGAGCTGCTTTGACGACTTCGGCAAGCAATCCTTCCTCGTTACCAAAACATTATGTGGACTTTGCGGATGTCTTCGACGAAGTCGAATCTGAAGTACTGCCTGAGCATCGACCTTACGACCTCAAGATTGAATTGGAGGAAGGCGCCGAACCACCTATTGGTCGCCTTTACCCTCTTTCTGCCAAGGAATTAGAGGCTCTACGCGATTTCATCGATAAGCACCTCAAATCCGGTGTTATTCAACCTTCGTCCTCTCCTCATGGAGTTCCGGTATTATTCGTACCGAAAAAGGATGGAAAACTTCGACTTTGCATAGATTTTCGTGGTCTTAACAACATCACGAAGAAGGATCGATATCCTTTGCCTCTTATTTCTGATTTACTAGATGCTCCGAAAAAAGCTAAGATTTATACTAAACTCGATCTTGCTCATGCGTACCATTTAGTTCGAATCGCGGAAGGCGACGAATGGAAAACGACATTCAGAACCCGTTGGGGCTCTTACGAATGGAAGGTTATGCCATTCGCACTCACTAATGCTCCTGCGGCTTTCCAAAGGTTCGTGAATGACATATTCGCTGATCTTTTAGATGTTTATGTTATCGTCTCCCTTGACGATATACTTATCTACTCCGATGACGAGACATTACATCGCGAACATGTTCGCGAGGTTCTCCGTCATCTTTGTAAACATCAACTCTACACAAACATTGCGAAATGCGAATGGGAGATTGATACGGTAGAGTATCTTGGTTATATTCTTTCTCCGGAGGGCTTAACGATGTCAAAAGACAAAGTAAAAGCTATCATTGACTGGCCGGTACCTCGGAAAGTCAAAGACATCCAGTCTTTTCTCGGATTTGCTAATTTCTATAGACGTTTTATTTATAATTATAGCGATATCATAGTCCCGATGATGCAACTTACACAAAAGGATACACCTTGGAATTGGAATACCAACTGCCAGGATGTTACGATCATGCGCACCGGTTGTACACATCGCGCGTAGCGCTTCGCACCGACGCAGTCAACCGTACATGATCAAGTCCATCATCGATGCGATGCACCGATGATATGGATCAGGTAATCTACTTCCGTGATACCTATCCCCCTTATCCCGTCGCTCCTCCTTCGGACGGGCTATACACCATACTGCCTTACTCTCCCCATTAGTCCACTGTCTTCCTATCTGCACTCGTTATCTCTACTCCCGATTCATCGTAACTACTTTAGGATATTCTGTAGCAATACCGGAGATAACGAACTTAGCATATAAGACTTGCGGTCGTAGGTAGAAGCCTTAGTTTTAATATCGAATCGGTACGACACTAATATCATACTCCACTTACTCTCTATTACTCTTCAACCTCGTTCAACCCCGTCGACCTTCAGTCGATACTATCTCAATCTTGAACGAACTCAACACGGACCACACGGAGTAGCGAGGATACTGTCGATAATGGTATCAAAGGTCCACTCGATCTGCGCGCTCCTAACACAGGAAGCCTTCAAGAAGCTCAAATATAGCTTCACTCACGCTCCTATTCTGGCACATTGGGAACCAAACCGACATCTAATCGTGGAAACAGATGCCTCAGATTACTCATTAGCCACAATCCTCTTGATCTTACTACCTGACAGAGAAATTCACCCCATCGCATTCCTCTCGAGGACTTTTCAAGCTGCGGAACTCAACTATGACACTCACGATAAGGAGCTTCTTGCGATCTTCAAAGCATTCAAAGGCTGGCGACATTACCTCGAGGGATTGGGAGATCCTATCGACATCGTTACCGATCACAAGAATCTCAAATACTTCTCGACGACGAAAATCCTTATGCAATGACAAGTTTGTTGGTCCAAGTACCTGCACCAATTTAACATGGTGATCCGATTCAGACCAGGTATGTTAGGTGAAAAACCTGATTCAATGACTAGATGCTGGGACATCTATCCAAAAGAGGGGGATATCGGCTACGCGCAAGTTAACCCACATAATTTCAGACCCATTTTCACTAATGAACAACTAACTACTTCCCTTTGAGCTACATTCCTAGAAGGACCGGCACTTCGCGCCTCCATTGTTATGGATTTAGAGGCACTTCATTCCGCTATTCACGATTCAATTGAACTGGATCCGGAATCAATCGCGGGACTGAAGTTTGCAAAGGATGGTACGAACACTCATTGGACATTAGGGTCTGATGGATTGTTACGACTTGACGATTGCATTTACGTTCCTAACACTCCTAATTTATGACTTCAAATTCTACGCTATTTTCATGACCACCCACATTCAGGTCATTTTGGTCAAAACCAGACTCTAGAAGCTATTCGACAACAATACACTTGGCCAAAGGTTCGTGATTATATTAATTCGTGCACGGTTTGCGGATGCAACAAACCTCGTCGACATAGACCATACAGTCTACTCAAACTACTTCCGGTTCCTGTCCGACCTTGGGATTCTATATCGATGGACTTCATCGAACAACTACCGGACTCTAAAGGACATACGGCTATTTTAGTAATTGTGGATCGAGCCTCAAAACAAGGTATATTCATCGCAACACACGACAAAATAACGTCCGAAGAGCTCGTGGAGTTGTTTGTCCATCACGTTTTCTCGAAACACTGAGTTCCTAGTCACATCACTTCTGATTGAGGCTCGGAATTCATTTCAGTTTTCTTTTGCACTTTAGGGGAAGCTCTCTCGATCAAGCTACACTTCACCTCGGGATACCATCCTGAGGGGGATGGACAGACGGAACGAGTTAACCAGACTCTGGAACAATATATTCGTATGTATTGCGCGTATCAACAGGACGATTGGGCAAAGCTTCTGCCTATCACGGAATTTGCATACAACAATGCTCCTAATGCATCTACTGGTATTACTCCGTTCTTTGCGAATAAAGGTTATCATCCTAACATTACAGTGAAACCTGAAATCGACATCTGTTCTGATTGCACGATTGACTTTGTGACAAATTTAGATGAGATTCATTCTTTCCTCTGCGAAGAAATCACTAATGCGCAAACTCGATACAAAGAGCAAGCGGACAGAAAACGCATTACTCACCCAGATTTTCCCATTGATCCACAGGTATTTGTACTAGCAAAGCACATTAAAACCACTCGACCTACTGCGAAGTTCTCTGAGAAGTATCTCGGACCATTCAAAGTTCTGGAGTGCGTAGGAACTCTCTTGTACAAGTTACAACTCCCTTCCTACCTCAGTCATATCCATCCAGTCTTCCATGTATCCCAACTCAATCCCTATACTCCGAACTCAATCCCTCATCGCGAACAAACTCCTCCACCTCTGGTGGAAGTCGAATGCAAAGAGGAATACAACGTCGTGGAGGTATTAGATTCGAAATTGGATCGTCGATACAAGAAATGTCCACTACGGTATTACATCCAGTGGGCAGGATATGAAGGTACAGACAAAGAGTTTTCCTGGGTTGCCGCGGATGAGCTGGTTCCAGCTTTCCATCTTCGTTACCCTCACAAACCTGGACCATCATGATTAATGACCACTTAATTTCTTCTATTCATGCATTGGAAATACTAATTTTTATTCTGTTAGTTCAAAAACTCATCGCAAAACATCCGGGATCCATCACCATTACATTCCGTATTACCTACTAAATTACTTACTAAATTCCAAACCTTCACTCCAACGAGTTCCGCGATTCATTCTTCGCAAGCTACCTTCAAACTCTCACATTCTATTCCTTCTGAAACCATCGCGATTTTTCCTCACGGAACGAATCCTTACTTCTCACATTTTCTTATTTTCAAAACCATCGTGATTTCTTCCTCGCGGAACGAATCCTTACTTCTCACATTTTCTTATTTTCAAAACCATCGCGATTTCTTCCTCGCAGAACGAATCTTAACTCCTTACACTTATTTCTAAAACAAAACCCTTACAATCCGAAACCACCAAAAAAGGCAAAAAAACTTATAAAATTAAACAAAACAAAAAACAAACAAAAACAAAAACCAACAGACAACAAAAAACCGATAAAGAAACTATTACAAAATTAGATGAAAAATAATTACAAGTCAAAAATTTACTACTACCCTTCACGGGAATTACGTCGCACGACGTTTTCCTTCGCGAATTCTTTTCCTCTTTCTCCCCTCCTCATCTTCTTTGTTATCCTCTTCTTCTTTGTTTTCTTCTTCCTCTTCTTCCTCTTCCTTCTCTTCCTCACCTACTTCGTTGCCCAGTTGTTGCTGCACAATACGAACCAACTCTTCCATCGCGAAGGCTGCTTGACTCATGACCTGAGGAGAGTGCCCATCTGCCTCTTCAGGGCTTTGTTCTGCTCCGCGAGCAGATCCAATTTTACTCCCCACTCAGCACCTACAATACTCCTTTCCGCTACGCGCCTTGCGGGACCCTCGTACAGACCATTTTCATCAACCCTCGGCTTTTTCTTCCTGGATCTTTGGGCTGCATTATCCCCTGCCCAGCTACACCTCTGTCATTGGAGGTGACAGGCCAGACAGGCCTGAGTCCGGGGTTTCCCGGGTTGTGCGATGCAGTTCGAAGTGTTTCTGTCAGCGACTCGCTAGCTCTCTCAAAAGATAACCAGGCATCACATGATGAACGATGAGCAAGAGGATGAGAAAAGCGATGAGGATAAAACAACCCAACTACAAGTCTAGCTACCGAGGAGAATAGACGAGAATAGAGCTAAGGAATATAACTACAAAATACCTAGTCTTATATATGAAATGGGATATGAAACCGTGAGAGATGTCTCGCACCGTAACCATGAGGATCTACAATAAGAGTCGCTCGTATCCATAAGTAAAGCTGTAGGTATTAGGTGAGTAAACAATAAGGCAATATAAAAAGAAGCATGGAAGCGGAACAATAATGTCGTCATCCTGTCAATGAGCTGACAGGCATGAGAGAGTTGCGCCTAAGTGAAACGACAACGTGAGAACAATAAGGTTGACGCGTGTAACCTAAATGATAATGAAAATATAATAAGTGCTAGTGTAAGCGCTTTGGTGATTAAGTAAGTAAATAAAAGAAAAGGAAAAGAACAATGAAAAAGATCGTTTCATGACATTACCCCCTCCTTAGAGCGCAAGTTCCACGAAGCGCTTGTCGTCTAACGAAATTTTCGGAGGGTAATTGTGATGGCGTGTTTTCGGTGTCTGGCGGAGGCATAGGGCGGAATAATTCAGTCGGAAATAAGGAAATAGGAATCTCGAGTCTACTTAGAGTGGTGGGTTTGGGTTTGGTCGGGTTTTTGTCATGGAATTCCTTCAACAAATCAGAGGAATGTGTGATGTTGGACTGAGGTTCCCAAGTGTCTTCATGTGGTCCGTATCCTCTCCACCTGACCTTGTACTTGATTCCTCTTCCTACCTTTCGTGAGTCGAGAATCTCCTCGACTTCGAATTCTTCTTCTTCTCCTACGATGACAGGAGGTGGGCGAGTGTTTCGTGGTTGAGAGGGGAATTGCGGTTCTCTATAGGGAGTGAGAAGGACTTCGTTAAAAACGTTATGGATATGTTTCCACGTGGAGGGGATATCTAATTTATAGGAGCTAGCACCTATCTTCTTCTGAACTGTAAATGGTCCAAACCATTTATCTCCTAACTTTTTCATTGGCTGATCTGTCGATAAATTAGTTCCCTCAAGCCAAACCTTATTGCCTGGCTTGTACTCTACTCCAACTCTTCGGATTTCTTCATATCCTTGTTGGCCTTTCCTAAGGCCGCTCCTACCTCCTCTCGAACCTTCCTCATTCCATCTGCAAATGCCTGTGCTGTGGGGTTGTCCGAAGTCATTTGAGGTGCTGTACCTTTATAGGGATGTCTACCATTGTCAGCATAGAAGGGGGAAACTTTCGTCGCAGAGTGTACTCAATCGTTATAAGTGAACTCTGCGAGCAGTAACCACTCGTGCCAGTCGTTTTGATGGTAGTTGATAAACAAACGGAGATAGTGTTTGATCTCCTGATTCGTCCGTTCTGTCTGGCCGTTAGTCTGTGGGTGATACGCCGTGGTGTAGTTTGCTTCTATTCCTAAAAGACAGTAGAGTTCCTTCATGAAACGAGAATGATACTGAGGTCCTCGATCATGTATGATTTTTCGTAGAATGTCGTAGATAGAGAAAATACGATCCCAATAGATTTTTGCCATTCCCTCTGATGTGACTGTAGTGTGCGATGGAACAAGTCATAATCTTTTGGAAAAATGGTCAACAAACACTGAAATAGTGTTATATCCTCCTGACTCCGGTAGTTCTCCTATCATGTCAGTACCAATTATCTGCCAAGGTTCTGATGGAACTGAGTGTGGATGTAGTCATCCTACCGGTTTGGTACGATGAGCCATCGTAGCCTGGCATTTCTCGCAACCTTCGACGTACTTCCCTGCATCCCGTGTAACCCCTGGCCACCAGTAGTCTCGAGTAATCAATTCCGTAGTTTTATACTGTCCAGGATGTCCCGCTAGCGGCGTGTCGTGGTACTGAGTGATTATTTTAGATCGGAGTAGGCGGTTTTTCGGTACATAAACACGCCCTTTCCATGTAATGACTTTGTCAGTTTCAGTCCACTCTGGGTTTTTTGCAGCGAGGGCATCCTGTACGGTTCGGTCTACTTGGTTTCTACTCTTTTGGATCTCTGATAGCAGGAGATCTTCAGGAGCCAATAGGTCGAGAGCTTGGATGAAAAGTTCCAGTTTCAGGAGAACAATGTTCTCATTGTCCTTGTCCCCCGTCTCAAGACCTGTCATCCTCGACAGGGCGTCAGCTTTCATCATCGATTTACCAGGCTTATGAACAAGATCGAAATTATACTCCGCTAACTCCAGTACCCAGCGCGCTTGTTGTCGGTTGAGCTTCTGCGGCTTCTTGAAGTACTGGAGGTTTGTGTGATCTGTAAAAATTTCAATCTGTTTCTCCGTGCCCAACAAATACTGTCGCCAGTCGTCAAGTGAGTCCATAATCGCCATGAGTTCTTTGTCATAGATTTCGTAATTACGCTCAACCTTGTTGAGGGAACGTGAATGAAAAGCGATTGGATACCACCTATTGTCGACAAACTGTGATAAGACTGCGCCATTGGCATAATCAGATGAATCAGCCTCGACTCGGAATTGTCCCTGGTTACGAGGAATCAATAAAACGACTTCCTCACAAATACGGCGTTTCAACTCTTTGAACACCTCCTCCTGGTCTTTCTCCCACTTCCAAGTCCCGTTTCCTGTGAGCTGTGTTAGTGGCTTTGCTACAAGACTGAATCCACGAATGAATCGTCGGAAGAAGTTGCAGAATCCTAGAAACTGCTGGATGTTGCGCTTCTTTTGTGGAGTAGTCCATTCTCTAACGGCTTGTACTTTCTTGGGATCCATGCGAATAGTTCCGTTACCAATGATGATACTGAGGTAGTTGATAACCGGTTTTTCGAAAGAGCATTTTTCGGGTTTAAGAAATAGTTTGTGCTCCCGTAGAATATCGAGTACTTGCTTTACAATTCGTCGATGCTCTTCTATACCGTCGGTAAAAATCAGTATGTCATCCATGTAAACGATAACATGACCTCTATTGACGAGATCTCGCAGGATATGGTTCATAAAACCTTGCAACATCGCAGGAGAGTTAGTGAGTCCGAAGAACATAACAGTTGGTTCGAATAACCCCTGGTTAGTTCGAAAGGCCGCTTTCCATTCATCACCTTCCTTTATGCGGATGTTGTTGAATCCCCATCTGATATCCATCTTCGTGAAGATTTTAGCACCTTTTAAACGATCGATCAGCTCCTGAATGAGAGGAAGTGGATACCAGTTTTTAACCGTCATCTCGTTCAGTTTACAATAGTCTTGTACCGGTCGTAAGGTGCCATCTTTCTTTTTGATGAAGAAGAAGGGGGATGCCATCTGCGAGGTCGAAGGTCAGATTTGTCCAGTTCGAAGGTTTTCTTCAAGGAACTTGTCGAGTGCCTCTTGTTCCTTTGGGTTTAGCGGGTATACTTTACAATCTAAAGGTTTGGAACCTGGTGTTAGATCGATAGCGTGGTCCCAAGGACGTCGTTCTGGCAACTGGTTGAATTCCTTCTGACTGAAAACATCAGGATACTCTTCGACGTAGGGTTTGGAAGTGTCGAACTCTTCAACTGTTTCTTTCTTGGCTTGTTCCTCCGTCCACTTTCGTGACTGTACCTGCTCATGAACATATCTATCCCAGTCAAACAAGAAAAGCTGTTCGCCTTCCTGCAATGCTGCTCTAGAATGGGTATCCTCTGGTGTCCAAAAGTGTGGGTTGTAACTGCATCTTGTTGGACACCTGTCGAAAGTCAGTTCAGATGTTTTACAATCAATGCTAGGGTTATGATGTCGTAGCCAGTCTAGTCCTAGAAAGATATTATTCTTTCCTAGACTTACCACTCCGAACTGGATGATCTCTGAATGATCACCGATAGTCATCCGGATCTCGACGTACTTGTCTATTGATCCGGAATCATTGAGTGTACTGTCAGCATTGTAGACAGGTGTTTTGATTGGTAAATCTTTCGTGATGAGGTTGTGCCGTTTGACGAAGTCCGAGTCAATACACAAACCAGTAGCTCCACTGTCGAGAAGTCCTTCTGTGACGATTTGTCGACTATCCTCCAGTGTTTCGAGTATTGCCGGAAGTTTCAGACTTTTGCCACGTGTCCTGCGAACATAACTTCTTTTGTTCTTGAGACTCCGGATGGCAGTGACTGCCGCTTTCCAGTTCCGTTTTCGTATGTCCATGACGGTTTCTTCTGAGGCTTCTTTCTCCCGGGAAGAGGGCATCCAAGTTCGTAACAATCCCACTGCTCTCGGGATCTGGTCTTCTCTAACTCTCTGAGTTAGCCATTCAGCAGTGTCGGGTTCGTACCATATAGGTTTTTCGGTTTTTTCGGTTTTATGTATGAAGGTGGACGTGTTTTTCTGTTTAGTACCTGTACTGATTACATAATCAACGCCATTATCAACAAATTCCGAAATGTCCATGTGCGAAGGCTCCTGCAGACCTATATCTACTGCAGAGCCTTTGGAAAACCCAAATCGTTAATGAAATCTGTACGTTCCTGCTCACTCATGTTTAGCATAATATTTCGGACTACCGCCTTTCTCTTGTGCGGGCAGTTCCTGCTCATGTGGCCTGGTTCGCCACAGTTGAAGCACAGCCGCTTCTCCCTTGCCTGGTCAATGTCCATCGGCCTGCCTGTTCCTCCGAACGTGGTGCCGGTAGCATCTCTTCTTGGCGCCGCAGGATACTCTGCCTTTGGAGCTACTTTCGGCTCCTGTTGGTTCTGCTGAGTGGACGACTGTCCATGACTCTGTCCCTGTGGGTTAGCGTTCCACCACCCCGCATACCCGTATCCTCTCTTCTGTTCGGCCCACTGCCGCCTTACGTTATCAACCCCTGTAACTACCTTCTTCAACTCCTTGTAGTCTTCAAAGGGCTCCGTTCGTCCTTTAATGATGTCGTACAGGAGGGTGTGATCAACCGCTCTCTCCGCTAGGGTAAGGACATGCGACTCATCCTTCTTGTATCCGGCATCCTTCAGCAACAATTCAAATTCTTTGAAAAAGTCACCAGCCGAAGACTTCCCCTGTCGGATATAAGTTAGTTTGTCGCGGGCCTCCTTCTCCTTCGCGACGTTCGTGAACTCCCTGTCCATATCGTCAATTAGCTGCTTCCCCGTAATGTCCCATGACCCATTGTCGATGTTGAAGTGGTCATCAGAGTAGACTTGGGCCCATTCGTCAGCTTTTCCTCCGACCAGGAAGGACATAATGATGGTCGTGACACGATGGGAGTTGTCGACCTGTTTAGTCTCTGTTAACTCAGAAACGTAAGCCATCATTCATCGTCGCCATGGTCGGTAGGTGGCGGGATCGCCATCGTAGTTCCCTGGTGTATTGACAAACACCCGGCGTGGACTAGAAGTGATGGTAGCGACTTCTGCTGGGTCGGGCGCATGTATCAACCGATCAGTCATGTTGAGTTATAGTAGAGGAGAGGATGAGTGTGTTTGGTAAAAATGAAAATGTGTAACATATCAAGAAAACTAGTTTCCAATGGCGTGTTGAATCCTAGGCAAGTTTGTAAAAGTTTGTTTGTGATGGGTGGTAGGTGGTAAAAGCTCTATTCTTCTGTCAGCGACTCGCTAGCTCTCTCAAAAGATAACCAGGCATCACATGATGAACGATGAGCAAGAGGATGAGAAAAGCGATGAGGATAAAACAACCCAACTACAAGTCTAGCTACCGAGGAGAATAGACGAGAATAGAGCTAAGGAATATAACTACAAAATACCAAGTCTTATATATGAAATGGGATATGAAACCGTGAGAGATGTCTCGCACCTTAACCATGAGGATCTACAATAAGAGTCGCTCGTATCCATAAGTAAAGCTGTAGGTATTAGGTGAGTAAACAATAAGGCAATATAAAAAGAAGCATGGAAGCGGAACAATAATGACATCGTCCTGTCAATGAGCTGACAGGCATGAGAGAGTTGTGCCTAAGTGAAACGACAACGCGAGAACAATAAGGTTGATGTGTGTAACCTAAATGATAATGAAAATATAATAAGTGCTAGTGTAAGCGCTTTGGTGATTAAGTAAGTAAATAAAAGAAAAGGAAAAGAATAATAAAAGAAAAGAATAATGAAAAAGATCGTTTCATGACAGTTTCCTTGGGAAACACAACGAACACATCCTTCGTGATTACGCGAAGGCGTGGGAGGAGGTATGTCGTCGGGGTCGTCATCATCATCATCGTCTTCATTGTCATCTCCATCATCGGGGTCCGGAGCTGAACCAACCTGTGTTTGTATTAATCAGTAAAACACATTGCGAAGAAACCAAATGAATTACCTGAGGAATCGACTGTTTCCTTTTCAAAATCGGTATCTTGACGTCCGGGGTATCACGAACCACGGAGGCCGACTTGTAAATTTTTTGTTTTGAGCCCAAAGGCTCCCGCAAGCTTCTCGCGGTTCCAGTTCTTCGTGATGCAGCATGAGCTGCATGCTCTCGACGTTCTTGTAACTCACTCAGGGCTTGAGCCCTACGACGATCTCGGTTGGCTTCTTCTTCAGCCAACTTCTTCAAAGTGTCAGCTTTCGCCTTCGCAATGTTCTCCTCGACGAGTCTCTCTTCTTCCCGCTTCTTCGTGGCCTGTTTCTCCTCCTCGAGCCTTCTTTCTTCCTTGAGTCTCCACATCTCCGCCTCGTGCTCTGCCTCATGAGCAGCTTCTTCCTCCAATCTAACCATCTCCTCCTCGAAGGCGGCTTCTTGAGCATCGATCTCGAGTTGACGGAGGCAGGCTCGTTCCGCCTGTTCACGAACGAGGCACGCTCGTCGTTCTTGCACTGTTTCGGTGGCTGTGATGGTAAAAGACATCATAGAGTGATGAGGACTTGGGAAAAAACAAAGAAATTCCTCGTGTTTTATACGCATTCGTTCGTTGAGGGCAGGTTCGACTCTAAATTTTTTGTTTACCTTGATCATAACTCACGTGGCACTTTGAAAATTTACTTTTCTTTTTTACTTTTCCATTCTATCTAATTTTAGATTCATCAATCATTAACAATCATGTAGGCTTTTGAGGGCGAAAGCCTAAGAGGGGGATACTGTTATATCTATGCAAGCTAAGTCTTTATGAGGCTTCGCGATCCATTCCGCTACTTAGATATTACTTATATCCTTTTACCACTATGCAATTACTTCGCGAAGAAATTCCAATGCAAAGCAATTACTCGTTATCTCTCATCATCCTTATCGGATCTACACTATCCCTTTTATATCTCTTCCTTTGTTCTTGACTTACGAGCTAACCAATTCGGGCATGGCATTGCTTCGCGATCCTGACTTACCTTTAGTATAAAGCTACGGTATTGAATAGGTAGTTCTTTAGTTTAAATATCAACCCTGATAGCACTTCGATAGTGATACCAATTAATCCTCTCTATCTGTATCATCGTTTTAAACATCCTCACTGTCAGTACGTTCCGCAATAGTCATCGCGAATGGAACACATTTAACTTTCTTCTCTTGCGGACACGCAAAGTGTCGAGGACTCTACTAATAGTGGAGTCAAGGTCCGACTACATTGTCTAGGATTGTATCACCTTGTGAAGTCTTTCACTTCGTATTTCCCTGCGATCATTCCCGACGATCCCTTTGTGCACAATCATAACAGGTGAACCAGGCCACATGAGTAGGAATTTCCTGCACAAGAGAAAGGCAGTAGTCTGGGGTATTATTCTGAACATGAGTGAGCAGGAACGTATGGACTTTATTAACAACTTGGGTTTTCCGAAGGCTCCTCAGTAGATATAGGTCTGCAGGAGCCTTCACATATGCATGTTTCAAATTTTGTTGATAGTGGTATGGATTATCTAATTAGTACAGTTACTAAACAGAAAAATGCCTCTGCCTTCACCCACATGAAACCCGAAACCAGAAACCCTATATGGTATGAACCCAACACTGCCGAGTGGCTGACTCAGAGAGTCAGAGAAGATCAAATCCCGAGGGTGGTGGGATTGTTGCAAACCTGGATGCCCTCTTCCCGAGAGAAGGAAGCCTCGGAAGAAACTGTCATGGACATATGAAAGTGGAACTGGAAAATGGCAGTCATGGCCATCAAAAGTCTCAAGAACAAGAGAGGCTATGTCCGTGGCACATGCAGCAAAAGCCTGAAACTTCCCGCAATACTCAAAACACTGGAGGATGGTCAACAGATAGTCATGCAAGGACTTCTCAACAGTGGTGTGACTGGCTCCTGCATTGATTCAGAATTCGTCAAATGGCATAACCTCATCACAAAGGACCTACCAATCAAAACACCAGTTTACAATGCCGATGGTATGCTTAATGATTCTGGATCAATTGATAAGTATGTTGAAATTCAGATGACTATCAGTGACCATTTGGAGGTAGTACCTTTTGAGATAGTAGGTTTAGGAGGTAATAACATCTTTCTTGGACTGGATTGGCTATGACACCACAACCCGAGTATTGATTGGGAAACATCTGAACTGACCTTCAACAGGTGCCCAGTAAGATGTGGTTACAACCCACACTTCTGGACACCGGAGGACACTCATTCTAGAGCAGCGCTGCAGGAAGGTGAACAGCTTTTCCTGTTTGACTGGGATAGATATGTTCACAAGCAGGTACAGTCAAGGAAGTGGATGGAGGAACAGGCCAAGAAGGAAACAGCCAAAGAGTTCAACACTTCCAAATCCTATGTCAAGGAGTATCCCGACATCTTGAGCCAGAAGGAGTTTGACCAGTTGCCACAACGACGCCCATGGGACCATGCTATTGACCTAACGCCAGGCTCCAAACCTCTAGATTGCAAGGTATATCTGCTAAACCTGAAGGAACAAGAGGCACTTGACAAGTTCCTTGAGGAGAACCTCCAGACCAGATGAATTCAACCTTCCACCTCACAGATGGCATCACCTTTCTTCTTCATCAAAAAGAAGGATGGCACCTTACAACTGGTACAAGATTATTGCAAACTGAACAAGATGACAGTTAAAAACTGGTATCCACTTCCTCTCATTCAGGAACTAATCGATCATTTAAAGGGTGCTAAAGTCTTCACAAAGATGGATATCCAATGGGGTTTTAACAACATCCAGATAAAGGAAGGTGATGAGTGGAAAGCAGCTTTCCAAACTAACCAGGGGTTGTTTGAACCCACCATTATGTTCTTTGGCCTTACTAATTCTCCTGCGACATTCCAAGAATTTATAAACCACATTCTATGGGATCTCATCAATGGAGGACATGTCATAGTTTACATGGATGACATTCTGATATTTACCAATAGCATCGAGGAACACCAACCACTCATTAAACAAGTACTCAACATTCTATGAGAACACAAGTTATTCTTGAAACCTGAAAAATGCTCATTCAAAAAACTGGTAATCAACTACCTCAGTATTAGCATTGGAAATGGAACTATACAAATGGATCCAAAGAAGGTACAAGCAGTACAAGATTGGATTACTCCACGGAAGAAGTGTGATGTTCAGCAATTCTTGGGGTTTTGTAACTTCTTCAGACACTTTATTTGTGGGTTTAGTCTTGTAGCGAAACTGCTGACACAGCTTACTGGGAATGGAACTTGGAAGTGGGAGAAAGAACAGAAAGGAGCATTCGAGGAGCTGAAATGCCAGATTTGTGAGGAAGTAGTCTTGCTTATTCCTCACAATCATGGGTGATTCCGAGTAGAAGCCAATTCATCAGACTACGCTAATGGTGCAGTATTATCCCAATTTGTTGATAACAGGTGGCATCCAATTGCCTTTCATTCCTGTTCCCTCAACGAGGTCGGATGGAAAAATGAGATTTACGACAAAGAACTCATGGCGATAATGGATTCACTAGATGACTGGCGACAATATCTGTTAGGCACAGAGGAACAGATCGAGATTCTTACAGATCAACCAAACTTCCAGTATTTCAAAAAGCCACAGAAACTCAACTGATGACAAGCACACTGGGTACTGGAGTTAGTGGATTATAATTTCAATCTCATTCATAAACCTGGTAAATCAATGACCAAATCTGATGCCCTGTCGAGGATGACAGGTCTTGAGATGGGGGACAAGGACAACAAGAACATTGTTCTCCTGAAACCAGAACTTTTCATCCATGCTCTTGACCTGTCCGCTCCTGAAGATCTCCTGCTATCAGAGATTTGAAAGAGTAGAAACCAAGTAGATCAGATCATACAGGATGCCCTAGCTGCCAAAAACCCTGAGTGGACCAAAACTGACAAGGTTATTACATGGAAAGGGCGCATTTACATACCGAAAAACCACCTACTCCGGTCCAAAATAATCACTCAGTACCATGACACACCGCCAGCAGGACATCCTGGACAGTATAAGACAACAGAACTAATCACTCAGGACTACTGGTGGCCAGGGGTTACACGAGATGCTGGGAAATACATCGAAGGTTGCAAGAAATGCCAGGCGACAAAATCACATCGTGCCAAACCAGTCGGACAACTTCATCCACATGCAGTACCAACTGAACCGTGGCAGATAATCAGCACTGATATGATAGGGGAATTACCAGAGTCAGGAGGGTATAATGCTATTTCAGTGTTTGTTGATCATTTTTCCAAAATACTGTGACTGGTTCCATCACACACAACAGTCACATCGGAAGGAATGGCAAGGATATACTGTGATCAAATTTTTTCTATCCATGGCATTCTATGAAAGATCATACATGATCGCAGACCTCAGTATCATTCCCGATTTATGAAAGAACTTTATTCTCTATTGGGAATAGAAGTGAACTACACCATTGTGTACCATCCACAGACCAATGGCCAGATGGAACGAACAAATCAGGAGATTGAGCATTATCTCCATCTGTTCATTAGTTAGCATCAAAACAACTGGCATGAATGGTTACCACTTGTGGAGTTTGCCTATAATGATCGAGTACATGTCAGCGACTCGCTAGCTCTCACAAGAGACAACCAGGCGTCACACGATAGACGATGAGCAAGAGGACGAAAAAGCAAAAGAGGATGGATAAAACAACCCAACTACAAGTCTAGCTACCGAGGAGAATAGACGAGAATAGAGCTAATGAATATAACTACAAAATACTAAGTCTTATATACTATTGGGATATGAAGCCGTGAGAGATATCTTGCACCGTAACCGTGAGGATCTACAATAAGAGTCGCTCGTATCCATAAGTAAAGCTGTAGGTATTAGGTGAGTAAACAATAAGGCAATATAGAAAGAAGCATGGAAGCGGAACGATAATGACGTCGTCCTGTCAATGAACTGACAGGCACGAGAGAGTCACGCCTAAGTGAAACAACAACACGAGAACAATAAGGTTGACGCGTGTAACCTAAATGATAATGAAAATATAATAAGCGCTAGTGTAAGCGCTTTGGTGATTAGGTAAGTAAATAAAAGAAAAGGAAAAGAATAATGAAAAAAGATCGTTTCATGACAGTACACTCTGTGATGAAGGTCTCCCCCTTTTATGCTGACAACAGCAGACACCCCTACAAAGGCACCACACCTCAAATGACTTCAGACAACCCCACAGCACAGGTGTTTGGAGATGGAATGAAGAAAGTTCGAGAGGAAGTAGGAACAGCCTTAGGGAAGGCCAACGACAATATGAAGAAGGTTTATGACAAGAAGTGAAGAGTTGGGGTAGAGTATAAGCCAGGTGATAAGTTTTGGCTTGAAGGAACTAATTTATCAACAGACCAACCAATGAACAAGTTAGCAGACAAACAGTTTGGACTGTTTATGGTTCAAAAGAAAGTAGGTGCTAGTTCTTATAAACTAGACATTCCCTTGATGTGGAAACATATTCATAACATTTTCAATGAAGTCCTTCTCACTCCCTACAGAGAACCACAATTCCCCTCTCAACCATGAAACACTTGACCACCTCCTGTCGTTGTAGGAGAAGAAGAAGAATTTGAAGTCAAAGAGATTCTCAACTCACAGAAGGTGGGAAGAGGAATCAAATACAAAGTCCAATGGCAAGTGTACAGACTGCACAAGGACACTGTCAGCGACTCGCTAGCTCTCACAAGAGACAACCAGGCGTCACACGATAGACGATGAGCAAGAGGGCGAAAAAGCAAAAAGAGGATGGATAAGACAACCCAACTACAAGTCTAGCTACCAAGGAGAATAGACAAGAATAGAGCTAAGGAATATAACTACAAAATACTAAGTCTTATATACTAATGGGATATGAAGCCATGAGAGATGTCTCGCGCCGTAACCGTGAGGATCTACAATAAGAGTCGCTCGTATCCATAAGTAAAGCTGTAGGTATTAGGCGAGTAAACAATAAGGCAATATAAAAAGAAGCATGGAAGCGGAATGATAATGATGTCGTCCTGTCAATGAACTGACAGGCACGAGAGAGTCACACCTAAGTGAAACGACAATGTGAGAACAATAAGGTTGATACGTGTAACCTAAATGATAATGAAAATATAATAAGCGCTAGTGTAAGCGCTTTGGTAATTAGGTAAGTAAATAAAAGAAAAGAATAATGAAAAAGAATGTTTCGTGACAGACACTTGGGAGCCTCAGTCCAACATCATGCATTCCTCCGATTTGTTGAAGGAATTTCATGATAAAAACCTGACTAAACCCAAACCTGCTACCCTAAATCGACTTGAAATCCCTATTTCCTTATTTCCCACCGAATTATTCTGCCCTATGCCCCCACCGAATACTGAAACTATGCCACCACAATTACCCTCTGAAAATTTTGTACGACGACAAGCACTTCATGGAACTCGTGCTCTAGGGAGGGGGTAATGTCACGAAACATGTACCCTTTACTTATACTCAATACTGACTTCATCATTTGGGAACTAGCTTGCCTTATCTGACCCTTGTGATTGGCCCTTTGTGCTATCACAGTCACTGAGATCACCTTATCCATTCCACCTTTGTGTGCTGAGTGTAACTCACACTTAGGTTTGTGCTTGTGCTTGGGCTTCTCCTCTGCTCGCTTTGTTGCTCTAGTCTTACATCACAACAATTGTCCCACCTCCATGCTTCTTTTGTATTTGCCTTATTGTTTACTCACCTAATACCTACAGCCTTACTTATGGATACAAGCAACTCTTATTGTAGATCCTCACGGTTATGGTGCAAGATGATTCTCATGGTTTCATATCCCATTAGTATATACTTAGTATTTTGTAGTTATATTCCTTAGCTCTATTCTCATCTATACTCCTCGGTAGCTAGACCTGTAGTTGGGTTGTTTTATTCATCCTCATTGCTTTCTCATCCTCTTGCTCATTGACTATCATGTGATGCCTGGTTGTCTCTTGTGAGAGCTAGCGAGTCGCTGACAGATACCAACTACAGAGATGGAAATCCCCCCATCTCCTATGATTTTTATCCTTGCTGACAGAATGCACCAGTAACTAGCAAATAATTCTAGTCCTTCAGGAGACCAGTCGCCTGTGATAACCATGGAAATTTCTGAAGAACTTGAAGACACAGAAATTGAAGAAGAGGTAAGTCCTGAGGAATCAGGAAACCCAGGAACTTCAGACCCTGAGGGATCAGATCCCAATGGTCCTGGAGGTCCCAGTGGGCCTCAGGATGCTCATGTTCTTAGTGGTTCTAGGAGTCCTGTGGAGCAGGTAAGTAGTGTCCATCCAGACCCTAACTATAATTACAAGAAATGATATATGAGTGAAAGAAAAATTACATTTACATTTAGTATTTACCTGAAATCTGCCAATGGTTCACTCATAACAGAAAGCAGAAGGAGGAATGATGGTTTGTACAAGTGTCAACTTATATAGGCTTTGGGCAGTTGATTGTGTAATCAATAATCAGTATAGAATTCTACTTACCACCTCGCGTGTAGGTTTTGATCTACATAAACAGCTTTTCTACACCTTTTGATTACACAGTGTACAGGGGACGCCCACGATTAGATACATGATTCAAAAAGCAACCTATTACCTCGTTGAGAACTAATCCATACTCTCCCGTGTCTTAACATTTGGGCTGACCTTTATGGGTGCGAAGAGGCGGAGGAATAGTGAAATCAAACCAGAGACCCAAACCATAGATGAAGACAGAAACAAAAACCATAACGAAGGGAGAAGGAGAATACAAGAGGAAGGAAAAAGAAAAAGAGGAGCCCGCCGGGAAAGTCAAGTCCAAATCCAGAATGTCATGATCTGGAAGTGGATTCTGTCGTATCATCACACTCAGATATCCACAATTTGAACCCAAATCCGAAATCGAACACGAACGCGAAACACCCCAAACAATGCATAAGACGGATAAAAAGGATAAGCCACGACGCCTAACACCTAGTTATTCGAACCGCGGTTATATTTTGATTGCGTCCGTGAAGAAGAAGAACAAAGGGGACGAGTGGAACGAGGGAAGAAGGAGGTGAAGATGAGGAAGGAGGAGGAGGAGGGGAAGCTAGATGAAGCCTAGAATTGTCACGAAATTATCTCGTTATCTGAAATTCTTTTTTTCTTGTTTCTAACTTGCTCTCCCTCTCTTCCTTCCTTCTTTCTCTCTTCCTTGGTCTTTCTCTCTTAGATACAGATCACGATATACCCCAACCTCGACTTCAATTCGAACCCAACCCTCGACCGAAACCCACAGTCAAAATATTCGAACCTCGACCCAAACTTCAAAGCTTTAACCTCGACCTCGACCTAAAGCCAACGACGACATGGTCGAGGGCGTGGTTGAGGTGGACGATATGGATGATGTAGTCCAACCGAAACGGTTTGTGGCGAAAAAAAAGGTTGTTACCCTTACCAACAATACCACCTCCAATACCTCCTCTACCGTTACCACCGCTACCGCCACCTCTTCTACCGCCGCCACCGCTGCTCCTTTTCCTCCTTATATGTACCATCCTCAAACATCCCAAACGCAACCCCGAGCTGAATGAAGGAAACAACCTACACTGCGAAGATGTAGCGCTTCATTGGACAGGTTTAATCCATTGAATACGTTCAATACGTCTAGTCGTATTGGGGTTCTGGCGCATCAGAAGGAGCAGGGGTTTGTTTTGATTCTTGATTCTCCGCTTGCTTAGCATAGACAGTGTAAAGAGGATTATAACGCCTTCGTGAATTGTCCATCATCTGCACCTATAGTCTAGTGGGAATACCGTTTTCTTTCATATATCATGTCTGTGTCTGGTTCGTCTGCGTTGAAAATCGTACCCCTTTTCCTGGACGAGACGATCGTCCATACGGATCTTGAACCTCTGTTCTATGAAGAATGGAGCCCTATAAAGAACGATGCATCGTGCATATCTTTGATTCAGAGCGCTTGTGCTCTTGACGATTCCATATCTCAGCCGATAACGGCGAAGGCCCGTAAGCCCTTCGATCTAGACAATGCTGTACGGTCGTTTGACAGTCATAGTGTAAGTATTGTTCCGGATTCTAACGCTACTTTTCAATTTCAGGTCCTGGAATTACAGCCCAGTGACGAGCGCGTAGTTTACGTGCGCAAATTGTCCAAGCAGTCATCAGTGACCACCAGTCAATCTCTTTCGCGCTGGTATAAAGGGAGATGTGATTCTGAAATATCTGTATTACGTTGGTTCAAGAGGATCGCTCCTGATTTTCCTGTTCCACGAGTTTTAGCCGTTGATAAAAGTGAGGAACTGATTGTGACGAGCTGCATACCTGGTCTTGATGTTTTACATGCCTATCCTTCTTTGGTTACCTCTGCGAAGGTCAGTCTCTTTTTCCTACGACCTACCATGTAACAACTTGCTTATCAAAGTGACGATTGGGCACAGGAACGATTGGTAATATCTTGGGCTCACCTTGCTGTCCGTATGTTCAAGTTACCAGTTTCCCAACGATTTGGTACCCCCTGCAATTTTGATGGTGATACGAATCTACTAGTACTTGGTTCTCATATTGGGTTTTCTCTCGATCATTGCTTCGACGTTGATGAATCCACCGATTTGCAATCCTTTTTCGCAAACCTCATCAATAGCCGGCGGTTGCGTTCGTTTGTCTATCGCAACAAAGCCCAGGATCCTAAGAGCCATTCTTTGCTACGTCAACGTTTAGAAACCCTACAAGAAGCTCTTCGTCCTGTTATTGCCGAACTAACAGACTCGGACCCGGCTTTATCATCATGTCGTTTTGTTCTTTCGCATCAAGACCTTCGATGTAATAACGTTCCACTCGACCCTGTTTCTGGCCAAGTAATGGGTATTGTCGATTGGGAATACTGTGCAAGTCTTCCGGCTGTATTAGCCGCTCAATTTCCTGAATGGACACACCAACCGATTATGGAGTCGTCGTTGTATCGGAATCCCAAAGACACTTTCTTGCATTACGCATTCGAACCGAAGGCTGAAAGGAAACGCCTCTGTGAGTTATATGAAGAGGTGAGAATTTTTGTAGTTTTCGATTAAGCGTACCTAGTAGTTGCCTCACTAATATTTTATGCATACTTTAACAGTGTGTACAACGACTCGATCAGGAATATTGGAGATGTCTTATGGCGGGATCTAGACTGCGTGATGCGTATGCTTGGGTACTTGCGTCGGATTGTGACCCAGACGGTGAAGCCATGAATAGATAGGTGAATGTCCGACCACATGAAGATCAGTACGTTCATTGGTCATGACAAAGACTACAGTTTTTTCTTCTGGTGATGAACTCGGACGTAACTACAAGTACATGTACATCTTCGAACAGGATCACAGGTCCATATATAAATAAGACGACCTATGTATACATCACGGAAATTCTCTATTACAAGGAGCACTATCAAGTAGCCTTCATATCCGTTGGTTAATATCTGCTTTACAATGTTCCAACCAATGTTGAGGGTTGAGGATCATCATAGTAACATTCTGTTTGTTGAAACGCTTATTACGCATCGCGGGCCCAATTCCATGGACTTTGCTCAGCACCTTGTCTTCCCGCAAGCTCTTCAAACTCTCTAGCCCGAGTATTTGATGCATTGAGCTCATGATTTACCCCTCCTATCGGTACACCACATTCCGGGCTGTAGAGTGAGTGAGTAATCCTCACATGAAACTAGATTCAAAACTTGAATCTGAGTAATATACGTAACTTACCATATGCTAGCCTCCATAGCACCCCCACACTTCGAATGAAACAAAAGTCAGTGATTTGTTTTCAAATGAATCCCGAGATTAAAAGCTCAAGGGTTCAACGCTAGGCGACTCTTACCTCTGTGATTACAAATGGATGTCCATTGGGACAATTGTAAAAGTGACCACGGTGTGAAAACCCGAACGCTTTCACGATCTCTTCCTTTTCTTGCATCGACACCGCCTGGTACACCGTATTTCTGACAATATGGTTCTCCAATTCTTCGAATTCGTTTAGGCAACGATCCATTCGCATCCGACAATTATCATGGAACCAAATTCGTTCTTCCCTAACCTGCGCCATGTCTTTCGTGGGTCGACTACGCATGTACGTACTTTCAGCTTTTCCAAGGAATGAATGCATGGCGGAATTACGCGTGTGTAGCTCCTGTAGTAGTTCTTCCTTCCAACTCTCTGCTTCTCCCGGTATAATTGCCTTCTCTGCCCGCTTTTGAATGATCTCAAAACGAAATCGCTCGAATTCAGAACACATCAAAAGCGCTGTCGAACGAGCGGCCAAACGAGATGAAGACGAATTCTCGGCAATGGTGATAGCTTTCCGACAATCTTCCTCGCATGAGTGATATAGGAAATCAATGAAAGATACCCAGAGCCGTCTGAGTTTTCGTTGCTCCTCGTCGTTCGTTGTGAGGGGAAGGTTCTCTACCCGAGCTCGAGCTAAGCTTCCTAGCATGAACCTTAACTCGACAGAAATGAGGAAAGCCTCAATTTGGTAACGCCGATCAGCCTTGTGCGGAGGTTGTCCAATTTTTTTGTTCACATTTTGGAAAGCTAGGTTTTGATGTTGCACCTCGTTGGTAATAGAGGTGTCTGAAGCAAGTTCAGACAGTTCGAGGCGATAGAGCGTGGTGAGTGCAGCTTCGTAGGCACGAACGTGAGCAGGCCGAGTATTAACCACCCGAGCTACCTTCTTGTAAACCGCATGAAACATCGATATAGAATCGAACCAGGCCTTTGCCTCTGCGGTCGGTATTCCGTGGTCTTTAGACATTGCATTTTTTGTAAGTAGGGTTGCTGACAATATCTCGTTCTCCTTCCGGAGGATTCCCTCTCGTTTAGCCTGAATTTTTTCAACCTCCGGTAAAACTTCGTCTCCTACCTCATACTTGAAATCTTTCATCCGAGTTTCCAAGTTGGGTATCCGAGAGCTGAGGATCTGTACTACAGGACTGACATCGGCGAGGGCTTTGACCAAGTTGCTGGCAACATTCTGCTCCAGAATATCTAAATTAGCTCGCTTGGTGACACGACCGTATCTGCGGGAGGTTATTGGACTCCTGCACGTAGGACAAGTTGGCGGTTGCTGGAATTCAGTTGGAGGAGCTTTCATAGATAAGTAGCGTTCGATCTCGTCGACCTCGTAAAAGTCCTTCATATGGCAATGGCCATCAAGTGTTTCTACGGTGAAAATATGACCGCAATCCAGTGTAATCAATCGTTCGCTGACGTCGTCTGAATTTAGGTCAATATCTGCTAGTGGTCGTTGCATCAAAAAATCGACAATGTCCTGTTTGGCGCCATCAGGAAGACAGGATATACATTTCTGCTTTGAGCAATCTTCACCACAGACTGCCATTTGATTTAGATTTAGAAATCATATAAGGATTAAGACGCACTCGAATTACAACGATGTCCGCAATTCAGAGTCTCTTGGCAAGGAACATCGCAAGGGAGTCGTGCACATATCTGAAGGAAGCTGTTAATTAGATGAAGATCTTGAATTTCGAAGAGATTGGCTTACAGCTCCGCAAGTTACTGGGCAGGAAGAATGTGGACAAATCCACTCGCAAGGCTCCGCACATGGTGCACATGCCTCTCCACATGGTTTGGTACACTTGTGATGACTACACCTCTGTCGGCATTGCTGTTTGCAGAACATGGCGCACTCATGATCCTTAGAGCAAACTTGACCACATGGATGTTGGCAGTATAATGAGCGATCACAGCTATGCTCCTTGTGGGACGACCGATGTATTAGATTAGGTGTTTCTGCTGCTGCCTTGGATTTTTCTTGACAGTCTGAGCAGGTCGATTTGCATGTTTTCCCGCAGCACGGTGTTATTCCACCACAGACCCTCGTGCAACGGAAGGACTTGGGTGACATTGAACAATCCATGACAGCGGAATGCTCACACGTCACTAGCTTCTTCTCCACTTGTTTTCTGCAGTATACGGACTTCAGGTCATCATATTCAGAGCTGTTCATGTCAGTTATCGCCCCTTCAACATTACTGAATTCTGATGTAAAGCACATACCAACGGATTGACGAAATACGATGACCACAGGGTAGCTCCACGTTATCCATCGGGAAGACGCATTCACCGCAAGAATCTGAACAAAATTTGTGGCAGGGATGGGATCGAGGGCACGGTGTCCGGGGGCAAGGCATCATGCATTTCATGCTACGGTGATTATCTCGGTCTATATGGCACTAGACAAAATGTGGGTCATGATCAAAAATATGGAAAAATATTCAGCGCTCACCACAGAAGGACAAACATGTCCACAGTCCATGCGATAGCCACAGTTGAGTAAACATCCCCCTTGAAGTTTTCAACGATTAGGTCTTGTCTAAAATTATCCTCAAAATGAACTTACCTTCAGGTGACTGGCGACGGAGTTGCCCAGGTTCAGTGATTATATTTTGTTGTTCAGGGTGTCGAGGGCAAATAATTGGAAAGCCAAATCCAATCTGCCCTGTTTGTTCCATCTCGTCGATGATAGTACGCCAAGTCTCATTCTGGCGCAGATTCGAGGCATTTCCCATCACATATAGTCCGTGTTTTGCTCGAGAAAGAGCGACGTTGATGCGATTAACAGACTAGTGATTGGTCGCGGAGAGAAAATCAGTTACACCCACTATGAAAAGAAATCAATCAAACCTTCAAAAATCCTATCGGAGCGCCAGCCCCTTCAAATGATCCAGAATTCCGGACAAGGGACACGATAACAATTTTCGCTTCTTCTCCTTGGAAGATGTCTACTGTTCCTAACCGGATCTAAAAAACAATGTTTGTGAGCTCTGCAGAATATTGTAAGCAGTGGTACTAACATGACGGGACACTGCCACCTGCTCAATGGTACCTTCATCCTCCATCCCTTGTCGTATAAGCTGCTCCTCATCGCGCTCGTCGAGTGTCACCGCTACCTTGAGATTCTTCAAAGCAGCTTTAACCTTTTGGAGCTGTCCAAGATAAGCACATAGAACAGCAATGTCACCAGGGGCACTATAGTTTTCTTGCTTCAAGAAATACATCACGAGCTCGACAATCATTGACACCTGTGGTCAAACGCTGAGCTCAATTCATCATATTCATCATTGTGAGATTGAGAACTGACCTCGAAAGGGTTCGATTTCGAAACCGATGCCTCATCTCCGCCACCGCTCTCTTTATTCATGTGGCTTAAGAAAAATACATCCTGCTGCATACCCTGCACTGGTGGATATCGAGTCACTTGCATGTGGTCCTCGAGGTTCGGGTATAAAATTGTTCTGAATTTATGGCTCATGAGATAAACGAGTTGACATTGACCGTGAGTAGCTCACCTTATGTGTGCCGAGATTGTTGGTCTCATACGTCTCTGTACATTTATTTGGGACATTGGCAAACCAGCATCAGCTAATCGCTCCATAAGAGAGCGATCGAACTTGTAAAGCTCCTTCCCACGTTCACTGTCCATCGAAAGATCTGCGAGATGAAGATTTAATCACCTACGCCGTCTCAAACATCTTTGTCACGCACTATAGTTTGCGATATTTGGTCGAAGCTGTTGAGGGTCTCCAATACATATCAGGTGTTGAACTGCATCAACAAATATGAGCAAAATTGAAAAGGAATGACTGAAGAAGGAACTGACCAGAAGGGACAAGCGATGCGAGAATGTGAGCTTCGAGAACTTGACCCGCTTCTTCGACGACAACCACTTTGGGGGCGACAGTCTGCAAGTGTTCATTCAACAGCATAATCAAACGGTACTACTTGCAAATAGTAACTCACCGTAAGAAGGGAGGTGAGCTTAGCAGCACCGTTAGTGGTACAACCAATCAAGTCCACAGTTGTAAGCAACCTTCGACGGTTCTATTCACAAAACATATTGGCCTGAAATAACTCAAAAATTGAGAATATATTTACCTCATCTTTAACATCATTGTATCGTTTGCATGCCTCCTCATAATCCTTTCTGGCATCTTCGTAATCACTCAGGCCTGAGTTATATGCAGTTCGTCTCATCTCTTCCTCCCAGAATGATGCTAGTATGAGCCTCTCTTCGGAAGACATCGACCAGATGTTGTCCACAGTCAGAAGTTCGGTAATTGGCCGACAACTCCCAGGTATGCTCGGTACTTGATTACCAAAACCAAGCCCTCCAAAGAACGCACTCATACGAGAATTGTATTCTTCCACAATGTCCCGAGCAATGGTATCTGAGTTCACATTAACCACAACTGCGACAGCTTTCCTTTCCCTCCGCTTTTTACCAGATTTGGGGGAAGGAATACCAACTCGGATTTCCTCCCAGTCTGGAGGTTGTATGAACTCGAGATCTTGACTTAGCTTCCAGGCTCCATAGACAGTGCCTATGATCCTTTTGTCCTCGGAACGGCGTTTCTTATGAGATACTTGGGTCCACTGTTCAGCTTTATCACTGGGATTGTCTAGATGTTCCAATAATTTTGCGATCCAATATGGAGGTTGATCAAGGGATTGAGATTGTGAAGGGTGTGATGTACGAAGATATTGAGTAATTCCACTGAAAGTGACCTCAGGTATCTGGATCCTTTCGAGGATATCCTCCATTCGTTCCTCCAGAGTTTTCATGGATGCGTATTCCTTGCGTACCGTTCGATCAAGGGCATTCTTTTCAGAGGCAGTGCTCTCGAGCTTGTCAAGACTGTACTCTGCAATGCGCTCGCTGGAAGAACGAGAACCCAATCTCACAAAATTTGAGGTAATATCGGCATCTAGCAATGAAAGAAGCATGTGGTCGAGAGCATGATTTGTAAAAGCAATCAGAACCACAGGACTAATTTTGTTTCTGAGCAACACACGGAGTATTTCCTTTCCTGTGAAGCTCTGGTAATCATTAAACATTGAACCGTAACTCTTTGGAGCCTTTTTGGATAAAGCTTACCTTTCCGGTACCAGGAGGACTGAAAGAATAATGAATCATGTTGTTCATAGAAAGTCATTATCAGAACCTACCCTTGGATCAAAGCGACTTCTCGAATCAGTGCATCTATCATTGCGTCAGCCTGACTAGTGTCCAATATACTCGATTTTTTGAGCTCAAGACGTGCACGACGAACAGATGCTTCATCGGTAGGCTGTAGAGGATGAATGTATTCTCCTGGTTGAGCCAAAAAATCCAAATGAAACCTAAACCTCGGCGACATCGCAAATTTTGGAGGAAGAAGTGGCACCATATTCAATCGTCCTGACTGACTTAGGTATTGTTTGAACGGTATCGAAGTTGGCTCAACAGACTGCAAGGTAGCCAAAAAAGGACGGACTGATTCGAACATAACATTGTTGTCAACAAGGATTGCAAACGTCGTCCTATCTCGCCTTAATGCCATCTGTTCCACCTTCGGGTCCATAAAACTGACTCGTATTTCAACGCTCGACTCGTATATCTTGGAAGAGTCTACGAGTTCAGTGTTAGAAGAAGCAACAATTCCCAAGTAAATGTCAAGTTGGTTATTTGTAACAAGAAGGAGCGCGACGAGAATCCCGGATGAAAGCCGTTTCGAACCTGCATGCTTCCAATATTCTTGCCTGTCCTTTGCCTCGGCAGCTCGAGCTCCTCCAGGAGGAGCGTCAATTTTCAAGCCCACCGTGAAGCCTCTGCGCGAAGCCTTCAAAGGTGTGAATTGAACATTGCTATAGACTTGAAACATGACCGAATTGCGTCCTTGGGTGCGATACATACCGCCATTGCGGGCTACGACTTCTTCCAGTTGAGTTAGGGTGTTCTTGCGGCCCCGACGCGTGGCAATAGTGTCAAGATCATTCTGGATAACCGATATGGACTCGCGCACAGGGGCCCTTAAACCAACATCAGAGAAGTCCCAACGCAGCGGGAAATACTCACACAAGCTCCTCACGTAGTAAGCGAAATTGTATATCTAAGAGGCGTTCCATCGAATCTTTCCGACAATGATGGGGAGCATCGGAGAGGTTCACGGGAATGTATGGTGAGAGAGGACATAACATTTCTGCATGGGTAGGGACAATGCTAATACTGGATATCTCAACGCCATCATTGTCATAACGAGGCCCGTCTTTGCGCAAATGACCTGGAGGATCATAGCTCTGTTTCAAGCGTGTAAGCAGTGCTTGACTCTTGTCAGCCTCGCTGACCGCTGTGGACGATGTCGCTGATCTCTTCCTGGTTTCTGAGGCAGCATGTTCACGTTGGACGATGTCCTGAAGACGACTAATTGAATCGCGGATCTGGTCTGCCGTCAGCTTTTGGAGGTCTGCGTCCAAGTTATCATCAAAAGCTGGCGGAGATTGGGACATGGTTTGCTCCCATGTGTCGAACCACGAGCGAAGGTTAGCAACAAGCGGGACGATACTGGGATGATTGTGTATTGCTTTTTTGAAGCGGAAAAAGAACCTGAAAGGATCCGTCAAGAGGCCAACGCGTACAGAAATAAATAAACGTACTGTTGAAGGAGTGTGCTTAGAGTAGTGAACACCACGACACCTGTAAGCTGGGACTGTCGATCATGAGGCAACCCTGGGGTGGGATCCTTCCACGACATCTGGCTAATCATCTCACTCATGCATTTGTGTAGAACATCGCAAACATATTCAAAGCCTTCATTAAGAGCAGCGTAGAGGGCACTGCAAGAAACTTGTTATTAATGGACAAACATTACAAAGGCCAGAAAACGTACTTCAAATTGTGGTTCAGTGTGCTCTTCAGGATGAGATCCGAGGCAAGAAACTGCGGCACAGTTTCAGTGTAGTTATCGTTAGATATGATGATGAAAAAGCCGACATACTTGGAGTATAGGGAAATACCCGCGTTGGAAAGAAAGCGTAGTGAATCCCATCCCTGATCGAGAAGAAACGCTCCCAAATTTGAAAATATCAGTGATACGATTGAGAGCATTGCCTTGTATGATCATCTGTAGGAAAGCCTGGTGTTGCATTTGCGAGCACTATTAGAGAGATTCAAGGAAGGCCAGCAAGATGTGATCACCTGGGCGTGGTCCGAATTCTGGTTCACGTTTTCTTCAGCGTAACACTCTCTACAAAGGTTCTGAAAGACATACCCACAATCCATTTCTTCGATCTACACTTGCAAGAATTCTGACAAAATTGGCCATGGCGGAAGGGGCATTTTGCGACGGAAATTGATAACGGTCAGAAATGAACACTTTGATATCATTATGAGCCTGAGATGGGGTGTATCGATACTGAGGATCCGGGATAATATTATTGATATCGGCTAAGCCCTCGACAGTGGAGAAGTCGAGCTCATCGTGAACCTCAAGCGGAGTCTCACTAGGCTGTGGACTCGAACAACCATTGTTGGGCTTTTGAACATGTCTAAAGATACAATCGAAACCACGGTTGCATTGACCGGTTGTCCAAAAGAAGTTGCAAACATTTCGTGGAGTTCCAGCGTTGTTGCTGCCGGACGACGGCGAGCTAGGCAACGTTGACGAGGAACCTTGAGCATGGCGTAGACTGCCACCTGCAGTGGCGTTACGGTCATGAGAAAATGGGCAGTTTGCGCCTCGTCGACAACCTTCCCGAGAGTCGAGAAATCTACAAAGTCGTCTAGGAGTAGACATGGTGGGAGTAGGAGATCTAGAGGGAGTGGAGGGGAAGAAAGAAAGAGATCCAAAACGTGCTGATAGATAGGCCAAACGTAATATAGAGACGCCGGACGAGAACTGAAGCCTCAATCGGTCCAATGGGAACGAGGAATGCGGTAGAGCAAATCAAGGCGTCAGAACCTAAACTGCGCCGGTGAAGTGATGCATTGAATGAGAATACAAGGATAGCAAAAGTTCTTAGTCCCAAGTTAGGTGCTATATGTGTATGTCTTGTATAGAAAAAGACGATAATATGTATGATAAAAGTCCCTGTCAATGTATAAGCAAACGACGTAGCGAGGACTGTGGAAATGTTATTCACTAAATTTTATCCAGTGTTCAACTCTTTGCAGAAAAACTTGCATTATATCTCCGGCGTCAGCCATTCTGAAGCTCACCAATGCACAACAGTATGATACATAGTAGGTTCATTCCACCATTAGATCTCGGTTGAAAGATTCGGTGTAAGTTGGGATAGGCAGCTTATCAGAGGATAAGCCAGCCGGGTGGTGCGATTCAGTAAATGCCAGCTTGGCGCCCATCACATCATTTCCGACTCTCACCGCAGCTGATAGTATTTCATTTCATTATTGCTATATCACCATTTTCCGTATCGCATTATCTCGTGTATAATAATCATACAAATTTCTCACTAAGGACCGCTTCCCAGCAATCCCTCAGTAGAATCACCCACTCGCATCAGGAAAACACACAAAGATGTTGAGACAATTGCCAGACTCTCAAAGCTCACTATCGAATCCAAACTCCATATCAACTTGAAAAGCCAACACACAACACCAGTCATTGTTGACAGGTTCTTGAATGTGTAGACATGGTTTCCGACACATCGTCCTACCTTTCAATCTAATAGCAAGAGTACAATAAAATGACAAGCGATCAGGATTATTTCAATAAAGTCAAGGCTTGGCTTTTGGTGCACACTCTCAGCTGGTTGGCTGACATGCATAAGATTTTGAAATCAAGGCCAAAGGAAGAAGACATATCCACATATTCTTCTAATACCCAACCTTTGAGATACTGTCATGAAGTGAGCCACCCCCTATCATTTTCCTTTCCTTACGATACACCATCCGAGCACCCTTACCTACAATAACTATTCTGGAACCTTCCATCCTATTCTATCAGTTCCGTTCCATTCCTTGTGCCTGAGCTATACAGTATTACATCATAGTTCCCGCACTCTACCCTGTATATATAAGCCAGCCCCCCCCACAACCTGGTCCCTTATCTTGACTTCTTTGTCGTTGGGACCAGGTATGTCATTACTTACTTCTCTGTATTTACCATCAATATAACTTTGTCATTGGGACCAGCTGCCTGTTTCCGTCTAAGTCTCCGCTCCGCCATGCCACCATCGTCACCTCTTTGTGACAGATACTTCAAATCTGACAATGAGCTCAATGAAACTGATCCACCTTCACCTCCCAATGTATCCTTTGACCAAGCTTTCCTGGACCTTGGTCTCTATGGATAGCACATCCCTTTGGCCCTGTTCACTAACAAAAATGTCAAATTTTGAATGATAACTCCATTTGTCATGACATGCTATATGGGATACAGTACTTACTTCATTTTCTCCTACACTTCCTCCTTTCTTTACCTTCATTACTGTTCGGACACTTTTACATCCTTCCATATCCTTCTATCATCCTTCAGAGCTTTCTATCACATTCTAGATACTTCTATCGGTTTCCCGCACTGTCACTTACTCATCCAAACACTTGTATATATAGTACAGTAGTTGACACCTAGTTCCCCATCTTGACCTCTTGGTCTTTGGAACTAGGTTAGTACTTGTATCTTCGTTTACACTCAATATACTCACTTGGTCTTTGGAACTAGTTTTCCTTGTGCGACCCTAGTGATTGGCCCTTGTGCTATCATTGTTGTCTAAGATCCCTATTTCTTTCAGCCTTTGTGTGTGGTGCTAGCCCCACCCCTCGCCTTGGTTTGTGCTTTGAGCCTGTGCCTCCTCTGTGCTTTACCCCTTCATCACCACACCATTTCATTTTACCACATGAAAATTTTGCACACAGAAGGCAAACCTCAGATTTTGGATTTGGCAGATATTATTAAAAAAGGTCAAGGGCAGTTGTGACAGAGGCCCTACTCAGGATTCAGACATGGAGCATTTTGAATGGTGGGAGACTACAGAAAGCTTCTTTGTCTACCAATTACCTCTATATGCTGAAAGGGATGAGGCTAATGATTCTCAATTGTGTAAGAAGCATTTTGGTTTCTTTGAAAACCAGACCAATTTGGTGAAGTTGTTTAATCTTTGGAAGGATATCAAGCTTGAGTGTCATGAAACCATCTTTTCATTATTCTTTTCTTTTATTATTCTTTTCCTTTTCTTTTATTTACTTACCTAATCATTAAAGCGCTTACACTGGTGCTTATTATATTTTCATTTCTGTTTAGATCACACGCATCAACCTTATTGTTCTTGTGTTGTCGTTTCACTTAGGCGCGACTCTCTCGTGCCTGTCAGCTCATTGACAGGATGACGTCATTGTTGTTCCGCCTTCATGCTTTCTTTTATATTGCCTTATTGTTTACTCACCTAATACATACAGCTTTACTTATGGATATGAGTGACTCTTATTGTAGATCCTCACAGTTATGGTGCGAGACATCTCTCATGGCTTCATATCCCATTAGTATATAAGACTTAGTATTTCATAGTTATATTCCTTAGCTCTATTCTCGTCTATTCTCCTCGGTAGCTAGACTTGTATTGGGTTGTTTTATTCATCCTCTTTTGCTTTTTTGCCCTCTTGCTCATCGTCTACAACAAAAAACTTTTACAAACTTGCCTAGGATTCAACACACTGTTGGAAACAATTTTCAATCAATATGTTACACATTTTTTATTTACACCAAACTTACCCCTCCTACTATAATCCAACATGACTGACCGGTCAATACATGCACCCGACCTACCAGAAGTCACCAATGCTATCTCTACTCCACATTGGGTCTTCATCAATTCACCAGGAAACTACGATGGAGATCCCGCCACCTATTGACCATGGCGATGAAGAATGATGGCCTATGTTTCCAAATTAACAGAGATGAAGCAAGTCGACAACTCCCATCACGTCACCACCATCATCATGTCCTTCCTAGTTGGAGGGAAAGCCAATAAATGGGCCCAGGTCTACACTGATGACCACTTTGACATCGACAAGGGGCTATGGGACATTACCGGGAAGGAGCTCATTGATGATATGGATAAGGAGTTCACTAACATTGCCAAGGAGAAGGAAGCCCATGACAAACTAACCTATATCCAACAGGGGAAGGCTTCCGCCAGCGACTTCTTTAAGGAGTTCGAGTTGCTGTTGAAGGATGCTGGGTACAAGAAGGACGAGTCACATGTCCTTACTGTGGTGACGAAGGGGAAAAGCACAGAGAAAGCACAGGCTCGAAGCACAAACCGAAGTGAGGGGTGGGGCTAGCACCACACACGAAGGCTGAAAGATAAAATGATCAAGACAGTAGTGATAGCGCAGGGCCAATCACTAGGGTCGCACAAGGAAAACTAGTTCCAAAGACCAAGTAAGTATATTGAAGGTAACCGATGATACAGGTACTAACCTAGTTCCAAAGACCAAGAGGTCAAGATGGGGAACTAGGTGTCAGCTACTGTACTATATATACAAGAGTCTTGATGAGTAAGCGAAAGCGCGGGAAGTTGATGGAAGTGTTTGGAATGTGATAGAAGGATGCGGAGTGATGTAGATGGATCCAAACAGTAACAGCGATGAGGGAAGGAGGAGATGTAGGAGAAATAAAGTAAGTACTGTATCTTGTATAGCACGTCATGACATTACCCCCCTTCTACAGTTGATGTCCCAGCGACTATTTCCGTGAGGTTTTCATAAGGTTGCCAGGGTAAAGAGTTGAAGATGGCAGCTGAAATTTTTTGTGGTGCATTTGAGTGTTTTGCATAGAAATCTGCAATTGCCTCGTTGCTTGTGCCCACTAAGTTTTCTTCATGCTCCCAACTGTTGTGGCCTTCGTCGTATCCCTTCCACTTTACCAAGAATTGCAACTTCTTCCATCGTCCAAAGATCCGGCTGTCCAGGACCTCCTCCACATCATAGAACTCTTCTCCCTCTACAATTTCGGGTTCTGGTGGCGGTGGCTTGATTCCATTGACCTCATTCCCTTTCCAGGGAGACAAGCAGTTGGTATGGATGTTGTCGTGGATTTTCATCCAGGTAGGTAGGTGTAACCAATATGTGAGCGGGCCCGTTTTCTCTGCGACTTCAAATGGACCTAGGCGTTTGCTCCCCAATTTCTGGTTCTTTTGTCGTACCTTTAATTTGCTCAGGGATAACCAAACCAGTTGTCCTGCTTCGAATTCCTGTACTTTTCCCTTGACTCCCTCTCTGATGCGCTCTTTGCTCATCCATAGTGCTGCTTCTGCATCCTCACGTGCATGCTGTAGCAGTTCCAGTCGGCGCTCGATGGATGGGTATTTTGTCTCGGCGCCATTTGGAATGGTGAACTCAGGGGTGTAACCGTAAAGTGTTTCAAAGGGGGAGTGGCTGTGTGCGGAGTGGATGCGAGCATTCATGACAAACTCGGCAGTAGGGATTAGGAGGTCCCAGTTATCCTGTCGGCGACTTACGTACATGTGAATGTAACGTTCAATTTCCTGGTTGGTGCGCTCTGTCTGTCCGTTTGTCTCAGGGTGATAAGCTGTGGTCAGGGCGGAGTCGATTCCTAGTTGCTTCAGTAGTTGTTGCATAATGTCTGCCGCAAATTGGGGTCCTCTATCGGAGATGAATCGGCAGGGTAGTCCATGTAAGCGGAAGATTTCTTTATAAAAGAAATCTGCTACTCCTTCTGAAGTTATCTCAGTTGTACAGGGGAAGCAGTGAACCATCTTTGTGTAATGGTCAACAAAGGTGATGATCGCGTTATGGCCGTCCTGTGTCATAGGCAGTTCCCCAATAAGATCCACACCAATGTCCTGCCAGGGTCCTTCCAGTACGGGGAGAGGTTGAAGGGGTGAAGAGTGGTGGGGGTTTAGGCATTTGCATTGGCAGTGATCACATCCGTCGATGTACTTGTCCACAAAAGAGCGCATCCCAGGCCACCAGTACAGTCTGCTGACTAGTTCCAGGGTACCATGCATCCCTGGATGACCTGCGGTGGGTGCATCATGACAGTGTTCCAGGATTGTTTTCCTTAGTGCGGTATCTGGGGGAACATAGACTTTGTTGCGGTAGTACACCAAACCATTTTCTTCTCTCCACTCGGCTGGACCACTAGTGAGACTCTGGGGACCTTTGATACCTTTCAGACCATCCAGTACTTCAGCCTCTTGGTTGCTGATCTGATGAATGCGGTCGAGGAGGGGATTATGGAGGAGGACCATGGTTGCAGTATTAAGGAAGTGTTCCGGTTTCAGCACAATCAGTTCCCTGTTGTCCTCTGCATTGGTGACCTGGTGCTGCACCATACGTGACAGTGCATCAGCTTGAGTGTTAGCTTTGCCTGGGCGATGTTTAAGGCGGAAATCAAACCGAGAGAGCCATAGTGCCCATCGTGCCTGTCGACGACTGAGGTCCTGGGCTGTCTTCCAGTATTCAAGGTTCTGGTGGTCGGTTATGATCTCAAAGGGTTCCGGGGATCCTTTTAAGAAGCTTCTCCAGTCTTTCAATGCCTTGATGATGGCCAGCATTTCCCGGTCATAGATTTTGTAGTTTCGCTCGGCTGGATCCATGGAGGAGGAGCAGTATGCGATGGGGTGCCAGAGTCCATCCTCCTGTAGTTGTGAAAGTGTACCTCCAGTAGCGAAGCCTGATGCATCCACTTCAATCCGAGTTGGTTTTGATGGGTCCCATAGTGTGAGGATTGGTGCCAATGTAAAGGAGTCCCTTAGTGAATTGAAGGCTTCCTGCTGTTGTGATCCCCAAACCCATTTAGTGTCTTTGTGGGTAAGGTTGTTCATGGGTCGAGCTTTCTTCGCAAAACCTTCAATAAATCTCTGATAGAAGTTAGCAAGTCCTAGGAAACCTCGGAGATCACGTAGTGTTGTAGGGGCCTGCCAGTTACTAACTGCCTCTATTTTGACTGGGTCCATTCACACTTCTCCTTCACTGATTACCAAGCCTAGGTATTCGATGGAAGGCCGTTCGAATTCACACTTCTCTGGTCGCAGATATAGGTCGTATTTGCTGAGGCATGTAAGCACATCGTTGACTATACTTTGATGTTCCTCCAGAGTTTCAGTGAAAACTAGGATGTCATCCAGATAAACGGCCACCTTCCCAGCAGCAATGAGGTCAGCAAATATGGAGTTCATGAGGGCTTGGAACGTAGCAGGTGAGTTTGTTAGGCTGAAGAACATGATGAGGGGCTCAAAGAGGCCTCGATTTGTTGCAAATGCTCCCTTCCATTTGTCCCCCTCTTTAATCCGCACATTGTTATACCCCCAATGAACATCCATCTTGGAGAAAACCTTGGCTTTGCATAGTTGGCTGACAATGTCTGTGACGAGGGGAAGTGGGTACTGGTTTTTTACTGTGTATTCATTGAGTCGCCGGTAATCCTGCACAAATCGAAGTTTACCATCCTTCTTTTTGACAAAGAAGACAGGCAACGCCAATGGGGATTTGGAGGGACAGATGTAGCCTTTGCGCCGATTCTCTTCCAAGAACCGGTCAAGCTCTTCCTGCTCATTCGGGGACATGGGGTAGATCTTGGTCCTCACGGTTTCAGGAGCGTCCAGTTTCAGATCTATGGCATGGTCCCAAGGTTTATGTTCCGGTAGTTGTTGTGATGTGCTACACAGGATACAGTACTTACTTCATTTTCCTATATTTCCTTCTTCCTTTATCTTTGTTACTATTTGGATCCAGCTACACTCTTCTGCATCATTCTACATCATTCCGCATCCTTCTATCAACTTCCCGCACTGTCGCTTACTCAGCTAGACACTTGTATATATAGTACAGTAAGCTGACACCTAGTTCCCCATCTTGACCTCTTGGTCTTTGGAACTAGGTTAGTACTTGTATCACCATTTATCTTCAATATATTTACTTGGTCTTTGGAACTAGTTTTCCTTGTGCGACCCTAGTGATTGGCCCCTGCGCTATCACTGCCATCTTGATCATTTTACCTTTCAGCCTTTGTGTGTGGTGCTAGCCCCACCCCTCACTTCGGTTTGTGCTTGAGCCTGTGCTTCCTCTGTGCTTTCTCCCTTCGTCACCACAGTAGTCATTCTGATTCTTTCTCAGAGAAGACCTTTGCATGTTTCCGGTATGACAAGGGGACCATCTCTTCAAATGACTTCGACAGCTTCTCTTTGTAGGCAGCCTCTGTGAGTTGTTGAGAATACGTGTACCCTGCAGAACACCAAAGTTCTTCCGACATATGGCCAATGATCCCAGCTTGAAGTAACACTCTCCTCCGCTTCCTGTTGCCTACCAGCCGATACAGAGGGGTGCTTTCAGTGTATTCATGTATCTCTGGGTCAGGCGTGGGGAGAGGGAGAGTTTCTTCAGGCGATTGGGGTTGGTCATCAGGCTCCGGGATGGAGAAGTGAACTTGTGGAGCTGCAGTGGTGCCCCCCACCTTATTTTCCTTGGGCTCAGGGATTTCTTCGATGGTCATGGGGTGTGGAGTCTTTCTGGGAGAGGTGATAGACAATCGCCCTTCTTTCCAGTCGATGTCCGGGTTGACCTTTCGGAGCCATGGGAGTCCAAGAATGATATCTTCTGAACCAAGGTTGGTGACGAGGTATTCAAGGAGCTGGGGTGGGTTTTGGTCTATTGTGGATAGTAGACGTACAGAGTGTGTGATCTGTCCTGCAGTGTTAGGAGATCCGTCAATGTTATAAAGAGTGATTGGATGGCGGAGATGGTGAGGGAGAATTCGATGTTGTTTCATGAAACGTTCATGAATGAAGAGACCTGTGGCACCAGAGTCTATCATTGCTGTGCTGTCGGTATTCTTGAATCTACCTTGCAACTTAATCGGTATGCGGAAGTGAGAAACATTACTAGATTGAGTGGAACCAATTGTACACGGGGGTATAGATGCATAAGTAGAGGTAGACGAGGAGTACAGACTAGGGAACCAGGCGGCAGCCGTGGCGGGTTCCCACTTTAAAAATTCGAGTGCAACTCTGCCATTTGCTCTGCCAGTTTCTTCTGCCCGGCAGTGAGCATCTGGAGGATCTTTGTGAAATTGGTAGCGGGGGCAGGCGTGGTAGCAGCAATGGAGGTAGAGGGCTCGGCAACAATAGATGTGGCGGCGGCAGAATGAGGGATGGGCCTTGAGAGTCCCAAGAACTTCCTGCGGCAGACAGCTGCTAGATGGCCTGTTAGTCTGCAATGATTGCAGACATCACATTCATGGTGCCCATCTGTTTTTCGATGTTCTCTGGACCCGCACCCATAGCATCTTTCCATCATGGATCTGCGATAGTCTTCTGCAGATTGGCCAGTAGTGGTGGCATCCACATCCATTGCATTTGGATTGCAGGACGGAACAAAGGGAGTAGGGGTGTAGGAGCTGAAGTTGGGAGTGCTTCGGGTGTATTGTTTCCCTTCCTCATCGGCGCATTCATTCTGCCTGTTGTCAATGTGAATTGCTTCATTGATCAGCGCATTCATCTGATCGGTGTTAGCCTGGGAGTTGACCAGTCCGTCCTTGATTCTCTTCGAGAGGTGATCATAGAACTGATCTCGGAGGTCAGCATCCGAGTATCCTGTCCTACTAGCATACTGTTTGAAGGTCGCTGCATATGTTGCTACCCGGTCCTTTCCCTGCCAAAGGCTTTTCAGAACTCGTTTGGCCTCTACCACTGGATCTGCTGTTTCAAACCGTTGCCTAAAGGCGCCAGCGAAATCAGCCCAGGTGGGGTAGAGGAGGGCAGGAGCTGGTACTCCTGCAGCGTCCGCTCAAGTGACTTGGCTAATGTTCTCTGAGGTGGGAGTAGCCCAGATAGCTGTGTCACCATCAAGGTATGAGATGGCCAATTTGATTTTTTCCTGTTCATTACTGAGGGAACGGATACCCTGGGCCCATAGTTTGAAGGCAGCAATGAAGCATCGTGCATCATCACTACACTTCCCATCATATGTCTGGGGTTTGCTAACACCTTTGTTGGTGCTTATGTTGTTGGCAATGCTGGCTACTGCCGATTGTAGCACCATTTGTTGTGTGGCAAGTTGTTGAATCAACACTGCAAGTTCTTGGGTGGTAGGAGGGTGTGACATGATGGAGGTGTTTTCAGTGGGGATAGGCTCAGGAGATGGGGATAACAGTTCTGGTGTAACCAAGATATCGATGACGATAGGCTCTGGGGATGGGGTTGATGCAACAGGGTCAGCTTCAGTTTCTAGCTTGGGTTCTAAGATAACAGTAGGGATAAGCACAGGAGAGGATCTAGCAGATGGTACAGCACTGGTAGGGTTTGAAAGTCTACCAACCCGGCTCGGAACTCGGCTTGGAATTCTAGGGATGTCTATTAATCGTCCTTTTCCTGAATCCCTTGGAGTGATGGGAGCGGGGTTACGGTATTGGTTGGGGCAAGGATTTTCGTCGCAGTCAAACCAAGTGTTGTGTTCTTTGTCTGGATTGTATTTGGAATGAACATCGCACTGATCTTGAATATCAAACGCCTGCTGAAATCCTGAACAATCAATGTCTGGTGTAAACAAAGGTGTAGCAGCAATGGAAGGTGGAGAACCGGGTAAGTCTGATTTCCACTCCTCATAGGATCAGTTGGAAAGGCTGATGGTACAAGTAGAGATCTTGACCTAATGTGGTGACAAAGGGGAAAAGCACAGAGAAAGCACAGGCTCGAAGCACAAACCAAAGTGAGGGGTGGGGCTAGCACCACACACGAAGGCTGAAAGATAAAATGATCAAGACAGCAGTGATAGCACAGGGCCAATCACTAGGGTCGCACAAGGAAAACTAGTTCCAAAGACCAAGAGGTCAAGATGGGGAACTAGGTGTCAGCTACTGTACTATATATACAAGAGTCTTGATGAGTAAGCGAAAGCGCGGGAAGTTGATGGAAGTGTTTGGAATGTGATAGAAGGATGCAGAGTGATGTAGATGGATCCAAACAGTAACAGCAATGAGGGAAGGAGGAGATGTAGGAGAAATAAAGTAAGTACTGTATCTTGTATAGCACACCATGACACCTACCCTGGCAGAGAGGTCCGTCGACCACAACCTCCTTTATGACATCATTAAGGGATGAATGGAGCCCTTCAAAGACTACAAGGAGCTGAAGAAGGTGGTTATGGGCACTGATAATGTAAGGTGTCAGTGGGCTGAACAGAGGAGAGGATATGGGTATGTGGGGTGGTGGAATGCTAACCCACAGGGACAGAGTCATGGACAGTCATCCACTCAGCAGAACCGACAGGAGCCAAAGGTAGCTCCAAAGACAGAATACCCTATGTGTCATGACGTGCTATACAAGATACAGTACTTACTTTATTTCTCCTACATCTCCTCCTTCCCTCATTGCTGTTACTGTTTGGATCCATCTACATCACTCTGCATCCTTCTATCACATTCCAAACATTTCCATCAACTTCCCGCGCTTTCGCTTACTCATCGAGACTCTTGTATATATAGTACAGTGGCTGACACCTAGTTCCCCATCTTGACCTCTTGGTCTTTGGAACTAGGTTAGTACCTGTATCATCGGTTACCTTCAATATACTTACTTGGTCTTTGGAACTAGTTTTCCTTGTGCGACCCTAGTGATTGGCCCTGTGCTATCACTGCTGTCTTGATCATTTTATCTTTCAGCCTTCATGTGTGGTGCTAGCCCCACCCCTCACTTCGGTTTGTGCTTCGAGCCTGTGCTTTCTCTGTGCTTTTCCCCTTCGTCACCACACTATGGCACCAAGAAGAGATGCCACCAGCACCATGTTCAGAGGAACAGGCTGGCCGATGGATATCGACCATGCGAGGGAGAAATGGCTATGCTTCAACTGTGGAGAGCCAGGACACATGAGCAGGAATTGTCTGCACAGGAGAAAGGCGGTGGTCCAGGGCATTATGTTAAATATGAGTGAGCAGGAACATACAGACTTCATTAATGACTTGGGATTTCCCAAGGCTCCTCAGTAGATATAGGTCTGCAGGAGCCTTCGCACATGGACATTTCAGAATTTGTTGATAATGGCGTTGATTACATAATTAGTACAGGTACTAGACAGAAAAACGCGTCCACCTTCACACACAAATCCGAAAAATCCGAAAAACCTATATGGTACGAACCCAACACTGCTGAATGGCTAACTCAGAGAGTTAGAGAGAATCAAATCCCAAGAGCAGTAGGATTATTACGAACTTGGATGCCCTCCTCCCGCGAAAAAGAAGCCTCGGAGGAAACTGTCATGGACATACAAAAACGGAATTGGAAAACGGCAGTCACAGCCATCAAAAGTCTCAAGAACAAGAGAAGCTACATCCATGGAACACATGGCAAAATCCTGAAGCTTCCAGCAATACTCAAGACACTGGAGGATGGTCGACAGATCATCACACAAGGACTTCTCGACAGCAGAGCAACTGGCTCCTGCATCAACTCAGAATTTGTCAAATGGCACAATCTTGTCACCAAGGACTTACCAGTCAAAACACTCATCTATAACGCCGACAGCACGCTCAATGACTCTGGCTCTATAGACAAGTACATCGAGATACGGATGACTATTGGCAATCACTTGGAGATCGTACAGTTCAGAGTAGTAGGTCTAGGAAAGAATAACATCTTTCTAGGATTAGATTGGTTGCAACACTGTTATGATCGTGCACAAAGGGATCATCAGAAATGATCATGGGATGATCACGAGAAAATATGAAGGGAAATACTTTGCGAGGTAAAACAATCCTAGACAAAGTAGTTGGACCTTGACTCCACTATTAGTAGAGTCCTCGACACTTCGCATGTCCGCAAGAGAAGAAAAGTAAACGTGTTCCATTCATGATGACCATTGCGGAACATACTGACAGTGAGGATGTTAAAACAATGATATAGATAGATGATTAATTGGTATCACTATCAAAGTGCTATCAAGGTTGATATTTAAACTAAGGAACTACCTATTTGATACCATAGCTTTATACTAAAGGTAAGTCAGGATCACGAAGCGATGCCATGCCTGAATAGGTTAGCTCATAAGTAAAGAACAAAGGAAGGGATATAAAAGGAATACTGTGAATCCAATAAGGATGATAAGAGATAACGAATATTTACTTTGCATTGGAATTCCTTTGCGAAGGAATTGGGTAGTAGTGAAAGGATATAAGTAATATCTAAGTAGCGGAATAGTTCGCGAAGCTTTGTAAGGACTTAGCTTGCATAGATATAACAGACACCACAACCTGAGTATTGATTGGGAGACATCTGAGCTAACCTTCGACAGGTGCCCAGTGAGATGTGGTTACAATCCATACTTCTGGACACCGGAGGATACCCATTCCAGGGCAGTACTACAGGAAGGTGAACAACTTTTCCTGTTTGACTGGGATAGGTATGTCCATGAACAGGTACAGTCAAGGAAGTGGATGGAGGAACAAGCCAAGAAGGAAACGGCTGAAGAGTTCAACACTTCCAAATCCTATGTCAAGGAGTATCCTGATGTTGTCAGCCAGAAGGAGTTCGACCAGTTGCCACAATGATGCCCTTGGGACCACGCTATCTACCTAATGCCAGGTTCTAAACCTCTCGACTGCAAGGTTTTGTTATATCTATGCAAGCTAAGTCTTTACGAAGCTTCGCGATCCATTCCGATACTTAGATATTCCTTATATCCTTTTACTACTACACAATTACTCTGCGAAGGATTTCCGACGTGAAGCAATTACTCGTTATCTCTTATCATCCTTATCGGATTTACACTATCCCTTTTATATCCCTTCCTTTGTTCTTTACTTACAAGCTAGCCAATTCAGGCATGGCATCGCTTCGCAATCCTGATTTACCTTTAATATAAAACTACAGTATCGAATAGGTAGTTCCTTAGTTTAAATATCAACCTTGATAGCACTTCGATAGTGATACCAATTAATCCTCTCTATCTGTATCATCGTTTTAAACATCCTCACTGTCAGTACGTTCCGCGATAGTCATCGCGAATGGAACACATTTACCTTTCTTCTCTTGCAGACACGCGAAGTGTCGAGGACTCTACTAATAGTGGAGTCAAGGTCTGACTACTTAGTCTAGGATCGTTTCACCTTGCAAAGTAATTTACTTCGTATTTCCCTGCAATCATCCCGCAATCATTCCCGATGATCCCTTTGTGCATGATCATAACAGGTTTACCCTTTGAATCCGAAAGAACAAGAGGCTCTTGACAAATTCCTCGAAAAGAATCTCCAGACTGGACGAATCCAACCTTCCACTTCACAAATGGCTTCACCTTTTTTCTTCATTAAAAAGAAAGATGGTACTCTACAACTGGTACAGGATTACCACAAACTGAACAAGATGACAGTTAAAAACCGGTATCCACTTCCTCTCATTCAGGAGCTAATTGATTGTTTGAAGGGTGCTAAGGTCTTTACAAAGATGGATATCCGATGGGGCTTTAATAACATCCGGATAAAAGAAGGCAATGAGTGGAAGGCAGCTTTTTGAACTAACCAGGGGTTATTTGAACCAACTGTCATGTTCTTCGGACTCACTAACTCTCCTGCAACATTCCAAGGTTTCATGAACCATATCCTGCGAGACCTCATCAATAGAGGTCATGTTATTGTTTACATGGATGACATACTGATTTTTACTGATGGTATAGAAGAACATCGACAAATTGTAAAGCAAGTACTCGATATTCTACAGGAGCACAAACTGTTTCTTAAACCCGAAAAATGTGCTTTCGAGAAGCCAGCCATTGACTACCTTGGTATTGTCATTGGTAACGGGACTATTCACATGGATCCGAAGAAAGTACAAGCCATCCGCAAATGGATTACTCCCCGCAAGAAGCATGATGTTCAGCAATTCTTAGGGTTTTGCAACTTCTTCAGATGCTTTATTTGTGGGTTTAGTCTTGTAGCAAAGCCACTGACACAGCTTACTGGGAATGGAACTTGGAAGTGGGAGAAAGTGCAGGAAGATGTGTTCGAAGAGTTGAAATGCCAAATCTGTGAGGAAGTAGTTTTGCTTATTCCTCAAAAACAATGGGAAGTTCCGAGTGGAAGCTGACTCATCCGGCTATGCTAATGGCGCCATCTTGTCCCAGTTTGTCAATAACAGGTGGTATCCCATTGCTTTTTGTTCCCATTCCCTCAATGAGGTTGAGCGCAACTACAAGATTTACGACAAAGAACTCATAGCAATTATGGACTCACTTGACGACTGGCAACAGTATTTGCTGGGCGCAGAGGAACAGATCGAAATTTTTATGGATCATGCAAACCTCCAGTACTTCAAGAAGCCGCAGAAACTTAATTGTCAACAAGCGCACTGGGTATTGGAGTTAGCGGAGTACAATTTTGATCTCATCCACAAGCCTGGTAAATCAATGATGAAAGCTGATGCCCTGTCAAGGAGGACAGGTCTTGAGACAGGGGACAAGGACAATGAGAACATCATTCTCCTGAAACCGGAATTTTTCATCCATGCTTTCGACCTATCGGCTCCTGAAGATCTCCTGTTATCAGAGATCCAAAAGAGTAGAAACCAAGTAGATCAAATTGTACAGGATACCCTAGCTGCCAAAAACCCAGAGTGGACTGAAACTGACAAAGTTATTGCATGGAAAGGGCATGTTTATGTACCAAAAAACCGCCTACTCCGGTCCAAAATAATCACCCAGTACCACGACACGCTGCTAGCGGGACATCCTGGACAGTATAAAACCACGAAGTTGATCACTCGGGACTACTGGTGGCCAGGAGTTACGAGAGATGCTGGGAAGTATGTCGAAGGTTGTGAAAAATGCCAGGCTACAACAGCTCGTTGTACCAAACTGGTGGGATGGCTACATCCACACTCAGTTCCATTGGAGCCTTGGCAGATAATTGGTACCGACATGATAGGGGAACTACCAGAGTCGGGAGGATATAACGCCATATCGGTGTTCGTCAATCATTTTTCCAAAAGATTGCGACTTGTTCTGTCACATACCACAGTCACATCAGAGGGAATGGCAAAGATATACTGCGATCATATCTTTTCTGAACATGGGATTCCACAAAAGATCATACATGATTGAGGACCTCAGTATCATTCCCAGTTCATGAAGGAACTCTACCATCATTTGGGAATAGAAGCGAATTACACCATGGCGTATCATCCACAGACTAATGGCCAGACAGAACGGACGAATCAAGAGATCAAACACTATCTCCGCCTGTTTATCAACTACCATCAAAACAACTGGCACGAGTGGTTACCCCTTGCAGAATTCACTTATAATGATCATGTACACTCCGCTATGAAGGTCTCTCCCTTCTATGCTGACAACAGTAGACATCCCTATAAAGGTATGGCACCTCAAATGACTTCGAACAACCCCACAGCACAGGCGTTTGCGGATGGGATGAAGAAGGTTCGAGAGGAAGTAGGAGCGGCCTTAGGAAAGGCCAATGAGGACATGAAGAAGTTTTACGATAGGAAGCGAAGAGTTGGGGTAGAATATAAGCCAAGCAACAAGGTTTGGCTTGAAGGAAGTAATTTATTGACAGATCAGCTGATGAAAAAGTTAGGAGACAAATGGTTTGGACTGTTTACAGTTCAGAAGAAGATAGGCGCTAGTTCCTACAAACTAGACATCCCCTCTACATGGAAATGTATCCATAACATTTTTAATGAAGTCCTCCTCACCCCTTATAGGGAGCCGCAATTCCCATCTCAACCATGAAAGACCTGACCACCTCCTATCATCATAGGAGAAGAAGAAGAGTTTGAAGTTGAAGAAATCCTTGATTCCCGGAAGGTAGGAAGAGGGATAAAGTACAAAGTTAGATGGCGAGGGTATGGGCCACACAAGGACACTTGGGAGCCTCGGTCAAATATTACGCATTCCTCTGATTTTTTACAGGAATTCCATGACAAAAACCTGACCAAACCCAAACCCGCCACCCTAAACCGACTTGAGATCCCTATTTCTTAATTTCCTACCAAATTATTCCACCCTATGCCCCAGCCATACACTGAAAACATGACACCACAATTACCCTCCAAAAATTTCGTTAGACGACAGGCGCTTCGTGGAACTCGCGCTCTAGGGAGAGGGTAATGTCATAAACCATCTTTTCATTATTCTTTTCTTTTATTATTCTTTTCCTTTTCTTTTATTTACCTACCTAATCATTAAAGCACTTACACTGGTGCTTATTATATTTTCATTTCCGTTTAGATCACATGCGTCAACCTTATTGTTCTCATGTTGTCGTTTCACTTAGGCGCGACTCTCTTGTGCCTGTCAGCTCATTGACAGGATGATGTCATTGTTGTTCCGCCTCCATGCTTTCTCTCATATTGCCTTATTGTTTACTCACCTAATACATACAGCTTTACTTATGGATATGAGCGACTCTTATTGTAGATCCTCACAGTTATGGTGTGAGACATCTCTCACGGCTTCATATCCCATTAGTATATAAGACTTAGTATTTCATAGTTATATTCCTTAGCTCTATTCTCGTCTATTCTCCTCGGTAGCTAGACTTGTATTGGGTTGTTTTATTCATCCTCTTTTGCTTTTTCGCCCTCTTGCTCATCATCTATCGTGTGACACCTGGTTGTCTCTTGTGAGAGCTAGTGAGTCGCTGACATTGAGCTTTGTCAGAAGCATCTGAACAAGAGAACAGCCTTTGATCTATTTGATTACAGAATGGAATGGGGTTGCATTAAACTCCAACTCAATACCCTCAATGCTTCCACTTCTTCCAATCCCAACCAGCCTAACCCTAACTATCACATCAATTTCATGAACCCTAAGCAACCAAAACCTACTGTGCACAAAGTTCCCCCTGCCACATCTTGTTATATGTATGTGAATCAAGTTATTCCGTGATTCTGTGATACAATTACCTCCTTTGTGAAGAGTTCCTGTTATGATTGTGCACTAATGGATTGTTGGAAACAGGTCATGGGTTTAATCACAGGAAACTGCAAAGAGAAATACTTCAAGAGGTAAAATGATCCTAAGACTAGGTAGTCGGACTGTCAGCGACTCGCTAGCTCTCACAAGAGATAACCAGGTGTCACACGATGAACAATGAGCAAGAGGATGGAAAAGCAATGAGGATGAATAAAACAACCCAACTACAGGTCTAGCTACCGAGGAGTATAGATGAGAATAGAGCTAAGGAATATAACTACAAAATACCTAGTCTTATATACAAAATGGGATATGAAACCATGAGAGATGTCTCGCGCCATAACCATGAGGATCTACAATAAGAGTCGCTTGTATCCATAAGTAAAGCTGTAGGTATTCAGTGAGTAAACAATAAGGCAATATAAAAAGAAGCATGGAAGCGGAACAATAATGACGTCGTCCTGTCAATGAGCTGACAGGCACGAGAGAGTCGCACCTAAGTGAAATGACAATGCGAGAACAATAAGGTTGACGCATGTAACCTAAATGATAATAAAAATATAATAAGCGCTAGTGTAAGCACTTTGGTGATTAGGTAAGTAAATAAAAGAAATGAAAAAAA